>CM038475.1:1773834-2973834 GCA_021464305.1 Kandelia obovata | reverse complement strand
TAAAAACAAGTGAAAATCGAACCCTTCTGTAATTATGCTTGACATCTTTTAAGCTATTTATTTGTTTTGCTTATCTCGAGCCCAGAATACCCCTTGCAGGGATCCATTCGGTAATATGTTGCTTTTTGTGGTCAATTTATGCGAACACTATCCAGGCTGTCATGAAAGGAGCTCCCCCTTTACTAGTTGATGAGCCTCATCTGACCTTGTTCAGCTCTCTCAGGCCCTCTTGCCAGAAAAGGTATAATCCTGAAACACAAAACGACTGGTAGCAAAATGGACCTGTAAATGATGATCCAAAAAACAAAACAAAAAAAGACATTTACATGGCCATCAAAACCTTGCCTAAAAACAAAAGCTGTAAATGGCTGTTGTCGTAGAAATTAAGCATAATCTTTTTAATTCAGAATTTTGCAGACATTGGTATGTTGTAGTCGTTGTTAAATCACGGTTTAAATCACGGAAAAAGCCTAGTCAGGATTCAAGATTGATATCTCTGGAGGGACCCCTTAGTTTGGATAGATGAATGAATTGGAATTGGACGTTTCGTCTGTCACGGACCAAACTATTGGCTTCCACAAAAGAATGAGACAAATATATATATATATATATATATATATATATATATCTATGCTTCTTTTTTTTAGGAGGGGCGGCATTGGATCAGAGTTCCCATAGCCCTCGGAATCCAGATCATCAATGTAAATGAAAATTAGACACCAGCTTGACTCGGCATAAAAAGTCTTAAGATCACGGATTGTGTGGTATTACATTCCCACTGCTTTATTTTAATTCACAGTTTTTATTGATATGGACATGACTTTCACTCTTTTTCTTAAAGTTGAGATTGCTTGCCATCTTAAAGTTTGTGCCCGAGAGCCACAACCGCAGGCTAGGCCTAACTCTAGAGTCCCACGTGACTGTGGGCTATTCGTATTTGGCAATATTTGGGTCCTTTCATTTCATCAGAAGACAAAAAAAAGAAAAAGAGAAAAAGAAAAGAAAAGAAGAATCCACCCCCTGTAAATGTTACAATGAAAGATGCAGTGGAAGGACGCCTGGCGACTCATGAGTGAGGTCTGATAATTGTCCACAAAACTGACACACAGCTCGATTCGTTTTAGGTTGTAAGACCGACACACAAACTCACAGAATTGTGATTTGTAATGTCCGCAGCTCCGAGAGTAGTGAAAAACACATGAAATCGAAATCGGATGAGTTTATACCATTGATTGGGTACTTAGAAGATCACTAAGACTAACCACTTGGCTATTCCAAGCGGCCACCAAGCTTACAGGGCTTGGAGGAGGTCAGAAAATCAAATTCCTTTACTTATCAAAATCTCCCACTTTTAAGTGAAATTTAATTGGGTGCAAGGTCCCTTTTTATTTCATATTCACACACTTTCCTCCCAACAAACCTCTAACATCTAATTATTGATTATTTCAAGAGTTCTATTGGGGGCCACATGAAAAAAATAAATTGAAACAAGAAAAGATAATTTTTTTTTTGTGTCCACAGAATATTTTTGTATCACATAAATAATATACCATATAACATATTAAAGATACGATAAAAGAATATATAATCATAAATATATATATATATATATATATATATATTATGTCTATTTGCATTATGAGGTCTCTATGCAGCTATTCTTACAAAATAAAATAATAAAAAAATCAAAAGAACATGGTTTCTTATTCTCTTTGTACTCTCTGAAAAACACGTTCAATTTTCAATTATTCTCAAAGCTACGAGTATTTGGGCTGTGATATTACCTTGACAGTAAGAAGTCCCAGCTGTGGAATAGAATTTTCGGTGATCAGTATGGCAAGATTTTCTTGCAGTAAAAGAGTGACTGACTCCCTCCATGCTAAAGCATGTTTCTAACATTAGGGTGAGAGCCAGAAGGGCTGAATCCCGATATCCTAGTGTCATGGTACTTCAGAGATATTTTGGTTTGTCTGTTTTGTGCAATTTTCGTGCCTGTAACTCGCAAAAAATGCATATCTTTATAATTAAAAATTGGAACCGTAATGCGCATCGTACAACATGTTAGCCGCTGGGTAATCGACATCAAAGATCAGAATTTTCAACACGGGAAAGCGTCGAGCAGGATCGAGGGAGACAAAGTTCTCTTGGGTTTTGTGCTAATCTACTTGGGCTCCGAAAACTTGGTTTTATGTTGGGTTTGTTGTGAGATGGAAACTACCTGGATCCGGAGAGGCAGAGCGAGAGAGAGAGAGAGAGAGAGAGAGAGAGAGAGAGAGAGATGATAAATAGTAAACGTTATGGGTTTCAATCCCCTGCACTCGATTTCATTCTTGGATCAGAAAGCACGTCGGCACCCACTGGCCCCAGAGACACGGAGGTAGGATCGCTTCCTTCCACCCTGCAGGATGACAACATTTATTCACATTAAACAAAAAGAACAGATAATTATCAAGATATGTTTGTGGGGAAACCTCAACAATATTTTATTTTATATATATATCAATGAAAGGTTTCACCTGTATATTATAAATTATTTGAAAAAAAAAAAAATTGGCGATTTATTAGGTCATAAAATTACACTCAATTTACCCTAATTCATGAATTTCAAAACACATGGAATTTTATTACAGAATGCACATCAATGGTTAAAAAACTAAAAAAAAAAAAAAAAAATTATAAATGATAAGGATTGGTCCATCTGGGCTTCTGGCTCCTATCCTATTTTTTGGGCTCTCCCTATCCCAGCTAGTAGTTTCCTAAACCGACTCTCAACTACGAACTCTGAGTCCTGAGTTCTTTGAAAAAAAAAATTAAAAATTAAATATTAAAAATTTATTTATTATTATAAAAATAATATTTTAATAATAATCCGTAAAAATTATTGTTATGATATTAACAATACATACATACATACATACGTACAGAGGCTTACATTAAAGCAACGTTATCAATTCACCGGGATTGTTAAAAAAAAAAAAAAAGGAACTCCTTTATAAACCCTACTAGGTCTTCCTTCGCCTTCAAAGGCCCCCGTAAAACAATTAGAGTGAGTTCGCTCTAAAGCCCTCTCATCTCTCGATATCTAAGGTCTTGGGGCGCAGGGGCCGCCGCCACTCCCTTCCCCATTCCTCGCCCGAAAACTGCCCCCGTAGACAATTGATTAGGCAGCGCTCTAGACGCGCAGCGAACCCATTTTGGATTTCGTTTCTCGTTTATTTCCTTTCCGGTTTCTGTCTTCTTGTGTTTCTGCGCGTGTTTGACATGTGTTGTTGTTGGTTTATCTTGATTACGGAGGATGGAGAATGAGGTGATGATTTTGATACGTTTCCCTATTGGTTTGATTGCCGTGATGATGGCATCAACTGTGTGTATTAGCTCTATCTGATCATCCCCTTTATCATTATCTATCTCGTTTCTTTTATTTTTTGATTTGCTTCATTTTCTTTCTTAAAATATTTGGTAGTTTATTTCAATGTACCTTTTCCTTTCGATTTTTCTTTTTGTTTAACTTGCTGAACTATAGTTTTATTTTCTTGGAACGATGGGAATTCTAATGCATTTATGGGATCATGATTTATGCATACATTTGCACTTTCGTTCTTCTTGAGCATTTATTTTGAAAATTTTTAGTTTTAAAACAAGTAGGATTTGAAAGGTTTTTTTTGTGCTTTCTCCTTAAAATGGAAAATTTGAACTTGTTTTCATTTTCCCTCTTGTTTTCCATTAGCCTATGCAAAGATTTTCTCTGCAGTCAGAATTTTTTTCTTCAAAATATTGTCATTTGCTTGGGGAAGATTCGATGCTCATTGTAATCTTTAATTGGTTTCCCTTTTGTTTGTCAATATGCTTGGAGAATGAGAAGATGATTCAGTTTGTTTCCCTATTGGTTTGATTGCCGCCATGATGGCACTCTTGTATTAGCTCTAGCTGATCATTCTCTGGGCAATTCATTATATTCTTGTAAGGTTTTTTTTTTTCATATTTGGTTTCCAAGCCCTTTTGTGTACTTCAAGTGCTGTCATAGATGTCCAAAATACGTACTGAGCACATGTATAGGCATTTTGCTACTTTTGATGACTCTTATATTGTGAATTTTGGGGAAATATCTAAATTATAACTGTCATTGGTGTGTTTGGTAGATGACATAAGTACCTCAGTATATTTCTCATTTGTTTTTTCCCAGTATTTTTCTACTTGGTCAATAATACCGCAATTTATCTGCATATTTTGACTTCTTCCATTTTGAAGCCAAATTTTTTGTTGCTGATCTTAGAGTATCTGCCTCCTGTTGCTTTGTGTGGAAGGTTCATGTTTTTTTATGATGTATGGCGGCATATTTTGAGAATGAATGATACTTAACAGGCTGTGCTTTGAGAATCTGATGACTATACCATTTGTTCCCAATTGGTTTGGTCGAACTATGATGGCAGTAATGGATTGGCTTTGTCTAAACACTTGGTTGACAGCTCAATATACGCAAGGTTTATGGTCTCCCATCATATGCCTTGCTTATGAGAAGGTGTAGAGTGACTGAAACTGAGGTTTTATGGTAGCCATAATCAAAACAACCCCTCTTAATTCTGAAAGTAACATCTTTTGCATAGGTTCACACTTTTGTTGAGCATTTATTTTAGGAGTTTGAAATATTTGTTAAAAGCAGAATTTTGTTGCCGCTGGGGGGTTGTTTTCTCCTTAAGAATGACAAATTTCAACTTACGTTTTACTTCCAGTACTGGTTCTGATTGCTGCTTGGTTTCCATTAGTCTATGTAAATATTCTCACTGCAATCAAATACCTTTTTCTGCAAACCCTTTGTGCGCATGGTAATTGGTAATCTGAAGCCTTTCTGTTTGTGATATTATTAGATTTGCGTGGAGAATGAGATGATGATTTAGTTTGTTTCCCTATTGGTTTGACTGCCTCAATGATGGCACTCATGTATTAGCTCTATCTGATCATTCTCCTGGCAAATTCAATTATTTTACCATGCTCTCTGTTTCTGAGGCAGCATGTGTTCTTATCTCCCAAAAGATTTCTGATCATTGATAAAATATATTTTGCTACTTTTGACGAAGTCATCATTTGGTTTTGAAATGCAAGGAAAATGGCAGTTGCTATGTTTTGAGATTGAATTAAACTTAACTTGCGTCCTTCAAACATCATTGATTAACGTAAATGATTATTTTATGCATCTTGCATTGCAGAATGCATGAGTTTGCCACACACGACTTATAGTTGTTGCATCTATTTTGGAATTGGTAGATTGGAAAAGAGCAGAGGCGAGTGAAACAACATACTGCAACAATTAATTGAACAAATGGCATCGGCCAAAAGACAGCAATTATAAACCTCAAACATGATCCCCTAATTTCTAAGCAGTGAAATCATGTAAAATACAACCATGAAATCAACAGCAAAGAAAAATTTCATATGGTGAACATGACATAAACTAGTGCAAGGGATTGCTTAAATGAGACATACATTTTTAAATAGCCTGCTGCATAGGAAATTGAACCAGAAGACACTGCTGAGAGGAGCAACTATTCAAGAAAATGATATGCTGGACAACAGAAGATATTTCAAATTGAATTAACAAATAACTGTGGAATTTGTAGCTATGAGTAGACAAGGAAAATTAACCCACCTTCATTCAAATCCAAGATTCCGTAGTTTAGCACAGCTGGGCATGGGCAGATTTTTGTTCCAGTGATGTCTCTGGGCTTCTATGTGACAGCGATGCCAAAGCATATTTCTGTAATCCATAATCACACTATCCTCAATGTTGGTTCGAGCAAGACTTCCTAGAGGGAAATTTTCATCAAATGCCGTTGATTTGACAAAAAAATCTATTTCATGCTTCTCAGTCATCCTGGGAATCTGATAAGAGTTATTCTTATACAAAGAATAGTTGGGCTCTGAAAACGGCACATAAGCAAGCGCTAATATCAACAAGAATGGCAATATCTGTAGAAGAAGAATCAAATTGTGTCCTCCTCCATGAAAACCCTCCCTCTGTGGACTACCCGTTGCCCTACTTCTATAAGCATCATGCGCCCTAAACATGTCTGTCTGACCAAAAAATGACCGGAATATCTCATCTGGATCAAAATTGTCATAATAGAAGTCATGAACACTTCTCCTCCTCCTAAGCCGCCTAACATTGTACTGCTGCTTATGGTCAAACCCCTCAACCAAACCCATCTGGTCATACTGTCTCCTCGAGTCACTATCACTCAGGCACTTAAACGCCTTGGACACTCTCTTGAATGCTTCATCAGATCCCGGTGCCTTGTTCTTATCTGGATGAACCTTCAATGACAATTTCTTATAAGCCCGCCTAATTTCCTCAATCGAGCAGGTCTTTTCTAGCCAAAGAATTGCATAATAATCTTTATTCTTGTTAATCTTCCCAACCAATTCCACCTGTTCTATTGTATAATTCTGCTTCCCATTTAAATCCCTATCAATTTTTACTGAATTAGCCTTATTCTTATCATCATCGTCATTATGAACAGAACATTTCTCCTCACCATAGGGCACATTCAACCCCGAATCAAGCTTCTCACAAACAGCCAAAAGCTCATCAATGGACAAATTGTCATTAAGCCGTCGTGCAATTCTAAGGAACTTCAATGCCCGACCCTTGTTACCGGATGCAATAGCTTCTTCAGCTATCCTCACGCATCTTAATGCTTCCTCTTTGTTACCATACATAATTTCTCTTCCCTCCCTTTTCCTCTTCCTATCACATGTAAGCCGCCCCAAAATTAGAAGAAATAAAGAAAAAAGGAGAGTACCTCTGACTGAAGATCAACGACAACCCACTAAAATTCAGACAGATAGTGATCCAAATGGTCAAAATAAGAAACCAAGAACGCACCTGAATAGGAATGAAAAGGAAATGAATGATTTAAAGCCGTACCCAGTAAATCTACGTGGATCAACAAAATAAATTACACTGCAATAATCAATATGAGCTAAAATTTAGGTCTCAAGCAAATTTTGGATTGAAAACCCACAGAAAAAAAAAAAAGATTGAGAGAATTACCTGACCCACGCACAAAGAGAAGGAAATGGAATTAAGACCCCCCAAAGGACCCGTTTCCTTTGGGTTCGCTGTTTGTTGATCTAGGTCCCGCCTCGGGCACAACTACCGAGCCATTTCGTCAGGTTTCGAATGAAAGCTCGCCACGTCAGATTCGACCAATTGACCGAACATTCTGAGTGTCGGGAGAGCTGAAATGAGAGCTCGCCACGTAGGATTTGAACAATCAAACATTCTATTTACTTCAAAACAATTTTTTTTTTTAATGTGTCCTTTTTTATATTTTTTTTCTTTTTTTTTTTTTTAACATGGAATAAGCTCAAATTGAAATTGGGTATATGAAATTTCCTTTTTTAAGGTCATGTATTCTGGGACAGTTAAAAAGGTAGAAATCAGGATGTCTATATGTTTTCTTGGAAAAATAATATCCTGCTAGCCCAGTTTTGGTACGAGGTTTTCATGAAATAATAATAATAAAAAAAATAAAAAAAAGCAAAAAATAAGCAAAATTATATTTTGTTCAGACTAAAGAATTCAGTGAGAATGAAAATATGAAAAGTCCAGATCATCGTAAAAGCATAAAATCATGTCACGTTGCAAGTGAGAATTTCGATAAAATTATTATTTTAGCAATTATTTAATGATGTCTTTCAACAAGTGTTTTCTCATTTGTATTGTCTCCAAAATTTGAAAAATGTTTTTTTTATTATAAAAATTTAAATTTAATAATAAAAAATTATTTATTATTATATTAAAAATTATAAATATGAATATTACCAAGACATTCAGTAGCTTAAATATATAAGTATTTTTTTTATTATTATTTTGAAAAAATTGTGGGAAACCGTTCCTATTTTTCCATCTTATTTCAACCAACAAAAAAGAAAAAAGAAAAAGAAAAAGTAAGATTCCGAAGTCATAAACTTACAAAGTTAACAAATTACACACGAAAACTAATAGAAAATGGAAAATCGCATAAATGCGGACGTAACTTTGATCACCGTCAAAGCAAAAGGACAAAACGTGGTCATTTCAGAAAAGGTCAAGGCCTTTTTCGTAATTATGTCCGCCCTCGATATTTTCTTGGTTAAACGCGAAACCCTTGCCAATATAAAGTGGTTGTCCAGTTGAGAATAAAACCCTCTTGCGCTGTCTACCGTTCGCTGCTTCTCCTACGCTTTCTCTGTTTGGATCGATCCGAGAGAGGGCAGAGACAGTCGCCGTCACAATCATGTTGGTTTATCAGGATATTCTTACGGGTGATTTCTCTTGCACTAACGTACTCTGTGATTTCTCTTGCACTGACCTACTCTGTTTCGTGAAACCTGGCGTCTGTTTTGATTGATTTGAGCCGTTACGTCGTTTTGGTTTGTGTTGATTGGCTCGTGAATTGGCTAGATCTTTAGACGATCTGTCTGTGAAATTTAAAATTCAGGTTTTTGATTCTGGGTCTCTGTGGAAGGTAGTTATGTGGTGATCCTAAAGTCTTTTAGAATAGATTTGTATCTGATATTATTGGTTTCTTGTTGGTTGCTAAATTTTTCTTGAAAACTGTAGTAAGGAGAGTTGTGGATTGTCTCAGTTGTTTAAGAATCCAAGTTTACTTGTTGCCTTTTTTGTCCTTTGGTGGTATTGAATTGGAATTTTAGGTACATAGTGTTGGGATGTCAGCGACGTTAGATCAGGCATGCAGTCTTGTGCATGGGTTTTCTATTCAGTGGGGAAACTTGTTTGGGATCAGATAGTGTCAATGGTGTAAATTGGCTTTGTTTGTGGTGGATTTGCCTGTTTAATTAGTTCTAAAAATGGTTTCTGGGCATTATCCCTGAAGCGTTAATTCATGCTTCTGATCTTCAATTTACTTGTTTTTGGCTGTCTCTGGACAATTTTGAGTTTAATGAATTTTTTCTAGCCATGGTATTGTCATGTTGGCTTTTGGTATTTTGAAGTCTGACAATGATTCTTGCACATATGAGTCTAAAGGTGTAACTGGCTATTATCTCATGCTATGAAATTCATGCAGTTAAAGAGATCACAAGTTGTCTAGATGAAAATTACGCTAACCCAGATGCTGTATTGATTTTGATGAATTTCAGGTGATGAGCTTCTCTCGGACTCGTTTCAATACAAGGAAATTGAGAATGGGATTCTGTGGGAAGTTGAGGGAAAGGTTAGTGTTATAATGATTATTGTTCATGAAAATTGTGTCTATTCTCTGAAATGTGATTGTGATTTTTCAGCTTTTATTTATCTTGTGCTTCTTATGCTCTGTCTCTAGTGGGTTGTTCAAGGAGCTGTTGATGTAGACATTGGTGCAAATCCCTCAGCTGAAGGTAATGGGGAAGATGATTCTGTTGATGACCAAGTTGTTAAGGTGGTTGACATTGTTGACACATTTAGACTTCAGGTGAGCCGAGCTGCCTTTGTTTATAAGGGCTTTGAGCTGCTTGGTTCTTAGTTAAGTTTTTCTTTCTTGCTGCAGTCCCTGCACATTCAAGAAAAATTTGAAACCTGGTAATTGTTAATTTGACTCTTGCAGGAGCAACCTTCTTTTGACAAGAAGCAATTTGTCACATATATTAAGAGGTTCATCAAGGTGTTGACACCTCACCTTGATGCAGAGAAGCAAGAAACCTTTAAGAAACACATTGAGGGAGCAACTAAATTTCTGCTTTCAAAGCTTAGTGACCTCCAATTGTAAGTATCTGTCATGACTTCCTTCCCATTGGTCTCTTGTCCAATTGAATTTGTCCCTGTTCATTTTAATGGATGCACAGAATGTTTTGAACCTTGAGTGCCTTATAAGCTTGGTTCTTATTGCAGTTTTGTGGGGGAGAGCATGAAAGACGATAGCACTTTGGTGTTCGCCTACTACAAGGATGGTGCCACTGACCCAACATTTTTGTACTTTTCTCATGCTTTGAAGGAGATCAAATGCTAAGGAGTGTGGATAGCTGGCTTCAGAGCAGAGTTGCTTGCTGTAGCCCTAGATTATCTTGCATTCCACCTTATCTATCTTTTTGACTGGTTGGCTCTAGGCTCTGTGCCTCCTGTTTTATTTTCATTGTTGATTTGGTTGTGACATTCTCTCTGTTTGTCTTATGGGGACCAATGTTTTGTTTGACAAAGTAATCAGATATTTTTTGCGGCTGTGCTTTAGTTGCCACAAAACTGGCTAATTTTTTGGCTTGAAGGCGCACTCTTTGATGATGTTCTAAGAACATGCGATTGTCTTCGAACATGCAATTTATTATTCAATGCCTCATGTCTTGATCGGCAAATTTCTACCGTAAACTGTACATCAGATGGAATTAGTTACACTGATTGGGAACTTGGAAACCATTCAACTAAAACTATTAGAAAAAAACTCGTTATAGTCGTGTGCTGCAAAAACTTATGAATTTTGCCAATGTGGCTAGGGAATAATCTTATTGATTGTGAGAATGATTTAAAATGCTTATTGTTACCATTTATTGCTGAGAATTGTTTCTCCACTCCTCAGTATTACGCTGGGTATGTTCTTTCCTATGTCCGGTTGTTTAAGAGTATTGTGTAGGGGTTTAGTCAATTAAACGCCCTGTCTCTGATTGCATTTGTACCACTCAAAACTTAGGACACCTACTGCGAAAGACCTACAAAGCTTATAGCAAAGCCAGACGAAGTAGCTCAATGATGGCTAGAAGGAGCAACCTTCTTAGTGCGCAGCTGCCCAAAATTGCCCTGCAAGATCATTATTATCAAGTCAATTGATTGCAGTTAATAAACAATCTCTCAATCTCTAATCTTAATTGCCATAATGCTAATGACTGAATTGTGCACATTGAACATATCCAAATCTTGACCCCAAAAAAAAAAAAAAAAAAAAACCCAAAAAGAAGTCTCTTGCATAGGACGGAATTAAAAGATGCAAGTATAGGATTGTACCTTTTTATGGCTTCGTAATTATGGCTGCCCACGTCGCACAGAGGCATGATGTTTACCTACAGCATTGCCACCTGAGATCCCTGGCAACTGGTATAACCTTCAGTTACTTCCACTGCCACATCATCAATCTGCATGCATTTCAATATTCAAGTGTTGGGATATATATAAACCACCGACATTAGTGGCCGCAAAGTGGGATACTTAGATCTTGCTTATAGCCTAGTTTCTCTTCCCTCAGTACAATTGAACCAAAATTGAAATATAAGCTCTCAGCTATTCTGAATGATTCCATCGAAAGCAGGTGCTTTAAAAATTAGAATGGGGCTTTTTCCTTTGTTTTTTATTTTTTATTTTTTCATTTGATCTGTAAGAATTAAGAATTGAATTCTAAATTTGAAATTAAGAATTTATATGATTTTATAACTAATGGCTATTCTACCTCCACTATCGGCATAACATCGGCAGATCCTGCATTAATTTTACAGTTGAATAATTATACAATATACTGCATAGTTGACGACCTTGATCTGCAAAGTTTATAGCCTGAACTTTTCCATATTCCAAATTTCAAGAACTCGCCAACGACGAATTAATGATGCAAATAATTCTTGCTTGCAGACAATTAAACAAGAAGAAGAAAAAAAAAAACGTTGCAAATTTTTTTCAGAAATTTTCTGCTTGGTCCAAAAGAGAATATGGTTATGATTCGTACATTAATTTGACTAATAACGTGAAAGCACTAATTGTCTGAGATGATTAGAATAATTAGCCCTTCAATGTCTTTCCCATAAAAGGTTCAGTTACAATATTTGAATTTTATTAGTATAATGGAAACGGGAGAGCTACATCGGGTCCAGCGAGAATAGATAATAGACAATAAACTTCATGGATGGCAGCTAGAAAGAATGGCAAAACTAATTATGCGTCCAGGAATCTTCAAACTTTAGTTCAAATTGACAATGTAAAATTGTGGGGTCTCAACCTCACAGACTTTAAGCTAAAGGAAGGCTTTGTTCAATAATGGTGTATTGCAATGTATGGTATATAGACTAGGCCAACATGTTTTCCTGATCTGTGCCCACTTCGATGTCCACCGCCAGTAATTTTCTCCTTATATGGTCCACTGCAGCCCCTGGGAGAGACAATCTCTTGATATCCAAATGACGTATATTGTAAAAACATAAAATGACCCAAACTTATCTGATTCAAAACCGAACATTCAGTTCAGTTTCGACAGAAACACTAAATATACTCCAATTTGGGTCTTAAACTTATATTAAGTTCGTTTATATTTCATTTCACGCCTACAATCTAATCCATAAAACCCCTTTTTAACCGATATGCATGGTAAGAAACAAATGCTCGAAAAATAACACATAGTAAATATGACATAACGCAGTTCAAATCTCAAATTATAAAAATTTAAGATAAATTTTATAGTTATCCGAATTTGAATCCTGTGGTGTCTTCCATCTGTCAAAAGTAAAAGCAAATGATATTACTTTATTATTACAATGAACAGCCGTCTATGCAGGACGGATGTGTTCGCGTGCCAAACGATCATTGTGTACAGTGAATTATAATAATTATATTTCTTATTTTTTAAATTCATTATATAAAAATAAGAATAAAATAATAATAATAATAAAAAAGAAGAAGAAGATAATTGAGAAACAATATCAAATCCAACGGAAATGATTGAACCAGTAACAAAATGGAGGGCTAATAAGTCATTTAATCAAATTTAAAAGAGACGTTTAATGTGCGAATAAGTAAATAACATTTCGAATCCTGTCTGTGTCTCATCATTGGCCGTTAAGCCATCAGCCAGACGCCAATCCAACAAAATTTCACTTCCGGCCAAAGACACACAACAAAATTCAAGAAGCGCGCCCTTCCTTCTTCTTGACGACAAAGAAATTTTCTACGGTTTTTGTGTGTCCATTACTCGATTTCAGATCTGATTCGCATCGATTGCTATCTGGCAATTTGTTTCTTTTTGTAGTTGTCTGAAGAATTCGAAGGTTTTTTTTTTGTTTTGTTTTTGTCTTTTTGAATAATCGATTTCTGTGACCGATTGATCTTGTTTTGAGGAAAGAGCGTTTTGGGAGGTGAAATTGGGATAGGAATTTGGGTTCGATTGCGGAGGTTTCGGATTGAGATTGGGGATTCCGGCTTAGAGGACTCGCTTTCATGTTCTGTTTCGGGTTTGAATTTTCTCCTCCTAGTGAGTTTCGTTCTTGCTCCAGTTCCTTAGATCGCCACGCGTATTGCACTTAAGAATTGCAGTTGCAGTTTAGGGTTTTTTTTTTTGTCTTTTTGTTTGTTGTTTCTAATTCTGTGCGTCACATTGGGTGTAGCGGTGATAATTTAGACCTTGAAAATTGGCTCCGCAAAGGCGATCGCAGCGCCACATTGGTGGCCAGATGCAGCAGAGCAATTCTGCGGCTGCGACCACGCTCTACGAACATGCCGGGAGTGGTGGTTCGTTGCACAATGCTGGCCCCACAAGTGATGCCGGTGATGCAGTCATGGCGCGGTGGCTCCAGTCTGCTGGCTTGCAGCATCTAGCTTCTCCATTGGCTTCTACAGGGATTGACCATCGCCTCCTCCCCCATATCTTGATGCAGGTAAAGGTTTTTGGGTCCTTGTTGCATTTGGGTATTTATGGTTGTGGTTGTTTTGCCAACCGAAGTTTTGGCTGTTGCCAAGCTATGCTTGTGCACTTGCTACGCTAATTGACAAATCTTGTCATCTAAGCAGTTTAGCTCCAGGTCTGCTTCAGAGCAAAGAAAATTTTTTTAAACATCTTTTGACATGTTCAAGTTTGCCAACTATTTTATTTGAATAGAGTTTTCACATTACTCTTTTTTAGGGTGGATGGTCAGTTTTTGTTGTGAACAAATCATTTCAATTGCTCTTTTGATTGACCTGATATTTGAAGTATGGTCGTTCAATTTGATCAGTCTTTGCTTTCTGGTTGTCTTTCTGCCTAGCTGTTCTTGACTTTGGTTAGTTTTTCAAGTGTTTGAAATGGGTTTAAATCACTGCTCCATGTGCTTAAGTACCTCCATCCTTTACTAGCTTTTTTTTTTTGTTTCTTTCTTTATCAAAGGGTTACCGAGCACAATCTGTTGAGGAGAAGCAGAGGCTTTTCAAGCTAATGAGAAACCTTAATTTCAGTGGAGAATCTGGTCCCGAGCCTTACACACCTGCTGGTCAAACTTCAGCTGGTGTGGCTGGATTAGATGGATTTTATTCTGCAGAATTCAAGGGGGATTTTGGAGCTGGTCTTTTGGATCTTCATTCCATGGATGACACTGAGCTCTTATCTGAGGTATGATTCTTCATGAGGAATAGATACAATTTTGCAGTATGAGACACATTTTGGTTTCATGGCCTTAGATTGATACAACCCGAAGCTATTTTTATCTTTCAGTGCCATGTTCTGTTCTAGGCCTGAGGTTGAATCATAGTGCTTAATGGTAGGTTGTGTTGTTGGATGCATCTCCTTCACTTCCTTTGTCAGCAATACACGTCACTGTAAATGCTTATAGCATGCAAAATTAGAGGTAAAAATAAGTTTGGCTGATGATCTAACCCATGTATTGAGGACTTTAATGTGGTCGTCACTCACAAATTTTTGGCTTGTCCTTGTAATAGTTTCTCTTGAAGAGAAAGTGTCTCACCTCAGTACACAATATATTATTCTCAGAACACAATATATTATTGTAATTGTTGTTGACTTCAAAATTGGATTCAGAAATACCAGTGGGTTGTAATGTTGCCTAAAGAATTCTGATCCAGTGTTTCTTCATTAAGCTTTTGCCTATTGCAGCTTTTACCATGGTTAAAACATTCACATAATCAGAATGGATAGTTTGACATGTGAGGGAGCAGATATTTGTCAATTGGATTTTTTATTCATTCATTTTCCTGTGTTACTCACAATTTTATTTCCACCTTCTTGGCAGCATGTCATTTCAGAGCCTTTTGAGCCATCGCCATTCATGCCAGGTCTCCCAAAAGGAGTTGAAAATGACTTTGATGTGACTATGGATGCATCAATTCCAGTTTCTACAAGTGAAAAAGATAGTAGCACAAGGGAAACTAATGTGGCAAAAATTAAAGTTTTGGTAAGATGGTGAAATCAATATAATCCCCCCTTCTCCTGGAACACTCAATGTTCCATGTATGTATGTATGTAGACTTGCATGTGGGAGCCCTGGGGTGTGTTCATGTCCATGCAATTTGAAGGCATAGTTAAGATTTTTTAATCTCAATCCCTCACATTTAGATATATTCTGTGGTCCTTTATTAGTTTAGTATTGAAGTTTCCATTGTTAAAATCTTGGCTTGTTTTCTTGTTTTTGGTTTTTTTTTTTGGTTAGTAATATTGGTGAATTCATAACGGTAGATCACCTTATGGTCTTTCACAGTGCCTTATTAATGCCCCGTGACTTTGTTCCATCTTATTTAAAACTAGTTTAAGACTATCTTTGTTCTTCATTCACAGAAAGTTTTGGAATGTTTCATAATAAGCTTTTATATGTTCATCTTAGGTACGTAAAAGACCTTTAAACAAGAAAGAGATTGCTCGGAAGGAAGACGATATTGTGACTGTAAATGATAATTCATTAACTGTCCATGAACCCAAACTGAAGGTTTGCTCCCTTGCTATCTGAGGAAAGTCTTACAATTAGAATAAAAAATCGCTTATGAAGATCAAAAACAGAGTTTGACACTGTTGTGTTTCTATGCCATTTTTACTTGTCAGCCTTGACTTCAAAAACTGATATATATATTTTTCTTTTGTAAATGAAAGGTAGACTTGACTGCCTATGTTGAGAAGCATGAATTCTGCTTTGATGCTGTCCTGGGTGAGCATGTCACGAATGATGAGGTAGGTCATCTTCTTATGAAATTGTAAAGTATACCTCTGCTTCATCACTCATCTTAGTCATGGGAATTCATGAAGACTTTCACCATCTTGGTAATATCAGATTTGCTTTTAGTCAAGCCTGAGTTTGAAAGTGATTTTTTGCTCAAATTTTGCTTCCAAGGTGGTTATTGATCCATGTATTTGCTTTTTTTGTTTTTTTTTAAAATATGTTTGAGATAGTTCTAAATAATCAATAATTGATTACATTAAAAAGATGATTTCTTTGCATTCTTTAACAGGTATATCGGAAGACTGTGGAGCCTATTATTCCTACCATATTTCTGCGAACAAAGGCCACGTGTTTTGCATATGGCCAGACAGGTAGAGATATGGACTGATTCTTCTTGCATTGCATGTTGAATTTGTTATCATTAATGCACAAGGGTGGTTTGAATTGAAGGGAATTTGTAACAGGAGAGTTGCATATGCATAAACATTGAATACTGGGGAAATGCATATAAACTCAGAAACAGCCAAAATCACTTAACATTCACTGAGAGGTGGTACAAATAGAATCAGCTCTAGATACAGGATGTTAAACAGAATTTTGTTTTAGTTTTTTTTTGCTTGTTTTTTCCTTTTCATTTTTGGGTTGGAGTGCACAGATTACCTTGGTATTATTGTATATTCCGCGCAATTCTGTTTTCCTTGCTATTTGCACTGTCAGTTTCTCAAGCTAAATATGGCATATTACTGAACTACTGATCGTGCTTTCTTTTCAGGGAGTGGTAAGACCTTTACCATGCAACCACTACCTCTTAGAGCCTCTGAAGACCTTGTTAGATTGTTGCATCAGCCAGTTTACCGAAATCAGAGATTCAAATTATGGCTTAGCTATTTTGAAATATATGGTGGAAAGCTCTTCGACCTTCTTGGTGATAGGAAGTAAGGACTTATCTTTGATTTTCTGCATCTTTATTTCACAGTATATTGCGTTTTTTGCAAATATGAATTGTCTGTAAGCATTATTTCCCATGATTGTTACTGAATATTGAGTGTGCATTATCTTTATCTTCTTTGTTGTCTTTGGGTGTTCATTTACATATCTATCAATCTGAGAGCGAGGTTTTATGAGTACTGAACTGTACTTCTAAAGGTTTTTAGATGACTCTTTTGCTCTCCAACAGGAAACTTTTCATGAGAGAAGATGGGCGGCAACAAGTTTGCATTGTTGGACTGCAAGAATTTGAGGTTTCTGATGTGCAAATTGTTAAGGAATATATTGAGAGGGGAAATGCTGCTAGAAGTACTGGATCAACTGGTGCTAACGAGGAATCTTCAAGGTCACATGCTATTTTACAGCTTGCTATCAAGAAACACAGTGAGGTAAAAGATTCCAGGAGGAACAATGATGGAAATGATTCCAAAATTGGAAAGCTTGTTGGGAAAATTTCTTTTATTGACCTTGCTGGTAGTGAACGTGGTGCAGATACAACAGACAATGACCGACAAACAAGGTACATCCGCTAGATCTCTAGTCATGGTACTTGTCTTAGATCCACTACTTAGATGCTTTAGCAGTCATGCTAGTCAAATTAGCTGTGTTTGGTTGACAATGAACACATCAAGGCCTGTTTGTCAACCAATTTTGTTATCTTTGAAAGATTTTAACCTTGAGTCCTTGGGGAATTGCACTAGCATAAGATGAAAGTTTCTTCATGAGGTGCTAAAATGGTTGGCATCAGTTTTTCGCATCATGCAAATATGGTTAGGACTATTGAAGCGTAGAGAAACTGTAGTTTTATGAGGTTTTAAAGGCTGCCATTGGTTCTGAGCATCATGTCAATATGGTTAGGACCGTTGAAGCATAGATAAACTGTAGGACAGCTGTTGAAAGTTCAGCAAGGTTTGAACTCCACAACTGTTGCAGTCTGGTTGGACTTTTGGCATTGTGATTAAGTGTGTGATGTAGGATGGCTATTTGATAGATGGCTAACAATAGATAGAATTAGAGAAAGAGGCAAAAACTTATAGTAGGAAAGAATTTGGAGGGAAGTAGCGGCAGAAATAGGAAGAGAAGAGTAAGGAACAGAGGCCAGAATTCGGAACAAGACATGAAGAGGAAAGATGACAGAACCATGACAAGAGGCAGAGAAGTATAAGCAAACTTTTTAATTTAATTCTGGGCTTATTCAAACCAATACAAAGCTTATCTTTTTATAGGAAAATCTGGTGCAAAAAAGAAAAACTTGCACACAACTTTAGACCGAGACATGAACTAGTTGACACACAAAAATTAGCAAAGAGATAAGATTTTTATCAGTCTAGGTTACTACAAATCTAACTAAAATATCTGCACACCAAATCTGCCTATTCTGACTTTTTTGACTAAATCTAAAAAAGTGTGGTCTTGTTGTTTCGCCATCATTCTTCATCAGTGGGATAGCAACTTGAGTCTCTTTCCTTTCCTAGCCTCAGTGCTATGCACTTGGGCTAGTGGTTTGCATGGTCATGTTTCTACTAAATGAGCCATTGGATTTCTAGGACTTATTTTTATATAAATGTGAACTTTTCCTGGCCAATTTTTATCGTCTTTGCCTATTTTATTCATCTCACTGTTGACTTGTAAATGTTCTATCATTGCTATATTTTTGTTAGGAATTTCTAGATTTTTTTTGGTTGTTTTTAGATTCATGAAACCTTTGAGATGACCCTGATCAAGATACTTACCAATGGATTAGTCCTTAATTTGCTAGTGTTTTATCATAATATTTTCGCAATATAATTGGTATAGAGATCCTATATGGTGAATCTCGAAGAAACGGTAAGATTGTTTCATTGTGAGCTGGAGGTCACTGGTCACATGTTTGGCATTACTCCAAACCATGCAGTATGGAAGTCTCATAAACTGAGCTGCCTTTTATAATCTGTATAGAGATCCTACTAACTAGAGCACACATGGTGCTGTTGCTTGATGTTGTAGGTGTTCAATTTGTTTGACTGCTAACATGTTGTTCTTAAGGGGTGGATGCTGCACAATTCCTAATTTTTACCTCTCGGTTCACTGCAGGATTGAAGGTGCAGAAATAAATAAGAGCCTTTTGGCTCTCAAGGAGTGCATTCGTGCTCTTGACAATGACCAGATCCATATACCATTTCGTGGGAGCAAGCTCACGGAGGTACTCCGTGATTCCTTTGTTGGCAATTCTAGGACAGTTATGATTTCTTGCATATCTCCTAATGCAGGATCATGTGAACATACACTCAATACATTGAGATATGCAGATAGGTTTGTGCATTCCTGTCTGAGCTTCACCTGTATGTCAGTTTCAATACATTGTCCTCTTTCATTTCTTGAATGAAACATTTTTATTTAATGAACAGGGTTAAAAGTTTATCCAAAAGTGGAAATCCAAGAAAGGATCAGGTTGTAAATACTTCACCAGTAACTAACAAGGTTGTTTTGCCGGCATCATGTTGGCCAATTCCTATCAAGATAGATGATACCTGTGAGCAACAACAAGAGCTTAAAGTAGTGGATATGGGCAGAAGGGTTTTGGAAAAAGAAGCTTCATCTTACAGTGCTCCTGAATATGAGAAGCAGCCATCAAGTTCAAATCCAAATTTTCTTGTTAATGGTATTGAGGAAAGTGGGCTGCCTTCTGTCTCAATGGACAGAGAGTTGCTTGAAACTAATGCTTCATATGGTGGACCAACGAGTCAAAAGAATCTATCATCATACCCCCAAAATCCAGTGGATGCACAAGAGAAAATGAGGAAGGTGTCACCACCTCGAAGAAAAGGATCAAGGGAGGAAAAACCAGAAAAGCTGGGTAACTGGTCAAAAAAAGATGCCAGTGTAACTGATCTCTCAACCACAAACTCTAGGCAGCAGGGTACAGCAAAGCGTAACTCTAATATTTCTGGATCACAACAGTATGAGCCTGATCCTCCTTCAGATGGGAATTTCAATGCAATACTTGAGGTTGGTAACATATGCGGCACTGTTTGTCACTCACACTTGTTTAGTCTGGACTTGAACCTTCTCATACAATTATTCAGCTGATTGTTTGGCTGTTCTAGGAAGAAGAGGCCCTTATCGCAGCACACAGAAAAGAAATAGAGGATACAATGGAGATTGTTCGGGAAGTAAGTGAATAATTTTTCTATTTGTTAAATTCTGAAATACCTTTTCGGTATTTTTGCTTTCACTTTGAAATTCTTTGGATAAAATTAAATTAAATTATGTTGGGTGCTCAGTGTCTGGGTTATGAGGTAATAATTTGCCATTTTGTTTCAGTCCTGTTGTAACAAGTTTTTATCTGCTTTGAAATGGATCTGTGCTCCTTGCATTGGAGGGAGAGGATGGCTTGTCCTGATGCTTTGACTCTGCTTACTTTTTGGGTGCTAGGAAATGAAACTATTGGCCGAGGTTGACCAACCGGGCAGTCTGATTGACAACTACGTAACCCAATTGAGCTTTGTACTGTCGAGGAAAGCAGCAGGGTTGGTTAGTCTTCAAGCCCGCCTTGCTAGATTCCAACATCGCCTAAAAGAACAGGAGATACTTAGTCGGAAGAGAGTCCACCGTTAATGCAAGACTAGATGTCTTCTTTGTTGATGGCACCATATGTTCTCGTAATTCCCTTTCTATTGTTTCGTTGAAAATTTGATTTTAGTTTTTGTTGTTTACTGTGATTGGCTTTTTCAATCGAAGAGCGCAATTTGGTGCTGTATATGTTTGACCCACACAACCTTATTTTCACTTTTTTCAGCAATGGAGCAGTCAGTGGGTTAGGAGGATTTGGTGCATTCCGTTTCTGTTCTGTCTTGAGGACCAATTCCTTCATTCACATCCAAGCTTCTGGCGATTGGAATGACAGGGAGGTTGCTGTTTGTAGATGCTGGGTGCGTGTCATTTTGTTTCAGGTGCAAATCGATTCCTTGTCGGCTTGTTGCCAAGTTCATTGGTTTGTGGCTTTGGGATGTCAAAGGCAACGATTAGTTTATATTGTTTTAGGAAAGAGAGAGGTGAGATGACACCTGCATAATTTGTGGTATGAAATTGGTTTTCTTGCTATTTTATGATTAGACGAAATTTTAATGACCTTTTCCGCTCAACTAAAAATAATTTAGCCCTTTTTCTGTAGTAATGACATTACTAAGTAAATGGATAGTTCTTCGTTGTAGGCAAATGATGAATTGAGCTTTCGAACAGACTACTACCATATGAACCAAGCCATTCATCCTTAAAACAAAGTTCTGTGATGGTACAGAAGCTCAATCTGTATTTGTGATCTCCCAAAACGAATATAATTACATGATTACAATACAAACTCGCCCTTGTAACAAGTTTTAACAGACAGCCCCGCAACCAAACCAAAAAGATGACAAGAAAATCAACCGAGAAGAGAACCCAACGCCTCCGGGCAGTTGGGAGGGAATAGAGGTGTTCCTTGCGGACGTGTTGGCTTCTGAAAATTTACAGTCAAGGCCCTCACTCCTCCCAGCTCATGTACCAGACACTTGCATGCCTTGATTCTGTTCTATGGCTTCAGTATTTTGCGCAATCTTTGATCAATTAGATTTGCTGTCACCAAAAATGGTGGCCAAAGCCAAAGAATCTGCCTCTATTTGCAAGGCAGGCAGACACTATTATCATCTCTCCAAGTGGTAACTATGCCATGAGTAGAATTGCCGAGATACTAAATTACTAAAATGACCCATGACACTCCTAAATCAGTCAGCTCTCAATCTCAGAATCTCCTTTGCGGTTCTCAGCCGAAAGTAGGGCATATGCTCCTACGAAAGGAAAAGGCATGTTTAGAGATAGTAATACTTGTTCTAGTTTCCTATAATGTATCCAGTGCAAATTTTAATGGAGTTTTCACCAACTGCATCACAACTAATCACAAGGACCATGACACATATTTAACCATGAAGAAAAGCTGCAGTGTGTGTTTTCAGTTCCATGTCTGATGCCACAACCAATACAAATTAATGACCAATTGTAGATTAAATGAAATTACTAGAACATCAAGGGAATATTTTTTTTATTGGTTTACCTGGCCAAAACATAGATCAAGCCCTCTGGCATAAAAATCAGCATATTTGATCATGAACATGCCACAGTCAAACCTGTTGGCAGGTTAACAAATATAAAATCAGGAAACACTGCAATGCCAGATAAAGTTCATTGAACTGCCAAAGAAAGAACTGATTCCAAAAGAAACTGGCAAGGATGTAAATAATGCGAACCCATTCTCCTGTTCAGGAAGGTCTTCAACAAATTCTCGTTCCCACTTGCTCACATCAATGTCTTTTCGGCTCTTGTCCTTGACTTCTTCAACATAATATCTAGCCTGGAACACATAACTGATAAATATTGGCTTTGGTTTACATTTCCCCTTTTCCCTAAATTTATAATCCTCCTTCAAGTAATATGTCAAAAGAGGAGTCATGGAGGCACAAAGCCAGAGAGTTATAAAATCCAAGAATGTAAGTGAAATTCACATTCCTGAACACTACCTTATAATGCAACTTGCACAGATTATAACAGTGACACACAGAAGACCACACTGAAGGAGTAAAACTTCATCATTGGAGTTATGTTGCCCAAACTTAAAATCCCTAATGCTATAAGCACTTCTACAACTTTTAACACCCTACTGGATTTTAGGACAGTGAGCCATGGTATTTCTTTGCTGTACAGCAACGTTTAAGCAAGGACAACAATTCATATGAAAAATCTATGTTGTAACCAGTGAGAAATGTGAGAGTTTTCAAATAGAATAAAGCAGTACAAAATCCTACAATGTTCTCAAAAAGGATAACCCAAAGCGGACATTTTTTTAAGGTGGAGAAAGGGATATAAGTAAAGGACAGAAGTGGTTGCAATAAGCTGTTTGCCAGATTATAAAGAATATGCACCAATCAATGACACCAATAAAAGGAAGTGTCAGAGTTAACGAGTGCTCTTTACACTAAATTGTATGCAGTCTCTCAAAAAACAAAATAAGGCAAAAGTATAAAGCGTACCAGATGTTCCAATACTCTCAAGTCCTTTCCTTTCAGTGAATCAAGATATTGGAACTTCTGATCCTTTTTGTTAATAATTGCCAAACACCAATGTATCTCTTTGTGGACAGGGATAAAAATCTGGGCACAAAGCCAAGATTAATTCTGGGATAAACACAATGTCAGGTTAAGAGAAGCATGTATTTAAAAAAAAAAAACTAAAGGAGATTTATTTACCTTGTCACAATCCACTAGAAAATATCCCAGCTTCTTCTCTGTGGTCCATCTTTTGACAGCTCTATAATCATGGGTGTTCTTCCCACTAACTAACTGCAACATAAAAGGTTTGAACAACAGAAGATGCCAAAAGTTCAAAATAAGAGACTGGAGCAAATCTATGCTGGAGAAAGAGACAAAAACAAACAAAAAACAAGAGAGAGAAAATATCCAAGAAATTTTCTCACATGGATAAACAAGGAAGATAATAACATGACAAAAGAAATTAGCACTTTATTGATTAATGGAGATATAAACTAAAATGGCATTTCAAAGGATGATTGCAGGGTATTAACCTTTTTGTAGAAGAAAGTGTTGAAAAAATGGCATTTCAGAAACTTCTGTGGCTCTCTCTTTTCCCTTTCTTTCAGCAACTCAAGGTACACATTAATGACCTGTGAAGGAAGAAAGTGCAACATATCAGCAAAGCACACAATATAACAAGGTCCAACCATCCATCACAAACATGCAAATGGAAAAGCTAAACCTCCAAAACATCACCTCATCATTCAACCATGCACCTGGTGCAAGGCACATTAAAACTTGTCCTGTAATATCAATATTTGAATTCTTGTGGGTGACCAATACCTTCCTCCTGAAGAAACCAAAATTAATAAGGCTAAAGTCCCAACAACAATGATTTGGGACATGAAATGACAAATAAGTCGAGCCATACCTATTGCTGGCTGCAAGATCACGTTGCACGAGAGCCTCTTCCTCTTTTGTGAGAGGGAAAAAAGGTTCACGAGGTATCTCCTGAAAGTCCCATCAACCAAATTTTCAAAAACAAAACATAAACCAACCAAACCCAAAGCTAAGATAAAAAAAACAACTCACTACCACAGGTTTCTCCTTTGGCTTCTTCACCGGCCTCAATGACCTAAGGCTACTCAACTTCTTCTCACCCAACTCAATCTGAAATCCCAATTCTGACAACTTCCTGCTCCTCCTGTCCACGCTCTTCAATAACTTCTTATACACACCAAATATTGTAACATCCACTTCATGGTTCAACGCCAATGAATCCATCATCTTCTCCGCTTTCTCCACCAACCCCAAATTGCCATCCACAGTAACGACAGATCGCTCCTCCACAATTTCAGCATCATTGTGTGCCGTCAATTCTCTTCCATATTCAACAACAAAAATCTCTTCAATACTCGAATCCTCTGAAAGACTCTCCTTTCCAGGCTTTTGGGGCTCGTTATCAACATCATTTACTTCCTTCCCTTTAACCAAATACCTTGAATCCTCTGAGAGAAACTCCCTTCCAGGCTTTTGGGACTCGATATCGACACCAATAACTTCCTCCTTTTGACGAAAATACCGCAACGTACCAATCGCATTTCGTTTCGCGAAATCCAATTTATTGCTCAAGAAATTCCCCATATCTTCACTACTGGACTTCTCCTTTTCAATACGATCGCTACTTGTTGGCTTCGATAACCCGAATTTGGGTATCCTGCACGGGGCATGGACTTGCCGACGAAATTTCGGGGTTGTTTCCGGGTATCGGGCGATTCTCGAGGTCGTACTGCTGGAGGAGCCTAGGCTTTGATTCGAGCTGTGATGCATGGGCGAGAATCTGCAGCTTGAATCGGGGCTTCTTGGAAACGTGAAAATTCCGAGAATTCGAGTACGGAGACGGGTCTCGCTTGCGGTCAAAGGCTATGGCACCCATTTTCCGAATCTGAAATAGCTCAAAATTTTTCCTTGAAATTCCGAACCCATATTACAGGAACGCATTGCTGATGATGAACATCCCAATCAAATCTGGGCAAAAATTAGGGACCTCTTTCTTTTGAATTGGAAGATTAAACCCTAGAAACGCGCATTTCTGACAGGCCCAATTAGGATTTTGAACGGTAGAGCCCCAAAAAAAATAATTTTTTGTAAAATGGAAGAAAGTCTGAGGACTCAAATATAAATTAATTGGTCAGATTCTAATTTTATTAAATTCTGATGGTTTAAATAATAAATAAATAAAACAGTCAGCGAATAACCCCATAAAAGAATATTATAACAGTTTTGGTTGATAAAAAAAAAAAGCTATTTTTAGCTTTTCGTAATCTATTAGTGCAAAATTTTTATTTTATTTATTTATTTATTTGTTTCTCTTGACCATGCAAAGATCCCATTGGACAAGAAGCATACAACGGAGAGCAACTCGAACCTTCTAAAAATTTATTAAATATAAATTGCCCCGAAACTATATATTCAATTTATTATAGAATTGATTTGATTTCATTTTGGAACTTTCTCAACAGTGTTCTTCTAGCCATGGCCGGTTAAATCATTTAATCAACCCACCTATTCACAAAATAATAAAATAATAATAATAAAAAAAGATTTAATTAAGCAATTTAAATCACATTGTTTTCGTATACTATTTTTGCTAGAGTCAATCGGCCTGGTCACAGCTTTTCGGAGCTGAATTTATACAAGCTTAGTCACAGCCTTTTCCGAGCCTCTCCATTATCATTTGATTGTATTTGCCTCTCTCTATACGTATTACATTAGCATAAAAGCTCTATTAATCATAACAAGCGGGTGGCTTCATGGCCCTTCCAGCACAGATCCCCAACCAGACCATGAGAAGCGCCAATTCAATTCAACTATTCGGAGTGCCCCATTGCATCTTCATGGTTTTATGATGCCTAGTTGCAGCCTCTGTGTAGTTATTCCTACGTGTAGGGTTATTCTGAATTGCATGAAGCAAATATGAATCTCTATCCAGGAGTAATGGATTCCGGGTTGCAGCCTCAAGTTATCTCTCCGGCACAAGGAACCAGAATGGGTGACAAGAGATAATATTAGGCAGCGTAAATCTGAATCAACTGAGAGAATGGTAAGCAATTGGAGCTTGCGCGGAGAATTGATAATTCAACTCCAGAGAAACAAGGGCTCAGATTACCTTCTGATTTCAGACAAGCTGCACGATGGCAGCCACTCGCAAGGTCCCATTCTGGAGAAGCTCAGCAAGCTCATCAAATAATAAAGCAGTACGCCAGCCCCATCCCTTAGGAGCTTTTGGTAAAAGGGTTCCCCTCTGTTTAAAGCTTCCAAACACCATGACTTCCCTCTTTGAAGGACAAATCAACTGAAAAATGAAGTCACAAGAGGACCCGGTTTATAACAATAAAGCATTGCCCAAGCACATAACACAGCTGGCGATCATGTCAACAGCCATTTCTTCACTGGCAGTACCTGGTAACGGGCAGTGACTTTCTCACGGGAGTCCACATACAGATGAACCTGAAACCAAGAAGGCAGAGAAAGTCTTGAAAATTGAGTGCTAATTGATAATTTCAACTATAACAACAGCAATAATCCCAGTCAGCAGTTTTGCCATTAATATTTGAACCTAAAACTGATTTTTCATAAAATGGTCCATCTAAAATTTTGATTTGCTGTAGGCAGGGCTAACCTTTCTAAAGCAATCGGTAGAATCTGCTTTCCGTCTGTGAAGAAATAATCCTGAAATGTTATGTATCATTTTCATTATTGGATGAATACAACATAATTTGATCCCATCATCATAACCATATAACAACATGCCTCAAGGTAAATTTTCCACTAAACAGAAAATTACCAAGAGTTCGGCGTCCTTGAGGATCTTCATCATTAAAGGCCTGAACACTAACCTGCAAAATTAAACAGATCACAAAGTTCAAATTCTTTGTAAAAGGTAGAAATCTGAAGAACACATTTTAGAATGTAAAAGCTAATCTGAGCAGAAAGAAAAGTCAATGTTTCAGGTACCTTCCACAAAGAACCAGCATAAAAATACTCTGAAGAATACTTGACTTGGCCATCACTGAGCCTGAGCACATCCTCAAATTCAACCCTGTGGAATTGATAACCAGTTCACAAAACAGAAATGTGATTGTTCTCACAATGCAGTTGTATGAATTAAGAAGTAGAGAGCAAATGAGAGAGAGTTTAACTGTAGTGAAAATAATAATGTAAAAAAGTCAACCATTAAGACTGGCTTAATTGGGACTTGAGTAGGCAAAAAATTTAGTGTGCAAGCAACAGCCTGGCAAAGAAGCAGCAATTTGAGAAAACTATAGTCTATAAGCCATAGAGAATTGGATACAAGTATGGGTGGCAGCCCATCAAGCAATTTCTTAGTGAATTCACCACCCATGCTGCAGCTTTCTGAAAGCTTCTATCCCAAGGGTGATACCTGTCAAAGCATGAAATTCATAATTTATAGAGACACAAAAGTAGCTATGCAAAGATATCTCACCCAAAACGAAATGGAGGGAAATGACTTAAAGGAGTCTTCATATCTAATGATATAGAAGAACTGTTTGCATCTTCCCACTCCATTCCAATGGCATGTTCTTGTGGCTCCAGCATCTGAACAGCAATACTACTGGTACCTGTTCCAGCATTGGATAATGCAGACATTCTGTCTTGCAAACCCGTGTCATATCCTCTCTCTGCAGGCTCGCCACGAACACTACCATTGCTGCTCCCTCCTTGGCTTAACCCAACCAGTGCAGTCAAACCATCTCCAGATAGGTCTCCATTGTTGTCAGTTCTACTTTCTGAATCATCATTAGCAAGAGACTGTTGGCAGTTACGGCTGCCCATACCAAAGGGCGCACGAGAAAATACAAATCGTGTTGGTGCCCAGGCAGTTGCTGGGACAAATGTAGTTCCACGTCCAATACCAGCAAGTCCATCAATAGGTCCCCGAACATGCACTCGCACAGGCCTAAATAGGCCATTTCCTCCACCTTGAGCAGAATCCGCCACATATACACTTCCTATGTCCCCAGCAGAATTGTTGTGGTTATGATCTTGTATATAATAACTTGTATTAGAAACTCCCTGGGAAAATCCAAATGGCTGTCTGCAAGTGCATGCCATACTTGTGAAGCAGCAATTTTTACAAGTGTCAGCACCAATGTCTTGCACCCGCTGATGTAACAGCATCTATATAATGGCCACACAAGAGAAAAGAGTTAATGTTCTTGTTAAAGCTGCAAGAACACAGTTTATGAAAGACAATGCTAGCATTGGAGTGAAAAAGATGTACAAGCTTCCACCAGGTAAGGAAAAATGAAAGTTTTACTAGGTTTATATCTAGTGGCATATTAACAGATTGTATGAAGCATGATGTGCCACAGAACGGTGATAAACCAGAGAAGTTAAGGGCAAAAAAATTAGCTTAACTCCAAGTCTCGACATGAAAACAAAATCACGAACTCAAGTTGGATTGTACATAGAACTATGGATTCCTCATGACCTTTCACAGCCATTTGTAATGTGGCAAAAGACATTATTTCTTTTGAATACCAAAAACAATGTAAGGAGCAAAATGATATCAATAACAAACCTGCAGCCAAAGACCATCATTCAAAGCTTTGCCAGGAAAACCCAATTCCTCAAGCTGCTTTCTCACATTCAAAAGTGCCTCAAAAGTCATGTTACAATATAAAACTGAACCCCCTTCAAATATATTGACAAAAGTATCATAGTCCTCCCCATTAACACCAAGGTTCCCTTTAGCATAGCCTTTCAATTGCCTTCTGCCAACAACTCTACCACCCCATGAAGGAGAAGGCATTCCACATCTCCCCCAGTCACTGGCTATGAGCCCATTACAAGAAGGATCCATAGATGTGCAGAGCCTGGACTGGTCACTGGCAATCCAATTATTGTTATTCAAATGGTATGAGCCTTCTTCAGATGGTCCCTCCATGGTGACTCCAGTGGGCCTCAGACCACTTGTTCCAACATTGACTGGCATTTCAACAAAAGAACATGAGGTTTGGTTTCCACTAATTGGGGGAAAAGAACTAGCCATTGATGAAGTTTGTTCTAAGCCGCATGGATGCACAGTCCCAAAGTGTGATTGAGTGCATGCAACTTGCTGCACCTGTTGTTTGGAATCAGGAACCCCAGTTTGGAAGCCAACTGCACAATCAACAAGCTCAACCAAAAGATTTTGAGCCATACTATGGCCCTCTAAATCATTTCTTAAACTTAGACATCCAAGTTCAGATTCCAAACTCCTATTGGTAGAGCCATTAATCAAATCTTTTCCCTTGGGAGAGTGAGAATTATAACTCATACTCATCTCAGAACTGGAGCTTCCTTGCACAGAAAGTTCTGTCTTGGATAAAGCACCTTTTGCAAGAAGTGTATACAATGCCAGCTCAAACCTTTTAACAGGACAGAAAAAAAAAACATGGAGTTATCCAACTTATAAGACCCAGCATCCAAAACTGAATTTAGACAAGCATATCTTCCTTACCGTTTCTCTTCATTCGGTACCCATAACTCATCTGAAGTCAGCAATGCACGCAAGGTTTGTGATGAAAGTTTTGGAAGCACCTACCAGATGAGGAGGGCATACAATTTAAAAGGGTAAAGAATGAACATATACTTAATAATCAAATGATACAGAATTCTATTATACCATCTAGTAAATCATGATTTTTACAAAGAGAATAAAGAAATACAATCATTAAAATAAAATTGTTAAGAACAAGCTGCCATTCTAAACATAGCACACAAAACAAGGTTTCAAAAATCAGAGGTAGCAGCATGCAAAATCCACCCAATTGATATGTTCAGCTTCCTATTACATCTTCTATCATTCAATAGAGAGGGTTGGTGGGGTCAAGTTAAGGAAAGCAAAGAGACAAGGTGTAGCTGCTGAAATCCATAATATGGAGTAAGTTTTAGTAGGTTAAACTTTACCTCTTTCAATTCCTTCACACCACATTGACAAAGAAAGCCCCAGCAAGCATTTCTTACACGCTCTCCATGTACACCATAATCTTGGCTCTCTGCGAACACCTGAGTCAAATGCGGAAATGTCAAAAAAAAAAAAAAAGGAAGCATCAATTAGGTTAGATTGACAGAAGCCAGTTTCCTGAACTGAACCTGATATGCTAAGAAGTTTGAAGACCAAAGCTCAGATATGATGAAGTCTGTGCATATTGCACATAAATCCTGCATGGGAAAATTTCAACACTTAATCCAAATGTACATAAAGAAACATTATTTCATTTAGTTGAAAACCTTTTTTTTGGAGAATGATTCTCAAGAATACTAAATTTGAGAAGTTAAAAATGAGTACTGAAGGCATATGCCTGACTTGCTTTCAAAAATATGATACCTGAAGATCAAGAAAGGAAGCAGCAGCCAACGCACGGAATGCATTATTATCATTAAGCTTAGGATGATGCCCATATAAATATGCCAAAGCCATTGCAATTGCTTCAGCATTAACATTCTTATCATCTACATGCAACGTCACAACAGGAGAACTGGCTTCTTTCCAAGGACCATGAAGCATATTCCTGCCAGGCTCAACACACGGATGAAAAGAACGTCATACTAGTAGGAACACTTTTATCCACCAGATAGACTGATCACTAGATATATAGAGGTACTAATTGCATACAAAACATTTGAATTGCAATCACACACATGGCCAACAACAAGCTTTTGTTGCTTTGCAAAATGATTTAGATAACCTACCCTACAGGGCTCATCTCAACTATTGGTTTTTTTGGGGAATGCACGCCTTTTGGTTTCTCAATTAGAGGTGTTGTGCCAATATGTACTAACTATAGTCGACAGTACTGATCCCAATCTACGCATTACATTTTTCGTACAGCCATTGGCATTCTTTTCTCAACAACAATTTTAAAAGGTCATTTTCTACATATAGCCAAAACTGCAACCGGGCCAGTAACAATTAGCATGGCATAGAGGTTCATTTTCTAACTTGCACTGTCACAAATCATTGCTAAGATATCGTAAATCGTCTAAACAGAAGGGCATCAATAAAATGCGGCTTTCACTACACATGGAAAAACAGCAAAGACAGTAGTTGGCTATTACAATTTTCTTTTCAGATTTTTTTTTCTTTTTTCCTTCATTTTCACAGCAAGGACCAAACAGGCAAACGAATTGAAGTCCGACAAGTCTGCATTATAAGAATCGAAACAAAAAAATTCAGAAATCACGAAACAGTCAATCAATGCCAAGCCTAACTATCTGTAATGATTTATTATATATATATATATATTATCAAAGCCAGAGAAAAACCAAGAAGTAGGAAGGTGTGGATGAGACCTGAAGTAGGAACTGCGAGAGAGGATGAGGCGATGGAGGTGGTAAGTGGAGCCCATGGAGTGGACTACGATATCGGAGAAGGAGCCGGAGTTGAAGCCCTCCATCTGGATGTGATCGCAGAGGGACGTCAGATTGCAGTCCATCGCACGGTCGTTCTCTCCCTGAATCTCCTTTTGCACCTGGTGCGGCCCGTACACTCGCGCCTCCATTTTCTTTTGGCCCTTTGGGTACAGTTTATTCTTGTTTTCGTTCCTTAGTGAGAGTCACACAATGGAGATCGGACAACGACGACGAGCCATTTGCCATTGCCACTGTCAGTGACAATTGATTGCTACAATATGCCCGATAGAGTCATCAGAAAGAAAAGACGAGACAAAATAAAACGCTGCGTTTTTTAACCCCCCCAAAAAAAAAAAAGTTATCGAAAAAGAAACGACGAGTCGTTTTTACGTGGAAATTAAAACAGTGAACTGCGCTCCTAGGAGTGCAGAGAGCGGAGAGCCCTTTGAAAACGACACCGCTTAAGGAGCTCCTGCTCCTCGTGGTCTGCTTCAACTCGACCAGTTCAGTCCTTGTTGCAGACTCTCACTTTCTCTTAAACTCCAAAACCCTCTCTCTCTCTCTCTCTCTCTCTCTCTCTCTGAAGTTCTTCCTTTAAAAATCCTTTTTTTTTTTTTTGTGATGACGGTATGTGTAAAACTAAATTAATTTTAGTGTAAGTTTTAGAATAATTTTGAGGACAATTATTTCAACTTTCAGAGCTTTTTGCTTTTACATGTTTTTTTTTTTAATATAAAAAAATGGCAATCAAGAGCTTGAATAAACTAAAGTAGCAATTAGTGGAGAGCGTCTTCTTTTCAGTCACCATCAAGGTGATTGTGTTCGTGCCTCTGTTAGCTTTGTGCCTAGAAGATCAAGGGCCCAGCAGGTGGTCGGGGATGCTTATATCAAAATGATTTTGAGGAACCCAGGTAATTTTTTATTTTTTATTTTTTTTGGTTAAGAAAATAGGACTCAGAGTGAACTATATCTGTGGGTCTTAATGTATTTGTATCGGTCGTTTCATGATTTAGTGGAATTCTCTGAATATGTTGCTATAGTTTTTGCATAATTGATTCATATTTTCGCGGTTAATAGTGTTATTCCTTCAATCTTAATGAGCTGCAGAAATGCTGATTTTTTTAATAAATATTTTTTATTTTAACTCTTCTTCCTTTTGATGTTTCAGGGATATTATACCACTACAACCGTGGTTGCTTTCAGGTTTTTACTAGTTCAAATAAATTGTTATCATCCTATAATGGCCTTTCTTCTGAATTGGGTGGGAAATCCTCTTCCTTTGCGGATGCAGTTGATGGAAAAAACTTCAGGAGAAGTGATGGTGTTAGACTGGGGGTGGATGATGTGTGTCGTATTATGGAAAGTGGTCCTTGGGGCCCAACTATTGAGAGTGCTTTATTGATGCTTGATGAAAAACCTCATCTGGAATTAATTATTGGGGTTTTAAGAAGGCTTAAGAATGTTAATCATGCTGTGAATTATTTTCGGTGGGCAGAGAAGAAAACTGACAAAGCACTTTGTCCAGAGGCATACAATTCACTTCTTATGGTGATGGCTAGAACCAAAAAGTTTGATTTCCTCGATCAGATTCTGGGAGAAATGAGTATTGCAGGGTTTGGTCCATCTAATCATGCATGTGTTGAGTTAATTGTAAGTTGTATCAAGTCACGGAAGCTTCAAGATGCTTTTGATATTATTCAAGCAATGAGGAAGTTCAAATTCCGCCCTGCATTTTCGGCTTATACAACATTGATTGGTTCTTTATCTGAAGTTCATGAATCTGATCTCATGCTCACTCTCTTTCATCAAATGCAGGAGCTTGGCTATGAAGTGAGTGTGCATTTGTTTACAACACTCATTCGCGCATTTGCTAGGGAGAGCCGTGTTGATGCTGCTCTCTCCCTGTTGGATGAGATGAAAAGCAACTCCTTTAATGCTGACATTGTTCTTTACAATGTCTGTATAGATTGCTTTGGTAAGGCGGGTAAGGTAGATATGGCTTGGAAATTCTTTCATGAGATGAAAGCACAGGGTTTAACACCCGATGATGTGACTTATACTAGCATGATGGGTGTTCTCTGCAAGGCCAATAGACTAGATGAAGCAGTGGAAATATTTGAGCAGATGGAGCAAAACAGAAAAGTCCCTTGTGCATATGCTTACAACACTATGATTATGGGATATGGATCAGTGGGAAAGTTTGATGAAGCATACAGTTTACTGGAGAGGCAGAAGGCAAAGGGTTGCATTCCAAGTGTGATTGCTTATAATTGCATCCTTACATGTCTTGGGAAAAAAGGAAGCACAACAGAGGCATTAAGAATCCTTGAGGAAATGAAGACAGACGCACTGCCCAATCTTGCAACATATAATATTCTTATAGACATGCTTTGCAGAGCAGGAAATGTTGAGGCTGCTTTCAAGGTTCGGGATGCCATGCTGGAAGCTGGCTTGTTTCCTAATATTATGACTGTGAATGTAATGATCGATAGGCTTTGTAAAGCCAAAAAGATTGATGAAGCCTGTTCTATATTTGAAGGAATGGATCATAAAGTTTGCACCCCAGATGCCATTACCTTTTGTTCACTTATAGATGGCCTAGGCAAACAAGGAAGAGTGGATGATGCCTACAGACTTTATGAACGGATGCTTGATTCTGATCATATTCCTTGTCCTGTTGTGTATACATCCCTCATTAGAAACTTCTTTAAGTGTGGAAGGAAGGCTGATGGCCACAAAATATACAGGGAAATGAACCTTAGGGGTTGTCTTCCTGACCTCATGCTCCTCAATACCTACATGGACTGTGCTTTCAAAGCTGGAGAAACTGAGAAAGGTAGGGCTTTGTTTGAAGAAATTAAGGCTCGAGGATTTGTACCAGATGTGAGGAGTTATTCTATCCTGATTCATGGCCTTGTGAAAGCTGGTTTAGCTCGTGAAACTTATCAGTTATTCTATGCTATGAAGGACCAAGGCTGTGTTCTGGATACCCGTGCTTACAATGCCTTTATTGATGGATTTTGCAAGTCGGGTAAGGTGGATAAAGCTTATCAATTGCTGGAAGAAATGAAGTCAAAGGGTCACCATCCGGATGTTGTAACATATGGTTCTGTCATTGATGGCCTTGCTAAAATTGATAGGCTTGATGAAGCATACATGCTTTTTGAAGAAGCTAAGTCCAATGGCATTGAATTAAATGTTGTCATCTACAGTAGTCTTATTGATGGATTTGGAAAAGTGGGTAGAATTGATGAGGCGTATCTAATTATGGAAGAGTTATTGCAAAAGGGTTTAACTGCTAATGTATACACATGGAATTGCTTGCTTGATGGACTGGTGAAAGCAGAGGAAATTAATGAAGCCCTTGTCTGCTTTCAGTCGATGAAGGACTTGAAATGCATCCCCAATGAAGTAACTTATGGCATTCTCATAAATGGTCTCTGTAGAGTCAGAAAATTTAACAAGGCCTTTGTATTTTGGCAAGAGATGCGAAAGCAAGGGTTGAAACCCAATACTATTGTCTACACTACCATGATCTCAGGACTTGCAAAGGCTGGGAATGTTGTAGATGCTAATAACCTCTTTGAAAGGTTTAAAGCAGAGGGGGGCATACCCGATTCTGCTACCTATAATGCTATCATTGAAGGTTTAAGCTATGCAGATAGGGCAATGGAAGCATACAAGCTCTTTGAGGAAACTCGGTTAAAAGGTTGTTCTATTAACACCAAAACTTGCGTTGTACTTTTAGATGCACTACACAAGGCTGAATGTCTGGAGCAGGCAGCAATTGTGGGAGCTGTTTTGAAAGAAGCAGCAAAATCTCAACGTGCTGCCAGATATTAGTGACCGAATGGCTTTAATTGGGGGTTAGTTGTTTTTCTCATTTTGTCTACATGCCCCGTGCATTGTTAATGGAGCTGGAATTGTTTCTCCAGAGGTATTTCTTTGTCTTATTTATTGTTTATCGCAATATCTTTGAATAAAAACACTGACATTTTGTGGGGCATTTGGCTTTGGAGAGCTAGATGTCTTTCCATGTTTTGCACTCAACAACAGCTGTTCTCTCTAACCCCGAGTTGATGATCCTTCAGCATTTTCACATGATGACATATTGATATGTCTCTATATGAGTTGGATGCCTGTGCAACTCCGTGTCATGTCTGGATGCTGTTCACCTTTTGGCAGGACGAGAATTAATAGAAGATTTCTCTTGGAATGAAGTATAGATGCTCTTTTACATTATCCTACAAATGATTGAACAACCCTCTGTATTTTCTCGACTTTTCCGGGTAACTGCATCTATTTCATGCTTAATTGGTATGAGCTTCAGACATGCATGTTAATCATATCAGTGTTAACAATGCGTATGAAATGACTTCATCACCCCATTATCCGGTTGCAATGCTTCATGTATGAATGGTTCGCTTTTGGAACCAAAAGCTCTGCATTTTAATGCTGGATAAGCAGTAAGCAGAATGATTATTTGGTTCAGCAATTGCTATGGTCGCCCCAGGCTCCTTTGTTGGAAGCCAATTGAACTCCAAGGGGAATGCTTTCGGCTTCATCATCAAAGGGGAAGCAGCCTAGCCTCGTTGGTGACGGCATCGTGCTTCCACCGGGGCAAGGGTTCAAACTCTCGCCCCCACTTCACCCCTTCCGAAGGCTTATCATCTCCTCCACTGACCAAAACAATAATAAGGATAACAAGTTTCACTGTCATAAGGTGGTGAGCTTTGGATGCTCACATATAACAGGGTAACCCGCCGGGGAAGGGGGCACTCTTTTCTTTTCTGTATTGTCAATCTGCTTGTAGGGCCCTCGGTAGTCAGTCCCCATTAAACCTAAATAAATTACTTTCTTTTTTCATTTTTGCTACTTCCTAAAACAAATGGTGCGTTATAAAATAAATGATGCAAGTTTAAAATATTGAACAAAGTCGTTTCTTTTTGGATACCATCATCAACGTACTGCATATTTTTTCAATCATAACCGTTGATCAACTGCGTTTTTTTTTTTTTTTTTTGGGGGGGGGGGAGGTGGATAAATGGGATCAGACTTTTAAGACATGAATTTGAATACAGCCAACCGCAGAGAAGCCTATCCTATATATGACCGTTATTACCCAAAAGGCCCAACGTCTCTTTATAACTTTCTTTCAAAATTTAAATTTCGAAAAGAAGGGATATAAAGGAATTTTCACTTTCCTTAATTTGCATCGGTAGCCCACGGATACATGTAATAGAACCCTACGAATAAATCGAAACTGTTGGGGAAAAAAAAATCTCTGGCTCTGCTCTCTCTTTCCCTCTCCCTCTCACACTTGATAGGAAAAATGGCATTGAGACCAATTGAAAATGCTCTCACGTTACCACCAGAAAGACCCAAAAAGCAGGTCAAAGCCTCTGTTCCAATAATAAGGCAATCGGAGTCGGGTGAAAAAGATGAAAACAAGGTCGCACCGTTGCCACCACCGTCTGCGGATGTGGCCATTGATTATGTTCCCTCCGAGGATCTCAAGGCCTTGCCAGACCCCGAGTCTACAATCGAAGTAATTCTCTCATTACTTCTTTCTTTCTCTGTTTCTTTACGCGATCTTGTTTTGTACGTGTAGAAGAAACCCAGTTGATTAAGTTCTTTGATTGGCCGGTTTATTTGAGTTTTTTTTATCTTGCAGGGTCTCATTGAAGGCTTAGATTCAAAGGACTGGATAAAGGTTTGCGAGTCACTAAACAATGCTAGGAGATTTGCAATTTATCATTCTTCTCTCTTGCTCCCAATGTTGTAAGATGGTTTTGCTCTTGCAGTTCTTAAAGATTTGTACTTTTTACATTAGATTCGATGGTCTTGCTAAACAAGAGCATTTATGCGACTTGGAATAGGGAAAAGGTGGTATTGGTGCTGATAAAAGCTATTAAAAACCCGAGGAGTGCTTTGTGCAAAACATCTATCATGGCTACGTCTGATATTTTCAATGCCTTTGGTGACAAATTGCTTGACTCCACCACAGATTCATTTGATAACTTGGTATGGACCCCATCTCTTCCCTTCTCTTTCTGTTATCCTTTATCACCTTTGCAATTGGTTTTTAATGCAATGCGCCTGTGAGGTGCACAGCTACTGCAACTGCTGCTCAAAGCATCTCAAGACAAACGGTTTGTCTGTGAAGAAGCGGATAGAGCATTGAATGCAATGGTGAGGTCTATGACGCCTCTGCCTTTGCTCCGTAAGCTCCACTCTTATGTTAACCACTCCAACCTTAGAGTCAGGGCCAAAGCTGCCATCTTTATCTCCCACTGTGTGTCCAGGATGGTAAAGTATTATGAGCCCACATTTTCTTTTTCTTACATTGCATATATTTTGGCCTGTAACTGAAGAGAGATAGTTATGTGGTGTATATTCCAGGGCCTGGAAAAAATGCAAGAGTTTGGGTTTGTTTCTCTGGTTCAAATGGCTTCAGATTTGTTGAACGATCGACTGCCTGAGGCAAGAGAGGCAGCACGGAATATTGTGATCTTCACGTACCAAGCATACACTAGAAATGAAGAACAAAAGCAGGAGCTATGGCAAGACTTTTGCCAATCAAATTTGCAGGCCCTTCACGCTCAATCTATAGTCAAAATCACCTCTTCACAGTAGGGTTTTGCTCATTCTAGGCTTCCATTGGCAATTGGAAGTTTCATTTTACATGATTCTATTATTAAGATTTTTAGATTTGTGATGGATGTGACATTTACTACTGGAACCCCTTTTCTCTCAAACCCTGCATTCGCCCTTTTTTCAACTAGTGCTCTTAACTTTGTTGAGATGTATCTCTCTCTCTCTCTCTCTCTTGTTATATTTGGATGAATACTCTTGAGGTAAATTAAATAATTTTTTTAATTATTAACACAAGTGCTAATATATTGTATTTACTCATAAACTTTTGTTACTTGATATTCATATTTTATGAATTATACTTACAAAAAACACTCGACTCATACATCTCATAAAACTAGTCTTTTCATTTGCCTCTCATTGTTATTGTTGTTATTATGTTTTTATATCATGCATACACAATTTATTTATAGCAGCATAAAATTGGTGTAGAATTCTCTGGACCGAAAAATAACCCAAGTACTTTCTTGTGTTGTTGCTCTATAATCCGCTTCAATAATTGATAATGAGAGGATTGGTTGTCTCTTACTAAACCAAGATACTCACCTTGAGCATAATTTGAGCATTTATACAGTAGTTGCTTTTGTAATCTTGCATTTTAATAGCTAGCTTTTTTTTTTTTTTATCTCTTTTTCTATAATCTAATGTTATTTTGACATATATTAATATTTGTTTCACAACTTCTTCTAGATGAGGTTTTTTTTTTTTTTTTTTGTTCTTGCATGTCTAGCATGCAATTCTGACTACTCTCAAGCAATTTCTAATCGTGTCAAAGTTAAATAGATTAAGCTCCTAACCGATTGATTGTTCCCAAACTTATTGAGTAAATCACTTGCATATATTTATATTGGCGAGTAATCCTTCTTTCGTTCGATCTACTTCTAATCCAAGAAAATACTTTTTAACTCTCCGAACTCTTTCATATGGAAGTGAGCAAAGAGCTTTTGACTAGCATCTTCGATAGTGAATAGATTGGAGTACGATGGTCAATTTATTAGCTCGAACTTTAATAAATAGGTTTAATTCTACATGTGATACTGAATATTCTGTACTAAAAATTCGACAATCCTTCAAAATTTTTTGGTTATTGTATATAAACTTTCCAATCTAATTTTCCATTAAGAAAAAAAAAACATTATTCACGTCTATTTATCTCAACTTCTAAGAATTAATTATTGCAAGAGAAAGCAATGCTTCTTTTATGGTTATGATTCTTGTGAAAATTCATTGACAACCAGACAAACCTTATATCTTTCTATTGATCCATTAGGTCTTTCTTTCCCTCTATCTTGTACACCCATTTGCAAGATTGGGGTTTTTATATCTCTCAACTTGGTCACCAAATCCTAAGTTAAATTCTTCTCCAATGCTTAGAATCTCTTCCTTGGTTGTCTTTGTCATTGGTCATTCTTATTAGCCTTTTTAAAAGATGATGATGGATCTTTCATAGCGTCTTCAAAGTGTAGTATCTATTGTTATCAGTTTAATTAATACCTGATACGTGGATCAATGGCCCACACGGAAGGGGCCATAACAATAGCTTGTTGCTATTGGGCTTCTTGCCCGTTGCTATTGGGCTTCTTGCCCGTTGCTTGTGTTGCATTGCAGCACTGGCATGGCTTACCCCGACCAACCCTAACCTGGAAAAGGTTTTGGTCTGTCTTTCCGTTATGGCATGTGGCTTCTTGCCATAAAGAATACAAATAATGAAGATGTAATTTATTAATATAAGTAAATTTCAATGTATATGTACATCTTATTATCTATATAAAAATTATATTTCAAACATTTCTACCCTTTCAACGACTTACTTTAACAAAATTATACTTGAATGGTTAAAGTGATCATGTTTCTCTTCTTCTTGTTTTTTTTTTTTTTTAATCTGTATGACAAAAATAAATATTTCAGCCTCTCAGGTAACAATGATGCTATAGCGCATTTTTTAGTGGGTACTTGAAGCTGTGGCGACTTAGTCCAATTCCAATGTCCCAGCATTCTTAAAGGGGGTGGATATGCCTCACGTGACATCATGATGTGGTTCCATCATGGCTTTTGCCACACCAACCCGCAAAACTCTGCTAAACCACAAATGCTCAATCCGTCATCCACTGAAACCAAACTAAATCAAGTGTCTAATCATAACAAAGCTTACTTTTTAATAATTTGATGTATATATATATATATATTTATTTATTTTAATTTTAATTTTTTATTATAATTTAATTTTTAATAAATTAAAATTTATAATGAGAGTACTGTTTTGACAATAAATTATTTTTATAAGACTTAATTGAGTTTTTATTGAAAAATTAAATAAAAATAAAAATATTTAAAAGTGATGTAGCTAAAATTATTAATATATTTGTAATTAGACATTTTTTTGAAGGTTTTAAAAGATAACATTAAAAAAAACAAAAAAAACAAAAAAACAAAAGCAAGTGGTGATACAAAAAAGAGATGAGACCTAAATCAGCATCCCATTTGTAAACACAAATAGTATATGTTTGTGTGAAGACAAAGAGAACGTGTGGGTATCTCTTTGGCCAAGGACTCTTTGTGTTCCTCAATTCCAAAGTCCAAAACGAAGCACCTAACGCCAACCACAAAGCCAATAATTTTATTTTAACATTTTGACAAAAATAAAATAAAATAAACCCAAAAAAAAAAAAGAAACTTATCATCAACAGATTAACGTAAATATGATGGTGATTATATTGGTAATATATATTTTAAAAGATTTTAAAAATAAAAAAAAACATTAAAAAAAAAAAGAAAAAGACAAAAGCGTGATGATACAAAAGAGATAGACCTAAATTATCATCCCTATATATGTAAACACAATACTCCAAAACTGCTATCTGGTTTTGTGAAGACAAAAAGGAACATGTGGCATCTCTTCGGCCAAGGGCCCCTGTCCTACAAATCCAAAGTCCGGTGAAAGAACCTAACGCCAACCCCAAAGCCAATAATCTTATTTTATCATCTGGAAAAAAAAAAAAAGAAAAAAAACGTAAACCCCACAAGAAACATAAGCTCACCAATCACTCCTTTCGCTTTGGCACATGCATTTGTTTGTTTGTTTGTTTGTGTGCTGATGTTCTTGATAATTGAGGGTGTGTTTTATCCTTATTTTGTCCGTATTGAAGTCCATCGCAACAGGGTGCAAAAGAAAAAAACAGAGAGGGAAAAGGAAAAGCTTGAAGCCATGGCGTCAATGACACATGTCTCTCTTTCCACAGCACAAGGGACCCCTAACCTTTCCAGCTCGTTACTTCCACCCACAGGTTCTATCCCTATCAGAGCTCGTGTTACTCCCGAAGATGATTCTTCTGATTTTGAGTATGACGGTCCTAAGACTGATGACTCTGATAGCAATGCTAGTGTTAGTATTGATGATGGGTCTGAGTCTGAAGAGTTTGCGAGCGGCGAGGAGTTTGCGAGTAGCGAGGAGTTTGATACTACATCAGAGAGGCCTCTTATGGGAGACCCGCATGAAGAAAATCCAGAAGAAATTGGTTTTGTTGACAAATATATACCCCCAAGGCCTTCTGCGGCAGGCCCGGATGAAGAAAGTTCAGGCAATTCGTTCGCAGATGAGAAAGAGAGTAATTTAGTTGGTGGTCATCCTAGCTCTGTTGTCGAATTGGACAGGCCCATTGCGCAGTTATCAATGGATGATGAAGAATTGGATGAATTGGTGGGTGAAGAAGGAATACAAAGTTATGTGGAAGATTACAATTTTTCAGGCATTGTTAAAGTTCCAAGCTTTGGCCTTCCAGAGACAGCTGATAGTGCACCAAGGGTTAAGCTGTCAGGTGTTGAAGAAGATAAAGAAATTGAGTTGCTGCTGCAAGAAGATTTTTCTGTTGTTGAGCAACCACCGGTAATTGTTGATGAAGTTTTGGCTTTGAACAAATTTTCTGCTGCTGACAATGGTTTTCTGGGTTCTAAAGACCAGGCAATTGTAGAGAAGTGCTCCTATAATGATTCTGCTTCTGTTGATTCGCCCAGTGATGAGGGCCATGTTTTTGGCCTGGAAGCTCATGTTCAGCATTTGGAGCACAGCAAAGAGACTGTTAGGCCAGATAATATGGAAGGGGTGGAAGATGGTAAGTGTCTTGCTGATGACTTGGTGTCAGTTGGGGTTCTTAAGCCCGAGGTTCATGTTATTGCACCACAAGAAGAATGTAGTAAGTCTTCAGAAGAGGACCAAAGGGAAATTTTGGAGCCAATAGCAAAATGGGATGGCGAAGTTAAGCATACTGTCAAACAAAAGCAGCCTTTGCAGAATATAGAGCAGGAAGAGAGTGATTTGAATTGTAGAGATGCCAACACAACAGTTAGTATGGGTTGGGATCCTGTGGACCATGTATCTGAGAAATCTTTTGCTGTCCAGCTAAAGGAAAAGATTTCTGAAAGGCTAGGTGGCACGGTGTGTGCTGATAATGCTTTTGAAAGTTTAATTGCACTTGCTGACGAGACTGTCCAGACTGTTGCACCAGAGCTTCAAGGACCAAAATTCGAAGCTGTGGGAGATGAGGCAGAGGAATCCATGATTGAAAGCATTGCTATGGGTAATGTCAGGAACAATAAGAAAGTAGAAGATAATATCGGGTCAGTTACTAACATAGGGCTTGACTTGCTTGTATCTAATGATGCTATTGGAGCTGAACTGATAGATGCTGCCGGTATTACAAATGGACTTCAGACAAAGAATTCTCTGGAGAATGTTGATATGTGTAAAAACTCTGAAGGTGATGCAGTTGCATGGCAGAGCAATGCCAATTCTCTGGGTGTTAGTCACGAAGTGAACCATGATTTAGAGAAAATTGAAGTTGAGAAGGGTTTCCTCACCGATCAAGATATTGAAGACTTGATCTTTGGCAGTTCTCAAACCAGGAATTTTGTAAATGAATTTGAGCATGCTTTAGCCTCCCTTTCTCTTGCGAGGGCTGAGAATTCTCAGGATTACGCAGATGAAGAAGTGAACACAGAGAAAAAGAGCGAGGGAAAGGAATTATTTGATCCTGTTGCATTGGCTGCTCTATCGAGGGCAGCAACTGCTACTGGATTGGATGTTGGCAATGTCATGGTTACCTCTGTTGATGATCTCAGAGTGTCTTCTCTTGAGCATCCTGCTGGTTTGCCTTCCTTATTTGGGTCGATGATTCCTGCTTCAGCATCAGATGTGGTTGAAGACATGATGCAGGACAGTTTATGTGAAGAAGAAAAGAAGATAATGGAGAAGATACAAAATATTGGGTTAAAATTCCTGAGGCTTGTCCACCGATTAGGATATTCTCCTGAAGAACCTATAGCTGCACAAGTGCTGCATAGACTGGCCCTAGCAACAGGGGGACATTCTAATCCAGAGTTCAGCCTTGAATCTGCTTGGAAAATGACAAAGATGCTTGAAATGGAGGGTAAAGACAATTTGGACTTCTCTTTGAACATTTTGGTTATCGGAAAAACTGGGGTGGGAAAGAGTGCAACCATTAATTCTGTTTTTAAGGAGGAAAAAGTCATGTGCAATGCTTTTGAACCTGCCACAGCTCAGATAAAAGATATTGTTGGAACAATAGATGGAGTAAAGATCAGAATGCTCGATACACCAGGTCTAAGGCCTTCTGTGAAAGAAGAAGCTACAAACAGGAAAATATTAGCGTCCATAAAGAGGTTCACAAAGAAGTTTCCTCCAGATGTTGTCCTTTATGTTGACCGTTTAGATACCCATGGAAGAGACCTCAATGATTTGCCATTGTTACGCTCACTGACAAATTCTCTTGCTGCATCAATCTGGCAAAATGCCATTATCACTTTGACCCATGCTGCTTCTCCTCTACCTGATGGACCATCTGGTTCACCCCTCAATTTTGAGGTGTTTGTTGCTCGACAATCCCATATTGTTCAGCAAGCCATCAGCCAAGCAGTTGGCGATCTGCATTCAATGCATCCAAGTATGATTCCTCTTGTGTCTCTTGTCGAGAATCATCCATCAAGCGCTAAGAACAAAAGTGGGGAGAATGTCCTGCCCAATGGACAGAGTTGGACGGCACAATTGTTACTCATGTGTTACTCATTGAAGATTTTATCAGAAGCAAGTTCCATATTCAAGTCAAAAGATTTTTTTGATCAGAAGAAGGTTTTTGATTTTCAGTTTTTCTCCTTACCTTTTCCATGCTCGGTTTCTTCAATACTGCAGTCCTGTCCTCATCCAAAACTTGCTGCTGATCAAGGTAGTGATGGCGTTGGCCTGGATTCTGATGAAGAAAATGAGTATGAACAGCTACCACCATTTAAGTCCCCGAGGAAATGTCAACTTGATAAGATCGGCAAGGAGCAAAGGAAAGCATATTTTGAGAAGTATGATTATCTTGCGAAACTATTTCAAAAGAAGCAATCGAGGGTGGAGGTTAAAAGGCTGAAGGAGATCATGAAGAAAGGCAAAGTTAATGGCGTTAGTGACTATGCGTATCTTGGGGAGGATATGGACCAGGAAGATGGAAGTTCAGCAACTGTATCAGTTCCTATACCTCATCCAGTCCTCCCACCATCCTTTGTTGGTGACGATCCTTCTTATAGATACAGAATGTTAGAGCCCACCTCCCAGCTTCTGGTAAGGCCAGTTTTCAACTCGCAGGGCTGGGACCGAGATTGCAGACGTTACAGTCTCAGCCTGGAACGAAATATTGAAGTTGTGGGTCGGTTTCCAGGTGAATTTTCTGTACAAGTTACGAAGTATAAGAAAGAGTTCAACATCTACATACGGGCTCAGTTTTCTATTGGTCAGAATTCCAAAATGGCCATCCGCGCTGGAATGAACAATAAGCCAAGCGGGCAGATTGCTGTCAAGACGAGCAGTTCAGAACTGCAAATCGCACTCATTGGTATTGCTCCAATTGTAACGTCCATCATTAGACGTATGTATGCAGGCGGTGCTGGAAGAAACATAGATATGCTAAATTACTAGTTGTACTGTTACTGCGATTAACTCAGTTTTGGAGGGATCGTGCACTTGGAGATACGAAACAACCCTGTTCAATCTGATGCTGGGCATTTAATTTATTATTGTAGCTTTCTTGAAGTGTAATATGGCGTTGGTTTCTTTACGCTTGAGGGTGATCTTGACCCCATTAGAGAAACCACGTCTAGTGTTACTGCTACTGCAAGACAACAATTTTGTTAGGTACATATCGTTATTGAAAAGGTGGTAGTATTTGTGCCAGCAAAGTTTTCCTTGATTGGACTATTTCACTACACCTTCCACCAGCCACGGATATCCTATTAGCAAGCAAAACCTCCCAGTAGGTTAAACTCCCCGGCAACATTAAGTTAACAAAACGAAAGGGAAGACGGTTTGAAACTTACCTGATGACAAGAAAGAAACAGTACACAGGCTTATCAAGAAACATTGGCTTTGGTGATTTATTGGTCAAAAAACGTACGACGGAACAGGTAGACATTTGCGAGTTGATCGTGTATTCCCTGTCCTTTGCCCCTATTGACATGGGAGGAGGACACTAATTGGGTCATATGCCAGAAACAACTTTGGGTTTCATATGGGGACCTTTTACCATTTCTTTTGTCACCAATATCTTTCAACCACAGATCGTAAACGTATTGGGACAAAATAGCGCTGCCAACGCTTCAACACACACACACACACGCAGAGCACCTCGTTTTAAATTGTAGAACTCGTTCTTAGTCTTCTCTGTCATCGGCACTAATTCATACTCTGATCTTTCGATTCCTCATCAGCGAGAACTCAATTTTTCAATCATAACAAATCTAGGACTACTCATTTCTGCATTAACTAAACCTAGAGTTGAATGGCCACCTTTTCACACCCAGTCAAATGACCAAGGATATAGGAGCTCAACTTATATTGGAACTGATACAGAGCAGGCAGAAAGGGATTTAAATTAACCAAGGTAGGTAAGATAAATCAATTTAAAGTTACATGCATGCGCTGCGTCAAAATTGTCACATGCCATCCAGACTTTGTGATGGTGGTTGTATCAGGTCCGGTTCCTCTAAATCCTCCGCTTGAATGTGTATGTCCTGTAAAGGATTAAACCAAAGTTACTCTAATGAGATTGATATAACCTTCAATTAACATAGGATAACTAAGATCACACACACCCCCTCCCCAGCCCTCCCCTCTCCTACTCCCAATTTCCACCTTGCTTTATTTTGTTTACTCCAACAGAGAAAATCACCATCACAAAGTTAACAATCACTTACGCCTCAGTTACATTCTAGATGGCACTGCAGTCATGGCAATTTCTTTGTTGCTCAAACTCGTTTTTTCCTAAAATAATCTAGCAAAAGCTTATAGATGGAAGCCAAAGGCAGGATTGAACAATTTTCACCTGCGTATTTGTTAGTTGATGTGGTTGCTGATCTTGCACCATCGCATAGGCTTGTGGTTGAGACATTCTATAATATGGCTCTTTTAGATCGAGTTTGCATGATGACGTCTGAAGTATTCCTCCTTGTTCGGCACCAGGGCCCCACATTTTAGCTGTTTAAGTTGATTAATGGTTGTTCAAAAGTGAATAAGACAGCAAGGCAAAACAAAGGAGGGGTATGGAGGAAAACAACACCTGACAATGTTAAGTACAATGTATAACTCTGAGAATTGTGGGCAACCATGCGGAGCTGGCCAGTTATTTCTTGTCCTGCCATGACATAGAGTGGCTGAGACAGAACACAACGTAATTGATACCAGTGTGTTGTAGGTGCGCCCGGGGCAGTTGTAAGCCACCTTTGTACAGTGCTGTAGACCAATGCATTGCCAATAGGCAAATAGTTCAGTGAGTTGAGCAAGTATAAAATGCAGACCAAGGTTACTGACTGGAGTCAAATACTTACCTTCCATTAAATAAAACATCAAACCAACATGCCAGCCCATGCACTCTGGTTCCCACGGAGGCAGTGAATTTCAGTGGAATGTCAATTTCATATAACCCCTCTTCCTACAGAAACAAAATAGGAAGACGATGTGACAGGACTCCATCTTATTTATAATTTGAATTGCCCTACAGGCTTTCAAAGCTTTCAAGTTTTGTTTTCAAATGCACCCAAGGACAAGAGTACAAAATCTATAGGCATACTTGCTCATGGTTTAATCTCTCATAGCATTTGGAAGAACATGCAGAGCAAAAAAGAAAGCATGAGCAGCAGAATTAAAAGGCATAGCCATACCTTTATTTGAGTAAAGTCTATCACATGAAACATTGCAGGGGCCACTAATAATCTTGGGTCAAAAGCATCTACAACTGGCTGTATTAAAAGTATGGAACACCACAAAGTAAAAGCAACAATGGATCAGCGCAGGATTGTCCTCAAAACATGGTAGAAAAAAACAGACTAGACCTTTGAAAACAGACAAATTGGAACATAGTTCAAATATATCAACAAAAGGCAACTATATTGGACCTGAGAAAAATATCCCTGGAATGCAGATCCATACAAAGGTGTAAGGTCAACCCCAAAATAGTTCTGCTGCTGCCAAAAGAGGGCCTGTATATAAAAGAACCAATGACTAAAATGCTGCAATTTGTGTCAATACAAGTTATTGATAAGAGGGAACTACATAAAATCAAGAAAATTAATGTTACTGATGGTAAAACTTGATTTTAACTGAAACGTCAAGAATATGATAGTAAGAAAGCTCCACCAAAAACTCATTCAACTTTCTTGAATAATGATATTCCTTTAAATGGTTTCAGTGATTATATAGATAAGAGGAAAAGAGCCAAAGCAAAGTTCATTTAGATACATACCTTATTAGCAATTTCAATAAATAAATACTCATCACTAAATGGTGCCATGTGTATCCTGCCAAAAAATAAATTTAACTCAATAGAATCAATGACCAAAAGTTAATGAAATCAAAATGCTTGAATAATAGAAGCATGAGTGAATAAGGCTGCATAAAGCAACATGTGTGGCTGTATGCTGAGATGGTTAAAAAAAAAAAGGTCACTCAAGTTAGTTATCTACAAAAGCGCATATTGAGTTAACTCAAATACTGTCCAATTGACTACATTCAAATACCAAAATTCCCAGATGATCTGTGAGTTATACCATGTCTTTTTAATAAGTTTTAAATTATCAAGGATTAGAGCGAATTGCCTTGGTGGAATCTAACTCTACAAAACAACTTAGTTAAAACATATATAACAAAGTTACAATGGAATCTATGGAGTACATATGATGCAGTTATAAAGAAACACATATGGAAGAATGCAAGAAAGAGTCTCATTAGAAGGGAAGCACCATAAGAAAGTTAGAAGACCAATAATAATCATGGGAAGAATAAAAGATACCATTGAACGGATTACAAACTACCCAACTGAATCAAATCATGAAAGTACTTCCAAAATATTCATTATGCAAAACAATGCAAGAGACAGGATTATGGCTAACATGCTTAGACAAGACTCCAATTCCATTAAACACAAATATATCATAGAAATACAAAAAGATGGAGAGAAAGGGCATCCATAGGAACATATGTAAAAGTAAGACTTACCTTCCAATTGTAGGAAACATTTTTCCATTTGGAAAAAGAAACCTGTCTCTTGCAATTACATAGGATTCCAACATTCTTTCGTTGACCAATAAGGTGCCTACAAGCCATACACAAGAAAATTTACAAAGCCTAAAGTTGGAATTACTATATGCTTATTGTATATCATACCCTCAATGTTTGTCTCAGAAATGACCAAAGCTTGTGCATGAATCAAATACAGGCGAGAGGGAATTAAGGCTAAAAATTTAGCAAGCAGAACAAATAGTAAAATCCACTGACAATGAAAAGAGAGAGAATTTCCACACTCCGACATTATAAGAATGTTTCAGCTTCCTCAACAAGAATTACCAAAGAAATAGACTTACCCATTGGTTCGGATATCAGGATATCAGCTTTTTCTGGCAATTCAACTTCCTCAACTTTACCTTTAATTACCTGCACAAGGAAACATTTTTCATTAAAAGAAAATGAAAAGGAGCGATGGTTTTACAAGAAATCCAAAAAGCACTAGACAAAATCTCACTGTAATCCTCTCCCTCAATGATGGGTTCCCAGCAATCAGTTTGCAGGCATATTCTGCCATTTCTGATGCCTCTACGGCATAAACATGCTTTGCACCAGCCTAATGGAAGAAGAAGAGGAATATAAGAAAACTACTACATCAGGCAGAGACATCATGGTTCTGCAGAATATATTTAACAAGTTTAAAATACCTGAGCGGCAAATAATGACAAAATGCCACTACCAGCACCAACATCAACAACTACACGACCAAAAAAATCAGTCCGGTTCTCAATTACTGCAGCATAATATGTCCCTGAACCAAAATCATCTTTCATCATTGTCGGACTCATCATGTAAACCAGATCAATTGCCAATCATAGAATTAATTAGCTTCAAGTGCATGTGCGAAAATGATCAAAGATATTAGTAGACAATAGCCAGTGATTTGACCTGTTCTAACATAATCTTGTAGCATATTTTGCTGATGCAGCAGTTGGCCATAATAGTGGAAATACATTTTAGCAGACGATGGCTCTATCTTAGCATCAAACTTGCTTCTAGAAGTTATAATGTCTCCATTAGGTATAAGTGTTCCTGGAAGAGAAAACAAGAAATATTCAGGATAAAACAATAAACATATAACATGACACAATGCACATGAAGCAACTTTAAGCCAAAAGCTAATCTGCCAAAACTATAAATGCAAATGTGGGGTAAGAGACCAGTGGATTTATATTTCACATTCAATTAACAATACACGTAAAATCTTCCCTCAGTTTCTCAAGCTTGCACTGCACAACTGATTCATAATTGCATCAAATGCACAATAGATCTACCAATAAAAAAAGGTCTCAGTGCATGAGGCTCTCACATTTTGGATAAAATCAATCTACCAGTAATGAAGTTAATTACAACTTACTGTTTTGAAGGTGTATGAGAAATAAGGTTAACAAATTTTACACAATTGAGTAATGTGAGCTCGCCAATATTTGAATCATAGGACAGCATGTGTCCTTGTGTGTGCTTTCGGTATCAATTTTGCAATGCATAATGAGTTATGAGTTCGACAATTTCAAATACTATACTCAATGCAAAAGGAAGCTAAAGTGAAAAATAATAAAAGAGGAGAAAATTAATTTGCGAATGCCACACAGATGTCTTTGATATCTATCTGCATGTGACAACATATTATGGAAACACCTACAGTACACTATGATGAAATTTTCAAAGAAGCACCTTGAACAATGACTTCCTTCTTCCATTGGTCAAAAGCACAATGGAAGGTCCTGCTCTCCTCCTCGTTTCTAAATTGGATAGTGAACACCCTTGAATATGTCTGGTAAAAAGTACTACCGTTAAGACACAAACATCTAGCGACACATAAACAATCATATTGCCAAAGATGCAAGCAGTACCAATAACTGCTCAATTTCATCATTAAGATACTTGTATCATTGAAATATAATAAGCAATATCTCTCAAAGGCAGAGAGAACAATATCAACATCAGAGGCATTTTCAATGCCTTATATTCTACTCCAAAGAGAAAGGATGGAAACGGTAAAACTTCATTTAATGTGCTAAGGTAAAAAAATAACGGAAGAACAAATTCAAACTATTATCCATACCTTCTTGCCAACATCAGAACTTGAACGTTCAGATATGCAAACTGATTGAACGGGCCCTAATTTGAATAGCTGAGAAACATAAGAAACAGGCAGTAGTCATGTTTCAACTCATAAACCACTGCAGATTACACACTTCACATGTAACTCAAAAATGTGGCAATAAAGAGGTCAGAGAGCAAACGAAATGCAATGCATTTCTTTGATAAATTTATCTGTGCTTATATTACTCTTAATATTTTTAACTCGAGTGAATCAACCAAACAAAACATTGATTCATGTTTTCAGCCTTGTCTTCCCCAACTACCAAAACAGATAAAAAGTGCAAGAAACAAAGGTATGTATGCCATTTGCACCATCTTTTAGCAGCTAAAACCGCAAAAATCTATTGAACTTGTGATTTTTCGATAAACTAATTAGAAGTCTTACCAACTGCATTTGGCTTATATTCCTAATTTTTCCAATCGGAAACCGAAACTAAACTATCCTGACTCATAATTTTCTCAAGAGTTCTACTTTCTCAGCGAACAAACAAACAAGCAATGAAGCTAGCACACAAAAAGTAGCACTAACACGAACCACATCTAGCTCCAACTCTCAATCTCTAATTACAAAAACTACATAAAAACACGAAACTAAATTAAACAAAATTCATCCAAAGCCAGCACAGAAAATTTTAAAATAAAATAAAAAAAGGAATTGCTAACACTACACCTGAGCGGTTCTAAGATCGACATTGATAAGGTCAGTCGGTTCGGACTCCCCGTAAAATCGGAGCTCCGCGTCTCCATTCTCGGCCCTGAACCTGGCAACCACGGCCAAAGACGGAGAAGTCGAAGAAGAAGAAGAAGAAGAAGAAGCGAGCTCAGTTATTGAAGCCAACGCAAACTCCATCCGCTTATTCTGCTTTTGGCCGACCGAGACCTCCATTATTGGATCCTTCCAAAGCCAAAGCAATCGCCGAAACTTTATTATTATTATTCTTGTTTTTATTTTTATTTTTATTTTTATTTTTGGGTATAAATAGAGCAGACGCGCGTGAAGGTGCGCTCGGTATCTGTGGGTATATACAACAAGTGAGAACTAGGGTTCTAGGAGAAGCGCGAAGCCTTGGCGTTGGGGGGAGAGGAAAAGCTTGTTAGGGCCGCCGAATAAAGTGGAGAATCGCTTTGGCCTTTTTTTAATATTTTATTTGCACTTGTTTCTTTATCTGATTAAGTAAATTTTGAAATAGTAAATTTAAATGAACGCAATTATATTGTAGATCAGAAATTAGTGGGTAATAAATAATACCATCTATTTGTGTTCGACCTGATGAGTACACATGAACATTAATTAAAAATAATAAATTTATACCCTTTTGTGTTTTTTTTTTTTTTTTTGCCCATTTGAAAAAGAAGTGGATAGTGCAAGTGGGTCTATGCAAAAAGCCAAAAATTGAGAATCAGCCACGTCGAATGAAATGCTAACATAAAGCCTCTACCGGCCTAGTTGAAAATTTTGCTTACTTTCCCACTTTGTTGAAGATTTTACATACCTGGATCGAGTAAGTGATTTTCAATGAAAAAATTAATATCTAAATTACCTGCCTCATGGAATTTTGGATAAATATCACTTAACAAATAAAAAAAAACTAATATGAATTAACTAGTCTTTTCATGTGCTTATACATCATCCACAAAAAGGAATTTTGCATGGAGGTTCTAAAGCGGGTCAAAGACAACTGGGGGCGCGGCCAGCCGGTGATGGGCTGTTTGCTTGACCGTGGAGGTAATAATGTGTGCTACTGTTTTGCCAATGTGGTGTGGGAAATGCCGTGCTAGTGGGGTTTTATGCGAAAGAGTGTTATAAGAATAACATCAGCTGAAACGCATAATGTGTTGTCAAAGATCTCTGTTATTATTATACCAAGCTTGCACCTAAGTTTTGATGTTTGGATTTTCAACTTCAAACCATCAACTCAGGCTTGACGAATATAACCTGAGAAATGCAAGAGGCGAGAGAGAGAGAGAGATGAGTCAAGGCCCATTACTTGCACGAACCGAACACGATTATCCAAGCATGCCATTCTCTTTGGGTCAAGTCGCCATGCAACGGCTCCCATTTCAGGTCACACTTGACAGTCCAGAGCTTCAGTCTTAACACTTTTTATTTTATGTCCGCTTGAGGGTCTTAGGCCTAACAAGTAAAAATAAACCGAACATCTACGCAGGGAGTAAGCGTGGCCAACAAACGTTACATGTATCATTTTGTAACTTTTGCCCCAACTCCGGAGGTGGGCCTACCTGAGGGGAAGGAGCATGGTTTGAGAGCCAGTCCGCCAGTTTCTTGTACGCAAGACCTGGACGCACCAACCCATTCCCTCTCTCTCTCTAAGGTCACCGGGCAGCTGGTGATCGAATTGAAATGTGGATGCATTGCTCTCACACCCTCGTTGATGATATCCTCAACTCCCCAAGGTCACTTTCCTAAACCCAGATTACCAGCAGTACTCGAGGCCATGACAAATCGACCAGAATTCTGCTGCAAACGTTGTGCGGACACCATTGTTACATGCAAAACCTTCTAGGTGGTGACACCCAGGGTTTCCTTTTGATGCACCATCGGTATTCAATTTAATCCCGGGTTTCCTTTTGATGACAAATCCACTGTTCTATCAAAGTCACTGCTCTCCCTGCTCCCAAATTGATTGCTTACAGATGCATATCCATCAAGCCGAAAGGGAGGCTCGTGCTTGTGTTTCCTACAATGACAACTGTATTGCATGATTTTGAGCGTGTACACTGCACATGGCATATAGATTATCAAGTTTGAGTTCTAAGTTGAAAATATCATGGTCCATGGCGGTTGGTTTTTGTAGGGGACAAGAATGACGACATAACTGGACGCATATCCCATTGACCGATATAGACTCAAGTCCTTGAATAAAAAGATAAAAGATGAAGCTTAGAAAAATGGTCCAGCGCTTTTGATTGCTGTTTGAAGGCTGTGAAAACAAGTATTACTTTCAAAAGAGCAAGCTACAAGTCATCAAGCCACCTTATAAAGTTTCCATGCAAAGGAAATTGCTGTCAAACGAAGAGTATTCTTAACTCTGGCTGGCGTTGCCACACAAATCATAAATCATCATCAAATGCCTACAGAAGCATTAAAATTTAGACAGTCATTTTCACACAATTTCCCAGTCACCTTCTCAACCATGCTTGCTGCAGCGTTTCAATTTCTATTCAAATGGTAACAAATTGTTGAATGTATGCTACAATTGTCCTTCTCGTTAAGAATGTTATAAAAGAAAGTCCATGGTTTTATGGTTTGAAATCTATGACCTTCGCCTTCAGCCCTAACGGAGAGGGTTCACAATTTTATAATCAAGCAAGAATCAAAACAAGGAATAGATTCAAGAAACCAGTAAGATAAGGAGAATGGGGATTCCCTGTTACTTTCAAATGTCTCATGACGACTTACCAGAGGACAGTAACTTATCATATGTCGTACACCTACTCAACCACAAGAATCTCAGAATTGCCAGGAGGTTTCAGTGAGTCCTTTACTAGAGTGGTTCTTACCAATTAACGACTGTAATATCTCCTCTTATATCAAGAATAAAAAGCTCATTTGGAAATTCAACCTCATTCAGCAAATGTTTGATAGACTGTGCCAATGCCAATCTCCCACACATGATAACCAGAGCATCCAGAAGTATTTCAACTAAACTATGCACGGAACAGAGGTCTTTGCCTCAGATCAAGTTTCAAAACATGGCGAGGAGCACAGGTGACACTACTATTTTCCTTTGTAAATCAAAATAATGGAAACAACACAAACACAAAATTGGGGAAAAAATGAAAAAACAAATTACAGTATGCAGTGCTAATCACAAGCAATAGATAAGCGATCACTAAATTTTGGTACCATAAATGAAAAGTATCACAGCTCTCATTATGAAGTTGATACCTTGACAGCCTTAAATGCAGGGTGGAGCAAACCAAGCTCATCCTTCACTTCAAGTGGATTGCTAGTCTCATTTCTCACTCTCTTCACCCTCCGGCTGGCCAGAGACTTATGCGTAAACCCATACATCTGCAAAATCTGATTGTCTCCGAAATTAAAAGCACGATCCATCTGCTTCAAGCACCTCTCCACTGGATAATCTCCGAACTTCCCACAAGGCTTGCAACCCACAAAGTGAGTGACAAGAGGCCATCGGTGATCCCCGAGACCTGGGTGATAATTCTCCATCATTTCCTCATACCGATCCACCAAAATCCCCCAATAACCGTGCAAATAATAAGCACTCTCTAGGTACACCTTATCACCCCATTTATCTCTCTGGGTAGCCAATAGGTAAACCATCGCAGACTGATCGTCGGCTTCGAAAACCGGACGATCCTTGAGCTCTCGGGTGAGTATCTTCCCAGCTTCGTCCCTGATCTTCCCTTTCGGGCCCATCGGCGCCCAGGCATCCAAAATGTCCAGCGACCACTGGCAATTTCTAAGCAGAAAGCTTCCAGTATTCAATCCAATCCAATTCTTCTGATCGTACACCATTTCGTTCCACCCGTGCATCACGAAATTGGAGTCCTTGTACCTCTCCCAGGGAACTTCGAACGCCATGTCGGTGAACATCGCGTCACTGTCCATCCACCACAAGAACTCCACCTCCGGGTGCGACAGCAGCAGCTTCCTTATCAACGGCAATTTCGCCCAAAAGCCAGCCATTTCCGCGTCGAGCAAAGCCATGTTGTAGAATATTTCGATTCCATGTAGGCGACAGTAATCGATCTTATTCTTGATCGATTTTAAAAGGTAATGGTCGCCGACGGGATTCTCGCAGGGTTTCGGCGAAGATCCGGTGACAAGAAGCACTCTAGGCTTGTTTGGTCCGATGAAATTGGGGAAACTCGGGTTCTGTTTCAGCCACTCCGCTCGCTGCTCGTCCCAATCCGATATCTTCGGGCCGAGACTATATGGTTTATTCGGATCCGGCTTCTCGTCCTCGCCTTCGTCGACTAATATCTTGTTAATATCGAATGCGGCATAGTTGTTCGGATCTTCTGTCGAAACAGCCTCGGCTTGGGCTTCGACGAGGACGCGGTGGGGCTCGGCATGCTTGCGGGAGGCGTAGAAGTGGCTGCGGAGGTCGTTGAAGTCCTGCTCGGGAGTACCGAACTTGCCGGCGCCGATGGTGCCACGGAGGACAACGACCGTCAAGACGAGGCAGAGGATGGTGACTTTGCAGCGGCGGAATGCTCTCTGGATCTGGAAGACCCGGTGGGGCCCGAGTAGCCACTCCAGCATCTTGACCCTCCCCGAGTTCTGAGCTCTCTCTAGCTGTATTTTCTTTTTGAGAACTGGACTCTGCTGTTATGGAATTGAGAACGAGATGGTGGCTGAGGGTAGGATGGTAAATAAGTGCAGTATTAGGGGTCAATTTAAATAAGCAAGGTCGGGGGAGGAAGGAAGATGGTGGCACTGGGAGAAGCCGGAGGCGCAATCGAATGGGATGGAAGACCAATAAAGCAGACAGGAAATCGAATATATATGGGTTAATTATGATTTTCGTTGGGATATATTATTGTATGAGCGGTTTCATGGTAAGCACGACCACGAGGAAGATGTCTTCATTTTGGGGCAAAACCAAAATTCATCCTCTTCCTCTGAGATTTTTTTTTAATCCAAATTTTCTATTTTATTTCCCAAATCAAACACAGATAATCAGATGGTCACCTCCTTGTGCCTTAAACAGCATATTCGAATATGTAAATAATTCTGAATGTGAGACAATTGTTAGTTTTCAAAGATTTTTTTTTTGGGTCAAGAAAGATTTAATTTCTCTTAGTCTTTGGTATATGTTAATTGGCAAACCTCTATACTGATACCGCTTGAAGTGAAAAGGATTTTTTTTTTTTTTTGCATGAACGTTAAAAGAATATCACATAGGGTGAGGTGCACCCTTTTTTTTTTTTTTTTTTTCTTGCGGGGACATGAATTAGCGTTGCTGTTTGCCACAAATGCCTCTACAGGTGAGTAGGGACTGAGACATGCAAATGGCAGCATTTGGAATTCTTTAAAAGGATTGAGAGGTTGGACCTGCCATGTTCATTCACACATATAGCTGTAAAATCGCACACGATAACAGCAGGAGACTCTCTTTTCGATTTGGACATCTTAGCTGGAAACAACTTAAGACCATTTTATTATTAGATTGTTATGTCATGACAAAGAGGTTCATTTCAAACTGCCTGCCAAACGTTTTGTCCATGAAAGAATGCACTCTAATCCTATTAACAGTGCTACTCGTAGGTCTTCCATTCAAATTTACAAATTGGTTTTTCCCAACAAAAACATAGTATTGAAAAAAGCACTCATATCTAATATCTGACATTTATTTTCTAATTCTTGGTTTTTGCTACAAGTACTGATTTAGCGTCCAAAAACACGGCTTCACTAATTCATATAATTGTGAAACATATCCAGAGAAAATTGTTTGGCACCATTACTGCTAAACACAATGAAAACCACAAGATAATCAGAGACATATAAGCTTGAAGGTAACTAGGGAAATGTATGCGGCCCAGGCCAAACATGGCTTAACAAAAAATTTTGAAGATGGGTTCACTTTGCCAAAGAGCCAATAGCAACCTAGAAGAGTCCCGAGATTAACCAAAGAGAAAACAAACCCAAGTTTAGCCGCCCCGATCTTGAGTACAAGAGGGTTCCAAATGGTACTCAAGGAGACTTGAGCAACGTAGAGGGGCAACGCATCCGAGTCGAGACGAAACCCACCATTGTTCCTAACAAGCCAACCCGCTAGGCCCATTAAAACGGTCGAGGCGACGGATGCTATGTGGATTATTGCTAGCGGAGGGAACCAAAAAGGCTTGGCTAGGTCACGGTACTTCTGGCCGGAGCCGAATAGAAATACAATGGTCATGGTGAGGCAGAGAGGCGCGAGTATGACCATAAACAAAGACCCAAAATCAAGCTTTGCGTCGTTAGTCTTTCTAACTTTTGATTTGGCCATTGATTGATCGTTCCTGGCCTGGGTTAGGAGAGTTTGGGTAGCCATTGGAATTGGGAATTGACGAAAAAGAGAGTTTTTTTGGGATTGAGATTGGAAATGGAATCGATCATTGTTCTTTTACAGCTTTAAAGAGGAAGATAAAGGTGATAAACTCAAAAAAAAAAAAAAACAAAAAACAAAAAACAAAAGATTTATGAAAAACGTAAGGCAAGAAATTACTGCAGCAAATCAGGGGATTCCTAATCTCTTACAAGTAGAAGTGCATCCGCGGCTTGCGCAGGAACATGAAATTTTTGGAAACATATTTGATATTGTAATTGGGAATCTATTTACTTATTTGCACTTGATCTTGTGGGGATGAAAATATGACAAAGTTAATTCATTGTTGAGTACTCGTAAAGATATTATTTTTAAGTAAGAAATGTATATTGGCTTACAAGGAAGATTTGTAGATTGGAGGAAGGATTCTCCAAAAATGACCAACTATATAATTATTGAAGAATAAATGATTTATTTTGTTTTATAGATTAACAAATATGTTAAGATATGATTCTTAGAATAAATAAATTTAAAATATTTTTTTATGAACATTTAAAACTTAAATATTAAAGATGAATTATGATTTAAATTCTTATTTGCATTACAAATGTGTTCACTTGAATTCTTGTGTTATATGGCTCGTCTTCTAGATAAGCAAGATAAGCACATAAAAGGTACATTTGCATTGGCACAAATATTTATAATAAAGTAAAAATGTTTAGATAATATAGATAGATAGATAGATAGATAGGGGTGTGCACGTGCTCCAAAAATAGGCATTTAATAATCATGACTCAATTGATTTGATGTTGTGCTTTATACTTGCTTGTAAAACAAAATTATCATGAATCTATATCGTTTATTAATAAAAATAAAATGAGTTTAATGGAAAAAATGAAAAATAGAAATTTGGTTAAAAAAAAAAAATTCTCTTTGAAATAAGGATCCAACAATGCCAAACGTAGCCCTAACGTTCTTCAACTTTCGCATTTTCTACTTCACGTGTGGAGGACAAACTCGTCATTCGAACGATTTACCTGCCAAAAACACAGACAACACCATACCTCGGCCCGGCCAGAAATTTCAAAACACGAACCTCGATCTGCTTCTCTTTGCTCTTCGGCTCAGATACTGGGACCGTCGGAAGGCCTTAGGAGGAGAGCTATAATCCGCAATGGTAAATGATTATAACGTTCGTATCTAAATTATTTATTTTGTTTTGTTTTTTTTATTATTATTTTGTGGATTAATTTTCCGTCATAAATTAGGGTTTTAGTTTGTCGTTTTAGGCTACCTTTATGTCTCTGTATTTTAAGTGAAAGTGATGGAAATTAGTTTAATTATGTTTTGTTGCGGAGGTAGTTGTGTCTGGTATGAGATCCATTGAAATTGCTTGAAAATGGAATTTTTATAAATAGTGACTGCTTCCATTGCTTGTATAAATGCATGATGATACACCATAGAAGGCCCAAGTGCATAATGCTTAAGTGCCATTTTCGAGCAGCTGTGGAACTAGCGGTTTAATGAGAGAATTCATCGGGAGAAGATTTAAGCAACGTTTAAATCCTTTAAGTAGCCTTGTAATGCACATGAGAATGGGACTCTGTATGTTTGTTGTGAGAGCTCAGTGATGTTTTAAGTATGGGATATCTAGTCTGTGGCTTTTTAAGCTTTGGGAATGTTTCTTGTGGGATTTTATGAAGAGGTATTCCTGCATGGAAAACTCATTGACCCATCAAATGAAATGCTACATATGTTAGGAATTGAGTAAGTTTATTGTTACAACAAGACTCACCATTTAATATGTTTAGAATATTGTGCACAATGTTAAATGAAGTCTGGCCAGCACAAGATCTGTTTCTTTACCAAAGTACTGTGATGAAATTGCTAGTTGGCAAACTATCACATAAAGCAGTAAAGGATTGTGTTACCAGCTTTAATACTTGTGACTTGTCATTTGTTCTTCTATTCCATGAAGTTGTGTTGTGGATGGTTGTAATTTTGCTTTTGGACCTCCATGGTGGACACCATTCCTTTTGGTTCCATTATTTTTGCAAAAAGGTTACTCATTCTATTTTTGAACTATCATATTGGTTACTAATAACTGTTACTTGGCAGGATGGGCATGATGGTGAGGATCCAAAACAAAGCACTGCTGATATGACAGCCTTTGTAAGTTCCCAAACACATTTTTGAGAATATTTTGCTTCATTCATATTATGCATCTCAAATCAATTTAGGCCATTAGTAATTGGGACCATAGATTTTGAGGCACTTAAGAATGGTGAGATCCTTTTGGAACTGCGTTTGAATATGGCTGTTAAGTGAAGATCCATGCCTATGAATTCTGTTTGAACATTAATTTAGTTACCAATGATGTTCTGTGGACTGCTCAACCATCGAAATCATGAATTCGGGTGTTGCTATTACTGCCTTGCATATGAGGTTCTCCTTTTTTCATTACATTGCATTTTGAGTTAATAACACAGCATGATAGTACATGGGATTTAAGTGTATTTCATTGAATATTTCATTACTTTGTGGGCGTGCTGTAAATCTCTTTTGTTTAACAATAAATGTTGTGCCACACCTTGTTGTTTTACTGGTATACTTGTGTAACTTGCGGGATTGGACTGATGACTTCTGCTGAGATGGCTTTGTTGCTTTTCTGCAGGTACAGAATTTGCTTCAGCAGATGGTAAGTTTCTTGTTAGCTATACCCATGAAGACAGGTATTTGAGACTAGAAAACTTAGCAGCAACTTAACATGGATTGATGTCATTGAATTTTGCAGCAATCCAGGTTTCAGGTTATGTCTGACTCCATCATTACAAAGAATATCCTTTTCTTGTTTTGTGTGTTTTTGTCACAGTATAAATAATTCTACCCATGTTAATGAGTAGCTTCAGTTAATTATTGATAGGGTAGTTTGGCATGCCGGGGAAATGAGATAATTTGGATGGTCCTTCATGGCATTTATTAGTGGTCCATTTGGTCTTTATAGTATGTTTCTAGTGTATCTTGGGTTACTTGTAACTTTCATGGAACATTGCTGGAATGCTATCATGAGAAAAAACATAAAAAAATCATCTGCAAACATCCTGGATTTTCACCTGAGGTTGTAGGCCAGTTGCTCAATTTATTTCAGAAGATTATGATTTTGATGTTAAAAATTGAAGTACATATGTTTGTCCCAGTAGGTTTTGCTTCTTTGTTTTACTTCAAACTGTGAGAAGGACTCTAGTTACCATTTTACGTTGGGCTTTTGCCGCCATGCCATGGAAAATATAATCTCTTTGCCTTGGAATGTAATTGGCACCCTGCAGAAGTTATTTTTGTTGTATATCAGATATGCATGGATTTGGATAATTTTCTTTGACCACATTGTACTTGATGAGATGGGCACCCGTATAGATGAGTTGGAGCAGAGCATCAATGATCTTAGAGATGAGATGGGGGTAGAGGGCTCTCCATCTTCTTCGGTGCCTCCCAAGGTCAAGGAAGAACCCAAGTCAGCTGACTCCATCTGAGTATGAGGACAATGATACAAGGCATCTTACATGAACGGGCACTTTACAATGATTTTTTTTTTTTTCCCTTCCTCTCTTCTGTCGTTAATTCGGACTATATCATGCTATTGTTTTTACCTATTTCTGCCTTATTACCTATTTACCGTATTATTGTTTTTATCTTACCGTTGGCTGGATATCAAAGGTAGCTCATCTGTTTGCAGAGCGTCTCGGTTGTGAAATCTAAATATAATTAAAAAATAAAAATTAAGACTAAATTAAAAACCATTTTCTTTTATGCACGATGGTCTAAAGGCATTGTAAAATGAATACGATTCATTTATGATCCTTTAAAATATTTTATTGCACCAGAGAAGTCAAAGGAGGATATTTCGAGGTTCATAAATTGACTGACATCAATTAAACACTTGCACTAAAAATTGCCTAAGTAAATTAGTAGAACAGATATGGGATTACTTTAACTGTATGTGTTGGCCTGTCTAGAGAAAAATAAAATTCCTTACAATTATTTACTTATCTTCTGCTCAAATAAAATAAAGTTGTGCTTAGTGAATTTAGCTGTCTATATTTTTGGCTTTTTTTTAGTTCAAATTGAGACTACCCATAATGACAAAAAGAGCCATCCAAGTTTAAATTGCACCCCAACAGCTATTCCATCCCCGTTGTCCATTGAGCCTGCTCTGAACAATCCACCTTTTGCTGGATTATTACCGATGTAATCATAAAAAGCTAACTTTTCAGGAATTTTAGACCAAGCTTCGGATAAACTTTGATTTTCGGCCAGCCCAGCACCAACTCTTCGATATATTTCTTGCTGGAAGTATCCTTGATCCCATTGATAACGAGTGGGACCAAATAATTCAATGGGGGTAGTTGCTGAACCATACCACATAGTTCCAGCAACAACAAAAGCTGCAAAAAAGACAGCAGCGATACGCCCCTCTGGATTTGTTTCACCCCACCGGGCCCATAATTTTGTTATTTATTTTGTAAAAAGAATGTTAAGTAAATGCCTAAATTAGATGCATATGTGTCATTGAATTATTCATTAATTGTAATTTATTCACCATTTAATATATATATATATATATATATATATATATATATATATATCATTAAATAATTAATTAATATAACTAAGGATTAAGATTTAAGAATATAAATGGGCGTTTGCACGTCCAACTTGTTGGTCACTTTTTTCACCCGTCATGGTCAATTGCCAAGCCAATATGCCGGTCGCCGGGTTACTTTTTCATTTTTTGACTCTCCTCTTATTGGAAAATTGTGTTGGAGGAAGAATGAAAAGCAAATCATCATTTGTAAGGCTGCTAAGAGTGTCAATCCTTTAAACCATCTCAAACTAGGAAGTAGCCGACCATGTGTATTATATATATATATGATGCGGACGACAATTTAGTCTTTGCTTTGAGCGCGGGACCCTGTTGCTATCTTTTAATAGGTTAGGAGGAAGCACGTTCCCTCAACGATCCTTCCTCAGTTCAATGCATCCCCTAAAGTCAGATTAGAGTTTAAATACTAAAGTAAAGGTTGCAAAATGCATTTGCTTTAAAAATATAACATAATTCAAATTCTACACGCATTAATTTCCATGGTTTCGAAGTGCCTGGTGTCCATTGCACCTTGTAGCACCCAGAAAAAAAAACGAAGAGTACACGCAGCTTAAAACACGTAGCGGATAGCAAGGGAACATTTTTTTTTTTTTTTTTACTAGTTGTGGTGTGTGACAGAATAAGTAATCTAATTCTCCACCATTGGCATATTATATGACTATATGTCGTTGTTAAAATCTCTTAGGGGAAAGGAGAAGTAGATTCTGATTATGTCCTTGACTGCTAACGAGCGGTGATCTGATCATTAATTGACTGCTAGCCAATCCATTGAAACAATCAATCCATTTCTATGGGCTAGCTAGCATGGGAAACAAGAAAATGTTTCCGCGTCTACAGTGCCATCAATTGGTGTCGGTTGACCTAGGGAAGGCAATTACACGGTGGTCCCATTTGCCTTTTCCGATTCCATTTTTAAGATTTTATTTTTGTTTTTTTGGGGGTGGGGGAAGGAAAATGTAGAGTAATAAATTATTAAATATATGATTAAGATAATAAAATGTATAATTATAGATAAAAGAATGTATGATAAAATAGTATTACATAATTTTATAATTCGTTACACATTTTATGTTATTAGGAATACATTTTGTTATATTAGTTACGATATATTATTTTTAATAAAAAATTCAAAATATTATTTTGTTCTTAAGTCAAATCTTCTTACCCAATAACAAAACTTTCTAATATTTTAATTGCGACAGGCAGATGCCAGCTGGGATTTTTTTGTCAGTCCAAAAACAGCGGCATGTGGGTGGCACACGCACCCCCCTCAATTTGCAATATTTCTATATATATATATATATGTGTGTGTTTTTTTTTTTTTTGGCCCTCTTGGCTTAGCAAATCGTGTTTCACGATGGTTGCTTCAATGGAATTGCCGAGGTGTACTAATTGCATTAATTATTCTACACTCTACCTACTTCTGTGACTAGCTACTATAAATTGACTGGTGATGGCTTCTGGGTTTCACGTACTAAGATTCTTCTCTCTTCAAAATAAGCATACCAAAATTCAAGTATTGAGCCATAATAGTTAAGAGTCCAACTTAGCTGATATGGAAAAGCGTTGCAGCTATTTGATGGTATTCCTTGTCACCATCTTAACAATTTACACTCGAGCTTTCTCAACACCGTTGAAGAAGGACTTCTATAAGAAAACATGTCCAATGGCAGAGTCCATAGTGCGAAGCACAGTCAAGAAAGCACGAGCTAATGATACTGGCATTGCTGCTGCACTCCTTAGGCTTCATTTTCACGACTGCTTTGTCAGGGTAATTAACTATCTTAACAGCTTATAGCACTTTTTTTTTTAAAAAAAAAATAACGAAGAATCCTTTTGATGCAGATTTGGGATTGCTAGCATAGTTCTCATCTCATCTCAGATTCCAACTGAAACATGAAAATTATCTCAAAAAAATATATGAATTTTACTATAATGAGCTTTATCCATAATAATTTGGACAAATGTACAACTACAGCCATACTTGCATGTTATTTTTGTGTACAAGTTGACTGAATTTACGTAGGACTTGATCTAAAAGATTCAAGTTACCAGGAGAAGAAGTTTATAGACATGATAGTGTAACATTATTATTGATTTTTTTTTTTTAATTTTTGCATTCAATAGGGTTGCGAGGGTTCGGTTCTGCTTGATTCCACACCTGGACACAAAGCAGAAAAGGACAGCCCCGCAAATTTGGGTATAGGCGGCTTTGAGGTGATAGATGAAGCAAAAGCCAAGCTAGAAGCACGGTGCCCAAACACTGTTTCATGTGCAGATATTGTTGCCTTCGCAGCTCGTGACAGTGTTTACATTGCTGGTGGCCTTCACTACGATGTTCCGGCAGGCCGGCGTGACGGGGTGGTTTCATCCGCAGAAGAAGCAGCTAAGAACATCCCTAATCCATTCTTCGATGTAAAACATTTGAAAGAAAACTTTGCAAGAAAGGGCCTGTCATTGGAGGAGATGGTGACCCTGTCTGGTTCTCACTCTATTGGCGACTCTCATTGCTCTTCTTTCTCCAAACGTTTGTATTCCTTCAATGCAACCCACCCACAAGACCCTTCAATGGATCCTGCCTATGCCAAATACTTGAAAACCAAGTGTCCAAGGCCCCGGAAGACAAATAAGGCCGTTAACCCAATTGTTTCCTTGGATCCTGGGACACCAATTCGGCTTGATAATAACTATTACAGGGAATTGAAGAGCAAGAAGGGGCTGCTGTTCTCAGACCAAGTGCTGTATGATACTGCTTTGACAAAAAATATGGTGAAGAATAATATTGATTGTCCAGGGGCGTGGGCTGAGAAGTTTGCTGCTGCAATGGTGCGTATGGGTACAATTGAGGTGCTGACTGGGTCACAAGGGCAAATAAGGAAGCGCTGTGGGGCTGTGAATTAGGTGCTCTTGGGCCTATTCGGATTCACAGCCATCAATTTGAGCATTCTGTGTACGAGTGTGCAATGTTTCTTTTATTTTGATTGCGTAGCCTTCATTGTTCCATTTTTGGTTATATGTAATTCCATTCCTATGCCCTCTTGTTCTGGATTGGAGGTTTTATTTGTTTGTAATAAAAAATGGGGTTACATGTAATTCCATTCATCAATCTTATCTTTTGTTTAGTGAAGCCAAGGAGAATTAACTTGAAAATTGCGTGGACACCCATCTCAACATGGGAGATCAAAGATTTTGAGCTTTGTTTAATATCTCACCTCTATGGAAGGAGAGAAATTATAAAGGTGCACGAATTCAACTAAATTATGCTCTTTAAAATATTTACTAATGTATTAGAATTAATTTTTACTAGAATGGGCGATAATTCACTAGAATTCAATCAATTTTATTGTGAATTCATTTTTATAATAAAAAATAAATAAAAGCAAGAAGGTACCATAGTTATGGCTAAAAAGATTGTACACTATTAAATAAACAAATTTCTTGAGCGCCCTCACCACAGCCCAAAGGCTTCGAAATGATAATATCTGTCCCATTCTGTTTAGTGAAATTCTACTCTTCCTCTGTTTTTGTTTTTTCTGGTTTTTATGTGATTTGAGGGGTTTTTTTTTATAATTAATGTTCTGGCTAAAATATGATTCCGTCTGTGCAGCTCTGCCACGAATAGGCTGATCACTGCCAAGGACCGTGCCTCCGTTCAGATTAACGTTGGGCACATGGATGAGTGTGGGACGTGTGACAGTCACTTCAGTACCTTTGACCTTTGTGGGCTCGTTCGTGCTCAGGTTGGTTGTTGTTGTGACGTCCTCTCCTGTTTCCGTTTGTGAAGCCTGAAAATTTTGGGGCGAGCATATTCCGATTGATTTTTCAGGTGGGGTGGGTAGTGACGATGCTTGCAATGAAATATTAGATATGGTTCTTGTTTTATTGAACGTGACAGAGAAGTTATGATCAGAAAATCTACGTCAAAGGATGTGGATTGGCATTGATATAAATATTTGAGCTGCTGTGGGTCAGCCATTAGTGATGATCTTCTGGGGAGCGTTTTGTTTTCCCCATTTGCACTGTGGAACGAAGAGAATGCATGACGCAATATGCTATCGAAGAAGGAATCTGCTTCAGCATGTGAATCAAGCTTCTCCCTTCTTCGCCTGTTCTGCGTTAATACGAATTATTTCATGGGATTGCGAGTAGGCAATTTGGTCTCTGAATTTTACGAAGTGTTATCTTTCTTTTATTATTTTATTTTATTTAAATGTAAAGGTTATCTAACTTTTAGTAATAACAATGTAGAAGCATCTTCAAAAGAGTGCTTATCTAAAATAGAATAATTGGTCCTTAAACTTTACGTTAAAAAAAAAAAAAAAATACTCCTCGCAATTTTCTACCTTTGCATCCGATTTTTCAGTGTCGCATTGTTTACAAGCATATGAACACAACAGTTATAACGTACATATAACATACAATACATACACCCTACATTCCAAAGACATGGGAGATGTACTCACATCTTCTTTCCTCTCTGATCTCCTTTACTTTTCTTTGTTTCGAAGTTCATTGGGTGGCTTGGACATTCCGTAACAAAGTTCCCTTGTTCAACCCGCCGGAGAACAAGTTAAAGATGGTATGCACGCATTCAACTTAAAAAGCAGCACCAACTGATGACACGAACCAACCAAAGAAGTCCCCGACAATCTCCGACAGAGACAATTTCTGGAAAGCAAAGAGGAACAATGGAATCCAATTTGGGTGGTCCGACAAAGCTGGAGTACTACGACGACATGTCCAAACTCCAATCCAAAGCCACTCTTCTTTCCTTTTCCAAGGTTTCCCAATCTCTTTGATTAATTAAATGTCTTCCGCGTTGACTCAGGATACCTTAAGCTTACCTTTTCGATTCTCGTAATTGAAGGGAGACGATGGTAGGCACGCGTTATTACTGGACTCCACGATCTTCCATCCTCAGGGGGGAGGCCAGCCGGCGGACTCCGGGTTCATCACCCCCATCGGTTCCGACTTCAAATTCATCGTCCACGATGTTCGATCCAAGGACGGAATCGTGAGTTTTTTTTTTGTCTTTTTATTTTTATTTTTAAATTTAAGATGTGTTTGATTTTGAGTCAAAGGTGATCAATCTCGTTCCAGCCTTCATAAACAGAATGTCTCGGACGGAGATAGCCATATCGCCGGAAATGTCTGGTCTAGTAAGGCAAATCCTTTGAAATTTCTCGTATTAACAACTTTAGTTTGGGTGTTTCGTAGGTTTATCACTATGGAGTTATTGAGGATTCTGGTGAGGATTTTGACACGGAAGCTGCTTTTAAGAGGGAAAGGGAAGTTCTTTTATGCGTTAACGAATCCAGGCGCAAACTGAACTCCAGGTCCTGCACTGAAAGTGTTGGCCTGACTTTGATTTCAACAGGGTTTTTGATGTTTACTAACTTGATTTTGTTTATTCTTGGTGTTATATCCGTTTTCACAATCAAGGTTGCACTCGGCCGGGCATTTACTGGACGCATGCTTGCAGAGTGTGGGATTGGGGCACTTGGAGCCTGGGAAATCTTACCATTTCCCTGATGGGTATACTGCAATTCTCCTTTTTTATTCTGCTATGTAATGTTATAATGGGTTGTGTGTGTTTGGGAATAGAATTTCTATAAAAACAACTTCTGCTAAAAAATTGGTTGTCGGGAAACTGAATTTATAATGCTCATTTTTGGCAGTCCATTTGTTGAATATAAAGGCACAGTTCCCCAGCATGAACTGCAAAGGAAACAAAAAGAATTAGAGCTGGAAGCTAATGCCTTAATTTCTAGAGGGGGCAAGGTAAGTTGGTGTTTTGATTATTTTGGTTCAAGTCTCTCACTTTAGCTGCTATCTGTTTCTTGATTTCTGTCCTTATTTGGACAGATCACTGCCGCTGTATTGTCATATGAAGAAGCTTGTAACTTGTGTGGTGGTTCCCTTCCTGACTACATACCTAAGGTCTGGGTTTGAAAATTTATGTTGTAGAATCTTCATTTGTTTTTCTATGTTCTACTGTTGTTCTTTGCCCAGAACATTCTGCTGTTGTAACTTGTGTGGTGATTCCCTTAATGTTTTTTTTCTTTGATATACCTAAGGTCTGGACATATTGTTTTCACAAGAAATATAAGGCTTCCTTCTGCCGCCCTTAAGAATGAGGACCACCAAGTACCTATCTCCTATCATATGTGTGATGTTAACTAATCTCCAGAACATGGGATTGCCATGCTTGCAATTCTGCAGGGTAGTTCTATCACTGCATATTGCTTTTTTGGCTGGATGATTATTAACCTCTATCAGTCAGTGCATTACAAGCAATTGCTTAAGCATTTCATGCAGATGAGCCATGATGTTCTTTCATCTGTGATATTAGGGTGCCATTTTCCAATTTCACCATGCAATGATCCCTTTTTTTGTTTCACTGTCATTAGATACTCAAAGTAGTCACTTTATGTCTCTTTCAGGGCAGCACACCTCGGATTGTGAGGTTAGGGGATAATCCTGGCTGTCCTTGTGGTGGTACCCACGTTTCTGAAATTTCTGAGATTGTGAGTCTGCAGGTAATGATCAGTTGCTTCAACTTATACCTATACTCCTGCCATTAGTTTGTGGAAGGAAGATTAGGTTCGTTTAATATTACCATCCACACATTAATTAATCATGTAGTGTGGTCAGGCATGAAATGGATCACTTTTATCACACTTTTTTTTTTTTTGGTTTTTTTGAGAAAAATTATGTAGCAACACATAGGGAGCATCATGATAGCAGTGTGGACTAATTATATTTCTCTTGGTTCTCCAAAGAAATGAAACTGAATGTAAAAAAAATTACTTTACCACCCACTTGTTGCTCCTTATGTATTGCTAAGTAGGAGTTTTCTTTTTTTTTTTTTCCTCCCAAAATCCAAAATCCAGTCTATGGATATTCCTTAGCTCTTTGGTGGTGTGGTGGGTGCTCTTCAGGTTTCTCAAATTCGGACAAAGAAGGGATTGACCAAAGTCTTTTATACTGTTGGATCCTAAAAGAATGCTGTGTCAACATTTGGTTAGGTTGGGCTAAAGATACACTAGTTCCAATACAATCAAGTTTTACATGAATCTCTGTGTCTGTGGGTTAAGCTGGCGTTCAACATGGAAGATGAAGCTTTGTTAATGTTGATAGGCCTCATGGACAGACCAAATGTGTGGAGGATTTGCCAAATCTTTGAAACACAGAAAAACCATATCGTTCCATGACCTTGTGAAGTGTAACTCCATATTTTGAACTTTTGACTTTATTTTGCCCCATGTTAAGGCAATCTGCCATACTCACTGGAATGCAAAGCCTGAATGCATTGCTATTTTGGAAAAGTTATTAGGTTATGTTAGGTTTGGCCATTTTTGCTACTTCTAGTTATTGCTAACCTGTTCGTAGATTTTGGGGGTAAAAAAACAATGAAGAAAATGTTCCCCCCCCTCCCCAAGGTTGCCTTCTACTCTGACAGCTTCATGAGCTTGGATGAGGAGACCGGACCCCAGGGGTGGCTGATTATGATTCTTTGGTCTACAAGGTTGGTAATGGGCGGGAGACGGTTCATGATGGTTTTAACAAATGCAGTAACCGGTATATTCCAAGTCTTGGGGCTGGTGATAATGTCCTTATCAAGCATGTTGTTGTAGGTTGTTGGATGCTTGGTGAAGTTACGGCCACATTTGCTTGGCTAACTTGATTGACCATAAACCATTGACCACGCCAAAAAATGGATGGAAAATACCCAAAGGAGCATCACTTTTCCCCCGTGGATAAGTGAAAATTTTATGATTCCAAACTCGTAGCCATTGTTTAGTCTCTTTAATATAAACATGAGTACTTTAAGAGTATGAGCATCTATTTTTGGAAGTCACTCGTGGAATGAGCGATGTCGGATTTCTCCCCGGATTGTCACCGCGTAGCCCACAGCCCAAATGGAGTCTGAAAAAGAAAAAGTTAGTGTTGCAGTGGACATTGTTGATCTTGTTGTCCACGTTGCACCAATTGCTTTGGACTTTGTTTTGTGACCAACCCACCTTTCTTGATTTGGACATTGGATTTACAATACGGTCCAAAACTCAAATCACACTCAAATAGCTCCCATGAGTTTGGACCGACTAACATTTGATTTTATTGATCCCATGACTTACGAAAGTCACTCTTCTTAATGAACGAAGGTTAGAGAGTAAAATTGCATAATCTTGATGGTGTTTCCTCTCTCTACGCAAATTGTTCCCATTAAATCTTAGTTTTTGTGATGTTTGGGGACGTAATCAAGAAACTAAGATTTCAGTGTCACAATTAAATTTTTTATTTTTATTTTTTAGCAATTATCGATAACGATAAACGACTTAGGGTCTAAGTTATATCAGGTCAATATTTACACTGTGGTCAAACTATAGTAATTGGACATAAGATACAACAAAAAGTTGTTTGTCTCGTAAAGATACAATATAGAGTTTTTCCTATAATTTTTTAATCTTGGGCACAAAGACAGACAGGATAAAAAAATCTTTATTTTGGTTCACAGAGAAAAATAATGTTACAAAGGGGTGAGTAATTAAGCGTCGTATGCAATATACATAACGTTTATGAAAAAATAAATAAGGTAAATCTAGTTGGGTAAGTTGACATATTTCTATCTCTACTGGCTTCTCAAAGTTACGTCAAAAAAATAAAATAAAAAATAAAAATCCCAACCTACACGCCCAATTATATGAAAGGTGGCCTCATCACAACGAAAGAGCCCATCGTATATGAATCATCAGGGTCGGGAAACCAATTAAAGGGAGAAATGCAATTATCTACAATATTTTAGTCTGTTACCAACGGAGCTGTTCGTTGCATGAAAGGGCAATTGGGTAACCTTTGATCTAATATCAATTATCAAAGCATTTGAAATTCTTTATGCCTCCTGAAAATTAATAAAGCAACGTCACTCTCCTTATAAATATATGTATATTCTACATGACATATTGTTAATCATATTATGCAGAGCACAACTTGATCTTTTTTTTTTTTTTCGATTGATTTTAATTATAATTCGAACTGAGACCTACAATATAGAAATAACTTCAATACGTTTGAATTAAACTTAATTTCAATCGCAATGAAAAAGAAAAGACGACTACTGATGTATAAAATCTAACACAATAAACTGAAAATGGCAGTAAAATTGATCTGAGAATCCAAAGGAATAAATTGTAAATGGGAATGCGATAAATTTCAGGTAAGTCTTTGTGGTTGTTCATGTCAAGTTGGAAAAAAAAATTAAAAAGAAGAAGAGTTGTCCTTTTGACTTTTTTTGGGCTTCTCAAGCTTATTCCTCGGAGCCCCTCTGCCTGAGACTCTTCGCTCTTCAGTTTAGACAACCGTGCATTCCAAGTATGGTTCTTTTCTTCATCTGGGTGCTTCTTGTTATTAAGGATTAAACAGCTGAGGTGGGTCTTGATCTGTATAGGCTTGCCTTATTATTTTACAATCTGGATTCTGCGATAATGTCATGTCCGTGCTTCTGTTTGATAATTTTGTCCTCCGTATAAGTCACTCCACTTGTGATGGGGAAACTGAATTTGGAGATTACAAATGCAGCTGGATTTGTTACTTTGTTTAAGTCCCATGTGAGGTTTGTTTGTCACTTTGGTCATGCTTTTAACTTCTAGACTTCTACTTTTTTTTTTTTCTCCTTTGAAGTCGTTTAATCTTCTCGCAGCCTTGAACAACATCTGCTTATATGAGTGCTCTATCATGATTGATACCTATTTGGTTTTACATGTTTGGAGTCATGTTGCTCGTTCCTGCACCACTAGAATTGGAAATTTAACCAAAAATCTAGTTTTGGAATAACATAAAGCTCGATCTTTTAGCAAATACGTTACATTATAAACCAGGGGGCCATGGCTAATAGATGATATGGGACATGGTTTGCTCATATTGATCTTGGACATACTAATCATAGGACTTTTGTTCTTATCGAAATGTTTAAATTTTTGTCCTTATTCTGATTTGTTGACCAAATCTTTGTTGAAGAACAGATCTTTCAAGGGTGTAGTAGGCAGGTAAATTAATCCCAGCAGCTGAGTATGACTATGGATCATAGCTATTGGCTAAAAGATTCTCTTAGAATGCTGTACATTCAGACGACAATCTTTCTGAATGCTTTAAAATTGCTCTTTAGTATCTGAATTTTCCGAGGTTTGATAAACGAAGATCATGGTTTCTTAAGTCAAAATTTTTGATTGCATAGGCTTTGATCCATATATTTTTGGTTGTTGATTGATCTGGACTTTGATTTTAATGCCTGCGAACTCTCATGCTCTCATGGCTGTAGTTTTAACAGAAATCTGTACAACCTCTGTTTTTGGCGTTTTAAGTACGCGATTTGCTGAGGCCCCTCCACCTGCCTACAATTCCGATCCATGTTTTCAGTCTCAATTATAGTGTATATTCCTGTGTGATCAACCTTAGTTCAACTTAAAACCTCACTGCTTTCATTTGGTTGGAAAAATGAATTGGTAGGAAGGACATTTTTACGTTAATGTTTTATTTATTAATCCAGACGCAAGGAGAATTCGTGGTTGAGATGTGCAGCATTGACTATTGTCCTTTGTTGAGATGACCGTAACATGAGTTGGAGCAAATTGGTATTTGCAACGCACTTTTTTAAAATTGTAGATATTTGGGAGTTTTATTCTGCTATCTTCTTTGGTAGATTGCTCTAGCATAGCATGAATGCCATTTGTTCTGCCAATCCCTTGTTGAGAAACTAGATGCATGTCAGTTCCAAGATTTTTGGTAATGATGTATGTCCACAAAATGCAGCTAAATAGCTTGGGGCAAGGGTGAGTTTTGTATATTTTTGACTGATCTCCAACATGACTGACAATAATTTTAAATTCGTTATCCACTAAAAATATAACAGCACAATTTCACATATGGATGATGCTGAAATTGCATATGGTTGGTGTAATCTCAGTTATGAATGATGGAAGGAGCAGCTACAATTAATCCTGAAGCAGAACTCAAAGTAAGTTTTGGCTATCAATGTAATGGCCCTGGCAGTGGCAGTTGCATAGTTTCCAATGGGTATGAAACCCTGCTAGGAACCAAACTCCACAGGAACAGCAGCTTCTCTTGCATGTCTGGTGCCGCCTTAAGTGCCAATGCCACATTGGCCAACACAAATATCTGCAATGGTGTAATTGGTTTAGAAATACTTCCGTGTTTGGACTCAGCCAAGTCTTTTCGCAAGGTTTCTTCTTCACCAAATCTTTTGAGGTTGGACATATTATCTTCTTCTTTCCGAAGCAGTATGTCTAACTTAAGCTGCAGTCCGTCCTCCACAAGTCTGCCTGATGATGACTCTTATCCATTAAGATCCATGAGTGCTCCTTGTAGAAGTGAAGGTTTTCTCAATTCTGTGGAAGTTCAAGTGGCAGGTGGGGCCGCTGGTGAAGACAGAGTTCAAGCTGTCTGCTCTGAAGAAAATGGATGGCTATTCTGTGGAATCTATGATGGCTTCAATGGGAGAGATGCAGCTGATTTTCTTGCTGGGACATTGTATGAAACTATAAGATTTCACACTAATCTATTGGACTGGGAATCAGAGGAGGATGCCACAAAAGCCTTCAATCCTCTGTATTCAGATGGTTGTCTGCAACATCTTGACAATGGTAACAATAGTCCAAGGGGGAAAACTCCTTCAGGAACTTGTACGATAGAAAATTTGAGCACTGAGAATCACGCCAATAGTGGTCCGTATTCTAAACTGGAAATTTCACCTGATTCATTTAGACATGGGGTACTCGATAGCATTCAGCATGCTCTTATTCAGGCCGAGAGAGACTTCTTGTGCATGGTAGAACAGGAAATGGAAGACCGTCCTGATCTAGTTTCTATAGGATGTTGTGTCTTGGTTGGTCTTCTTCATGGGATGGATTTGTATACACTTAACTTGGGTGATAGTAGAGCTGTATTGGCAACATATGATAAATGCATAGAGGTAGAAGGGTCTGAGAAGCTAAGAGCCATCCAGCTCACGGATTGTCACACTGTTGACAATGAACTGGAAAGAACCAGACTACTATGTGAACATCGGGATGACCCAACGACTGTTGTAGGTGGAAAGGTGAAAGGAAAATTGAAGGTCACTCGAGCTTTTGGAGTTGGTTACTTAAAAAAGGTTTGCTTTATCTATGTGCATTCAACCTCCTTAAGCAAGATTGAAATGGCATTGCACTACATCACATTCTACAAAGGACTACCCTGACCTTGACCGAAATATAAAAACATAGCGATTCAGGATTTCTTCTAACAATCATTCTTTTGTGCAGGAAAAACTAAATGATGCACTGATGGGCATTCTTCGAGTTCATAACCTCATAAGTCCACCATATGTTTCTACACAACCGTCAATAAATGTGCACAAGGTATCAAAATCCGACCACTTCATTATATTTGGGAGTGATGGCCTGTTTGATTTCTTCAGCAATGACGAGGCAGTACAGCTTGTCCATTCTTATATCTCAAGCAACCCAACTGGGGACCCAGCAAAATTCCTATTAGACCAGCTTGTAGCAAGAGCTGCAGATAGAGCAGGTAAACTTTTTATCCTATATTGAGTACTTTGCCTGCATTTCATTTTCTTTGTTAATGCCTCTTTATCTTTTCATCAAGTCATCAAGCATTTATAAGTGTTGGTAGACTGATGGCATATTGTAACCCAATGTCATGAATTGACCCATGTTATGGGTAAAGAGTAGAAATAAATGTATGTAGGCTCATGGATCAACAAACTATTCTTATTCCAGGTTTCAGCATGGAAGAATTGATGAATATCCCAGCTGGTAGGAGGAGGAAATATCATGATGATGTAACTGTAATTGTGATTATCCTTGGAACAAATCAGCGCACTTCGAAGGCATCAACTTGTGTGTAAGTTTCTGTGTCTTGCAATGAGGCAACTTGGTGTGGTTGTTATATGGTTAAAAAGGTTTTAAATTGTACGTATGTCTAGTTTCAGATGCTCTTTGATCTTTGTGGAAGAGCTTGCGAATACCTCAACTTTCATGCAATACCTATTTCAGCATCAGTGACTTTATACACAAGCAAAGGCAGTTTTGTTATCCGTTTGAACTAATAAAGTGGAAAATTTCAAGCAAATTATTCAAGTTTCCTAGATGAAGCCATCTCTTTTCTTTGTGTGAAAGAAGCCAAGCATGCTTGCATAATTGCTGGAAGGCATAATTACCCTATTCAAAATTCTTAGGTATCAAAAAGCACTAAAGATACAAGCGTTTTATACCCAAAAGAGAAAGCTAGCTAGGTGCACCAATTGTCCATTAAAACCCAAAATCATCCTCATACGTGCCATTATATAGCTAGCATCTTCCTGTCCTTGGCAACATTACCCCTCTATGGTCTCTCACTGTTAGCCTTTAATTAAGTGCGAAGCAGCCAAATCTTGGGATTTCAACAAAGCCATTGATCACATAATTGAACACCCATCAACATTTTCATCACTGAAGATGCTGAAAGAGTCCAAATGTGTCACTTGGTGACCATTTGCATATCTGCGCAGCGATGGCTGGACACCATATAGAGGAACATGACTTCCACTGAGATGTGCGATATTGTAACTTGATGCATACACTTGCGGAATGCAGTAATCTTGCGGACATGGGATCGAAAGCTGACTTGTGGGGGTGAGATTACTCGGGCTCACAATGTGACCCATGCCCAAAATTTGATTCTGTAATCCAGGGCCTGCGGGTGTAGCAGAAGATGAGGAATAGCCCTTATCACAAATTTTCCCTTTCTTTTTGTTCTTACCACCAGTTCTTGCATCAATACCCTCACCTTCACTGCCCTTGTTGATCATGGCCGTAAACTTCTTACTGGAAGTGGACTTTTCTGGCGGATCCCCACCATTTTCCGTTTCTTCATTTGGATTATTTCCATGAAATCCAATGGTGCTTTCGCTCAAGCTGTCATTACAACTTTGGCCGCCATTTGGATCCTTTGGCTTGTGCTTGTTCTGTGCTGCTGTGCCTTCTTCTCTTGTGCCCACTTTTTCAGGCCAAATCTCTGCCTTTTTGCCCGCCTTTCTCAGCCTCTTTATCAAAGTCTGCACTTCAATATTACCAGTTACTGTAACTCTGTGATGCTGTGAGTCAATGGACATTGTATAGACATCTGAAGGCAGAAAAAACACCAAAGAAAAAAGATTTTCATCAAAAAGAACAAGACATTATTAATGAAATTAACGTGACACAAAAAACTTTCATAAATTGAAACTTTGATTGCCATTTTCTAACATACAACGTCGCATGGAACAAATAAAGTACTAAAATTTCATTCTTTCGTTCTTTCATTTTTTTTTATCAGTTCTTTCAATCTTTCTTGAAAAGGAATAAACAACAGGATTAGTGCATTAGCACTACCATCGATGGCTTGTAGGACTTTCTTGACTTTCCTCTTGCAACCTAGGCAGTGGATGGACACCTTCAAGACCCATGTCTAATAAACAAAAAGATAAAAAGAAGTTACTTACAAAAATGCAAAAGGATCGTAAGCCTAAGAAGCAACATTGTATTGGACTTCTTGGCCCGTGAGTTGTATTGCATATTCACCCAAGTGACAAACCTGGCAGCTTAGAACTTTCGAGGCTTCTTCAGCAGGTGCTCTTTTGGCCATGAGAAATTAGCAGAACAGGAAGGTTGAGAGACGAGTGAGAGCAGGATTTTGATGGAGGAGGCCGAGTGAGGACGATGGCTCAATGCTTTTGCAGAGCATTTAAAAGAGAGCAATGAATGAATTGAGTGAGTGAGACGGGACCAGGGACCAGGCACCAGGGAGCCAATTCTCCAGACTCCGTACGTGCATAACGTAGTACTACACAGACGTAGAATAGCTTTTAACTCAATACCCTCATGTCGTTGCTAAGACTAAAGTTCTCGAGCCAATCATCCGGTGAAAAAACGTCAGGCAGACCAAATAAAATGACCCATGAAGTTGTCTCTATATTATTTATCAAATTGAATGCTCCGTTTTATTTTTTTTTCTGGTTGCACTTGGAAGGATGAAGTGGTAAAATTTGCGCACGGAAACTTTAGCCTATAATATCAGCTGCTAAAAACTAATGTGCAAGATTGAAGTTGAGGCTTCCCTCAACACTAACTTTGGGATGGTCTTGTTTTCTCCAGATAACTTCTAAAACTTAAATGCCCTCTCTTGAAAGACACGACAAAAAAAAACTCATGCACAGAGAGACTAGACAGAGACAAGACGAAACTCACCCGCTGCAATTCATTCATTCAAGACAAAGACCATAGATAAAAGAAACGCCAAGACATTAACTTCATGGAATTTAGAGACCAACAGGAGAAGTGAATAGGAAGTGAGAGAATAGGTATTGGCATTCAAGGCTTTCACTGTTGTAGCAGTTTGCGTGAAATTGAAAGGCTTTTCTATTCTATTGCTTCCGTGAAAATGAAGCAGAAAAATCATTGGAGGGCTTAAAGGAAAAAATTTTCTGTTATCATCAATCAACATCCTCAGGATGACAAGTTATAGCCTCTAGGCAACTGTTGCGCCAGTTAGTCACTATCGTCTATAACCTGACCATTGTGTAATTTTCCGGTGAAAAAGTAAACAAAATATCAGAGATTTTAGTTTGAGCATTCTAACACGTAACAAATTTCTTGGAAACATGAGAATATTAGTATTGATGGACGAGGCACATCGTTTTGACGATGGAATTTAACGATGGTGGTTGAGAATTAATGGCCAGCTCACTTGCACATCGACATCAGCCATTAAATTGATTCTAACTAGTAGAGTTATTATTCTCTGATGGTATTTAAAACTAAATCCAATCATTACTCAAGAAATAAATATAAAAAGATCCAATCAACATCTAGCCCCCACCCCTCAAATCCAAGATGGGGTTTCTCGGTTACCTCCGCCATAACTCGCTTGTGCGGTGCTGGGAAGTGACGGTGATTACACACCAAAAGAATTTTCTTTTAATTAAAAAATTTAAATTGTTAGTAAAAATAAAATAATATATTAAAATTTAATTTAATAAATTAAAAATTAAAATAAAGGATATGTTCTGCGTATTTATAAAAATTTATATAATTAATATATAAAATGATGTAATTCAAATTTAATACTTTTTAGTTATAAAATAATGACAATATATTAAAAAATAATTTTTTTAAAAAAATAAAGTTACTAAGTGATGTACAAAAATAAATTATATATTAAAATTTAATAAATTAATAAATTATATATTTGTATATATATATATTTTATCGTACATAATTATCTATGTATAATATATCATATTTATAAAATTCTAAGTTAAAATAACTTTATCGTTAATTGATACAATGAAGATATTAAAAGAATAATTTTAAATTATTATAGTTTTTTATTGTTAAATGTAAAATTTTTATTTTTAAATTAATTATTTTTAAGTAAAAAATTATATGAAAATAATACATTACTCAAATAAAAAATATTAATAATTTAATTACTTTTTGTTTAACAAAATAAATTTTAAAAATATAACATTAAAATAAAAAATGAAAATTATTATTATTATTAATGTCAATAATTCCCTCTCCCTGTAGGTCTGGGATCACCTCCAACCAGCACGACAAATTGCATAACCACGGCATCCGGTGCTAACTAGTACTAGGCGTCAAAGTCTCTGTCATCAACCTCGATGTGCCCCCTAATGATAAGAACGAGTATTCATCTCAGGTTCAGTCTTCCTCCTACCCCGACACTTACGAAAGAGAGTACCATAATCTGACCTGTGCCACTGCGCGGACGCAACCCTTCAAACCCCACTTTAATTTACGTCTTGGTTAATTTTATGCGACAGAAAGGCCACATTATTTGCTCTCTTATTATTCTGCGTTGTGCATTGTTTTTTCACTTAGTTGTCAACTGCAAAGAAGGAAGTGGGCGAATTGGATGAGGAGACAGAAGGAACGCAGTGATAGATTGCAGCAAGAAACATTAAAGGGGATGTTCCTCTTCCTCTTCCTCATTACCTGGCTTGTCAGCAAGCAGCGGACGTGGCTGGCTCTGCCGCTTCAAACTTGCCCTAATATGTATCACACGGCAGTTTTGCTTACCTTGTTCTTTTGCCTTCTTGATGAGCTCAGTCTATTACTAACATGGAAAAAGTACGTATTACTAACATGGATGATATGGCTCCCAAGTAATTGATGAATCGAGCTGTTTCATTTTTCAGTAAGAAAAGTTATTTTCTGTTGGTCTTAGTGTCCGTTTTGCCGTGCGATTTGCTTTCTGGTGCATAATTCTATGTTCATGTGCACAAATAAGTTAGGTATATTATTTTTCACAGGTAACAAGTTCAGTTTGCAACAGTCAAAAATTACAGAAATTATATTATTTGGAAAAATTGATGAAAGTCAAATAGGTTTCATGTCTGCATCTGAGGGTATACTCCATGAAATGTTCAAGTTTTTCTACCCTGAAAACCTCTGCATGCAGTCAGAGTGGTAAAAACGCTTTCTATTAGTAAGGACTTTTTAAGTAATAAATTCAATCCATTCCCCTTAGGAACATAAGAACAAGAAATTCACTCCAAATTTCAACCATTTAGGTTTCGACCTTCTTTTGCATCTCCTCTAAATGTGAATCATCTACTTCCTGGGCTTTTACTCCGAATTTGGAAACTTGGCCCCCTTTAGCTTCTTGCTGGCAATCCAGAACCTGCAAGAGCTCATGAAGGATCAATATAGATGCTTCAAGTGATGTTCAAAAGCATCGACTAATCGTAGAAAGTAAGAATCTCTGGGATGGCAAGGAAAGATTAGGCATGAGAATAAATTACCCCCAGATTTTTTAAGCTAGCATTGACATCCTCTTTTTGCTGCTGTAGCGAGCTCCTCAGTTCTTGAAATTCCTAGTTTTTATTCAGATAAATATTTAGTCAAAAAACATAAAAAGATCATTCGGTCATATATGTGTAGTGTGGGAGCAGCACTCACCAATCGAAGTTGCTCCACCTCAACGTTTAGTGACTTCTTCAATTCTGACAATTCCTAGTTGCAGCAAGGAAAACAATGAGCCTAAGAGACAAACAAGCTGGCATAAATGTACGTTGCATGGGCATGAGAAGAGTGATCCAACCAAGCTATATTTAGAGGATGAGGAACCAAAATGCTAATAAACCATACTCTCTTGCGCTTCACCCCTTAATGACTTCTGTAACACGCATGGAACTCTGGGTACTATTATGAGGTTGAGTGGATGTTCTTGCACAATTATATTGTTGTAGTCATTTTCTAAACCAAGAATCCTGGTAAATGAGAGCATATGACCCAAACACTGAGCAGTAAACGGTCAATTCAATCCTAATAATACACATGAATATGCCATAAGCCCAATTGAACTAAAACGGCTACAGAGGATCTTTCTAGGAAACCATTAACATCGCATGATCTCAACTTAGTGGCCAGGGGGGGTCATAGGACAGACGATAATTTTCCGATTCCAATCTTCATTTCTAGATCTGACCAAACCATTGGAATCATACCAACTTACAACCTACAAATAACCATGCAACCACAAGTGCGGAGGCATGAAATTTGCCAATGTGTTTTATTTTCTTGTTCTTTAGGAACCCTTAGCAAGATTAGCCAGTGAAAAACAGCTACAAATAAAAACACGGTAAACACTTACATCATGATAGATTTTGGCTTGAGTGTCTAGCCTTGATCTCCAATTTTGCAGATCCTTATCGCAAAACAAAAATTGTACAGTCTGGCATCAATCATATACCAAACTAAACTGGATCCCCCCCTCCCCCCACAAAAAAAGAACATTAAGTAATTCCTTAAGAAACTCAATTCAGAAAGAGAGAGCTCCGGAATTCACCTGTTTTAAGCCTTGGATTCTACCGAGAAGCTCTGTTCTCGATTCATTTAATTCCTATCATCACCATTCACCAACAATGGGAATCATATTAAAAAAAAAAAAAAAAAAAAAAAAGGCTAAAGAGCTAATGAACCAACACAGAGTGGGAGAGAGACAGGGGGGCAACAAGTGATAATTTCAACTTCTCAGAGGGCTAAAATTAAAGAAAAAAAAAATCAGCAAATTATGTCTGATCACACATTTCATATGAGAACCAAACAAAGAAAGTGAAAAGTTAAGCGAGTGGTAAGTAAGTAAAAATCAAAGTCGAATTCGAACACTACCGCGAGTTTGGAAGCGACAGAAGTTGTGTTCTCCTTCTTCTGCAATTCAAAAGCACAAAAAAAAAAAAAAAAAAAGATAGAGAGAGAGCAATCATCAAAATTCGCTAAAACAGAGTCACTCAAAGTCTAAGTGAAAAGCAAGATCTAACATCTATCGTCGATCAAGAGAGAGATTACAGGAGCGAGAGGGGCAGTCGCCGGAAGCGGAGGAGTAGCGGAGGAATCTGATTTGGCCATTCGTAGACAAGCAAGAGGACGGATGAATGCAACTTGCTGGATGAGACAGCTTTTGATCCAAGAAAAACAACAGAAAACGATCAACGTTACCCAAATTTTCAATTTTGAGTTGGGCCGGGCTGGATCTCTATGTCTCTCTTCCCCCCCCCCCCACCCACTCCTCGCTCCAGTGGACCGGTGGCCTCCTCAGCCGTCAATTTTGAAAGCTCTGGAAATAAAAGACTATCTGATGAACCTGAGTTTGGGACCCACTTGTCACCATTCTCACTGTCCCAACTTGTTGCAAATATAATTAATTAATTAATTATAAATCTTTATTTCTGTGTTTTTCTTTTTGTTATATATAAATTAATGGTATATATTTTGTATTACAAAGAAGTGTGTCTTTCTCTTTTGTTTTAAATAAATTACTTTTTTAAGGCGTGTTCGTGGAAAAAAGACTAATAATCATAGTTGTAGAGGGCCCGAGGCTCCGAGCTGCGTTGAAACGCGGCCGTTTACGTTTGTGTTACTCGCTTCCTTGCAGGAATAATGCAAAGAACAATTCTTCTTGCTTCGCAGCAAAGGGAAGAAGCGACCGAACGCAGCCTTAGATAAGTAGCTAATGTTAGAACCAGTACCAGCGACAACCTCGTTGCCTGTCCTTCTCTCTTAGAGACCGAGGTTTCATTCGGCGAATCTCTCTGTCGCAACTCGGCCCGACGTGACTCAGAGTATCCCGAGTCGAGAGATGAGTCAGGAATCGTTCATATACAGCTTCGTGGCTCGAGGGACCATGATTCTGGCCGAATACACCGAGTTCACCGGCAACTTCCCGGCGATCGCCAATCAGTGCCTCCAGAGACTGCCTTCCAACAACGAGAAGTTCACTTACAATTGCGACCACCACACTTTCAATTTCCTCGTCGAAGATGGTTATGGTACTTCATTTTTGCTCTTTCTCGCTTCCCGCTTCTTCTTTTTTCTTTTCTTTTTTTCCAGTTTTCTTTTTCCCTCTATCTGGATGCACGAAGGAGTTTTATGAAGTGGATCGATCTGGTGGGAGTTATGTGTTTAGTGTCGGATTCAAATTTTTTTGGAGCTAAAATTTAACTGTGAGTAGGAGTGACTTTCTTTTTCTCGGCATTAGTTCTTTTGTGATGTTCTATGCGAAATCGTTTGTTTTGTTGCTAATTTTACCGTTTGGTTGCCCGGAAAACTAGGAGGGACATTAGTACGGGATGTGTTTATTTTTTTGTGTCTCTGTTTTTTGTGGGTTGGCCAGAGTAAGCTAGAGAGCGTTGTGTTGCATTAACTTTGGCTGAAAGGACTCCGTTAACTTGGATTGTGATAACTACATATGTGGTAGTGTTTATTTAAATGTGGGATTGCTCTTATAGGGCAATGAAATCCGTCAAATTCCATCGCGTATAGTGATTATTCTTAGAATGAAATATGGCCACATAGTTTCATGGTAAAATCTAGCAATGTTTCATGCTCTGGATGGTTGTTTCTGGTTTTGTGATCATCTGTGCCTAATGTATGCTCCATGCTTGACCATTTGTGTTGTGGTTGTTGGGCCAACCAGTAATTAAGATTGTACCTCATCTGGTAATTTAGAGATGTTCAAGTGCTGGTTTCTGCAATTTTCAGCTTATTGTGTTGTTGCAAAAGAATCTGTTGGCAAGCAGATTTCTATCGCATTTTTGGAACGCATGAAAGCAGACTTCAAGAAAAGATATGGGGGTGGGAAAGCTGATACAGCTGTTGCCAAGAGTCTCAACAAGGAGTTTGGGTATGTGCATGTATGAAAGTCTGTCAGGTCTTATAACACAGAGCAAGGCAGCCTGTATAGTTATGTATAGATTTTTAAAACTGAATTTAATTTAGTAGAACCCTTATTTCAGGCCAATTATGAAAGAGCACATGAAATATATAGTTGACCATGCCGAAGAAATTGAAAAGCTATTGAAAGTTAAGGCCCAGGTTTCAGAGGTTCAAGGCATAATGTTGGGGAATATCGACCAGGTAAGTGATCAATGATTAAAATAGTTCTAGATTAGTTCACTTTAAAAACTGAACCTTGTGTCCCTCAAAAAAAATTTAAAAAACTGAAGCTTGTGTGTCAATGTCTATGTTGGCTGTATATTCTCTTTTGAGCATTTCATTTGTGAATTATTTTTGGGGCTCCCCAATTGCAGTGTATCATTGTTCTATGTATGTCTCCTAAATGTCAGTCCCAGCCTTTCCTGTATCCCATGTTTCAAGATGCTTTTTTGTCATGGAATGTTGTAATATTTCTGCCACTCTCAGATCATTCAAGTTTCATCAGTCTTAGGAACAAAATCCAATGTGGCATTCATCACTGTGTCAAATGGAGCTCCAAACGTTTTTTGATAGCATTGTTTGTGTGTTCATTCTTCTTCTTTCAGGTGTTTGGGACGATTTCTTAAAAACTGAAATTGTTCCGCAAAGAAAGGGAGTTTATTTTATACTAACCTTCACAGCTGATTAAAATAGCCTCGTTAAATGCATGGATTACTGGCTGCTAGAAATGTTTCAAGTAGCAACATCTCTACCAATAGATGGTATTCAGTTATTTCCTGTTTGTGCAAAGCCAGCGTGTCTTGTTGGCCCCCTGGGTACATAAGCTTAGGCGAGCAATTAATTAAGCGAAAAAGGTGTCATATTTTCCATTTCATGCTTATTTAATTATGTGTGTGACTTCAGGTCATTCAAAGAGGAGAGACCTTAACAAACATTGCTGACAAGGCTGAGAACTTGCGGGATCAGGTTGGTTAAGTAAGCAGGATAAAATCTTCAGTCATCTCCGCATATTGCTGCCAAGTAAATTACTGCTCTCTTTGTTGTGAATTTCAGGCTCAGATGTACAAGAAACAAGGGACACAAATCCGACGAAAAATGTGGTACCAAAACATGAAGATAAAGTTGGTTGTTCTTGGCATCTTGTTGCTTCTGGTTCTAATAATCTGGCTTTCCATTTGCCACGGATTTAACTGCACCAAATAGTCACTTCAGTGCGCCTATAATGAACAAAGCTTCGTCTATTGGCAGGTCGATGAAGAGAAATTCGGAGGCTGTCATTTGGACGGAGATCTGTATCATGTGTTGTGTACTGACAAATGTTATAGAAAGCTTTTTTTTATTTTTTTTTTGCCTTTTGTTATTTTCTTTTCATATAACAATAAAACTTTTCGAATGCCATTTTGTTTTTGTTTCGAGGCTTTTTTAAAAGAAATATTTTTGGCCCCCAGAAAGTTTTGCGCTTTTCCATGGATGCAAGCTTGTGATCCAATTTAATCGCCCTAAGCAAAAGCTTAATGAGCTGGGCTGGTGAACTGGCCCAGCAAGTAAAGCATACGAGACACTTTAGTAGTTAAAAGTCATTGGGTTATAATAATAGAAAAGAGAATGAGATTTATAAAAGTAGTAATTTTTTAAAATATGGGTTATATTTATTGTGTAAGTAAAATTTAATAATTTTTTTAAATTTAAAATTTTGAAATACCTTCTAATAATAGATTCCAGCGCTGCTAATTAAGTCAGACTAGGTGCCACTTAATTATTGAAGTTTTCGCTGGCACTGGTTTATCCTCATGCCCAAGTGGCTGAGGGTCAGTGGCATATTAAACTGCAAATTTTGAAATGGACGTGGACCTGCCGGGGCGGACAAAAGGGAAAGAACTATGGTTGTCGTTGGTGGTAAGGTTCAAAGGGCTAACCCATAAAAAAATCGTAGCAGCCTGTAGACTAAAAGGAATTTAAAAGGCCGAAGCACACTGAGATGGGCCTTTCAGGCCCAAGCATCCGACCCACCACCAATAACTAGGCCGTTTTACCCATTACCAAAATTGAGCAATCATTTCCTCTAATTTCAATTACATCACTTTCCATGTCATCTCCCACTGCAACTAGACGGAATTCAACACCAACGCAGCAGCTGCTGGACCTCAACTATAGGGCCGTACTAATTGTAGGAACTCATTATTTTATTTTGTCATATAGTTGGAAGAGAATAATAGGACTGTACCCTCTTTGACTTTTTATAAATGAACTGTTTTTACGAGTCAAATGTGTAAATTTTTTGGGTTACAATAAAATAAATTTTATTGTTACGTTATATTTAGTAGCGTTGTCAAGATCAAAATTATGCGTGTAGCAACATATTGATGAACTGCCTGCGCAAATTGGAAGTTTAAGTTACATGCTTAGCAAGTGCATTTGAGTTAATGAAATTAGTTCTAGTTGCATTTTGTGTTTCCACGAGTGATATTAAAACTGATAATTTGACAAAAACAGATACAAATATAACTGTAAATACTTGCTCAATTAGTATAAGTATGAGAAAATAATGCTATATAATTGCATTAAATACAATTAGACAATTGAGATTGACTTGTGGGTTTAGCAGAGTTCCCTAAATTAATTATTATGGTTTATAGTTTGGGGTTTTCGTTTGTGCTATAATCCAATACTAGATGGTAGCATTTGCGCTCCTACCAACTCTACCTCTCCGAACAAGAACATTACAAGGGGCATGAGAAAAATCACGTTGTCACGGTGGAGTCTCAAAATTTCAAATGTTGATCTAAAGAGTGAGGAGCACGTTCACGTTATCCAGTTAGGCCAACTCTAGAGACTACATGTTCTCGTTCTTTAATATATATACCTTAAAAAAAAAAAAAAAAAAAAAAAACAAGAAGAAAAGCACTAAGACCCAAGTCACGCTTCTCCAACCAAACCAAATTCGTGTAATTGATTGCTGTGTATTATATATTATTATTATTGTGTAATGACTATCATTTTCAAAAATTTTTAAGTCCCTCATAGTCATACAAAGTCCCACGAAATTAGGGAGGCCGCAACGAAAGCATCTAAGACAAAATGACTTTTCTTCTTTAGCGCATGCGTTAGTGGCACCATTATAATATAGGCTTCATAGTAACCAATTTGGCTTTTCAAACTAAAGGGGTCCACTTTGATTCTTGTTCGCTTAAAACTCTACCACCACCGGCTCGTACAAGTTTGGCATTCCTTTTGACATTGTTGCAATTTGCAAACCGCGTTATTTTGGGACTTCAATTATTGGCCCATAAGGGTAATCATAGCATTCACACATGTGTTTCTGATCATTTAATTAGCAAAAATTGTGAGAGCCCAGGCAGGAGAACCTTTTTGGTAATTGTTGGTTACCTCTTTTGTCAAAGAAGTTTGATAATTAAGTGGCAATGCAACGAATTTTTGAAACTTCCATAAGATAATCTAGTGACATTAGTTTACAGACCTTGCCTAATTTTATCCCTTCTTGTGGATGGTTATAATAAGAGTAAGGGACATTGGTCCACGAAATGTTTTATTAAAACATTTTGATTAAGTTTGTATGAACCATCAGGTTTTATTTGATGGTACATCAAGCCCTTAAAAGGGGTTTGTGGAAAAAAGTTGGGGATTCAAATTTCAAACTTCTCTCCTAAAAATTCACTATATATATATATATATAAACATTATTACTGGCAAAATGAGATATTGAACCCAGTGTTAAGTGGCGCCTCCGTGCACATGGGATTTGATATAGGCAATTGATATCAAACTCACGAGAAGACAAAACTGAATCACTCTTGCCCCATGCTTTGCGTATAGATCTCCTTTTGGTTTCCTTTCCATGCACCCTGTAGAGGGACCTATGCATTCAATGGACATTGGATAAGATTATATTGCAGTGGATTTCCTCTTCTTCTTCCTCACCCATTATAAGCTGCTTACGAGATTCCAACCAAAATTTACAAAATTCTAACATAGAAGAAATCAAAACCAAAGTAAAGACGCTGACCACTCGATGAAAAGTCAGAAGCGCACCCATTCAACCGAGGTATGGGCTCGTTGCCTTAGGACAGGCGTGTGGGGAAGTAAACAACTTGATCATTGCGAATTCGCACATTATACAAGGAACTTTTGCTGGCTGGCCGGCTGGCTCTTAGGTTCTCCAACCGCCAACAGACACGTGTTGATAAGAGCCTTGTCCACACGAGTTTATTGTGCTCTGTATAGAGAGCTCTATTCAGCTATGGTCATGGAGATAAATCTAGTGATCTTTTGAAGCACACGCCGTTTGGAAACATGCATGCATGTGCATGGTTTTATCTATGAAGTTGGGATTATTCGATCCAAAAAAAGTTACTAAGATACGCTCAAGAATTGAGCACATATTTATATTACTTAATTTTAACTATATAATTGGTATATCTTTTAATCAATATTAAAATAATTTAAAAAGTGGGACCACGAAAACAGTTTCTTACGTATAATTTTGCCCTTTAGCCCATTTCTCATCCATGTAGTTATGTACCGATGGATAGTGCAATTGGGCAAAAAATGAAGTTAACTCTTTTTCTTTTTGGGATAAGTGATGAATATGGGAGGTAACTAATTCTTTGTCGATGGAATTGGAAAAGCAGATGGGAGTCCCTTTGGAACACAGGAGGGGAGGGGGGGGGTGTGATAATAAGTGGAAGCCTTTGACCAATTCCTTGCTCCTTCAAGTCATTGTCGTCATCATTATTTTCGTACTAGATTTATAAAAGAAATTAAACTAAATTGTCACAAAACCATTCAATCCAGTAACTTAATTTATTAGACAATATTTAAGAATAAATCATGTGTTAAATTATAAAATTAATAAACGTACATATGGGTGTATCCCACAAATGTTACTCTTTGAGATATATATATATCCTTAAGCTAAAGGCATACCTTAGGACAACTGTCCTTCTTCTAAGCGTTACAAATGACATGCAAATGTGGTTCTAGGAGGCCTTAATCACATAATTTAAGGAACAACCGTTCCCCAGCTGGTAGATTCATTCAGTCCTGGAGTTGGGAATATAAGGTAAAACTGTGTTCGCCCATGGAAGACGAAAGATGGTGGTCCATTTTTTTTATTTTTATTATTATTATATTTTTTAAAAAATAGAAAATGTATGGAAATATTCTTTGCATGTATGTGATTATTCAACTTCTTGCAACAAAAAAAAAAAAAAAAAAGAGGAGTTTAGTTTCATCTTTTATACAAAGAACCAAAAATTTTGCAATAATTTTTGCCTTTTTTTTTTGGACGAATAAACTTGCAATGAATCTCGCAAAGAAGAGGTCCTTAATTAATTCCAGAAACTCACATACATGGGGTCCGAGATTCTTGTGACAACAAGTAGCTTTGTGGCATTTCTCGCTCCATGGGATGGGCGTTTGCAGAATTGTGCTCCAGCTGGCAAATTATTCATCTTGTGAAAAGTTTCCTCCTCTCCTTCGCTTCGGACCGCCACATGGTCTGGCTAGACTCCGTCTCATCCATTAATTCTCTGAGCTTTTACGCACAAATCGAGAACTATTTTCTATTTTGGGTAAAACTTAATGGATGAGACCAACATAAGCATGCCGAATCTTGCAACTTCAATGTCACGCAAGCCTTGTATTGTGTATTATATTGCATTTTTGTCCCTTTTTTCTTATGCCGAATCTACAATAATAGTGGGTAATTTTAGCTTATACATGATTTTTTATTATAAGAAAATATTTTTTTATTATTTTTTTAATTTTAATTGAATCCCACTTAATTTTTTTTTTTTTAAATTTTAAACTTGAAATATTTAAAGGAAAATTTGTCCACAACAATAATGCTAACTATACATGGTGTGCAGTACTCATTGCTACATTAGTAACCAGTCCGTAGCTTGCAATTTAAAAGTATGTATGGTTCCACGAATAAAAACAATAATAGTAATATTTAATCACTCTTTTTTTTTTCTCTTTTGTAAATATAAAAATTATATTATTTTTAATCTCACACACACATTTTTTATTTTAATTAAATCTTATTTAAATTTTTTATTTCTTTCACATATAATATTAATTTAATTTAATTTATAAATGAGTCAAATTAAAAATCTTTTCACTCTTTATTAATGCTAAGCTAACAAAAGAGAGATGCAAAGAGGATAGTCACGTCCACCTTTTTTATTCATCGGAATTAAAACACATGGAATCACGAGACTTGTTGGCAGCCAAAGCAAATGGTTGGCTTCGAGTGCCCATCTTTTGCCCTCAGCCATTTATATTTCTTTGATCAAAAACAATAAATTTCCTCATGGACAAAGATGGAACCACAGCCGACCCATGAGATATAATGCCGGAAAATTTCAAGCTAACAGTTGGGAGTCGTGTAATTTCCCCTTCTTTCAGATTGTCCCTTTCAAACTTTCACGAACTAAGCGTGAAGAACTAATCAAGACAAGAATGATGTCAATTGCCTACAAATTGCAGTTTAATTTAAATTTTCCCCTAACACAGCAGTGTGACGCTCTTCTCTTTTTCGTGTTCATAAGGTTATTTTATAAAATTTTCACATTTCATCTGGTGAATTCCAAGTGGAAACTTCAAATTTAAAAGTTCGAGCTCTTATGTGGAAAGTAGTTTTTGGGGCCTAATGCAATCAAAGACATATTTAGTTCCTCCTTAAATTAAGAAAATTGAAAGTGAAACAAAAGAAATTGTGACAATTATTGAAGTCACACGTAAAACAGCCAGAAATTTTCATTCACCGAAGAAATTATAACACTTTAATTTACTGCGATACTTACTCGAAAGCTACTGATCACCAAAAATAAAGCACAACCCTCCAACTGCATATGCATTGGCCCTTGCCTAACGTAAACTACAGCACAGTTGGACTTAAACCCCACATCCCAGAATGAAGAAACAACGAAATTAGAGAACAAATAAATCGATTTATGGTACATACAAACATACACGAACCCTGCTAAGGAAACGGAAAATGATGACCCCAAAGAGACAAGGAGACACGGACACAAATTAGAACACAATTAAGGACAAGCAGTCGTTAGTGGTTTGCCATTGACTACATGTCCCTCACTTCAAACAGGTTACGGTTTTGGACGACAATATCGTACATGTGCCTGGACTTGAGCCCGGTAAAGTCCCTAGGGAGAGAGATGAGGTGAACTGTGGATGGCTTGTGGAATTGGAGGAGGTTCGGGTCATCATAGTACCTTTCCCACCCATGTGAATTCAGCTTGCTTTCAAGAACAGCATAGGAAGTTATAACTTCGTTGGTGGGTACGTGGACCAGCACCTTCCTGGGAGTGCTCGGGCCCGGCCTATTTCCGTCCAAGGACTCGGCTCGCGGGTTCTCCACTAGCCGAAGCACACCATTCCTGAAAACCCAAACCCCAGACATTTCTCACCGCCCTAAGGCCAAGGAACTAATGAACTTCTATAGTATTTCTATGTGTGGGTATATGTACTGTGACTTGAGAGAGCTTAGAGATGGAGTTGGACACGGCTTACTATGGTATTTATAGAGTCGACAGTGGTGGGGATGCACACATGGGGATTGTTTGGAAGCAAGTTTTATTTACTCTAGTTAAGGTGGGACCCAATTGAGATGAGGGTCTAAAGGTGCAATTTTTATTTTTATTTATTTATGTTTTTCGTGGGGGCCTTTTTAGGGACACATGTAGCATAAATGTAAATGCGGTTATAAGTGGATTGAGAAGAATCGGGTTATTTCTTTTTTTCCAAGCCCCCAATTAAGTCCCACAGAGGGAATCTTTGTTCTGTTCTGAAAGCCTGAAAAAGAAAAAAGAAAAAAGAAAAATAGGTTTGTGACTCACTCTAGAGAAGGCTTAAAATCGAAAATAAAGACTTGCACAAAGCAATATTGTGGGTTTACGTAACCATAAAAATTTATTTGTACAACTACGGATATATTCGTGTCTGCGGCAGCATCAGGGGGAAAGAAAGGATGACGACGGTCATGGTAACACAGAGAGTGATGTAGCTTGGGACATAAAAAAAAAAAAAAAAAAAAAAAAGAACAGAGAACAATTTTAGAGTTGATTCGTGATCTTGATGACATCTCCCGTGCATTGAGACCCGTAATAGATATTAGAACTCCGTAATCCATTATTTCGGAACTTGATCTTTTGTTCGAATTGTATAACTTATATTAGGATCGAGTTACTAAATCGAGAGAGAAGATTGAAAAGAAGGAAGAGGACTAGAGTTCTATTGTGTAGTAGTCCCAGTTGGAAGGACCTCTTGATAAGAAAATTTGATGAACTAGAAACAAAGAAAGAAGTTCCCAAGTGGATATACGAAACACAAAAAGGACGTGTGATTCATCAAGAAAGGAAATTGAGTTTGGCTACCTCAATGGCTAAAGTTGAAACTCGAAACTTATTAAACTAGAAAATGGAATTATTAAGTAAATTATATGGAATACAAAGTCCGTAAGTGTAAAGAAGGGGGCTGCTCCTGGTAAAAAGGTGACGTGTTTTTGTGCAAATTTGCTAATGATCATGTGGTGTGGTGGTGGGGAAAAAAGAGATCAACAACCACCACTGGGCTGGGAAGGAAGCGTTGGTGGGGTGACCAAGAAATGTGAAAAGGACGGAATCTCAATTCTGGGTTTGTCGGAAAGCGGGAGTCTTCTTTGCCTAACATTGTGCCAAACTGTTGACCATTTCCCTCATTTTTGCTTCTAATTGTTTATTGTTCTCTTTTCACCCTCCTTTGCTCATGTCCATAGCCAAGTTGGCACACAGTAGTTTTCTTCTCCCATCCCTTAGATTTGTCAAGTTTCTTAGTTCACGGGGTGATAGCTTTGGTTCCCTGTTGATTTTTGTTCAAAAAGCAAGGGCCACAAAACTAGATTGCTGAGGGATGTTAGTTGATCGGAAATTGTAAAAATGGGAAAAGCAAGCAATGCCCATAGAGTAGCAGGCGGCGGACTCTTTTTGATGGAAGCAAGCAGCAACTTGGAATTGCACAAAGACTCTGTAAGATTCTGGCACCAATTTAACCCAACAAAGTAAAGGTGATGTGCACAGTGCAGGGCTTTAGGGTACATTATTTTTTTGGCTAATCCAGCACTCCTGGTCAAGTATGCTCCATTATGCAACCCACTTCGTGTGCCACATTGGTCCAGCGACAGAGACCTATAAGTTTTCATCCGACCAAAGCCAGCACTGTCCTTCTCTCCAAAAAGATTTCTGCCGGGGATATATTACTTATTCATCTTCTCTTTCGTAACTTGGTCCAGTACATATCTTGCTTGTAAGACCGAGTTTTCTAGCCGTCTCTTTTTTTACTACTTTTTGTATTTGACTTCCGCCAATTCATAAACTTAAAATGATGTTGACTTCCTAGGTTGCTTTGAGAATGACTCAGTAAAGCTCGCTGAATTATGGTTCTTTTTAAGATTTCTTATGTGCAACCAAATGGGAGCTGGTCACTGACGATGGATGATTAGTAGTGTTGATAAATAAAAGCTGGTAGTAGGTGACAAACAGATTTGATAGATTTTTAATTTGATATAATTGATAATATTCGTGTTAAATTAATTCTAATTTAGAGATTATATAAGTTTGAATTACATCAACCACCTTTTTATTTTTTTTTTCCCAAAAAAAAAAAAAAATATAGTCTCAGTTACATCTTTTCAGTCGTTGGATTGAGCCAACAGTTGCATCAAAACATAGAGCCAGAGCAAGGATCCCTCTCTTTTTCCAAGTTTCACGTTCAAACAAGTTCAAAAATGCAAACCCAATTAGATAGAAACGCGCACCAAGTGGGCACTGCTCATGACTAACAACTTTGAAAGGGACCGAATTGTGAATCGAATGACTATATTCTTTTCGATTACTTGCACATAAAACTTGATTCGACTTCGCTTTCAAGATCATTCTAGTATTACTACCACCTCGAGCTCGCTTTCAAAAACTTACTGCCGAGGGAAAAAAAAAATTAACCACCTCGAGCTCCATTCCCACCTAGGAGGCTAGGACGGTGATGATCGTCTAAATCCACCTTGAGGTTCTACACATGGCACATCGTGTTCGTTTCAGGTACCTAGAGTCACTTTTGTTTCAAAGAACAGGGTCATATCCTTTTCAATCGAACAAGCTAACACCAACCACAAAACTGGCCAAACTGTGGCAGTCAAATATCACCCTGGTTCTAGCTAGCATTCTCCTTAGTACAACGTGATGCATGATTCAAATTTAGAAACCAAAAGCTATAACGTGTTGGGTCTCTCTTCTTGTCTGGTAACTTCTATCAATACTCTCTGGCTTTTCTAGGTTTTATGTCTAGCCATGTTCGTTAAAATCCATAGATTGGTTAAAGACCGCCGCCAATACATTGATTTTATTCAGGTCTCCTTCCTCGCTGGGTTAAAGTCAGTTGACCTGACACTAATTTTAGGTCTAATTTGAGGAGGTGGAGCTCAAAGCGTTAGGTCGTCTCTCCTAAATGGAGAATTAAGCAGTTTGGGACGCCACTAGGCCGAAAGACAACAGAATGATAAATTTGTACACAAAAGTAGAATTCTCCTTTAAAACGAATTTCTGGAAAATTATCCATCTTAATCAAGGTCGAGTATCTTTCAAATAAAAACAACATATGGCCCAGCCCTCCCTCTGGTATGAACTTATTCTCCACAATATAGACTAGTTTAGATATTGCAACAAAAACCAAATTGGTATGCGAAAGTTGAATATTTTTCTTGTCTGGTGTAATGGCATTTATGCAGAGATCATTCGGAACTTTTCTTCTAGAGAAAAGTGGGTCAGAAAAGAGGAATTGGAATAAAAATTAAAGCTAATGGAGAGTTATTTGATCATTATCCTTCGTTTTATGCCTAACTTTGATTAAAAGAGATGAAATGAGGCCAGGTAGGGTGGTATGGAGAATAAAGTGCTATAACAATTGGAATGTAGGATCAATTCCCTCGTAAGAGCAGACCATTGTTGGGGTTAATTTATTGTTCATATTCCATAATTCCTTGATAATGACAAGATCAATGTTATTCTAATCAAGTTAAAGATGGGATTAGAATTTTCAATAACTTCTGCAATCGTGTTAAACGAGAATCATTGCGCAATTTATGAAAAAACTTTTTCTTTCCCTGTGTTCACTTATGGAAGGTTGATCAGGTACCTTTTCTTTATTATTAGTTTTTATTTGGTACATAGATAGCTACAAATTGCAAGCTAATCATTTTCACATCTCTCTCTCTCTCTCTCTCTCTCTTTTTCTTTTGGGCAAAGGTAATTCATATTAATAATAAAAGATGCATATAGTCATCATAAAAGTACATAGGAATATAACCCAGCCAGTACAAGTTCAGGCTTTTAGTATCTCATTAATAATCGCACTGTCCACTTGTTCTTCATGTAAATCGTTTATATTGGCGGGCTTACACTAAAAATTGATCAATTTTTAACAATCAGTTCGAAAATTCAGATGAATTAAATCTGTATATGACCTTGGAACTGGAGATTTCAAAGAGAAAAAAAAAAAATTCTGATTATTCAATTCAAATAGAAACGTCAAAGAAAGAAAGGACAGAGCGACAGAGAGAGAAGTCCCCACATGGGCAGAGTTCTTATTGCCATTGAATGCATGTTGTCCCCACGTTGAATTTTCTTTCGAGCCTTAAATGATGCTTTTTTTTTTTTTATCAAATAATTCGCGAACTCTTTTAGGATAGTATTAAAGAACAAGGCAGCGTAGGAATCAAGCATTCAATTAGCAATTTGGGATTTAAAAAACAAAAAAAAAAAAATATGTATACCGTGTGCAAAATTCATCAAATAATAAGTTTATTTGATGGGATTGTATGTGGGAGGAAGTCTGATTCTCCACATCATCAGTGCAAGAAAGATTCGGCCGCATTCTACTTGTACCGTATACTACCATATATTAGTCCTGCGTCCAACCCAATTAACATCCTTTTAGCACAAGCCAAGGGGCAGCAGATACCCATCTACGATAAGACATAAAAATAAAAAAAAGACTAGGTTCAACTGTCATATCAAACCTAAATCTACGCATCTAGATTGTCAGTAAATGCAAGAAAACTTCACGTTTGCCATGGGTATGAACAAAGAGTGGAAAATTCTATTGGTTTATCAAGATCAAGTACTATAATGTTATATTCCTAATACCACCAGTACATGGGATTCTAGTAGCCATTATAATATTCAGCCATGAAAAATCAATAGTCGAGGGAACCACAGCACCAACGTTGTATGAATCAAAATCAGATACGTCACAATTGAGATATAAGACTCATTCAAATTAGTTCCCATTTTCCCGCAAAATTAAGGCCCATTCATATTTTAAAATCCCAGTAGAAAACCCACAAAAAAAATGCGCTCAAAGACCATCCTCCATCCTCAGATAACTCACCAATATCGCCTGGTGATACGCCACTATCCCATTAGAATCCAATTTCCTGCAATCCCGGGTCGATTTTGCAGCGGTCGCGAACCCTAACGGCAAGTCAGACATGGAAAACACGACAACACACCATCCTTAGCCTTAACACTACCAGTACGCGTCCACAACGCACCTTTCAAACATGGTTACCGTACAAAAACGACATGTCCGAAGTGGGTTTTTAGCCAGACTTTGTGCTTGGCGTTGACGGCCAAGAGGTTCAAGCTCTGGAAGGTCAAGTGGAAGCTCCCTTCGTGCATGAATTTGCCAATGCATGTCCCCAAAGAGGCCAAATTGGCACGGCGAATATTGGTGGCGTGCTTCTCCGGGGACTCGCTGATGTAGTAGACCTTGTTCTTGTGGAACCTGAAGCAGTAGCGACGTGGGTTCTGGTCGGGCCCCTCCAGCGACTGGTTCTCCATGATGCCCGTCAACTTGAAGAGCTTGTCGAATACGGCCTGCATTTCGTTGCGCTGATTTTTTTGCTCTTTACAACAAAGAAGGTGAACCGCAGCAAGGAAAGGGCCTCCAACAAAGAAATGACGAGGCAGGAGAGAAGCAGCCAAAAAAAAAGGGGAAATTTATAACAATAATAATAAAACCCCTAAATAAATGAAGGTAGGGTTTATGTTGATCGGCAATCAAATCAACTGAAATTTGGAACTGTAAGAATTTGGGCTGAATGGGCTCGTCGTCCCTTTCTATCGGGTCTCTAAAGCCTGCCATTACAGGCTTAATATTCTTCTCCGAATAGGCTCACCATAGTACTTACATATAATTAAATTTCATTTTCAATCCTACTGGATCAAAAAAAAAAAAAAAAAAAGAAGTGCACAAAAACCCAAACCAGTAAAGAGAAAGCTAAAGTATTGCCAGAGAGCCCAATGTAGTTTCAAGCAAGCACTGATACGCTGTCCGGATTCTAAGAGCTCAGTCTATGTCAAATAATTTAACCTTAAAACGTGCATTGACTTGGAAAATGGTCCCAATAAAAATAGATCCAAATTCCAGTTCAAACATAATTGGGCTTCTTGCAAGTTTGATCTAATCGGACATTTGTTAAGGTTGGAACTGCCAAGCCCATTAAACTGTCAAATCAAGAACGCCACTGCACATATTAGATTAATTTATCTAAAGCCTGAGTTAAATTTATTTAATTTTAAATATAATTTTTTAAAAAAATTAAATAGAATCTAATTAAATAAAAAATAAAAAATATTATTGATTTTTTAAACTATACTCTTTTTTTGTAGTAATAAGAGGGGATTTTAAAAAATAAAATAAAATTGAATCCATTATTCTAATTATCTGCTATCTATCGTCATTCATCACACATCCATGCCACAGCAAAGCTCCATAGAGTATGAAGCGGACAACTAACAAGGAGAGACAAGTTCAGGAAATTAAAGGCGTATAAAGAAACAAGATAATCAATCAAAATCCACCACAATCATCAAACCCTGCAGTATCGTGCCTACTTCCCTGGTGGGTATCTATGACCAGCCTACTGTGGCGGTGGATAAAAATAAGTGGGTGGAGGTGCTGAGGCTTCATATCCAGCATATGATGGCGGTGGATACACATAAACTGGTGGAGGTGGAGATGCCGAGGCTGCATATGCAGCATATGGTGGCGGTGGATAAGCATAATATCCTGCCCCAAGTTGTGGAGGCAGAGGCGGATTAAAACAAGGTCCGCCATAAGTTCCTGAACCGCAACCAACCATTGGCAGCGGAGGATATGTCATGACAGGCAATTGGCCTGCAACCTTGTCACGGACTTTCTGGACCTCTGGGATAGCAGCTCTGTCATCAAACTTATAAGCAAATGTCAACTCACCTTTGGCTCTCCCCGATGGCCTCCTCACTTGATAACTAACAAACTGCATGGATTGGCCATCTCCCCTACAATAACCGTCCAGTAGCTCCTCGATGGGCACGATGACCAGACCGACATCTTTGTCACCGAGGGCTCGATCACAGCGCAGCTCGAAGACGAGGTATAGTTGGTTTTGCTGAGCCGGGGGACCATAGATAGTGAAGGTAATAGGGAAATTCCAGGTGGGATTGCATCTGCCTTCTCGATCAATAGGAGTCTTGGTCCTTTGCCCCGAGTGATGTGGGTCACCCGAGATTGAAACGACCGCGTATACATCCATTCTAGTCATGAGATTTACATCTTTAAGGTCCTTTGCAGAGATGACTTTGATCTCTAAGGTACTTTGCTCCATGTTATTAGAGCCAGCTACCATGGAGGAAGGGGGAGAGAGAGACAGATTGACCCACCAGGCTTACTTTTGCATTGTTGTTTGGTAAGATAATTTATCTTTGAAGGCAAACAAAAACTAAGAAAGACTTGAGTCAATGCTCCTGCCGCCGTCTGATGACTGGCAAGTTTGGTGACTGCTTCAGTGGACCGGGGTTAATAAATTGCCAACGGTGGATGGGCTCAATGGTAGTTGATGTTCACCACCCAATACCAGAGGGAAGGACTTCGTAGGCGACTTCGCCGAATAATTCTTTTATTTAGACTGCCTTTCTTTCTTTATTTATTTGAGAAAAAAAAAAAAAAAAAAAAAAAGAGTAGCGAGGGAGACACGGCACCATTTGTTTTTGTTTTTTTTTTGTTTTCCTCCTAAAATCAAAAGGCCCTCTCAATAAAACAAAACCTCCCTGTCTATGGCCCGTTTACAAGTTTGAACTTTTCTTCACCGTATGTCTTGGTTCCACGTACTTTATCTACTTCGACAATTCATCATCGATAGGGAAGAGTTCAATCAAAATGTGGGTATGAACCACCCACGTAATATTTTCGCTAGTTTAACATAGAAATATATAAAAATTTGGCCTTAAATTTTTATAATTAAGTTTGAAACTTTTTTCATATATATTTTTATTTAATATATATATATAACATTATAAATCATATATTAAACACTTTATTAATGAATCAAGTTGTTTTGGTGTTTGTGAACTTCAATACCTTGTCGCCCAGCACCCAGTTATAAAGATTAGTGAAAAATTTATTTAAATTTTTTGTTTCAGATTTAAAATTTAAATCTTAATTTTATTAATAAAAAAAAAATACGACCTTGGATATAAACCTTGAATTGAACCAGTCAGCCAAATCGGTGTGTTGGCGAAACAAATATCAATTTAGTTATATATTTTTTAAAAAAAATTCAGTTTAGTCATGAATCCAAATTGACTTCCTAAGACCCGGTTTTCTTTCTTTTCTTTTTTTGTTTTGTTTTTTTTTTCCAATTTATTGTTTCTAAAATTTATAACAAAACATTTTATAATTAAAAAAATACTTTAACATATTTTAAAAAAATTACATTTACTTGAAATTTATAAAATTATGTTAACTATATAAAAATATATAATATATAATAAATATTATAAATATATTTAAATATATTCATTAGAAGACAATCCATTGATTATAACATAAAATTTTATTTTAAATAATTAAAATTTAATTCTAAAAAAATATATGAGATTTATAAAAATAATAAATTATTTTATTATATAATTCATAGTAATAAATTGTCGATATTCATAATGAATTTTTATAATTATGGTTTGTCGCATGAAAAGAGATGCAAATATGCAAAGAAAGAGTGAGACAAGCAGAGTGAGAGGTGCAATCGAAAACGAAGGTTGGAGCCCGTCAGACTTAATTTACTCATTGCAGTCTGTTATATGAAGGTCAATACGGTTGGCCCATTTTTCTCCAACACACCACCGTGTCATCTCCGACAAAACTGCTAGAAAATCCGCAAAAATTGCAATTGCGACATCATCATTAATCAAACAGATCCCCACGATGGCCCATTTACAACTGTGTGTAATCGAGGGACCAGAATGCAAGAAAGCCAAAAATTATATATATATATATATAATAAAAGAAAATTTGAGTAACCAACGCGCCAGTGTCTCTGGGTCTGTCGAAAAAACCAAACAAGACCCCTCAAATACCCAAACAGTCCCAAACCGAAACTCTAATTTCATGTAAAAATGCTAATTAAGAAATTTAAAAAAAAAAAAAAAAGAGTACCGTGAAAGTTGATTTTAGCAGGTGGTGGTGATGACAGATTTGGTGGAGGGCATGGGACCTACAAAATAAAGAAAAGGTTATGATAGTATAACTTGAGGAGTACGTCATGAACTCTTTGACATGTTGTAGAGCTATTCCTCAAGGTGGAAAGAGATTCTGTCAAGATGGTAAAGAGGCGGAATGCGGACATCTCTTCTGATGACGTCATACATCTTTCCATGCTGAAAAAGTTTTTTCTTTTGTCAGATTAAAAGTAAAATTTTAAACATAAAATTAAAAATTAAAATAATTTTATTATTAAATTTTGTTATTAATGATTAAAAAAAAGTTTTTTTTTTTTTGTGGTGTTATTACAAGCGTAGCTCACTGAATATGACTATTGGCCAGAGCCCGTCGGACTGGTGGGCTTGAATTTATATAATTCTAAGTTAATATCGCAGACTGAAGACTAAATACCAATATCCGCCTCTGGGTTTTTTCTCCAAGGGACTAATCGGACTCGAAAAACCTCAAATTGGGTCACAATTCCCAAGCTTTGTACGGAACTTTAAGGAGCATACCTCAACTTCCCTTTAAGAATACGCAGGAAAGGAAGGAAAAAAAAAAAAAAAAACAAACAAACAAAGAACAACCTGCCGCCTGTAGGGTCAGATTTCTTGAATAAATCCATCTTTGAAAATATTAAATTTTAAAATTAAATACATTTATATAAATAATATCACAGATAATATATTTAAATTTATAAAGATTAAAATTACATAATTTATCTCGTATCAGCTTAATAATTAATTTTTTTTCTTAAATTTTACTATAATTATATATTTTTAAATAAAATTTTTGTATATTAAAAAACGGTTATACACAGAGAGAGCTGATATGAGATAAATTATACTCAAAATATTATTTAAAAAACTGTTATTAATATATATATATATATATAATTATTTTGTATTAATTAATTTATATTATAATTAAATTCTTAATAAAAATTAGGATTTAACATTATTCTCACGTAAATCATAATTGATTAAGAAATTCTAACCCTAATTCTGAATGTTGTCATTATACACAGTGGTCTTTCTCGATTCAACGACCTTATCGATAGAGCCCACCGGCGGCCTCCGGTAAACAAAGGTCGGGTCGGTACTTCGGATTCTGCTAGATGCTCAACGAAATGCCTGACCCATTTCATTTTTTCCCCCTCGCTGTTATGATGTTTGATTTCAGACATTAAAGTGAAAAAGGTTAATTAGAAAATTGGGTTGACTGTTGACGTACGCGAGCAGGCCAGTTGTTGCGTTTTGCTTTCTCCTTGTGGCGGCTATTAGGAATGAATTGGAAGAGCAAACCATGTGGACAACACGCGCCCCTTTTCTTTCTTTCTTTGTTTTTCTTTTTTTTGTTGGGGTGGCCTGAATGCCAGATCGGAATTGGGAAATGGGAAATTCCACGTGGCTTGGATACCAAAAGCACCCACGTTTAACACTCTGGCGCATTGTCCTTCTTTGGGGGCATTTTGCTGCCTGACGCAATAATCTTTGTTGTCCCTTTTCCCTTTTCCTTTTTTTTTTTTTTTTCTCACTTAAATAAGGACTGTCTCTTTACATATAACATAGTAAATTGGTCCCCAAACTAAACTCATCGAAAAAAAATACACGTACCCAATAAAAAAATCCACGTACTGCCTAGATTATATGTGTCTAGGACAGTGCATTTAATAATCCAAACAAACATATTCTTAGACCACGTGGTGGGTTTTCTAATTTTTGCATGCAATCCTAGGTTGTTTAGTTGTCGAGTTAACCATTGTCCTTCTTACTCTGTCTTTGTGAGAGCAACGAAATAAATGAGTTTTAGAGCTTTATCACGTGGTCAGTTTGATTTATCTCAAACACGGATCTACGTGCACTTTTTTTTTTTTTTTCTTTCTTTCTTTCTTTTTAGTTGTCGTCGTCATAACATGCACATTAGTATGTAGTTCAGCTTGTTCTTAAGTTAGTTGCACAGAAACCTTGATAAAATGCAGCCGCTCTACTTGCCTCGTATCATGTCAAGGGCCCTCTCCGCTCTTTGGGGGAGGAGAGAAAATAAAGGAAATATAGCCAGTCACCGCAAAGTCGGGGGAAAAAGAATAAAAAATTGTTTTCTGTCGCATGTTTTTGAATGGAAGAACTGTAAATTGCAAGCAAACATTTTCTTCCTTTCTCTAGACTTCCACTGAGGCCACTTGCCTCCCAAGCGGCTGGTGTTTTGTTGTTCTCGCAAAGACGGCACCATGGAAAGTCTGTAATATCATTGTTTTTGTGTAGCCCTCTTGCAATTAGCATCTGAAGCCATTCATGCTGCAGCAGAAGGAAATGTAGACGACACTGTCGAACCTTTGCGGAAGGGATACTTCAGCAGAATTGGCATTCTTCCAAAGGTTTGAGCAGTACAAAAATGTCAAAGTCCATCCCCAGGTTCAGATTGAGACCCTTTCCTCGCGAATCAAAACTTCAAGCTTAGTTCAGTTGAAAGGAGTCATTCTTCCCTTTCTATAACCTATGGGCAAGACATTGATGCTGAAAGTCCCATTGTTTATGTTACAGGAAGGCAATTATTTAGCATCCAACAAGTCTTGTAGGCCACGATTGGGAACCCCTTTCCTTGAGAAATTAAAACTCGAGCTTGCTGAGCATGCCACCTTTAATCTTTCCCTGCATCATTTCCTCTTGCCTCTTCTTTTAAGTCCTCAATGTCAGATCTACACTTTCCAGTGAGTCTGACCCTACTACGAGGTCTTGACATAGAGCTATCTGACAGAAAATCCTTCCTGTTCTTCCGCTTCTGTTTTGCACCTAGAAATCCAAAAGCAACAGCTTCCAATGCTTTAGTGGTCGGTGGTCTGTTTCTGGTGCTCTGTCTGCGCAAGTTCTTGTTATATGACTGCCCAGAAGCCAAGTCACATGCTGGTATAGAAGTTTCCAGAGTATTAAATTCCCCTGACACCCTGCTCGAATGATCAGACAATTTTTCTGTCATTTCCATCATCAAGGGTTCAGTTTCAGTATCTTGTGGGACTGGTAAGTTCAGGTCAATCAACATCCGAGTTTGAGTTTTTTCTTGAGGATTTTCGGCACCAAAAGATTTATCACTGGCACCACATTCATCACTAGTGTTTGGACTGCCCATAGATGAAGAGAAGCTGGATGACAGCTTCTCCTGAGGGTCTGCATGAAAGATAACATCTTGATTGATTGCAGTGCAACCTGCCCCATCTTGCTTTGACCTGGAACTAATTAAGGTATTGTTTGGACCATCGCTTGTCTCTGCACTGTGAAGAGGAGTTAATAACTGTTGTGGTTGTGCAGCAGCTGCCAAATGAAATCTGCCACCAGGTTTTGCTAGTTGTGCTGCATGGCTCTTGGTAGCCTTTGTTAGCTGCAAGTCATTACACTTCTCAGGTCCCTGGTCCTTTGATTTGTTTGCAGGTAGCACAATCTGATCTGGAAAATTATTCTCAAATTCCTCCTTGTCTACCTTACCCAGATTGAGCTCTGTGGATCCAAAAATTTTCATCTTATTCCTATCAAGAAATGGGAGATCAGAAGAATCAGATTCACCAGACAATTGCTCTTTGGAAGAATCTTCATCACTCCCTTCAGAATCAGCACTGGAGTTGGAAACATTCGCAACTTCAGCTGGCAAGCTTCTCAATTCTCGCACCTTTCTTGTCTCTGTATTAGCCAGACTTGTGTCAACTACAGTAAACTTCATAATGTCTGTTAAGCGGCTTGAAGTTCGTGGCTTCAGATCACAATGGCATTGTTGATCAGGAAAATCTCCTTGATGAAATTTCCTTTCATTGGTCCACCCATTTTCCTTATTGTTATTGTAGCCCTCGGCACCAATGTCAAGCTCAAGAAGTGATGGATCTGAAGCAACTTTGTTGAGGACATCAGTTACAGAATCAAAATAGTGAGTTCCTTTCTCTAGTTTCCTTCTTGAGAACTTCTTGATACCAGTGACTAAAAAAACCAGAGAATTCCTGGAAGCACCAGCAAAACCATAACCATTAGGCTGCTCAGAATGCCACCCTCTAGCAAGCAAACGAGGCCAGACAGCTTCCCAGAACAGATCATTTGATCGAGCCTTGCTTAACCGATAGCCTCCAGTCAAGAAGTTAATTATTTCCAAATGTGTAAGCTTGGAGCACTCTTTGCCCATTGGTATTTCTGGTCGGACAGGAGAAACTCGACTGGACTTGCAAGGTTCCATGTAAAAGCCTGTAAGGTCCTTCTTCCCTTTACCAATTGCCACTGCCTCCACAAGGGAGTCCAAACCAACTCTAGCCTTCAAAGAAAATACATATTCTTCCAATAGCATTTTTCCTTCCGCAAATGTCTGAGCAGCCTAAAAAACACAAATTAATAGGCAGCCGGTATAATGAAATTGTGATTTACAGATAAAATGAACAAAAGATTTTAGCCTCAAGAAGAAAGGATGGGCTTAAGTTTCAAAATGCCCTTGAGACCTTGAGTTTCATCTGCTCTAAATTGAAAAGCCCTTGTGCTTCAGAACAAGATAAGACTTTGCTGAAATAAACCAAGAAAAAGGATTGCACAATAACTTGAAATCTACGATGCCCTTGAGAACTTGTTGCTCAAAACTGCAACAGAGGCACAGAATCCTATTTATAATCATTTTTCTGCAAAAACCTGGAGAATTATCTTCCTATAGCAAAGAGAAAGAGCAATACGACCTGACAACAGCCAAGATTTTATCTGGACAGACAAGCCTTTGCATAAAACCAAACATAACAATAAACAAGACTCAACGCAGTGTGCAGGAAAAAGAAAAGAAACCAAAACCATAAGAAAGTTGAAAGGCACAATAAAGGACAATATACACAAAATCTCACTGATAACATATCTAGAGGGGATGACAGGTTGTATGTTCAGCCCAAATGTAAACACATGATATATAACTATGGTGTTAGGCAGGAAGCAGCCATTATACCTACATATGGAAATTAGTCAACACAAAGTTTGAAGAAAAACTGTTCAAGACACTTTTGCCCAAAAGCAACCAGCCAGATCACTACATACTCCATGGAATATGGTTTGTTGAGTATGTGTTCGTCTAATTTGCAAACTTTTTTCGTATAGAACTTATATAAACTTGGTAGCAAAGGAAGAACAACATGAAAATAGCAGTCACAAAATACCTCCAGCAAAGTCTTTTGGCATTCTTCTGACAAAGGTGGAAGCAAACGAGATAAGAGCTTTTGTTGTCGCAACCCTGTAAAGATTCGTTGGCCATATATACATCGTCGACTTTTTATTTTTCTACACTCTGACCATCTACAATATTTTCCAGACCTATAAAACTTCCCATAATAAAATGAAAGTATAGCACCCATCCTTTTGGTCTCAACAAATTTCTTCACGAGAATAAGATTTTTTCCAAAAATATACAATCCAAGGAGAAGAGCCGCCTCTTCCACATCAGTCCATGCGTCACTCAAGGAACCAGGAACAATGCAGTAGCCTTTTCTTTCACAGTTCTGATGCATATTCAATTTTTGTTGCAAATGTTGCCCTCCAGAATATCCACTGCCTATCCCACAATCCATTGAAGTATCAATAGGCTGAACCTTAGGTTTAAAGTCACCTTCAGGAGAAATTTGCACCTGTAAATTGCTTCCTGATTTTACATCCTCATTTCTATGGGATGCAGGGATCAAATCAGCAGGAAATTCTGGTGTTTCTTTTTTGACAATTTTAAGTTCTTCACTGATCCACATTAATGATATGGGTAATCCAACTAAAAATCCATATGCACTACCAGGCGCTAATTCATCAGTTGGGCTCCCATTCAGTAACATGTAGGCAGTTTCTGTCATCAGTGGTGGAATTTCAACTTGATACTGCTTTCCAATGCGAGGAAATAGCTCAGGATCTCTGGAAACATCAGATATACCAGGAGGTTCTTCAAAAAGATATTGCTCTCCTGATTTATTGTTAATGGAACTTTCATTACCCACTTCTACAATATCCATCTGCAAGGAGTTTAAATGAATCAAGAAGGTATTTTGATTTTACAGGTAGCATACAAGTAAAGCATATTTGACATTGTCAACAAATAAAGAAGCACTGGGATTTTTCCACTGTTATGAAAAATTGATCAAATTTTTTCTTTTCATTCTCTTATGAAATAGCACTAACGTCTTGAAACTGAGACACAAGCAAAGGAAAACATAATGCAGGAGCATAAAGTTTCATGCCTACAGAGATAGATGAAAAGGTACAAAGGAAGAAGAAAAGTTTCAATCTTTCAGCTACAACCATTTTCTTTTTACCTGGAATTTGTGGGATCATATTAAGCCTGAGGGACATAAAATTCATTCATTTAAGGTAAAAAGCTTAAATTAAACAACAAAAAATCAAAAGAAAATTATAAGTCCTAAAAAAATTAGCAAAAATTGACTAATAAAAAGAAACTTAGAAGGATTGTTGACCTCCATAGTCCCCCAAAACTTCCATTTTCAGTATCAATTTTCTTTTTAGATTTTCTAATTCATATTTCTGTTGAGAGAGAACATACTTTTAAAACAAAACACGAAATAAATAATGAAATTGAAAACTAGGAAATTTATTAACAAAGAATGATTTTCTCACAAAAAAAAAAAAAAACAAGAAGAAGAAGAAGAAAAGGAAACTTGGATTTCCATGAAAAAGGTTTCATTTACACTTTGTAAATCCATTATCATATTTTCTATTTTTCAGAATGTATACCAGCGGACAGGAAAAGCTATCATCTGATAGAACATCCATAATTTTTATGTTAAAAGCCAGGATGAGGCAATGCATAAGGAGGAAAAATAGTTAAACAACACGTAAAAGAAACAGCCCCAGATCCATTTTCGAACTCGAAACCAAGAACAAAACAAAGAAACAATCCCTCGTCAAGAAGAACCTCCGACATTTCTTCTCTCGAAAAACAATCCCATAAATCATATTCCATATAAACCAAACCATTGGTACAGTATATAAAATAATAATAATAATAACAACAATAACGAAGACGAGGGGAAGGCGCAATTATAATAGCTCAAAGTTAGAATTCTGAAAATGATCCAACACAAAATACAACTTCACCTTTATAGACCAGCAGCAAAGTGTTAACCCCATAAAGAATACAGCATTAAATTAACTTAAATTTCACCGTATAATAAGCAAAGCACGACACTAAATAATTTAACACGCAAAATGAATAAACCAAGATATATTTTTTAAAACCATAAAAGAAAATTTTAAATATACTATATTACTGCTCCTCCTTTTCAACTCATAAAACAAGAGAAGCCGTTGAAGGGAAGCCAAGTGAAAAAAAAAAAAAAAAAAGAAAAAAAGCTTACTTGAGGAGATGGGTGTCCACCGATTCACTCGTTAACGGCTGAATAATAAACCATAAAAAAAAAAGCGCAACTTTACATACGCTTGAGACAGAAACAAAACACACACACAATAAGCACATCAATATACACAACAACAACAACAACAACGCACACATGTTATGTACATGGGCGCGAGAGAGAGATACCTTTGTAGAACAGAGCTGGGAGGGCTTTATGGCTGAAAAAGATTTTATTTTTGACAGAGACAGACAGAAAGAGAAAGAGAGGAGGACAGAGCAGAGCGTGGGTCGATTCTCTCTTCTCTCCGGTCGCTCTGCTTTATAAAGAGAGAAAAATATTCAGTGCGAGTTCTTAGAGAGAGAAAGAGAGACGAAAATGATATCCCACGCTCTTTTGCCAAGTACGTGTTACTACACTCGCGCATTGCCTCTGTCTGGCATTTTCGTTAAGATACTACCTTCTTCTTTTTTTTATTATTATTATTATTATATATAAATTAAATTAAATAATTAAAGATAAAAAATAACGATGACAAATAAGTTGATCGGATCAAGTATGATTAGTTTTAATTTTGAGACATTTAATTTAATTATTTCAAATTTTAATTTTATTAAATTTTAGATTATTTTAGTTTAAGATGATTTATAATTGTATTTTAAGTTTTTAAAATTTTAGATATTTTTAGTTTCATATCATGAATTCATTGAATTTTAAATATAATAAATTTCAGGTCTTTTAAATTTTATATTTGAGTAATTTAAGTTTTAAATTTTTTAATTTAGATTATTCAAATTTAAAATTAATTAAATATTAAATTCATGAAATTTTGATTCATTTTAAGTTTAAATTATTTATAATTTAAAATATCAATAATTAATTTTGTTAATCAGTAAAATTAAGTTTAAATGAGTTATTTGTATATAAGTTTAGTCGCCTTTAATTTAATTAAGAGTAGTAGAGTTATACGAAATAGCCCTGGCATGGTCTAGTTGTTGACTCAATAATAAATTGCCACGTACACATTGCTTAAAATCTTATCCGAAGGGGGGAAATAATTTTTTTTATAAAAAAAAAAAAAAGAAAAAAACAATTCTCCGAGAATTATTTAATCTAAACATAAATCACTTACAAAAATCAAAAGAACGAAAATGTTGTCCTTGAAAATGCGAAATCTCAAATCATCATATGTACTTTAAATTTAAGAAATTGGTCCAACCAAGTTAGCCACCTAAAATTGTTTTAGAGGTCCATAAATCTTATCTTATCGTTAACAAATGGGGTAATAGTAAGAAAAAACAAATGGGAATTTTATTTTATTTTATTTTTTGGATAAAATGAAAAAAAAATTATAAAAATAATTATATTGTTTTAAATTATAGTTATTTTATGTAATAATAATATGCATTTTTTTCAATTGGAAACTATATCAAGAAATTGTGATGCATTTTTTTGTATTTTTACTCCGACTTGAGTTGTGACGAGCTTTTCCCCCCATCACAAATTTTCTTATTAAATACAAGTAAACTTAGAGCGAGCGTCCGATAAAAATTGTGCTTTTAAAGCATTTTAAGTGGATGAGAGTAGTAAAATGACCACATTAGCCTCCGGACATTTGTTTTCGGTTTTTTTTTTTTTTTTTTGGAAAAAGGTAAAAAATAAAGAGGGTAGATTTTGGTTACTTCCACATTGTATTAACAAACATATTTTAAAAGCTTTATTATTTGAGAAATACTAATTGTGAATGCCTATTGGTTTACACAACAAACGTGACAAAAATTTGATTAACTGATTCCAGTTCTTAATGCGGAAAGCTTTGAGATTTTGAAGGTTTTTAACTGATTATCACCTAGGCTAATTATAAGATTTTCTTTTTTTAAAAAAATAAAAAAATAAATTCTTATTTTTTGGGGGTGTAGCAATGAATTAATTTATTATAAATTTTGGGGTCTTATAATTATATTTCATGCTTCGATGATGTCAATCATCACCAAGGAAAGTCATTGCCCTCTTTCATGGGTTTGACGAAAAATAAAATAAAATAAAATAAAAACTTTGGTTAAAAATAATTTATATTTTACGAAGAACAGCTCGCCAAGGAATGACTAGGGGACTGGCAAATGGAAGGCAAGTTGCTCTCCAATGGCAATAAACCTAAGAAGGTGGCACGATCAGCGAGGTTTATAGCATAACGTGTCCCATTACAAGTTGAACCAACTGACGTTTGCCTTCCAATTAACCAGACAAGAAGAAAGAAAAAGAAAAAAGGCACCCCCCGCCGCGGCATGAGTGAGTCAGAGACATTTGACGGTTACGTTTCTTCAAGGCTCCCTAATGGCTTATTGCCTTGTTATCCCACTTAACAATCAGTTAAAATAAATAAATAAAAAAACAGAGGAATGTGTGTGTATTGGGCATGAGAATTAGACTTGGTTTTTGTATAAACAATCATGAACATTAATTATATATATATATATTTATTTATTTATTTTTAATGTATAATTATAATTAATAAATAAAAATTATAAATGTATAATTGACAATCATTTGTTTTTATAAATAATTTTTTATTATAAAAAATTATATAATATTTTATTTTATTTTTTTCTATGTGAGGTTGGATGAAAGAAGTCCCCACCCCACTTTTTTTTTTTTTTTTTTTTTTGTCAACTTATGAATCAGGAATAATGTAAGTTTTCATATGAATTTGCATACATGGATAGACATTTCATCAAAATAATTGCATGTGGTCACCTTGTGCGTTAAATGTGTACGAGTTAAGTGTTTATGGCTAATGCATAAAGCCAAAGGCATCCCATGTCGAGGACAATAACTTCATCATGCATCCTTGGCATCTTAAAGAGGAAGAAATTTATCCTTTCCAATCTGTATCTGTGTGCCACCATGAAATATTATGGGCCCACGTCTTCTTCATCTTAAACAACAACAACAACAATAATAATAATAATAATATTAATATTAATATTAATATTAATAATACCTTCTTATAATTATCAGTGAAGATATAACACTTAGGCATCTTCTCTTCTATTCTAACATGATTTTATTTTTTGTTTTCCCATTGAATAAACTTACCAACGGCCTCTAAAGACAAATTAAACGTACTTTGTAAAAGACAAAAGACATCATATAAAATTTCCCAAAAATTTAATACTAAATAACCAACTTTATAGCCAGCATTAATATATATATATATATATATAAGAAAAGCTTCACTGACATTAATGAATGCATATGAAAATTGTATCTCCATGTTGTAAGTCGAAAGTCGAAATTACGAAACAGTTAGTAGGATGTAATTGTAATAACTCTGGTATACTGAGGTAGACATTTTATTTTATTTTTACTTGGTCCACTGCAAGAACAAGTGTCCAAAATGAAATTATGAATTTTTTTATTATTGTTTCCTATAAATTTGGACAATATTAATTGGATCTACAAACCACAGTCATTTTGAGGTAGATTATATTTAATTAAGAAATTTTCTAATTGGGTAATCTGCAAAGCCAGAGACAAATTTACTTTTTATTTTGTTTTATTTTTCTACGTTAACAAATAGAATAGAACCAACTGCAAAGCAAATGGTTTTGCCGTACGGAGTGCTTCCGTCCACGCGCGCGCGACGAGGGTATGGGAGAAAAATTATAGTAAAAAGTTAATTTAACAGTTTTTACCGTTATATTTTTTTTATATTTTTAAATTTTATCTAACAAATCAAATCGTTGGATTAAATATTTTTTATTTAATATTATTATATAACAAATACTTATGATGTATAACGTGTTGAATGTATTTTTTTTATTTTTAAATTATTAAATTTATTAATATAATATAAATTTTAATTTTAAAAAATAAAAAAATAAATATTATATTTTTTCTATCTTTTATAATAATATAAAATATTTTTTTTATTTTTATTAAAAAAATTAAAATTATATCAAATCAATAAATTTAATAATTTAATAATAAAAAATAATTAGATCAATTATTAAATCACTATACTTAATAAAAAAAATTTAATATTAGTATAATTTAATTAATGAATATAATGTACATAATAGATTTTTAAAAAATAAAAAATATATAATTATAATTTTTTTAGCATATTAGATGAAATTAATTTTTAAAAAAAAAATATATCATTTTTTAAGAGATTTCTTTCGTGTAAAAATTAAAGTAACCTCTCATGTTTATTTATTTATTTTATTATTTTTTTAATCAAATATTTATCTCTCTTCTTATTGACCATATGTTATAATCTTAGCCATTCTTTTTGTACTTGTCATCAGAAAATTATTTCATTTGTAGCTCTGTAAGGAGAGGAACATAAACTAGGTGGTTAAATTATGAGTATCTTAATAATTTTTTACAAAATAAAAAAAAAGAAGAAAATTATTTTATATTGTCAATATTAAAGTAGGAAAAACAATTTGTATCATTAACTTAAACAAACTTGAAAAAATAAAATAAAATTGAAGCGTAGGGTAGGGATGGGGTCCTTCCTATCTGCGAAGAACACTTAACATAACATCTTAATTTGTAAGGAACATTTTTGCCACCTGGGCCTATTAGGTTGTTAATGCTGTGAATTAGGAAAATATTTAGTTTTCGAAAGTTGTGATGCCTTTTATACCATATAATGTTAACAATTTATTTCATTGGAAAGCACTATTATTTTACGTTATATAAATTGGTTAATTCTACTGCAAAATAAATAGGCGAAGATGATGTAATAGAATTTGTTTAAGATACTTCACGTGTCTAATTATTAGTGAACATTAAAAACTTCTTTAAAATATTGCAAATCTAATTGTTCATCGAATTATTCAATCGATGTATTAGAAAGTGTAAGAACGTGGTACAACTAACTTTGTATTCTCTACAATTTAGATTAGTGTATGCTAATTTTAATGACAATTCCATATTCAATCCGGTCGTTTTGAGGGCAAGTTGGTGCTTTTTTTTTTTTTTTTTCTTTGGTTCCATTTGAAACGAAAGTCTTGCATTCCATGAAATAATTATAGTCAATATCAACAAATTTCTTCTAAATCGCAATTATTAACAACAAGTTTATTGTTGTTGTGTACATTTTCTTTTCATATCTTGCAAAATCCTTTTGGGTCTTTCCATTTTCATCTCGTAATCAACGTTCATAACCATTCATCGATCCACAAAAAAAAAAAAAAAAAAAAAAAAAAAAAACCAGAAATGCAAATTCCATTTGGGTCCGCTAGACATATATTTGCCATTACGAAGGAAAATAATTATCGACATACAGAAATACAATAAATAAATAAAAGAAGTCAAATTCTGAGGGAATGATGAGCTTATTCACTGTATTGACAACTAGACGTGCAAGTGGCACAACGGTTTGGGTCCTTAGCATTACGTGTCTCGTGAATGGGCTGAGGTGGGTGACTATTTAAATCTTTATTATATTTATCAAAAAAAAAATTCCCAAAAAAAGAAATAAAATATAAATCTAAACAGTCGACTATATATATATATATATTTAAAAAAAAAAAAAAGGGGAAGAAATCCCAGGGAGAAATGTGTTTCACAGTTGTTCAATTAATCTATTTCTATTCGTCTCTGCATGGCTCAAGAAAAATCAATCGAGTCTTGATCCCCTCAAGTGTCATGCTAATGCCATTCAAATTTGAGTAAAAGAAAAGGACCCAAAACAATAAAATTGGGCAAAAGACTCCTTTGGTATGTTATTGAGGGGGAAAAAGAGGGCTATTTGCAAATGCTTAGACAGAATATAAGTATCAATGGCATGTCACTCGAGACAAAATCGTCTTATGATCTTTTGTTTTCTTCAATAAACTAGTCTCCGAGTCAAAGTCAAAGAATTACGAGACAGTGAAAAAGTTTACGATCTTGGTTAACAAAATGAGAATAAAATTTGTTCTCCATAAAAATAATGGGATTGCAGATAAAATCCTTTTAGGTCACGTCTGGTAAAAGGAGGGGGTGCCACCTCCATTAAAATTGCTTGGATGTTTGGATTTAGACTTGACTAGGTTTAAAGGATAGTAATATAGAATATGGTTCTTTAAGAATGATTGCTTTTTAAGTGACATGAAACTTCACTGTCGTAGAATTGAAGCGGACACGCCCGCCGTGCCCTTTCTGCAGTTGACCGTGGACTTATTCCACAAACTCTCCCCATTGGAAGCACAGGGAAACTTTTGAGTTTCTATTGGCCTAGTCGTTTTTATTTATTTATTTATTTATTTTTTTTTATTTTTTTTTTTTGTTGTTGTTGTTGTTTTGTTCCCTTTGAATTGGCGATTCTTTTTCATGTTTGTAAGCAAACCATTTTGAAGTTGGTAGCATTGAAGCCACCAAATCAAAGGGTTTGAGAAATTAACATGGTGAAGTTAGAACCCAAAGGAATTATACAATACGGAATTTGCATATTCAATGGCATAATAACAATCTAAGCTTTAGACGTGGGGTCATCTTATGTCTACTATAGTTAGAGTCAAGATTCATTTCCTAATTCCCACAAATCTATAATAATAATAAACAAAAATTAACTAGATTTAATACTAGGGGAGTCGGATTATTATTTTCTTCACTTTTTAGACATATGAAAATTAGAACTTATTTTTTGTGAGAATTTTGAACCCCATATTTCCTTCAAGTTTTTTTTTTTCTCTTTTTGTTTTTGGTGATCAACCAAGATTTGATTTTCTTCCTTTAAATTCTAAAAATGCTAAGGGAAAAAGCAAGGCACCAGAACTCTCCGCTTCTCCTCTAACGAGTAGCAAGGGAAAGGCGAGCAAAAAAAAGGTTGGGGAGGAATAAAAGAAAATAATTAATCTCTTATATTCCAACCTTTAAAAACTCTATTTTGACACATCCTAGAAAAAGATTGAAAAAAGAATAAGTCTTTGAAAAAATTAATAAATTATTTTTACTGAAAATTCGATTATATGTTTGGTGCAACCATGAAGTTGGGTTATATTGTAAGAATTCCTTCTATCTGAATTATGGGAAATTATTAAAAAAATAAAAAAAAATTGTGACAATTTAAAAGAGGCACTGAGCGGTGATCACAAGGATCAAAGTCTTAGAATTATGGATTTGGGCCCAAATTCTCTAATCTTGAAGCACAAGTTCTGTTCAGTTGGGTAATCAAATGGGCACATCTCAGTTAAGGCCCATAACCTATACATGCAGACACAACACCCAAGATAAAAGACAAGCCATGCCCACTTCCAGGCGAAGAATGAATGTCCTTCGTATGACCTCCTTGAAAGTTCTAACCGAATTTTACATATCATGTCACCATTTTTAGGACAACATGGATGGTGAATGTGAACTTGGCTCTTCCTCTCAAACCAAAAACCACCTGTAGCCTATCAATTGGGAGCAACACCAAACATTTCTCAGCCATGCTCTTTTTGAACACCCCCCACCTACCCATTACAAAGTACAAACTTATCATTAGGCTTGATATTTTGATTATATTAGTCATGCTTGACTAGAATCATTACAATAGAGTACCAATAATATTGACAAAAGAAAGAGCCATATAAATATGGTTTCCTCAAAAACCCCAACACCAAAAATAAAAAATAAAAATTAACAGTTTTCCTTTTCAGCATTGACCAGGAAGTGGCTTTCCCTTTTGAAACTGTCTTTTTCCTTTTTGGCTTTTCTTTTAGTTTTTTTTTTAATGATGTCTCTCCAGGAAAAAAGCTCCTCAACATGGTAGAAAGTTCTGAAAGAGTGAAGAGAGCAGTGGTGAGACTCTTCTTTCTCCTCTATATTTCGTGGCTGGCAATGACGAGACTAATAGATTGGAGCTTCTATACAACAATGCTGGAGTCCCGTTTGTTAGTCCAACTTCAAGGCTCATTCAAAATGAGCTTGGAGATCTTTCTTTTCCCTAATTGTACATTTGATCATCTTATTCACCCGCAAAAAGCTTGCAGAAACGGCACTTTCACAGTCCAGGAGCAGTTCTTATATATACTCTCATTAAATCCAAATACTAATAATTGTGTGTTGACTATTGAGTAATTCACTTTTCTGGACTTACGTAAGATCAGTAAGATGAGTGATAGATTGACTGGAGATGTATAGAGAAATTCCTGCGACTTGCAATAAAAAATTTCTATGGTGGCCCAATTGCTAGTGGAAATGATGAGTACATGTTATTGCTTTCTGATCGAAAGAGTACTATAGGCAAGTGGAATTAATGTATGGTTGGGCCTTGAACAAGAGAAGCAGAAGAAATTAATGATCACATACTTGAAATACGACACAATGACAGGCTAACATTGATAAATATAAAACACCCATTTGCTAATAAATTAATAATATATGATAACTCCTTTAGCCTCCCCCATATGCATGTGCATATATATTCTAGTCATGTCAAGTCTTATTAGGAATCCTATTCATTGATGGGTTAATGCAGTGTATTTGGTACTATTTTCTGATTTTCAATAAGATAAATTATTGTTCTAAATTATTCAAACAAGCCTATAGTGGATTAAGCCAAACATAGCATTCTGCATATTTGTTACAGCAATGGCTCGTTACATAGTTAAACCCACTAGGATTCTAAAAACAGCAAAAGAATCTTTTCTTGGCATAACAGGGAATGCTATAATACAAATCGGTTGCTTCTTTGTTTCTTTCTTTGGCCTGGCATACCCCTTACTATAATTAATTCCTTTTGGGGGGGGGGGGGCTCCGGTCCAAGCTCCCTGGGGCTTTTGCAGTTTTCAATCTTCAATCAAGATAATTAAGTTTGAACAAAGAAAGTGACAGAGAGAAGTGGTAGTTTGTACAATGCTATATTCTTAGAGACTCTTCAAAGAGTTTCAAATTTCTGAGGCTGAAATTAAAAAATTACTAACTCTTCTCGGGTTGATTATGCTGCTTATGTTTAACGATTTCTTTAGTCCTAGGTGTGAAGAACCAGGCAAGCATATAAATGTATATTGTTGAACCCACTTAGCAGTACTGTGTGCGGGTCACTAGGCAGACACGTGTACATAAGTATTTCTTTAATGATCAATCTTGGTGGAACTCTTATATTGTCACCCCAAAAAAAAAAAAAATAATAGAAAAAAACCAAGGATCAAAGAACTAAAAGGTTTATCAGTTATCATCCACAAGATCAAGATCGACTTCGTCATTTTTATTTTTATTTTATCGATCCTTAATTGTAAAATTATTAATTGATCCACATCATATTTAGCATATAACTTTTAATAAAATGTTATATTATCTTTATATGATTCCTCTATTTTCCTTAGGACCATTATAGTTATATCTGCCCTTCACCGGGATTTCAGTCGCCCGCTATCCTGTCATTAAGTCACCATCTTCCTTTAACCTTCCAATAAGTAGACACATACACGTAATTATTTCCATGATAATGTTATTCCAATTCATTATGCATTTGCCTTAGTGATGATCCACTCTCCCCCGGAAATGAAAGAAGCCATTGGAAAAAAAAGGGTATCAACAAGATATTTTGCATTGTTACACCCTGAATTTCTTTCCTCAATCCAAGGATCGGGCGTTTCTCCAAAATTAGTGAAATGGGCCACACGTAGACCGGCTTTATCATATTTAATAGAAAATATTTGGGGCGATACTGTACGCCAATTCATTATGCCTTTGCTTTGACAGTGGATGAATGCACTGGTAGGTACAGAAACTCTTTTAACTTTTTAATTCTTTTTTATACTTACTTTTGTACAATATATAGCCATTTTTATGTTACAACCGCGAATATTTTATGCTACAAATTGTCCTTCTTTTTAGAATATATGTTGGGTGGCCCCCAACAATAAGGAAAGGGCGGGGGGGGGGGCTTCTGTTGAAAAAAACAAATAACGAAAGAAAAGAAAAGAAAAAAGAAAGGAGAGTTCCCTAAACAAGGGGTTATCCTTTTCTATAGCTAAAAATTCGATCCCTCCAATGGAACCCTTCTTTTTAATGCATTAAGCAACTTGTAAATTATTATATTATTTTGTGATATTATGTAGAACCGCTCATATTTTAAGAAATGACTCGTCAGAGTTTATTAATAACATTTTATTCGTAAGATAAAATGGGTAGAAGTCGCTCAATATTATGTTAAGAGTTGGGGTCCGTTTAGAGTTGAGGTGGCGTTTAGAAGAAAAACGCACTTGAAATCCTTGCCAATATCCACCGCGTCGTTCTCAATGTAGGATGATGGTAAACAAGATGTTGCCCTATTTCTAAGCTGTAAACAAAGAGATTAAAATCGCCCCAGAAGACTGGACGTTTTCTTTGACTAGGTAACATCTCAAAACCCAACAGCAAGAATGCAACATACATAGGCGCGCCAAAGTCCAAAATGGTGGAGGGCTTGGCAACTTTTGAGCTCATTGACAGTAAGCCTTTCATATTGCGAAAATTCAGAACAAGCTTATATTGTTTGTTTGTTTGTTTCCCCCCCCCCCCACACACACACACACAAAAGAAAAGGGACAAATGTATTATATATCCGGTAGAGTACCCTAACTAAGATATGACTCGAGTCATACTTATCCTTCATCAAAAGAGTTACATGGATACTGTGAATATTCAATGTATCTCAAAGGTGATATGGCATATTGTAGTGTCATAAGTAATTAGTTAATTGCATTTTTTTTAAAATCTTTTAACAACCAATTGTAATGAAAAATGTATAAATATTAATGATAATAGAGTAATGTGGATATTTGTATCTAAAATTTATCAAGTAAACTTCATCCACGTAATAAAGGTCATTCTTCATAAAAATGCAACAAGTATCAAGAAAAATGGCAAATAAATAAATAATTCTATGTCAGGGTAGGCACAATGATGTCCGTATAAGATGTTATTGTAGGTAATCCATATAAGAGAATTGAAAAAGAATTTGTTCTGCCTGCCGATGACGAAATGTTCGAGTAAATTGTGTGCGCACCACCTATCATATTAGTTGCTAATTCTTTGTTATTTTATTTTATTTTATTTTATTTTTACAACAGTAGGTTTTGGTTGAATCCACGCCTGAGACAAGTTGCATTTAAATAGTCCACGTACGTACAGCTATGCTTATTAATCTTTGATTATTATTCTAATGATATGCATTGTGAATTGGTGAAGAGTCAATGGGTAAAATGGAATATGACTCACAACGTGAAAAGGAACTTTAGGGAAATTTAATTATCAAATACTGATAAATCTCGTTCAGAATCCATATTGTTGTCGGTAGATGAATCCTGATATATATATATACTTATACTTAAAAGTGTGACCAACTTATAACAGCTAGAGCTGGAGGACACGGCCCCATAATTTATGAAGATTGAAACATTTCGGCTTTAGCACATGCCATGTTGAACATGATCATTGAACACATAAGTCACGGATAGGATGTAAAATTGAAAAGGAAAAAAGTTAGGAAAAGTAATGAGAGCAATGCAGTGGATTATGAACTATAATTTGACGAAAGATTTATTAAATTTAAGAAAATATATAATAATATATGAATTGTTGGATAGATTGTGTCTCTTTATATGTCTTTTATTATGTTATCAAGTAATTAAGCTGAATTAAAAATATAAAATATAAAAAAATATTTCAGAGATAAATTTTATTTAACAAAATAGTCGTAAACATCATAAATGAACTTATAATAATTAATCATCTACATGCTTCATGAAATTTTAACCTTCAACATGTCAATCTTTAATTTATCAAACATGATATTTCCACACTCTTTGTCCATCAATTTTTAGAAGGGTTTATTTATTTATTTTAAATATCATGAAATTTTACCCATTCATGTCAATTTTGTTTAAGCAAACATGGGCCACAGATATTTTCACACCTTATTTTTTTGGTATAAATATATTTCATGCTCTAAAATCATTAATAATAATAATAATAATTATTATTATTATTTTCCATAAAACCATATAGTTATGTTTTTTGTAATACATGTTAGAGTTTGAATACAGGGCCGCAGATTTTAGATGGAGGCCTGACGCAGCAGCATGGCGTCAGCGCTTTTTTTTTTTTTTTTTTTTTTGTATGACAAAAATCATAACACATGGAACGAATAAAATAAAATATACCATCAGTATTAAAAAAAAAGCAATAAAAATAAAATTAAATATCATTGGACCATTTTATTATATTTATTAAATATTTTTTTTTATCCTCGGCACACGTTATGATTTTTAGTGAACAAAATCAATTTAAGAATAAATAAATAAATATATTAAATATATCTGATATCATGCTAGCACGTCAGGTCTCCGTCTAAGGCTCTAACCATTAAATTTTACCTATGAGATCTACAATATCACAATATCCGCTTGGTCAAACAAATCATCTATATCAATTATTAAGATTAAAGCATTAAACAAAAAATAAAATAAAAATTATTTTGTTATAACTTTATCTAAAAAATGAAACTTCAGTTTGTTTGTTTTTGTTTTTTTTGTTTTTTTTAATCAAGACCAAAATTTAGTTAATAAAACAAAATGCACTGACTTGGCCAACTAAGATAGTCAGTTCTAGCATGTAGCAAAATGCCATGGCACACTGTTAGCAACATTTTGATTACATGTTAATCAAAATGTTAACATTTGGATTGCATTATGAAATATGCTTCTTCTCTTCATTATTACATGTTAATGGGGTCCTTGTAGATAGAAACAGGTTCAATATGATATGTTTTAAGTCTATCCATGGACGTATATAGAGGTAAATCAACTGTAGGTATAGGCGAGTTGGACGCGTACAAAAGTAAAGCTTTTGACCTTGAAACGACCAGCCTAGCTAGCCACCCGGGTGTTGCTTTGGAACAAGGGAGGAACAGTTTCTCGATTCGCTCTGTGCATCTAGAAATGGTGGACAACATTAACACTGGCGCCAGCGCTTCAAGCGATGATGGCGTTTTCAAGGAGCAAGACCGGTGGCTGCCGATAGCCAACGTCGGCCGGATCATGAAGCAAACGCTGCCGCCGAACGCCAAAATCTCAAAGGAAGCCAAGGAAACGATGCAAGAATGCGTCTCGGAGTTCATCAGCTTTGTCACCAGCGAAGCATCGGAGAAGTGCAAGAAGGAGAGGCGCAAGACTGTAAATGGAGATGATGTGTGTTGGGCCATGGAGACCCTTGGCTTTGATGATTATGTTGGTCCTTTGAAAAGGTATCTCCAAAGATATAGGGAAGTTGAAGGAGACAGAGCCAATCAAGATCAGAGGGCAAGCAATAGCAATACTGAAGATCGAGAAAGGGATCAGGAGCCATCCCCTTGCAGATATAACCTGCATCTAGCTGCAGGTAAGGGCAGTGCTTCCAGCTCAAGGCCATGTTAATTAGTGTTTAGAGAAGAGAGGAAAGATAATTATTAGTAATTTGTTACCTTAGCCACATAATAATGGTTAGTGGGGGAGATAATGGGTCATTTGGTTTTTGGTTTCTCTTTCTCTCTCTCTCTTTTTTTTTTGCCTCATTGCTTACCTTATAATTTTTTTTCTTTTTTGGGTGATATTGATGAGATTTGTTGTTCTCTCTGCTAATTAATTATCAGTCCTGGATAACTCAAATTTCTTGTAAGGGAGTTCAAAAAGGATGCAAGTCCCTTCAAAAATAATCTCTTTGGAACATAAAGTTGGAACTTGATGAGGTACGTGTGCTTGCCTGATCTGATAATTAATCTCGGCAATGGGCAGCAGAGAAGAAGGGAAAGAAATTGCTTTAAAATTGCTAGATGGGCAATCTTATTTTGCTACATGAGGGCATTTTTAAGTCACCTAAGCATACCTAGCCGCCATGCCTCTTTCTTTCTTTCCCATCTCCTCTTTCTCCTTCAACCAACAGCTATTCTGAACTCCAGAGCTGCAGTCAGCTATTCTGCTGACTCTTATACCTCCAAATCTAGTCTTCTCGTTCGAATCTTTGATAATAAATCTGATTTTTTGAGTTGGTTCTTGATTTTGGATTTGATTATGAACCAGTCCAGTATTTGATTTTATCAAAGCTCCCTTGCTGGGGACAATCCGTGGTTCTAGCCCGCAAGTTTCACTAGCATCCAAGCATTCTGATATGAAGTTTTCCTTTTTTTTTTTTTTTTTTTTTTAAGGTTTTTTGAGGATACAAAGCTGGGAATCAAACTTGTTACTAATTGAGAGAGACTAGAAGAGTGATGATTGGTGGCGTCTGGTGCAACGATTAATAGTGTAGTCGCACCATGTGCCAGATATCATATTCCAATTTTCAAAGCCTAAATCCATCCATATAGTTCCTTTATATATATATAAAATAGTAAGATGTTGACCAAGAGTCCTGAGAGGTTTCTATGCTTAGGGCTCCGTTTGGCTGCCAGACGCTGTTTACTAACCAGTGTAAAGAAAGCACAAATTGGGGGCACACATTGTGGCTTTTTTGCCTAGCCAAATTGAAGCTCTCTAAATTAGGGTTTCTGCATTTTAGGGTTTAAAGCAAATAGTTAATGCATATATAGTTAATTGTATTCTATTTCAAACACCAGACGATGCATCAAGACAACATGGAAGACAAAAACACGAGGTTAGAAAACATTGGCCAGCGTCCGTACAAACACAAAGATTTCTCTCTCTCTCTCTCTCTGTTTTTTTTTAATCCTTGGAACATTGGAAAATTGAGTTCTTCAAAGGACCCCTTTTTCTTTGTTTGTTTTTTTTTTTCCTAATTGAAGACCTAAATTTTAAGTGTTTTACTTAGAACTAAAAATTTAGATAATTTTATTATTATACCACATAAATACTATTAAAAGAAAAGAATGATTGTTTCTAGTACATATACAAAGGTCTAATAAATTTGTCAACAGTATATATACAAAGGTACAATAAATTTGTCAACATTATATATACAGAGGTCCAATACCCATGAAGGAGGTGGCAATGGTGGAATGAGGAAGCCTTTTGTTCTTTTTGATAATTCAGATCAATTTTATTAAAGATGAATAAGAAGGAAAATAAATACAAGCCAAGATGGAAGTTAGCCTAAACCAAAGCTAAAGTCAGGCAATCAGATTTATTTTCCTAGCAATGTCTTGTATTGCTAAGTTATTCTGAATAAAGTTGGATGTTTTACTAATATGCTTACAGTTCCCATTGCCAATAATGCGAAAAATATTGGAAGCTTCGATGAAGGTCATTCTTAGTTTCCATGGTTGTTCTTCCATATGATTCAACCAAGATAAACGCAATGCTTGGATTCAATTTTAAAATGTAGCACTGATTCTTAGCATTTTCATCGGATGTCATTAATTCAAGAGCCTTCGAAATTACTAGTATTTCAGCATGATTCGAGTCAATAACACCCACATGACATGGGAAAATACAAAGAAAATGTCCATAAGAACACCACCAATACCGCCATGGAATGAGGAAGCCATTAGCCATTGGCTCTTTGCCGCCTCAAAGTACAGCCTGTTGGCACATGGCAAGCTATCCAGCTAGCGCATGCCGCTTTTTAGCGGTGCCTTGGAGGTTGAGAGAGGTTGCGATAGCTTTCAACTTGATATGAACAATGGGACTTGGGAAAACTTTCTTACATATTTGATGGCCGTCCAGTCAATATTAAACCCTGTTTTTAGCTGTCCCCTTCAGTTTATTTTTCTATCTTATACCACCAATAGGTACATTTCTTAGAATTTGTTTCCTGAAAAACTCAAATTTTTTACATTTATAATTATCATCATTAATTTGCAATTGTTTACTCCGCACCTAAAGCCTAATATACATATATATATATTTTTTGTGAAAAATTTTTATTAGTATCTTATTTTGTGCAATTATTTAGGATTTGAATGTTACTTTTTTCAGGGAATTAGTTAGACGTTAAAAAAAAAAATCTTACTATGATTAAATGCTGACTTCTAAATTTTTGTATGAAACTGAAAGAGTTAAAGAAAATTAACATGTAATGATAAGATATCACATAGTTAGATGCTCGTTACTGATGGAAAACAACGCAATATCCTATGGCTTTGCATTTTACTTTTTTTTTTTTTTTTTACAATGCAGTAGCTTTGGAACTTATACAGATTCCTATAATGTTCAAGTTTTTTTTCTTTTTCCTGTCATCGCATCAAGGTTCAAAGGACAAGTACACATGAATCTTCACTTAGAAAAAAGAGGGAAAAAGCTGGAAAGACTAAATTACTTTGAGCAAAAACAACTTGAAAAGCTTGAGATCCTAACAATCCAGTGCAATCGAGGAATAATGCTTTGGGAGAAATCACAATTTCTCGGGAGGTTCACAAAAGCTCGCAAGTCATTCCCAACTTTGAGGAGATTGTAGCGATAGTCTACCATGAATTTCTTCGTGCACTTCCGATTTTTTTGAAGCCACCATCTTGCCCTTACCCCCCATTATATAGACAATGTCTTCATTCAATGGATTACCCACCAATGCTAAATCTCTTTGAACCCGATTTCCTTCAGTATCCAACTGTACAAACCTCGTGGACTTCACTCACCAATATAACCCTTTCCGCACATGGGTCGGGAAGGAATCTTCTTCAGTTGGTTTCTTCTTGCATTGTAAGTTGATAAATTTGATCTGGACGCCGCCAGGTTTACTTCGGGCGCAAGATTGAAAGGCTTTTTCTTCCCGGCGCCCTTCTGAAGCAATCTGTCAGCGCTCGAACCACCTGATTCGCTTTAAAGTAAAATTACCAGCCGGCTGTAAAGTTCTTTCCTGTCCGTAGCAATGAGCTCCACCGATTAACATACCCGAATACATGTCTACTCAACCCGAGCATAATGGGGAACCAATGCCATAAAATGTGATAAACATTTCAAGGCAACCATAATTTCATAAATACCCTCAGCAGGGATTACTACCGTTGGGTTGGGTAATAGTTTCTATTTCGGAACTGCCAATTCCAATTCCCTGAGAAAGACAACTGAAACCGAATTGTGGTCAGGCAATTCGGCTCCAATAATGGTTCTAAACGAATAGAGTTTCAGATTCAATTCCTAGCCAGTTCTTACTCTTGTGAAAGCTCCAAAGACTGGCGATATTAGGCAATAAAAACTTAAGTGAAAATGAACTTACATTTTTTTTCCCCTTCAGTTTGGAAGCAAGAAAACAATTGATAAGCATGCATATTAAGTAGCCACGGGCATGAAGTAATACAAAAACATCGATGCAAGGCATTCCCATAGGACAATTTATGGAATCACTTACATTCTAAATCAGGCCTGCACAGCCTACAACTTCTTCATCCCTGGCTCCGAAGGCAAAATGTACAAGCATTCTCAGCCCCTGCTCCATGCAATCGCCAGCAGTGCGCAAAGTAGTATTTTAGGAGTATTCTTCTCACTTGTTTGGTGAAAGCATCCGTTTGCTCTTTTGCTTCGCTTTGCAGTAGCAATTACCTTGATTTCATAATTTGTGGATGGTCAACCAGCCACATCATGCCAAGTATCTGAACTGGTTGGGATTATCTTTATCCCTTTCGAGATAGTCCCGTGTAATCAGATCCTCAATCCGCTTTTCAATTGCCTTGAAATCCGGCTGAAAATTCAAAATTTTTTATAAAACCGCTGACTAAAAGTGAAACAAAATAAATGCAGATCAAGAAGTTGTAAAATAAGTGCCACACTAAACCTTAAACATTCGGCCCAACTGCTCGACGCACTCCATAACTAACTGTTGGTGACCCAAAACTTTGCGACTCTTCATGATGTGCACAATTGAGGCATCAATAGCATACTGTCTATCCTTATCAACATCTTCAATTACTTTCTTCTTCTCATCTACAGGAGGGAGAGGAACCTGCGAGTTGAATTAAGCATTTAATCTCTCCCATAATAACATCAAATAGTGTGAAGAGGCTCTAACTACCTTGATCCTCCTCATTTTGTCCGTAAACTTTGAATTGAATTCGAAGACATCAGTAGGGGAGATCGATTTTGTATTTGGTTCTTTGTTGAGAATCTTGTGCTTTGCACATGACAAAGAATGGAGCAGTCCAACAACATCATCATCGGTTAAGTTTAGTTGAGCCATGATTTCTGAATAACTCAATCGGTCAGAGTTGTTGAAAAGCAACAGTGCAGAAGCCTGGTAAAGGGAAAACGAAAAAGAATAACTCACATCAGTAATTGTACCTTAGAAACTGCACCGCAATGCTTTAACCAGGATAAATGAATAAGAGTATATGATAACAACTTTGTCAGTATGTCACCTGATAGGTGGTCACAATCAGCTCCATTGTTTTTGGTTCAAATTTCCCCAAAAGGGTACAGGTACCCAGTGAGTATATCCACGTAAGCTTTCTGTGCTTCGTTTTTGTTTGATAAAATTCCTTGAAAACTTCAACACACTTAACCTAAAAAAATGGCAAACATTAAGAAGTCATTAGCATTGAAAGATCAAATGATAAAACAAATCCCCAAATTCTTTGAGCAAACATATTTAAACAGACATACCATCTCCACTGGAAGGTTCAAATCAAAAGACTTATAACTTGGCCAGAAGCCAGTTGTCAAAACAGTAACTGTCAAGTCAATCCCTGCATTTGCATTTGGATTGTTGCTTAGATACTCCTCAAAAGTGTTTTGGTTTTCCTTTGCTAATGTCAAGTCTTTAACCTGGCAGAGAAGATGAATAGTCAGAACAAAATCTCAGTCAGTAAAGTAATCTTGTGGAGCTAAACAGCTAAACTTCTCATTAGCCAAGAAAGATAAAAAACAACTGACCATCCCCTCCATCTTTGAGGCGAATTGACCGCCACATTGCTGCTTTAACTTTGTCAAAATACTTCTTTCATGCTCATCATTAGCACTCTTATCAAACAGAAGCCGCCGAGCAAGCTTTTTCCTACCAGTGATCATGGAACAAAAATTATTATCCACCAGGTTGAAAACCTCCAACATTGTGATTATGGTCTTAGCAACTGTCAATAATAGAATCTTACCTATAAAATTCTGCAAATAAATCTTTGTCACTAATATAGGCAAGCAGATTTACTACCTGAATACCATAAGCAAATTCAATTAGAAAGTCTGCCTTAGTGTCGCTAAGGATCAAGGTATCAATGAGAGTACACAGACCTTTTCTAGTGTATCCTCGATCGCTTCATCACTCAGTTTCTCACTTCCACCTTTCTTAAGGATGTTGTCACAATAGGTGGCAAGTAGCTCTGCGCTTGAACTTCCAGCAATACCCTTGTTGCAGAAGACCTCAAAAGCCTCCTTGAGTGCCTAAAGAAGAACTCAAAATGTTCAACAGCATTCCAGGAAGAAAGTAATCCTCAGATTTCAGAAATAATTATCTCAAACATACCTTGTGAAAAAGAGTGTGGTTCTGAAAACAATCATTAACATATGCCAAGTATTTGTCATGCAGCTCAATCACCTTCCTAACAAAGACCTAAATAACACCAATATCAGTTTCCACACACTAAAACAATCCATTCAACCCCTAAATGAGCAGTGCGATAACACTTACCTGCTCCTGCAGACCAACCACATCCTTTTTATCTGCCTGAAAACAAAGGGGAAAAAAGAAGGAAAAGAAAAGGGGAATTCTGGAATTAGAAACAATTGCCAAAATGTGCCCCGTAAATCACAGCACACACATTTAGCTGGAAAAGAAAATGAAACAAGCCAGCTTATCAAATAAATAAATAAATAAAGCAAGCCAATATCTATGACTACAAGGGAACGAAAAGATTCAGGTTCATTAAAAAAGATAAAATTAGATCAAACCAACCAACTACAACTGCTAGATGATCACAGCTGATCTCTTTATCTAAAATTCATCTGCACAATCAATGAAATACCATATACAATGCCAAGAAGATCAATCAACTAATGTTCATACCATGGTCTACCCAGTATTATATAGTGTTAGGTTCTAATCCTAAATGAATTTATTTAGGAAGCATAAAGAGCTTCCAGAAAGAGAAATGGTAGAACAGTGCAACAGAAACCAAAAACTGGGTACCAGTAGACTAAATTAACTTTGCCCAAAGTCCATCAAACCAAAATTATGTAAGGTCTCCTTAAGGATGGTCGACTGATCCAGTTCATAAATAATGATCCTCTAGCAAACAATAGAACTGTTGAGCAATAAACAGCTGCAAAGGAATCAACATCATTCTGCAACAGTTTATCAACTGCAAACTTTTAACCATTCCACAAGTTCATATCATGATAAGCAGCAACAACAAAGCTTTAAATCTTAAATTTAATTGGAAAACCAAACGTTTCTTGCCATTCCATTCTATTGTGAAATAAGTTTTAGGCGAGATCTAATTGTTTTAGATTCTTCCTAATAAATGATTCCCAAGTCAACCTAGGACATTCTCGCTCTCTCTCTCTTCTCGCCATCTAACTGGATTTGCTCACCCATTTTAATTTGAGTATTTGTAGGTCTATGTCTATGATGGACATAAGAAAGAGATGCCTAAGTCCAGCCCCTACATTTGAACCTAAGCCCTCTAGGATGAATGTCTAGACTCTTGACCCCAAGTGTCTCCCCTTGAGGACCCACTGATAGTAGGCTATCCTTTAATCAAGATGTCAATATCTCCATTTAGAAGGCAACCTTTTCTTTCTTTTACATTTTTATAACCCAAAGGGAAGAAAGCAAGAAAAACCAATTAGATTGCATACAATGGTAGTCCAAAATTACTAAGCACAAACCTTCTTGTTACTTGTGGCATCTTCGGACTGTTTGACCAAAGCTGTAACTTCAGCAGTAACATGCTGCATCATGGGACAGAAAGCATTAACACTGGGTAAAATGAAACACAAAATAGAATGGATAGATTCTGCTTCTCATATCACCATGAAATACTGAAGAAATGCATGTTTACAGCATACAACCTGCTTAAATATGCCACAAAATGGATCCAAGCCTCGTGGAATTTTAGAGAAGAGCCTGAACATTTGCGATAAATCTTCCATCTAAACCAGAATAAAATAAAGCAAGAAGAAGGCCATCATTAGTCAATATTGAACAAATTTGACCAGAAATACCAATTAATTAGCAGAGATAGCACTTATAAGGTACCTTGTCATCTCTAAAAAATGCATGACATCCAGAGTGCTCTTTTTCTAGCAGTTGATTAGCACATACCGACAATAGCTCATGTTGAACTTTCTACAAAGAAAAGGATTTCACTCATAATGACCAGAATATAAAAATATCCTTTAAAAAAAGGAATTTCAGGCTCAATTAAGTTTGTTCTAAATAGATAACCTTTTTCCCAAAATGTTAAGCCTTCAAATGATAACAGCCTATTACTGAACAACCAAAAAAATAAAAACAAATGAGAATATAATTTAACAACAAACCTCTAGCAACTTTGGCTCACTACTGGAATGCAAGTAATGAGAGACCCTATCTTTCTCCCGCTTTAGACACTCATCAACCTAAATTCACCAAAAAAATGCATTTAAAACACTACAGATGCAGAAAGTTCAATAAAAAGATATGTAACTCTTACCTTCAACATAAAATCTAGATAAGAATCTTCTAAAATCCATTTTGATGCCTTCCAGGAATAATAAGCTGCCGTATCATTAAGCATAGCTGCTTCAAAATCATTTTCATAGATGTCCATCCACTCCATTCCAATTTCTACAAACATATCTAAAACATTCTTCAATAGAGCTCGGTCAATCTGGTCGCCCTCACGCTCTCGATCAATCTGGTTCACAACTAAAATGTTATTTTAAAATATATGGGAATTTAAGAAGAAAACAATAAAATTCATGCAAAACAAGACAACAATACCAAATATATTACAGCATCCGTGGCTTTCCCATTTAACTCCTGGTAAACCTGAAATTACAATAAACATCAATGATGGTACAACATGATGCATCTTCAAAATCAAATAAACAATATCAGAAAGCAGACAATGAAAAATGAAAAAGAATTTTTCTTAGAAAAATTGATAAACAACCAGCAAAGGAAGAATTTCCTGCACACATAGACATAATACCGTATGATATCATGATTCAAATTTTCAACCATGACATACCAGATCACGAAAGCATGTCAGTCCAACTTCATTTAGCGGCGGAAGTGACCTCCGGGCAACAAAGTTGCGGTCAAGGTGATAGAAGAAACGGGAAAGCCACCTAACCATAACTTTATGGTTGGCCCATCTTTTCACAAGCTCTCTCAACATGAATTCATCATCTTTCTCTCTTAGGGATGGTAACACCTAAATCAGAAAGGAAGCAATTTGAGACAAACAGTTTTAACAAAATGATGTTGACTTAAAAAGATGTAGCAAATTAAGAAACATAAGTCGATCAACAAACTCAATTAACATGTCCCTCACTGTAGAAGTAATGTATTCCTCAAAAGATTCTCTGTACTTGTCGTACAGTTGTTGGGAGTAATCGTGAGGGGGCTTCTGCTGACACATGTTGTAGATGTTTCTACAATATATTTTAGGAAATAACAACCATAAAAGCAAAAGCAATCCGCCTAACCATCAATCAAAGGAAAAGAATTGACTGGCATGAGTGAACACAAGAAGTGTCTAAAATAATGACACAGCAAGGGATACGTATAGAGCATCAAGTAGTCCTCAGAGTTGAATGGTGGCTCAGGCAACCCTTCTAAGATGTTCTTTAGCTTTGTGATCCCCTTCTGCATGAGCTCCCATCCTTGTTCAAGGTCAATAGTTTTCCGTGTGAAGAGAGTCATGCCGTTTTGTAGATATTGGATCTTGTGGTTTCCAAATTTACAGTTTTGTTGCCAACGTGAAAATGAATGAGCGAAATGTTGATGGCAATGGGAGGAAGACGAAAAATTGCAAACCTTCAAAAATCTATTTACAAATATTATGAGATATAAAGAGAGCAAAGGACTTTGAATGCAACCAAAATAATATGCATCTGCTAAAGGGGAACTTATTGCCCACATAATAGGAACCCTAACTAATAGACAATCAAATATTCCATTCTCTATTCTCAACCTAAAGCAAAAACTCAAGCTTTAAAGGCCCCAATGCTCCTTGTGAAAACAGCACAACTCAAAGTAAAATAGATTCTCGGTCTATCTCCAGAGAATCCTCTCAAAAACTAATCTCCATTCCTGCTCATTTCCTCCCGAATTCTCAAGGAACGTGAACAACGATTTGGAGAATCGGATCACGCAAAAAAGTTACATCAACGGAGGAAATTCATCAAAAATCGATAATCTGACAACCATCCAAGGTTGCAAAAGGATTCAAGAAAAGAGATCGTGAGATACGATCACAAATCCGATTAAACGTACAAAAATTAAAAAAAAAAAAAAACCCACCATATCAATTCATACATGTAGAGAGAAGAAGAGAGGGAGAAAGAATGAGACGGTGGAGAGAGAGAGTGGAGTTACCAGCTCGGAGACGAAAGAACTCTATAGAGCGGCGTAACCCTTGTACTTTTGTGTATAAACATTGTTAGGGATCGAAAAGAAACAGGGGAAAGTGAACCAAGGAGCTCCCAAAAATGTCAAATCCCCAAATAACAGAAATTGGAACACTCATAATGGATACCGTTAATTTATTTTTTAAGTGGGCCTCATGAGGTTGGGCTAGATTACCATCGATACTGGGCTGGTAATGGGTAACTCTTGTGGATCTGGGTCTTCAGCAGGTCCTTCTCCTGGAGGACTGAACACACTCTATTCTAGAAATTCATCAGATTCCAGAAATGCGTAATCTTTCCCTCGCAACTTCTCCTAACTCACATGTTAGCCCCCTGCACCGACGTCTGTACGATAACCTCTTTGTTTCGTTTGACAATACGATGTTGTAAAACGACGATGGGTTTTATCTTAAATTGTCCGTTGTCATTGACCGTCGGTAATTCAAGAGAAGCCATCGCATGAAGTTTGATTGCCTTCTTAAAGCAGTGAAACATAGAATAATGGGTGAACCCCGCATCCCGCAAACTTGTAAGCAACCAGTCCGACCCTCTCTAGTGCCATATAATTTGAGGAAGGTCGGTAAGGCAAAATTCGTTTGCCACTCCGATTGTAGCTTAAGACAAACTCCAATCTCCTTCCGCAAATTGGCGTTCATTCCTATGTTGATTGGCAAAGAATGAACATTGTAGCTACTCCTTCAAGAAGAGAGGGTCGTGAGAACTTGTCGTTCCTTGAAGAATTGAGCCAGACAATCCACTTTCGTGTCGGAGGCCGGCATCAGTTGTCAAATTGTGGCGGTGGTTGGCCAAACAGAGTTTCCAAGAATGTCGTATTAATGGTCGGATGGTGGATTGTATTGTACCACCGTTCAACGAGGGGTAACCAGCAAAACCATTTATGTGGGTGCATAAAGCGCATACACATTTTAAGTACCCCTCAATACAATGGTTAAAGACGTTTTGTTTGTTCGTCCGACTGAGGGTGGTACACCAACCTAAGATAAAAGGGCAGTCCGTTTCCTTCAAAATAACTTCTTTCAGAATTAGCTCGTGAAACATTATAGATTCTGGCAGCCCGTGAAGCTTAAATATTTATTCAAAATGCACCTTTGCTATTATTGAAGCTAAAATGGGGTCACTGAGTTCGATGAAATGAGCCGATTTAATGAATCGATAACCCAAATCACATTCCTTCCTTCCTTCCTTCTAAATTCAGGCAAACCCTTGATAAAATCCAATGAAATATCAATGCTCTAGAATAGGGAGGAGCGGCTTTTCTTCATGCTAGGCTAGCTAAAAAAAAAATGATTTCAACTGAGCATGCGCGTCTCGCACCCTTGAATGCCCACCAATTGACGAAGCATGCATGGTTTTAATCAACCCCTGAGCAGAGTTCCTCTCTGTTACCAATACAAAATTTTCCCTTCCATTTCAGAATTCCTTGTTCAAAGTTATAATTGGAACCGACAATAGGCTGGTCTGTCACTGTTCGAATCAACTCTGGAACCAACTGATCTCCTTCGTAACTGTTGATAATCTCCTTTGTCCAGTGTGGAACGACCGCTGTGATTGCATTGCATTCCTCCCTTTGTCGAGAGAGCGCATCGGGCAGCCCTATTCTCCTTTCCCCGTCTGCATTGGATTACATGGTTTAATCCCAAGAACTTTGTGATCCCTTTCTATTGAACGTAAGTGTGGAATTGCGACAGCAAAATATCCCGTGCCTTTTCACATATATATATATATATATATATATATATATTTTACAGTGCAGTGGCTTTGGAACTTACATAGATTCCTACATTTTCTTCTTGCATTTTGATACTTTTTGAAGCCACCGCCTTACCCTCACCCATTATATAGACTATGTCATCGTTCAATGGGATTACCAACCAGTGCTAAATCTCTTTGAACCTGATCTCCTTCAGTATCCTCTTGTATAAACTTTTTGGACTATACTCACCAATATATCTCTTCGGAACAGAGGTATGGATGGAATCTTCTTCGATTGGTTGCTTCGTGAGTTTATAAATTTGGCACTAGGGATTTACTGCGGTTTGGTTTGGCATTGGTTTCTATTTCGAAACCGCCAATTCCAATTCCACGATAAGGACGACTGAAACCAAATTGCGGTCAAGCAATTCGGTTTCAATCATGGTTCTAAACGAATTGAGTTTGAGATTCACTTCCTGGCCAGTTCTTATTCTTGCTCTCAAGCCGGTCTATCCTGTGACAAACGGAAGTCTATCGAAAAATTTATATTAAGATGAATAAAATTATAGTACGGGGTTCTGTAAATAACGTAAGAGGAGTGAATCAGATTTTAATCCCTTGGAAAGACTGATGGAAGTCTACTTGAAATGGGTCCGAGACATAAATCCATATGCCAAAAATGCGAATTGATTCCTTATGGTGACCCGTTATTCGGGACTACGTGGGTGCTATGGAGGTGCGTACAATCCGCTGTACGACAATTCACACCAATGGGCTTACAAGTCTGCCAGCTCCCCCAGATACATGTACTTGTAAATACCGTGGCTGTGTGCATGGACCGTTCTTTAAACTGAACTATTCTCCAATAACGAGGGAAGCTCGCCAACGTAATAACACACGGTAACCGACTTGTCCATCGCATAAAGCCCAGCGAAAAGGCACCAAAAATACACAGAACACCGCCAATTTTCACAAAATACAACCATAGAAAGACAGACAGACAGACATTCCGACTCGTGAAAGCTCCCAAGACTGGCAATAAAAACTGAAGTAAACATAAAATAACATTTTTTTCTTTCCTTCCGTTTGGTAGCAAGAAAACAATTGACAAGCATGCATTGAAGTAAAACAAAAACAACGATACAAGGCAGTCCCATTGGTGCATAGGACAATTTATGGAATTACTTAAATTCTTAATCAGGCCTACACAGCCTACAACTTCTTCATACCTGGCTCTGAAGGCAAAATGTACAAGCATTCTCAGCCCCTGCTCCCTGCAGTCACCAGCAGTACGCAAAGTAGTATTTTAGGAGTATTCTTCTCACTTGCTTGGTGAAAGCATCCGTTTGCCCTTTTGCTTCACTTTGCAGCAGAGATTACCTTGATTTCATAATTTGTGGATGGTCAACCAGCGACATCAGGCCAAGTATCTGAACTGGTTGGGATTATCTTTATCCCTTTCTAGATAGTCCCGTGTAATCAGATCTTCAATCCGCTTTTTAATTGCCTTGAAATCCGGCTGAAAAGTTGAAATTTTTTATAAAACCGCTGATTAAAAGTGAAACAAAATAAACGCAGATCATCAAGTTGAAAAATAAGTGCCACACTAAACCTTGAACATTCGGCCCAACTGCTCAACACACTCCATGACTAACTGTTGGTGACCCAAAACTTTGCGACTCTTCATGATGCGCACAATTGAGGCATCAATAGCATACCGTCTATCCTTATCAACATCTTCAATTACTTTTTTCTTCTCATCTACAGGAGGGAGAGGAACCTGCGAGTTGAATTAAGCATTTAATCTCTCCCATAATAACATCAAATAGTGTGAAGAGGCTCTAACTACCTTGATCCTCCTCATTTTGTCTGTAAACTTTGAATTGAATTCGAAGACATCAGTAGGGGAGATCGATTTTGTATTTGGTTCTTTGTTGAGAATCTTGTACTTTGCACATGACAAAGAATGGAGCAGTCTAACAACATCATCATCGGTTAAGTTTAGTTGAGCCATGATTTCTGAATAACTCAATCGGTCAGAATTGTTGAAAAGCAACAGTGCAGAAGCCTGGTAGAGGGCAAACGAAAAAAAATAACTCACATCAGTAATTGTACCTTAGAGCCTGCACCGCAATGCTTCAACCAGGATAAATGAATAAGAGTATATGATAACAATTTTGTCAGTATGTCACCTGATAGGTGGTCACAATCAGCTCCATTGTTTTTGGTTCAAATTTCCCCAAAAGGTTACAGGTACCCAGTGAGTATATCCACGTAAGCTTTCTGTGCTTCGTTTTCGTTTGATAAAATTCCTTGAAAACTTCAACACACTTAACCTAAAAAAACGGCAAACATTAAGAAGTCATTAGCATTGAAAGATCAAATGATAAAACAAATCCCCAAATTCTTTCAGCAAACATATTGAAACAGACATACCATCTCCACTGGTAGGTTCAAATCAAAAGACTTATAACTTGGCCAGAAGCCAGTTGTCAAAACAGTAACTGTCAAGTCAATCCCTGGATTTGCATTTGGATTGTTGCTTAGATACTCCTCAAAAGTGTTTTGGTTTTCCTTTGCTAATGTCAAGTCAGTAACCTGGCAGAGAAGATGAATAGACAGAACAAAATCTTAGAAATGAATCTTGCAGAGATAAACAGCTAAACTTCTCATCAGCCAAGAATGATCAACAACAACTGACCATCCCCTCCATCTTTGAGGTGAATTGACCGCCACATTGCTGCTTCAACTTTGTCAAAATACTTCTTTCATGGTCATCATTAGCACTCTTATCAAAAAGAAGCCGCCGAGCAAGCTTTTTCCTAACAGTGATAATGGAACAAAAATTATTATCCACCCGGTTGAAAACCTCCAACATTCTGATTATGGTCTTAGCAAGTGTCAATAATGGAATCTTACCTATAAAATTCTGCAAATAAATCTTTGTCACTAATATAGGCAAGCAGCTTTACTACCTGAATACCATAAGCAAATTCAATTAGAAAGTCTGCCATAGTGTCGCTTAGGATCAAGGTATCAATGAGAATATGCAGACCTTTTCTAGTGTATCCTCAATCGCTTCATCACTCAGTTTCTCACTTCCACCTTTCTTAAGGATGTTGTCACAAAACGTGGCAAGCAGCTCCGCGCTTGAACTTCCAGCAATACCCTTGTTGCAGAAGACCTCAAAAGCCTCCTTGAGTGCCTAAAGAACTCAAAATGTTGAACAGCATTCCAGGAAAAAAGTCATCCTAAGATTACAGAAATAATTATCTCAAACATACCTTGTGAAAAAGAGTGTGGTTCTGAAAACAATCATTAACATATGCCAAGTATTTGTCATGCAGCTCAATCACCTTCCTAACAAAGACCTAAATAACACCAATATCAGTTTCCACACACTAAAACAATCCATTCAACCCCTAAATGAGCAGTGCGATAACACTTACCTGCTCCTGCAGACCAACCACATCCTTTTTATCTGCCTGAAAACAAAGGGGAAAAAAGAAGGAAAAGAAAAGGGGAATTCTGGAATTAGAAACAATTGCCAAAATGTGCCCCGTAAATCACAGCACACACATTTAGCTGGAAAAGAAAATGAAACCAGCCAGCTTATCAAAAAAATAAAAATAAAAAAAAAGTAAGCCAATATCTATGACTACAAGGGAACGAAAGGATTCAGATTCATTAAAAAAAGATAAAAATAGATCAATCAAACCGACTACAATTGCCAGATGATCACAGCTGATCTCTTTACCTAAAATTCATCTGCAAAATCAATGAAATGCCATATACAATGCCAAGAAGATCAATCACCTAATGTTCATGCCATGGTCTCCCCAGTATTATATAGTGTTAGGTTCTAATCCTAAATGAATTTATTTAGCCAGCATAAAGAGCTTCCAGAAAGATAAATGGTAGAACAGTGCAACAGAAGCCAAAAACTGGGTACCAGTAGACTAAATTATCTTTTCCCAAAGTCCGACAAGCCAAAATTATGTAAGGTCTCCTTAAGGATGGTCGACAGTTCCAGTTCAGAAATAATGATCCTCTAGCAAACAATAGAACTGTTGAGCAATAAACATCCTCAGAGGAATCAACATCATTCTGCAACAGTTTATCAACTCCAAACTTTTAACCATTCCCCCAGTTCATATCATAACAACCAACAACAACAACAACAAAGCCTTTATCTTAAATTTAATGGGAAAAATGAACGTTTCTTGCCATTCCATTCTATTGTGAAATAAATTTAAGGCTGATTCCCAAGTCAACCTAGGACATTCTCTCTCTCTCTCTCTCTCTCTCTATCCTCGCCATCTAACTGGATTTGATCACCCATTTTAATTGAAATATTTGTAGGTCTATATTGGACATTAGAAAGGGGTGCCTAAGTACAATGCCCAACATTTGAACCTAAGACCTCTAGGATGAATGTCTAGACACTTAACCCCAAGTGTCTCCCCTTGAGGACTCACTGATAGTAGGCTATCCTTTAATCAAGATGTCAAGATCTCCGTTTAGAGAAGAAAACCTTTTCTTTCTTTTACATTTTTATAACCCAAAGGTAAGAAAGCAAGAAAAACAAATTAAATTGCATACAATGGTAGTTCAAAAATACTAAGTACAAACCTTCTTGTTACTTGCTGCATCTTCAGCCTGATTGACCAAAGCTGTACCTTCAGCAGTAACATGCTGCATCATGGGACAGAAAACATTATACACTGGGAAAAATGAAATACAAAATAGAATGGATAAATTCTGCTTCCCATATCACCATGAAATATTAAAGAAATGTGTGTTTAAGGCATATAACCTGCTTAAATATGCCAGAAACAGGATCCAAGCCTCGAGGAATTTTAGAGAAGAGCCTGAACATTCGCGATAAATCTTCCATCTAAACCAGAATAAAATAAAGCAAGAAGAAGGACATCATTAGTCAATATTGAACAAATCTGACCAGAAATATCAAAAATTAGCAGGGATAGCACTTATAAGGTACCTTGTCATCTCTAAGCAATGCATGACATCCAGAGTGCTCTTTTTCAAGCAGTTGATTAGCATATACCGACAATAGCTCATGTTGAACTTTCTACAAAGAAAAGGATTTCACTCATAATGACCAGAATATAAAAATATCCTTTAACAAAAGGAGTTTCAGGCTCAATTAAGTTTGTTCTAAATAGATAACCTTTTTCCCAAAATGTTAAGCCTTTAAGTGATAACAGACTATTACAGAACAAAAAAAAAAAAAAACAAATGAGAATATAATTTAACAACAAACCTCTAGCAACTTTGGCTCACTACTGGAATGCAAGTAATGAGAGACCCTATCTTTCTCCCGCTTTAGACACTCCTCGGCCTAAAATCACCAACAAAATGCATTTAAAAACACTAAAGATGTAGAAAGTTCAATAAAAAGATATATAACTCTTACCTTCAACATATAATCCGGACAAGAATCTTCTAAAATCCAGCTTGATGCTTTCCGGGAATAATAGGCTGCTGTATCTTTAAGCATAGCTGCTTCAAAATCATTTTCATAATGCTCCATCTGCCCCATTCCAATTTCTACAAATATATCTAAAACATTCTTCAATAGAGCTCGGTCAATCTGCTCGCCCTCACGCTCTCGATCAATCTGGTTCACAACTAGAATGCTATTTAAATATATACAGGAATTTAAGAAAACGATAAGATTCACCCAAAAAATGACAACAATACCAAAGATATGACAGCATCCCTGACTTTCCCATTTAACTCCTGGTAAACCTGAAATTACAATAAACATCAATGATGGTACAACATGATGCATCTTCAAAATCAAATAAACAATATCAGAAAGCAGACAATGAAAAATAAAAAAGAATTTTTCTTAGAAAAATTGATAAACAACCAGCAAAGGAGGAATTTCCTGCACACATAGACATAATACCGTATGATATCATGATTCAAATTTTCAACCATGACATACCAGATCACGAAAGCATGTCAGTCCAACTTCATTTAGCGGCGGAAGTGACCTCCGGGCAATAAAGTAGCGGTCAAGGTAATTGAAGAAACGGGAAAGCCACCTAACCAGAACTTTATGGTTAGCCCATCTTTTCACAAGCTCTCTCAACATGAATTCATCATGTTTCTCTCTTAGGGATGGTAATACCTGAATCAGAAAGGAAGCAGTTTGAGACAAACAGTTTAACCAAAATGATGTTGACTTAAAAACATGTAGCAAATTAAGAAACATAAGTCAATCAACAAACTCAATTAACATGTTCCTCACCATAGAAGTAATGTATTCCTCAAAAGACTCTCTGTACTTGTCATACAGTTGTTGGGAGTAATCATGAGGGGGCTTCTGCGTACACATGTTGTAGATGGTTCTACAATATATTTAAGGAAATAACAACCATAAATGCAAAAGCAAAAGCAATCCGCCACCTAACCATCAATCAAAAGAAAAGAATTGACTGGCACAATTGAACAAAAGAAGTGTCTAAAATAATGACACAGCAAGGGATACGTATAGAGCATCATGTAGTCATCAGAGCTGAACGGTGGCTCAGGCAACCCTTCTAAGATGTTCTTTAGCTTTGTGATCCCCTTCTGCATGAACTCCCATCCTTGTTCAAGGTCAATAGTTTTCCGCTCATTCATTGCCATGTTGGCAACAAAACCTTAAATTTTGAAACCACAAGAGCCAATATCTACAAAACAGCACCACTCACTTCACACTCTATTGCAACCCATCGAAAATCTATTTACAAATATTATGCAATATAAAGAAAGCAAAGGTCTTTGAATGCAGCCAAAATAATATGCATCCATGAACAGGAAATTATTATCCACACAATAGGAACCCTAACTAATAGATAATCAAATATTCCCTTCTCTATTCTCAACCTAAAGCAAACTCGAGCTTTAAAATCCCTAATTCTCCTTGTGAAAACAGTAGAAGAACCCAAAATAAAATAGATTTCTTGGTTTTTGGCCAGAGAATCCGCTCAAAAAACTAATCTCCATTCCTGCTCATTTCCTCTCGATTTCTCAAGGAGCGTTAACAACAATTTCGAGAATCGGATCCCCAAAAAAGTTACAATACCGAGGGAAATTCATCAAAAATCAATAATCTGACAAGCATCCAAGATTTCAGAAGGATTAAAGAAAAGAGATCGTGAGATGAGATCGAAAATCCGATAAAATGTACCAAAATAAAAGCACACCATATCAATACATACATACATACATACATATATATATATATATATATATAGAGAGAGAGAGAGAGAGAGAGAGAGGGAGCGAGAAAGAGACAGACGGTGGAGAGAGAGTGGAATTACTGGCTCGGAGACTGAGGAACCCTGTAGAACGATGGAGAAGGTGGACCTCCTGACCAGAGAGCTTCTTGAAAATAAAAATAAAATTGGGATTTCTATAGGGTCTCGGATCCTCTATTATTAATTTCTGCCCCTTTTTCTCTTCTTCCTTTTTAATTTTCTTTTTATTCTTCTTTTTGGATTTTGACTTCCTGTCTGTATGTGATTTTTTTTCTTTAAATACCGGAGTAACCCTTGTACTTTTGTGTATATACGGAAAACCCCCTCGTCTTTTGCTGCGGTGTGTTGATTTTTTCTTTTTAACGTTCAACAGTAGTCTTTACTGAGAATTTATCATATTATAATTTTTAATCTAAAAATAGTTCAACTATTAGTCAATACAAATATTTTCAAATTTTATATTAAAAAAATTAGATTACTTGGATGCAAGAATTTAGTTCATCCATTTCACTTAATTTTTCATGATTTATTCATAATAAGAATACATTTTCCTATTTTACATTATTAATTTTATTTTATTTACTTTCACTTGACTCAAAAAGTTTCATTAACCTGCAATGCATGTACTTAAAATTGCTAGTATTTCGAATGGTATTGAAAGTTTTACCGTAAATTTTTATTAAATGACATATATTATGGAAGCTCTTCCTATAAATTTAAATGGACAAATTTTATTAACAGTCAAAATGTATCCGTCCACAAAATAGATTTGCATTAAACATTTATGTCCGTTAATTTTTCTTTCCTAACGCTTCAAGAGACTTGACCTTGGATTAGAAATAGGTCAAACAATAATAATAAATGAATACACCATATTTTACAATGGACTTCAGTCATGACTAAATGTATGAATTAAAATTCCTTCGGAAAATCAAGAATTCAAACGGTGACTCTTTAATGCCCAAGACGTCATCAAATGGGCCACAACTGGTGACTCCTCTGGGCTAAAGCTTCTCTCACCCAGATTTGTGTTTATATTCTGTTTAATTCCTTCCTTGCTTTATTATTAATATCATTGTTTTGAACTCTTATTATTGAGATTAAAGAACCCAACAACTCTATATTGTAATATATCATAATTAAATATTAACTAAGATTAAAAAGAAAACGTAAATTGTACTGTAATTAAAGTGTTTAGATTTTTATTTCAGTAGACCAAAAAAAAAAAAAAAATCGGATGGCGAAAAAAAAAATTAGAGTTCTTTAATTGCAGTTTAAGAAGAGAGACTCAGCTACTGGGACCTAAACAATCCCGAAACTGATCTTTCAAAGTCCAAAAGCCTGATGTTTAATCGCTGCTTGCAAATGTTTGAGTTATGGGCTATTTCCATGTTAGTCCCCAGCTTGATTTTGAGCGAAGAAAATCGCCCATCATTCAATAAGATAACAGGGCTTGGAACCTCTGCTATCACCCATCTTTGTTTTTATGGACAGGATTCAAGCCCATGGACATCTGCCCAAGGCATGCCGTCACTGTGCAACCGCAATGCAAAGGAAAAACAAGAGATTGGAGGATAAAATAAAAAATAAAAAATCCATCCCGCTGCTCGAACAAGTTTTAGGATTAATTAGTTCTAACTAGAGCCTGAAGACACCGAGCAAAGTCATTGTTTGCACTTCAACAGTGTTTTTTTTTTTTTTTTTTTTCGGTGTCACAATTTTGAATTCTGTTATTAATATTAAGAGTTTCAACTACTCTGCTCTGCTGTTAAAATACGCTGTAACTAGCAGAGCTTTTCCTTTTTTGGTGTATGGGTATTTGTAGATGGGCATTGACTGTGTCAAGCTTGACAATAGAATACTGGACATGCATGTAATGGTGTGTTGTATTTCAGTGGGAGAAACGGCACACATTATTTGCATTCGAAGTGGCTGGGATTCGAGCAGAGATATTAACAAAACAGAACATCTTAATCCAGCATAGTCAGTCACAAACAAGCTATAGCATTTTGAACAAAGCAACACAGGAGGCCTAGATCCTGTCTGTCTCAACATTATTGTTGCACGAGATGTAGACTACTGTTTTTAACTAAATCTTGCGAGTCATTCCCACCTTGAGTAGACGCTTGCTTGCGAGGAATAAGGAAAATTTCGTTCGGCTGCCTCACCAATCTGCTTAACCAATTGTAGCAATAGGCCGAAGTCAATTTCTTCATCAGGCCAGAGTCTTTTGAAGCAACCATCTCACTTCCACCAAACAATTAAACAACGCCACCATCTTTGAGTGCACCATCAGGCAATGCCAACTTGCTCTGAACATCCAGCTCATGAGGGTTGACTCGTTGAACAAGAACCTCTCTTCAGGCAGGACTCTGCTAATAAATGGTTTTATTTCAGCCTCAAATGCATGCTGTGAAAATGCCATCTCCAACGAGCATGGATACTCCGGACATGGACATAAACAACAAGTAAGTACTCCAATAAGCTGCTCTCCTCAAGCTTGGACCTTAAGACCTGATGCCAACTTAGTGCGCCCATTTTGCACATCCAGAACGTAATTTGACGGCTCCCTATCTTCAGCCTGCTGGTTTGGCAACAAGCTGACTTTTGCATGGCGACATGTGATAGAATACAGAGCAAAGGCTCCTTCTACATCTTCCCTTCTTGTGTTTGAATAAACTATGAACTGGGCTAAGGAAAAAAACAGATCTGTGTTTTCTAAAAAAAGAAAGCAGTCAACGCTTTAGTTCGTCTCAGTGTTGGGCAAGGCGTCGTTGTATGCAAGATACTAAATACAATTGGAATAATTGGATCAATAATTGCATTGATGATATAAATCCTCTGGACTTTAATAAGGTAGTTTTCTTATATAGATATATAAATCCTCTGGACTTTACCATAAGATTATTATTATTTTTAAAAAAATAATAAATAAAAATATAAAATGCAAAAAGACAGTAAAAATTATCTCACGAGGGAGACTCCATTGAGACAACCAAAATACAAGCTTTATGAATAGGCTTTTTGATTGGTTTATGACGGATGACGTCATCGTATGCTAAAGCCTACTTGATTCAAAGTCTACAGAAGAACTGTAACGATCTCGTTGCTGCAACTTCTTCACACGCCCGTTTATTGAAATCTGGGCTTTTGAGTGGCACCGTCACCACTAACCATCTCATTAATTGCTACGTGAGACTGCGAAATATAACGTATGCAAGGCAACTGTTCGATGAAATGCCTGAACCAAATGTGGTCTCATGGACTGCACTCGCGGCCGGCTATGTCGACATGGGCCAGCCTGAATTTTCCGTCTGGCTGTATAGAAAGATGCCATGGAGTTCGGTTATGCCCAACGATTTCACTTTCGCCACGGTGATTAATGCGTGTTCGATTATGGCGGATGTCAGGACTGGCAGGAAAATTCATGCCCATGCTGCGATTCTGGGGTTCCAGCAGAACCTCGTGGTGTGTACTTCGCTGGTAGATATGTATGGGAAATGCAATGACGTTGACGGGGCTAAGCGGGTTTTCGACTTGATGGGCGATAGAAATGTGGTTTCTTGGACTTCGATGATAGCGGCTTATGCACAAAATGCAAGAGGACACGAGGCGCTCCTTGTTTTTAGAGAATTTAATTATTTGATGCACGAACGTCCTAATCAGTTTATGTTGGCTAGTGTGATCAATGCTTGTGCAAGCCTGGGAAGGCTGGTTTCCGGGAAAGTTGCGCATGGGGCAGTGATTCGCAGGGACTATGAATTGAATGACGTGGTTGCGAGCGCTCTTGTGGACATGTATGCCAAATGTGGATGTTTTAAATACTCGGATATGGTTTTTAATAGAATCAAGAATCCTTCTGTCATTCCATACACTTCCATGATCGTGGGAGCGGCAAAGTATGGACTTGGGGAGTTATCCCTCAAATTGTTTGAAGAGATGATCGTTAGAAGGATAAAACCAAATGATGTTACTCTTGTTGGGGTTTTGCATGCATGTTGCCATTCAGGACTTGTCAACGAAGGCCTTAGATACTTGAATTCCATGCATGAGCAGCATGGAATTATGCCTAGTGCAAAGCATTATACTTGTGTTGTCGACATGCTCAGTCGAGTAGGCCGCTTGGATGAAGCCTGGTGGTTAGCAAAATCTACCAAGGTAGACTCTAGTGAAGGAGCTATTTTGTGGGGGACTCTTCTCTCAGCTAGTAGGCTTCATGGGAGAGCTGATATTGCTGTTGAAGCAAGTAAGAAACTAATTGAAACCAATCAACAGGTAGCAAGTGCATATGTCACACTTTCAAATACATTTGCATTGACTGGAGGATGGGAGAATATCAATAGGCTTCGGTCTGAAATGAAACATATTGGAATTTACAAGGACCCCGGATGCAGCTGGATTGAGATTAAGGAGTTGACTTTCGTGTTCTATGCTGGAGACCTGTCAAGCGTGGGAGAGAGGGTAACAAGTTTGCTGAGAGAGTTGGAGAGGAAAATAAGGGAAAGGGGTTACATTGGAGGTAGCACAGGTTTAGTGTTTGTTGATGTGGAACAGGAAGCCAAAGAACAGATTGTGGGCATGCACAGCGAGAGGATAGCCTTGGCATTTGGGTTAATAAGCATACCTAAAGGTGTAATTATCAGGATAATGAAGAACTTGAGAATGTGCAGGGACTGCCATGAGGCTTTCAAGCTGATTAGTGAAATTGAAGAGAGAGAATTCATTGTCAGAGATATTAATAGGTTTCATCATTTCAAGAACGGATCCTGCATTTGCGGGGATTTTTGGTAATGGCGTAGTTCAAACTGAGACAGCCCTCCAAGAAATGAGTCCAATGTGGAAATTATTTTTTAATGATAACTAGGAAACTACTACGAGGCCGTTTGTGTCTGCCAGATTCAGTGCCTTGGTACTTGCACGGACATAGTGGAATCCTGGATCAGAGAGGGATCTTGTGGCAGAATGCTTGCATGGATTTCCAGATCCTTATGCCTGAAAAGAACTGGCCGTTTTCCAGGCTGCATTGAATATTGGAAGCACAAGACTATCTGCATTCCATATCTAGGTGTTCTCAGGATTCCATAATATGATGTTACGAGCAAGAGAAAAGACAGTATACCATGATATCATGTTACAGACAAGAAGAAAGTTTAATACCTTTCACAAGGGGAAATCACGTTCCCTTTGAAACTGAATAACTAAGTAATCATAGAGGAAATAAAGATCAGAGGTCCTGTGGCGAAAATTATAAGAAGTCATACTTTATTAGCTGAACCCCAACAATATTCGCTCTTAATTGTGCATCTAGCTTGCGGCTGCACGCAACCTCCAACTTTAAGAAAATGAACGAACATCCACAAGATGCCTCGCAGGCTAAATCAAATTTGATAGATGACTGTTGTCAATACCTCGTTCCGACATTAAGGATCTACATGTCCCAGTAAGAAAACGAAAATATCATGCTAAGACATTTCCAAATTGGATTAAAAACATGGTGGAGCCTACTCTTCACCCTAGATTCTCCACATTCCGCAAGCACACTTCTGTGGACATTAAAAAAAACCAGAGAAATGAGAGCTGCCCTGTGCACACGTCACAAAAAAGTGTTGAAGTTAAAATAATTGTTCATTAATACACAGTATGATAATCTATAACAATAAAATAATATTTTTTTAAAATTATAAATGTTAATTTGTGTACTTATTTTATTTTTTTACTAATTGCGTATAATGTGTAATAAAAAAAAAAATAAATTGTTCCCATGTAATCTTTTCATTTGTAAAAATTACTACAACAGGGCGAAAACTAATCAAATATACCGATTAGATGATGAGATTTGATGGCATTTCTTATTGTTGCGTACTAGTTGTTGTTGGATATCACACCAAAATTCACATTATCAGTCGAATCAAATATAAAGTAAGGAATTCATGGAGAGTTAGCTAACGATGATCCCGACCACAATATCTGAATTTGCACATACCCATTGAAGACTTTTGAATTCTTGCCATAAACTCTCCCCACAAACCCCAACAAAAAAAAAAAAAAAAACCAATGCAAGTGGCCAAGTATGTATAGCGGCCCATCAACCAGGAGCTCATCAGCCCTCAAACTAGAGGATCTCAGTTTCCCACATGTGCCAACGAAAGCAACAGAGTCCACATTAGTTTGGAAACTTCAGCCCTCCCCCCCTCCCCCGGTCCCCACTAGAACTGAATAGTAATACATCACAAGTCTAATCAGCCGTTGCATCAACGTTCAAAAAGACCCACTCACGATAGCCTTTTTCAAATGTCTCTAAAAAGCTAGAAAGCTAATTGGGTCATCATCTAACAAAGCAAGTCACCTTTAAACTCACCTGAACAAGGCTCCATATTTTTTTTAAGGACAAGCCACCTGACTTTCCAATACAAAACTCATCACTTACATTATATTATATTATACAGTATAGCTGTTTCAAAATAAATTGGGGAATCATTTTGACATTACCAGCTAAATTAATAATTTAATATATATATATATATATATATATAAATATAAAGTGGTTCACTCAAATTGTAAATATATAAACAAATGACTGTAATCTCAATTTATAAATATGTAATTAACATCACTTAGTTGCAAGGCCCCCTAGCCCAAGTCTCCCACCTATAAGCAGCCACACCCATGCGTGTTAACAGACACGTTGCCAAATAGGGAATCACAGTTTTGCAAAACGGAGACAAGTTGAAGAGCTTAATTCGTGCTCGTTTTGTCATGTGCTGTATCGTTAATTAAATTTCGAGAACTCGTGGACTTACCATCATCGTTTTCTGTCCTTTTTTTTAAAAAAAATTTTAAATTTTAATTTCTTTTATTTGGGGTTGTTTTTATAGAAGTAGTACTCTTGTTTCTGCACAGCCGGCAATTTGCAAAAAACACTAAATGCACGGGGAAAATAGAATAAATACTAATTAAAAGGGAATTGAACGACGACAACTCTATCAAAGGCAACGCTCCTCTCTTGTCATTTCTTTAATTTTATTATATATATATATATATATGAGCATACAATTTCTCATTAGGGTTTGATTATCTAATTCTAGCCCCAAATTCTGACTTCCGTCGCCAATGGATTTACGAAAATTCCCAAATCGAGTGCCCTTCTGCTGTCATCCCGGTGAGCATTTTCTCTCTCCTAGGGCAATTTCTGGAGTGCCTACTAATTGATGATTGTCAATAAATGTTTTATTTTTCTTGATTGTTTTTGGGTTGTTACTTGAAGTGGGTTTCCTTTTTTTTTTTTTTTTCTTTTTACTCGGTGGTGAGAAAATGAGGGTTAACGTTGTTGCTTGTCGGAAATTTGTTTTGCAGCGAAGAGGCTGAAGTGAAATATTTGAGAAAGATCGTTTCTTGGAAGTTGCTTTGCTGTGTGTGGGTTTTTTTGGGTGTTAAGGAAGGTGGGTGGGTGAGAGTGATAGTTCGGGTATGGATTCGGTGCAAGAAGCCGGTGGGGGAGTCGGCACCACGGTGCTAATGCGGTTCGTGTGGCCACACGGCGGGCGAAGTGTGTTTGTTAGCGGTTCTTTCAATAGGTTATTAACTTTAATTTTTGTTTGTTGCTATCAGTTCATTATTTTGGCTGTTTGATTGGTTAGCTTGTGTTGGTATTAATTGAGTGGGTTGTCCTTCTCCTCTGAAGATGGTCTCAACTAGTGCCTATGTCCCCTGTTGAAGGTTGTCCAAAAATATTTCAAGTCATTTATCCACTACCGCCTGGTTACCACCAGGTATGTCTGGTTTGCTTTAGGTATACAAATATTTGGATTTCCATTTGAAGATATAAATGCATTTTACTTTCACGTGTGAATAAGTAAGTAACTATTTTGCTAAATTTTCCACTGCATATTAGTGCATTCAGACTTTTGGCTTTGTGCATTTGATATTCTATATGCAGTACAAGTTTTTTGTTGATGGAGAATGGCTATACGATGAGCGGCAGTCTTGCTCACAAAGTGAGTATGGTATGGTTAATGCTGTCAACATTTCTGTGGAAGCCAGTTACAATTCTACAATTAATCCCCAGACGCCTATGGAATTGGCCAATGAAGCTTTTAGACGTTTGGTGAGAATATCTGGTTCCACCTTTTTTCTTTAACTCTTTAGCAACAGATAACCTTTTATTTTTTTCACCTCAGTAGTTGCCATCATGATTGCTGAAAACTAACCTAGGATCTTTCAAATTAACTGTTATGTTACTTTGTCACACTATGTTTTCTGTACTGCGTTTATTTATTGTTTTCTTATTGTTCCTCGAATAAACAATAGTGTTACTGGTTTTATGCTTTGCATTGCAGGTCAGTGTATCAGATGGTGCATTGTCTCAGGTGGTGCCAAGCATGTCAGATTCAGACTTGCGGGTCTCCCGTCATCATATTTCTGTATTTTTGTCTACACATACTGCATATGAGTTACTTCCAAAGTCAGGCAAGGTTTGGATCCTTTACCAATAGACTTACCTTTGATGTCCATCTTTGGTTTTACATTTTTTCTTGAATTTAACGCCTGCAAACTATTCCTTTATTCTCCTAATTTAGTATATGTAGCTTGCAGGTGGTTGCATTGGACGTTGATACCCCAGTAAAGCAAGCATTTCATATTTTGTATGAACAGGTACTTAGTTTACTGAAATCTCATTAAATACATTGTGGTACAGACATTAATTGGAATTCTAGTTGCCTGTTCTGCATATTAGTGTTGATATACAGGTTTTATGTTGCTGTCTCGTGACAAAATAACCCACCCTGATGTAGGAAGCATAAACAGCTGTTCACTTGTTTGCATTTTCATTGAATTATTCTCATGATATTTGTATAGAATAAAGCCTGTCCAAGGTGATCTTAAGTATTTATTGGAGAATCTAATTGGTTTATTGCTTGCAATTTGAAACTGCTCTTCTTTGGTATGGGTACATTCTTTGTGCTTGCAATAAGAGTACTGCTGAATGCTATCAGATCCATATTAATGCGGAGAGCATAACTGGCAGTACTAGTATGTACCGTTTAGTTGTTGGGACTTATGTGGCTTTCTAGTCCTCCCTTTACATTCGCCCTTTGAGTACTAGGTGATTATTTTATACTTCATATTGGTTATTATTTATCCTTTGCAATTTTATTAAGTTGTCATTTCACTTGAGTTTGCACCTAAGTGTTTGTACTTTCATTTCAAATTATTGATGATGTTAAGATTACCCTGTTGTTGCTGATAAAGGGCTTTCCTACATATCAATTCTAAGTCAAGCTAATTCCAGGGAATTCCTGTTGCACCACTTTGGGACTTCAGTAAGGGCCAGTTTGTTGGAGTGCTTAGTGCATTGGATTTCATATTAATTTTGAGAGAGGTATGTACATGTAAAATTAATTACTCTTGAGGTAATTTACCAATGCAAATAATCTTTATTTCATAAGCTTATATTTACGTGCAGTGGTTTTGAAGCTGCTATAATGCTTCATGTGGTTTCTTAAATCATTAACATTGTATGAATATAGCTTGGTAAAAACATTGGTTACTGGAATTTGTCACTGCGATGGTGCGGTAGGCACTAAGATTCCTTTAACTTTGAACCTGACTGTTTGGTTGATATGTTCACAGAGATGCTAAATTTGGAATCCTGTTTCCAGTATCTGTTTTTTCTTCTGAAATCTCTCGTTTCAAAATATATATGCAAATTCAATTGCTGGATATTTTCATGGATACTATAGTTGGAATTTTTCCTTTTTAATGGGATTTAACAATGTGTTCTTTTTAACCTACTTTAATTCCAGCTTGGGAATCATGGCTCCAATTTGACGGAGGAAGAACTAGAAACCCATACCATAGCTGCTTGGAAAGAAGGAAAAGCATACATGAATAGACAAATTGATGGGCATGGGAAAACAATTTCTAGACCTCTCATCCATGTATGTGACTTATCTTGTTTGGGTTTAGAGCATTTAATGTCTCGTGTTCACTACTAAATTGTTTGCAACCATCTCTGGTGCTTTATTTTCATACTTGATTATGATAAGAAATGCCTGGTGTGGGTTTGCTCCAGTCCTTAGACCTTGGTATGCTGACTGTGCAGGCTGGACCATATTGCAACTTGAAAGAGGTTGCTTCTAGAATAGTGCAAAATGGAGTTGCTACAGTTCCCATTATCTATTCATTGTCCGAGGATGGTTCCTTTCCCCAGCTACTACATCTTGCCTCACTTTCTGGAATACTGAAATGTAAGCCCTTTGGCTAGCATTTTAGGCAGTGGCATATTTATCATCACTAATCAATGGATGTTATTATCCAGGTATCTGCAGGTATTTTAAAAATTGTTCTGGGACCTTGCCAATACTCCAGCTGCCAATTTGTGCAATGCCTGTGGTTACATGGGTTCCAAAGATTGGAGAGTCTAATAGACGACCTTTGGCCATGTTGAGACCAAGTGCTTCCCTTAGCACAGCTTTAAACTTATTTATTCAAGGTACAATTTCGTTGGCTGTCAGGCCAATGAAAATACAGTAATTTTTGGGTGAAAGTGTCACGTTGATGTTTTTAGTAGTGTAAACACTATTGAGCCACAAATATTTTACTAAGCATGTGGATATTGGTTATAGTTCAGCTAAATGCCTAATTTAATTATTGTATTGCATTAGAAAGAGAGCTGCAGTTGACACAAGCAAGATTGCTAAGATTAATGTGGTTTAAATCTAGCACATGTATGACCAAGAGGTATTTCTTGGACAATTGGACATCCTCTTTGGTTTGATGGAAGTACCAATTAATGTAACTCATATTCTTGGAAGGTTGTATTAGAAAGAGAGTAGCAGTTGATACAAGCAAGATTCCTAAGATTAATGTGGTTTAAATCTAGCACACATATATGACTAAGAGATATTTCTTGGACAATCGGACATCCTCTTTGGTTTGATGGAAGTACCAATTAATGTAACTCATATTCTTGGAAGGTTGCATCAGAAAGAGAGTAGCAGTTGATACAAGCAAGATTCCTAAGATTAATGTGGTTTAAATCTAGCACACATATATGACTAAGAGGTATTTCTTGGACAATTGGACATCCTCTTTGGTTTGATGGAAGTCCTTTTTTCCATCTGCCATTATATTACTCACCTGTAGGTCAGCCCCTCTTCCTTCCTTTTGAGGTCTGTTGGCTGGGCTATATGATTGGGGAATGGATACCATGCCTGGATGTGTTTCTTCTGTTGTGGCAAGTTTTGATCCTAGGTCTTTAACTTTGATGCCAAGAAACTTTACTAGCTAAACTTCTTGTCACCTTTGCAATATCCTGTTTGGTGGACAAGATTTGACCCATTGATCAAATGTTCTATATTTCAAATAATGTTCTTCAGCCTTTTTTTTTTAAATGCTGTTCTGTTATTCTTATCTCTGCAGCTCAAGTAAGTTCAATACCAATTGTTGACGATAATGATTCGTTACTAGATATATATTGTCGGAGGTAAGTTGTGCTTTTGGGTGTGATATGTCCTGTGTAACGGATTATACTTTGTAATTCTCCTCTCAAAATGACAATCTTCTTTCTTTGTTTAAGCAGTGATATAACAGCCCTTGCGAGGGACAAAGTTTATACACGCATCGACCTCAATGAGATGACTGTCCAACAGGTAGCTCTTCCTTGTTCTCCTACCAATTTGTTACTGAGGGTTTATTGAAGGATAATGAAACTCGATATGTCAGAGATTATGAGAAAGCCTTAAATTACATGCATTTGGTCAGACTATATGAGTCACTTTCGCTTTGCAAATTGGGCTTACATATTGGATTCCACTGCCTCACTACATGAATGCATTTGAACTGTCAGCTTTCCTTTGGTGGTGCTTTTGAATTTTGTATTGCCATAAAATATTGGAGAACTTTGCTCATGATTTGCTGATCTTGTTACCTCAATAAATTTTCATTAACCAATTGATTAGGCATTGCAATTGGAGCAAAGTTCCCATTCTCCATATGAGCTTAGAGGCCAAAGATGTCAGATGTGTTTACGGTCTGATATGTTGCACCAAGTGATGGAGCGATTGGCAAACCCAGGTAATATTAATACCATTTGTGGTTGAAAAGCAAAATCTTAGATGGTAATACTACGACGAGAATGAAACTTCTGTAAGATATTATTTTTCAGTTTGACATTTGGAACACTGCGATAGCATTGTGTTTGTTATTCCCCTCAATCTTCTCAATCATTTATAATATGATATGAAATTGGTGACTGTTGATTTCAGGTGTTAGACGACTTATTGTTGTGGAGGCCGGCAGTAGGCGGGTAGAAGGCATTGTTACGCTTAGTGACGTAGTCAAATTCCTGCTTGGTTAGTTCAAACCAACCATAGAAATTTGTGCTGGAAGAGATTATAGAACCTAAATAATAATAAAAAAAAGAAATAGGAGATATTATACAGTGTGGCCATGGAGTCCCCATTTATCTTATTGCAGCGTCTCTTGCAATGCCGTTGCTTGATCTCATATCTCAGAAATCTACATTTAAGATTTATGTTCTGTCATCTTTGCCTCTTTTTGAGAAATTTTAGGCTAAAAGGGAGGCACGCAATTTGATAATTGATTTCTCGCTAGTAGCATAATTGTACACATCCTCGTATGCCGACGTGGATTTCTTTTGTGTGTGTAACGGTCCTGTGCTGCTACTCGGTGGATGAGACACGGGGGAGCGAGGAGGAAATATTTGGTGATTATTTTGAGCTGTAATTTTCTTGAACAGTTATTGGGAAATGAAGCTATATTGGTGTAATTGGCTCTGTTTTTGTTTTTTTTTTTTGTATTTTTTGGGTTTTTAGGCTTACGTCTTCTTGTTGCTTTTCTTGTGCTATGCAGGAGAAAGCTTGTGTGTCAACTTAACACAAACTCTACTATAATCTATAACATATTATCTATGACGAGCAAATAACCATGTTGTGTTGGTGATGCAGAGATTGCAGCTAAACTAAGTCTCAAGTGAGATTTTTTTATTTTTTATTTTTGTTTGGTTTTCCATTAAAAAGAGTTATAATGGTTAACCCTTCGGTTGAACCGAGATCTCCAAATAAAATCAATCGGAACTTGTGAAAGAAAATAATGCTCAATATTAATACTGCACGGTCCAAAGTGTGCGGAAGGTGATTCAGTTGTCTGGGTTAAATGTGCCGTTGATTTTAAATTTTTTTTCCTTTTTGAACTGTTTCTCTCGGCTGCTTCTTCTCTTCTCGAATTCTCTATCCTCACTGATTGAAATCCCTAACAGTCCCACTTCAGAAATGTCAAAACCTCCAGCAGAGAAGAAATCGACGTTAGAAAACAACTCTATCTTAAAAAGGTTTCTATCTCACTTAAAAAAACTAGAGGTCTTCGTTTTATATTTTATAATTTTTTTGAAAAAAAAAATTCAAGAAAAGTCACAAATAATCAGTCATCTTTTAAACTTAGTGGCAGCAAATTTAGTTTTGAGGGCAAAAACTGCTTCTGAAATCTAGGGCTTTTTAAAGATGTCTGACTGGAAAAGGTACATATTAAGACCGTTAGATGTACAGGAATGGTAAACGTTGGCTTATTGTATTGAGGACAGTGAAAGAACAAGCAAGTACACATAAATCCCAGTTTAAGCTTTAAGGGAATTAAAAAAAAAAAAACAAAAAGCAAAGAGAGTCAGACATACATTCACCATCAGGTGACATTTTTTTTCATCAGTGGTACATTATGAGAAAGGAAATAGAATTAGAAACAGTAATGAACTACGTGGGTATGAGTGCCAGTATTTGACTCCTGATAATGCCCATGCATTTCTGTATCTCTGCATAAATTGGAAGGTTCTGTGAACAACATGGCTTCAAACTTGTAACAGCAGAATCTAGTACCTGGGCTACGTCGCTTGGTGGAAACTGTCTTTCTGTGCATTTCTGCATTTAGTCACGTAAGGATTGTTAGGACCAAGGGGCAAGCCCCTTTGTGCAACAATCACTCATCGCTCGAAAAAGAAAATAGATGCTCTGATATTGTGGATCTAAGGATGCTTAGGATAGTTCACCCCAAATAACTGAAAGAACATAGCAACATATCCTAGAAAGTTTACCTGAATCATGAGCAATGTAGCTACACACTGGGCAATAAGTTCTGAAGGCATCCTTGTGCTGTTTTGGTTGAAGATATTCTTTGACTCAGTATCATCTGCATGGTCGACTGTCCCCATAATTGTGCGAGAACTCAACTGATCTTCAGAAGTTGGAGCATGGTTAGCTGTACTTGCAGGAGTAGTTGATTCCTTGGTTGGCATGCTTAGGTCATCTGTCGAAAGGCAATTATTTATGAAATCTATAACCTCTGTCATGCTCTCCCCGCTATTGTCCTCCTTTAAAGATGACATTGCCTAAAACATAAGTAGAGACATACTTAAGGAGCTAAAAGGTGGAAAACAAAACGCCCAAACAGATATTGAACTAAATGTTGCCACCATGCCAGTTATTCCATTGATAGAGACTTTTTATACAAGTTAGATTCAAAGTTCCAAATACTTATCTACTTCCAAGTTTCAATATAATTCAGAGGCAGCTGCTTTTCCAACTTCTTGAGCAGAGTCTGCAAAGTGAGTACAAAGACAAAAGAACAACTTGTCATACCTGCACAGCAACATCAACCATTGTCTGCGCCCTTGTTCTTGAGGTTTCCACAATTTCAGCCACATGACATCCAGACACTTGGGTGTCATCTTTTGAATGGCCCAAAGAGCTGTAGTGTCCGTCTGGTTCACCAACACTTCCCATGGGCTTAAACCGCATAAATAGAATGTTCCCTTGATATGTATTCCGTTGCCTCAAGCAAAAGAGAGAAGAAGAAACCTGCACAAAGAAGTCAGCAAATCCAGCAATTGCTTACTGTGCACGATAAGGGAAGAAGAACCGAATCTAAAAGTCGGAAAATGGATTACTCATGCCTGCTCATTGATTTCATTTAACTGTAAAAGTACGGAAGCATAGTACTTCTTAAACAGTTCTGAATCCTTGAAAGAGTTTTGTCCATCATTTTGGCTTTCCAAAACTTCATCATTCAAGCGCTTCAACTCATACAGTAAAGCCTCCTGCAAGTTAATATGTTCAGCAGATTCTTTTTCAAATACCAAAGCCATCCTGGGCACCCAAAAGGATTTCTCCATGTGGCCACTGAAGGAAAGCAATTTGTAAAAGTGAAAATACCAAAACAAAGCATAAATGATATACAAGTGAACAATTTAGAGCATTAAAAGTGCAACAACCAACCAAATAACACAAGTTGCAATATAATCCAATACATGTGTATTACCAATAACTGATGCATCTAGTCTGCCTTCAGAAAAATTTCAAATTGAATTGAACATATAAACAATAGGATACGAATGAGAAAAAAAAAATAATGACTTTTGTATGACTGGTAAAAATTCAAGAAAAATCTAGCTAACAGAGGGTACCAACCTTTTTTTCAAGAGCACGAGTCAACTCAGAAAGAGCATGGATATCAGCTTCCTGTGCTTGGATTTGAGCATGCACCAAAGGCTGACCATTTAATGCTTGTTGGGCACTAACAGCTTTTCCCAGGCCAATGTTATTTTGCATATCAGAACATGATAAATCCCCCTGGAAAAGACAATTCCAACTTAGAAACAAGCGCAATTACTCTTTTTTTTTTTTTTTTTTGGTACACAGGCACAATCACTTTGCTTCCAAAATACTCGAACCAAATTTCCAGCAAGTAGTTACAGCAGTAGCTCCAAGAATGGGCATTAAAATGTGAGATCTTCCTACAAGAATGGGCATTAAAGTTGTATTCAAATTATAGAAATAGGGTAACAGGCTAACAGCCTCCAACAGAAGCCTAATAACCCAAAAGCTTGAGCAACTAGGCAACACAAGTACAAAAATGAAATTTCTTCATTGACCTTAACTACTACAACAATAACAACCAAAACAAAGTCTTAATCCCAAATTTAATTGGAGTTGACTATATGAATCTTTTCTTGCCATTCTGCTCTATGACAGGCTGAGTTTGATGTGAGATGTAATTGCTGTAAATCATTTGGTGCTTCCTGCCTAAAGATTCCAGGGTTAACTTAGGTTACCCCACCCTTCTCCCTTCACCATCCACTTGGATTTGGTCTTCCCTCCATTGACCTTAACTACACTTGTAAAAGCTTAAAGATTGAACACATGTGATAGGCAGACATATAGAACTTCAATTACAAGACTGCTGACCTTTGCTTGCCGTAATGTACTGCCCAAATGGCAAGTGGAAGGGGCAATGTGCAGGAGACCATTGATGTTCTCAAGTTTCTCCCATGAGGCAAATTTTGGGTATCCATCCATCTTTCTTTCTACAGGCTGTCCATTCATTTTGATCTCATTGAAGTCGTCAATGATTTTATTGAAAGTGAGAGAATGCTTGGTAAGAGATGCAGGCAAATTTTCCAAGGGTTTTGAAGGCATGCAATCAACATCCTGCCATAAAATAGGGATCAATGATACTCAACAAAAAATCAACCCAACTTAAAAACACAGAGACGAGAATGGCTAATTATACTAATGGACAGCTGAAAAATAAATCAGAATTATGACCTTTCCAAAGCAAAGCAAACTCAAGAAAGTTGGCATATTTGTGATATTTGAAGCAAAGTTAACAGACAATATCTTCTTCTTCTGACACAGTACAGAGATAGAAACAAGTCACTACATGTTTTATTTAATATTCCTCATAATACAAGAATTTAATTTCCCAAAGAAAAGGTTACATCAAATTTAAGAATAAACGAAGAAAACTTCTACAGTGAAAGAATAATTATCAAAAATTCAATAAAAACAAGTTGACTAAATAAACAAAAGTTACCATTATAAATTCAACCCCTAGTTCAGATTTGTCAAACTGAACTCGGCACCTATGATGATCAATAGTCAGTATACTTCCATTGTGGATCTCTCTTGTCTCTGGATGAAGAGCACTTATTCGTTGCCCTACGGTCAAAGGTTGGGCTATATCAGTTGGAACTCCATCCCTACTACCTGCATGAAGTTCTACATAATGTTCCCTAACAGAATCCCGATATTGATTAAGCTTCCCTCTCTCTTCCTTTAAAAATTGCCTAGAAAACCTCCGTGGTTTCCCAAGGGAACTGCATTTGCGCAACCAGCATATTATGGCCAAGAAATTTAGAATGGATCATGACAAAAATATGAATTGCACATGAAAGCAAATGAAATCCACAAACCTCCTTATGACACCCCACTCAACACGAGTTAATCTTGAAATATGGCCCAATCCCACATGATCCAGGTACTCCACAAACTCCCTTTTAGCAAACCATGGGTAATCAATTGCACTATAGAACCATTCAAAAACACACCATTTCCGTACTTGATAGCAGGAAAGGCAATAAGAAAGCTTTTCCTGTGATCATTAGAGCTACATGTCAACTTAGATGATATTCAAGAAACTGGACTTCACATACATGTGGCATATATCTAACCTTAAGAACAAGTGCATTGTCCTGGAAATGCCCTTTTCCAACACTCTCAACAGATGTTATGTATTTCTCCATAAATGGTTTTGGCATGTTCAATTTACGCCTGCTCCTCACTTTGGTAGGCAAGTTCAACTTATTTGTAGATATAACCTTTAAAGTAGATGGAGCTGAATTATTTGACTCCCTTCCACGATCAGAACTTGAAGTACACTCGGGAGGTTTTAAAAATTTCCCCTGTTTCAGTTATGCAGCACATTAAATTGTTTTCCTTGGCTCACAGTTTTTCATACATTCATAGATTATACCAATAGAAAGAGAAAAAAAAGATTGGAATTTTCAAAAATAGTAGGATCCAGAAAATGAAGTGCCTAAGTAATGGGATATCAAAAACAAGTTGCATTACGTGATCAGAAGAATGCCAAAGAATTTCAAAGAACACCACCAGAAAATTTTGAAGGTAAAAAACAGCATACCTCATCCTTTTGATATTCACCCATAGGAGTATCAATGTGATCATCATTTTCAGAATTCTGCAACTTACAAGCAACATTCAGATGGTCACAAATTCATCTAATAACAATCATATCATAAATCAAGCAGAACATGTTGACAGGCACGGATTAAAATTAGCTTTTTACTTTAGATGGCAAGGCTTTCTGTCTCCTTTTCCCTATTGCATCATTAACCTGATGGGTCCCATCATTTGTTTCTGGAGTAGCAGTAAGATCATGGGGGGAAGCTTTTCCCTGTTTAGTTGTCTTGATGGGAGCTGTTTTAGCTCCAGGACTGGAATGATTCCCTTTAACCTTAGGCTTGGCAACAATTCCAGCTTTTTCCTCCCCAGCATGCACAGAGGACTCTAACAGTGAGAGAGTGACAAAAACAATAGCAAGTGATATCAAAGTTAGCAGAATTCACTAATCTCCAACTATATCAACTTCCATACACCATATAGTGATGAGAACCTTAAAAAGGATGAAAGAAATGAAGAGTAGCCAATGTGGTAAAAGTAGCCATAAGTTATATGTTATCCCTCAAGAAACAAAGATAAAAGCACTAGTTAATCAAAAAGCATCTTACCTGTGTCAGCAGGCATTTCTGGCAGCCTCAGGGACAAATCTGCTAGAGCTTGCAAGGCATCAAAGGCAGGATCTTCACCTAGTTAAAGTCAACCATGTTGTTTTTTTTTTTTTTATCAGGGTCAGAAAAGAGGTGGGAAAAGGTTCTTCAACAGAATGAAGGGTTATCTTGAATTTACATTTTTTTGGAGATTATTTATAATTCTATCTTTCCATATCCTTACCCCAAAGAAATTGCCACAGCCACATATTTTAGCAACTTCCCTTTTCACTTCCCTATTACGATATTGTTTGATATTACACAAAAGAACAAAAAAATAATGTCTAAAACAGAATCATATAGTGAATAATATTATGAGTTCAAAAGATCATCTTATCTATCATTCTAAATCCCTCCCAAAGTTAAGCATTAGTTCTGTAAATCTAAATGTTAACAACCTGACAGACAACTGGTATCATTTTTATCTAGAAGTTTAACAAATTGATGTTGTTGATAAAGCCCTTGGAAGTAACACATGGCTGCAATAGGTCAAAGATGTATAGATGCTTTAAAATAATGACAGTTGATTAAGAAAAGAAGGGTAGCAACTGCAGAAGAATCTCTCGCTGCATCCTAGAAATTCTTTGTGGAAGTAATATCAACAGAGCTTTTATTAACTCTGCAATACCAACCAAAACTCCAAGAATTGAAAGCACAAATCAGTAATAAAAATGACTACCAAAAGGTGATTGAATACCCAATTCAGTGAGTAGCAGGCAAACATTTTACTCGATGGGCTGAAGAAGGTTAAAGTTAGAAGAACAGCAATAACAATACTTGGCAGATGTCTATTGTAGTCATAAAAAAATTGATGTTCTCTGATTATGCAGGTGACAGCATTTGCTTGGACTTGCAGGATTTGGATCTGGAAAAGCTAGAATTGTTTTTACTACCATTCTAGATGTCAAGAGTCCCATACTACTACAAAATTCAGCAAATTTTTCTTTAGGACAACAACAACAATAACAAAAGCCTTAATCCCAAATTTTTTCTTTAGTGAGATACTTTAATACTTGCATCACCATACCACATGAGATACTACTAACAAAAGGGGACAACCCCAAAGCTATTGCCTCACCAACTAGCTAATCAGACTCAAGCCGGATCATTATTTAATGAAGGACTAGAAATATATTTTCTTTCAACTTTCAACTTCAACAGAAAGAGAATGAACATTTTTTGGCCAAAAATACATGTATTTATAAACACTGGAAATGGTATTAAGGAGTGCAGAAATCAACTATTGAAGAGAAGTTTACACGAACAACTATTAAAAGGACTTAAATGAATCTACTAGCATACCTTGTTCAAAGAGAGCTTTTTTACTTCTCTTCCTTAGGCCCTTATTAGAGGACCTTGCAAGTTTTTTATTATTGATCCCCAAGTCAAATTTTCCTTTGACTGCATTCACCTTCTCTCCTTCCTCTGTCCCACTACATGCTTCCTTTATATCATGATTGTCTATGCTTTCTTCTTCTGGTTTCTTTCCATGGTATTTCCTCCCCTTCAAAGCTCTTCTACCTCCTGCATAATCTCCAGTATCAGCTTCTGCGCTTCCCAAGCTTAAATCACAACCAACATCATCCATCATACTACCCCAAAGCTTTGCACCAATCATCACTGGTCCAGCATGCTGAACACCATGATAGATAAGTTCCTTATGCTTAAATAGTGTGACAAAGGCAATATAAGGCATCAAATAAATGACTCACCCCCCTTGCACCATTCTGAAGAGGTGCTGATGTCTTTGCTTTCAATTTTGGTGCTTGAGAAACTTTAGGAGAACAGCCTCCTTTTGAAGCCTCAGTCAAAGCTGATGCCAACTTACAAGCAACATCATCATCAAGCATGCCAACCTTTGACTTCAAACTTTGACGAATTGGTGAAGGATACTTCTCCCCATTATCTTTATCACCAGCATATGAAACAGGGACACGAGGAGTCCGCTTTCCAACAGCCCAAGGCTTGCTAACTAAAAGAAATTCAATGACATGACATAAGTAACCTTGATAATACTTTGACAAAACATGTTTTTGGGTTGTTGAAGGGAAGAAGTGGGGTGGATGGAAGAAAAGCAATGGAGTAGATTGACAATTGATAATAACACAACAGGTTTATAAAAAAAAAAAAAAAGAGGAAAAAGAAAATGGAAAACTGCTACTAGAATGGAAGTTCACATATTTCACATATTTTCAGTTACAAACTTAGGGTTTATCAAGATAAACCTGACTTGTCATGTATTTGCGTGTAGAAATAGGCATTGAGCAAAAATGAACACACCAAAACTTGTTTTACCCAAAGGGGAAAAAAAAAGAAGCACATACAAATGCATTCATATATAGAATCTATCCATGTGCACATGCAAGTACATCCTATCAACCCAAAAATAAAAAGGAAAGAGCACATGTCATCTATCAGTGAACCACATGTGGGCATGCCCAATTGGTCCACACAATTATGCACACCAGAGAAGAGGGGTGCATGCCCACACACAGAGCAAAATCCTTATACCAGAGCGCCTCTTCTTCAACAGTGACAAGCAGCTATAACTTGCTTCAGTTGGCTGGGAATTCAAAAGATCTGCAACTGATGGACCGCCAACTCCTTTGGTTCCTCTAGAACGCTTCTGAGGCTTTCGAGAGACTCCAATGCTGTCACTGATTTCCTGTTCATTATCACTGTCATCCTCCTGGGAGTTGCAGTCTGTTAGATTTATATTTTCATATCAACATAGTAGTGGTGAGCTAAGGAAAAACTCTTGTCAAGACAACAAGGAGCATAAAATCAGCATATTTGGACTAGGCTAGCATTCCCATGCCGGATTTACATTTAAAAAAAAAAAAAAAACCATATTACCACATGACAACACCCTATAAGTCCCTTGAGTTCAAATGATTTCCTTCCCTTGTACCATTGTGCAAAGGGGGAAAAAATCAAATCTAAATTTTGAAAGAAAAAGTTAGGATCATGTTGGTGTGTACCCAACTGAGCTATAAAATAGACAAAAGATCAGATTCCACTCTCACCATATTAGCATAGTGATCGGTCATCATTGCTATTAACCCAGCTGAAGAAGCATAGCCCTTTGGAAGAGATAAGTATGCCTGAAAATAACAGTACATTTTTATTACCAGCTTCACCCAAAAAGGACAATGCAGAATAATAAACACTTTATTTCACCACATGATATGCCAAGAGATGTTAAACAAGGAAAATAATCAGGAAAATTCTAAAGCAAAGGCATAAACACTTCATAAAAACAAACATTATTCAGTTGATTGGGAAAATCAAAGTAAATTCTTACCCTATTCATCGTGTAAAGTGATTCTACCATTTCCAATGATCGATTATGCACTGTAGCAGATACCTAGAAACCCAAAGCAGGATCACAGACAAGCATGTACTCATAATTCATAAAATGGGTAAATCATGTACACTACAAAAGAAAACTTAAGCTATCTACATCACTTGTCTGTGCAGCCTATTAGTAGTGAAAATAAACTACCATAATCACAAAATTAGACAACCTTCTCCCAGTCTTTCCCATACTTTTGATATGCCTTGTAGAAACGCTCAAGCTCTTCTTTGTTCCATTGTGGCCCTAACATGTCAGCCAACTTCCTCTTCTGCAAACAACAACAGCCAAAAATAAGAAATGCCACTGAAATAAAACTCTGCATAAGTTACCCAATGACAACAAACAAGTACCTTACTTCAATGATTGTCATATGATGGTCAGTAAATGCAATATTAAAGCCAGTTCAGATTAAGGGGATCCAGAAAGAACACCGAAAAAAAAAAAACTCACCTTCTGCCTACTTTTGTTGCCATTGTCTCCACTCTTATTACGGGATACATCATTGATAAATGAAAACCGCTTATTGACACTTCTAGACTTTCTTGATGGAGCCATAAGCAACTTCCTCAATTATCTAAACCATGCAAAAGAAACATGACTAAAATTAGCTAGATGTATACACCAACAACTGGAGACTGTGGAAATAAACCTTACATATTGCTACTGATGAAAACCCCAAAACAATTGGTCTATGCTCACTTACAGGGTCAAACTATCTTCACCCACTACATCAAGAACATGCAAACTCAGATACACATGCACGAAAAATGCAAACTGTGTCATCATCAATTTCTTCTCCATTGGTGCCCATCAAAATTAAAAGCTACCCATGCAAACACAGCTTCTCATATGACATCACAATGGAAGTCTACAAGATCAATAAGGATATTCTACACATCATCATAAAGAACACAACACATCATCATAGAGAACAAAGGAGGCTCGAGGGCTTGTTAAGGAAGGCAGCAGGTGCCAACCAAGGAGAGAAACCAAAAGGCACACAATGAACTAATCCACAACCAGCAAGTTTTCTGAAACTGAACTGAACGGAATTTCAATTTTCCAAAAAATGCTTGGAGAAAATCAAAGAAAGAAGTTCCATTTTCCCATCTGGTTTGCCAGTTGAAATTCTCTTTCTCGATTGTATCAATGCAATGAAAGAACCATCCCTTCCTATTTGTTTGTCCTGCCAGATAGAAAATTAGACCTCAAAGAGCCCTTCTTTACCACTTTAGGGGGTGGGGCTGAAGGGGGTTTACATACAACCGCATAACCTGGGGAAGAACATAAACAAGAAGCAAAAGTAGAACCTTCAAGACTAGTTCCTGACATGAGATTGACCCGTTAAATTTCAAGATCCTACATCTTTGAAATCCAAAAGCTTAACAAAGAATGTTAAAAAAAACAAAATGAAGACAGAAGCAAAAGCTGACCATAGTTTTGAAACTTCGAAGACTTAAAAAGAAAAAAAAGCATGGAAAACCACAATTGGCCAACATAAGAATTCATTTGACATAATTTCACACTCGTTTCAAATAGAGAGAAGAGAAGATCAGAGCCCAAGCATTGACAAAAAGACCGTTAACCCCATTGGAAACACAGCTGTGCTTGTTTTCTTGCCTAGAAAAGAGATGGCAAAAAGAAAAAAGAAGTAAAATTAATTCGATTTCTCAGAGATTTACCCTGCAACCACTCAAAAGAGCCCAAAACCCAAGCTTCTTGGCTCAGTCCAAAAGCAAAACAGAACAAAGATCAAAAGAATTTGAAACAGAACTTAAAATTTAAGCTCTGATTTCAAATGCTTACTTCTTATAAAATAAACAGAGACTGCAGAAGCGGGGAATAACTCGGCTTCGGTTTTCACTCCACTTCTCCATGCTTTTTCTCGAGAAACAAACGGCAGCGAGGGCTTCCTCAAGATTTTCTTCAACACAGAAACCCTAAATCATCAAGAGTTTAGAAGATTCAACAAGAGACCGAGAGTGAAAAAAAACTGCGAACTCAGCGATCGCGTTTATTACAATCCGGCCTTCCAGCTAAGCACACACACAAAAAAAAAAAAAAAAAATGCAAAGAGACAGGCGCAGGAGTAACGAAGGAGAGATGACGAAATTGGGGGGTATAACCGCGAAACTTTAAAAATATATATATAATTTTTTTATTTTGGTCTAATGGGTTTTGTTTCTATTTTTCTTCCTTTTTCTTTTTTTTTAAAAAAAATTATAACTTTCGATTGCTGGTGTGTTTTGATTTTGATTTTTGAAGTATTACATACGTGGGACCGACCTTCCGGTCACCAATCCGGGCATTGGTGTCAATCTCCATGAAGTTTTTGTTGGATTTTTTATTTTTTTTTCAATTAGAGTGAGATAAGAATTTCTGTTTTTTTTTTTTGAGAAATCATATTCAAATATTTTTTATGGTACGTATAACTTTACTTTTTCCCTTTGTTTTCTCTAAACTTTTTGTGTGTCTACCCATGTTAAATATAAACAAATATAATTTAATTTATAAAAGTGAGAACAATTTTAGAAACAAAAGTTTGATGTGACCAATAATCTTTTTGTGATGTGACATTTATGTCAACCTAAACTTTGATGTGATAACTATGTGACGTTACTTAATTTTAAAAATAAGGAAAAATAGTTAGTTTATGCAACAGAAATATAATGTGAAGGTATGTTTTAAAAAGTAATAATGCGGTGGAAACGGATTCAAAAATAGTGAAATATTGTGAACGAATTTTTTATTTTGCAAAGGGTTTGGATTACACACTCCTCCTTGTCAATGCATTTTAAGCTTGTTATTAGTATTCTACTCCTAATTTTCTCACAAAAAATATGAGGAATTTTTTTTCTTCAAAAAAGAATAGTGCACATAATAATTTTTTTTTCTCAATTAACATATTTGAATAGTTCTTTTTCTTCAATAAATTTGAAAATATCTTAATATGACAATAAATCTTTATTTTTATAAAAAGATTTAGTTAATTACCTTTTGTGAAATCATCAAATTTATTTATTATGTGATATTTACTTAATTTTAATTTTTTTTTAGTAAATTACTATGTTTTCAGTATATAATATTAATTTAGTATGTAATCTATAATTTTTTTAGTAATTTATTTGTAATATTACTCCATAGTTAAATAAAATTAAAATTTTAATATGTATTTTATTTATTTAATTTATATTAAAATATATAAATATGTGTATATAAAAATTTATGTAATATAAATACTTTATTTGGAAGAATAAAATAAAAAATAATTTATAAAAAATGTTAATTCTTATTTTTTAATGAAGAAAAAATATTTTTAATTTGTAATATATATATTTAAAAAATCATAATTTATGTCATTTTTCTTTATTTTATTTAAATAAAATGTAAATCTAATATTAATATACTTAAAATTGAATTGCACATAAAAATTATTATTGAAAAAATTAAATATATCAAATTTAACTTAGTTTTAATCAATTTACTATCGTAATGCTCCATTTGCACTATTTTGTGAAGAAGATAGTCCAGTATGAATTTATACTTTACGAAGAAAAGTAAAGATAATTTACGGTGTAGAGAAATAATAAAAAAAGGTTAATTATAGTAATCTAGACGAGTCTGAACACAGTGCCCATTCACCATGTCGCCTGTTCACGCACTTCAGGTCGCAAGTGGCGGTGAGATTGAAGCTTCTGTACTATCTACTGGGGGAGAGAATGGTGTATCCTGTAGACTAGCAAACGTGTCATACTGTGGTTGGTAATTCCAAAAAGTTAAAAGACACTGCTGGCGTCTTTGTCTAATGTCAACCTCTTCCAAGTTTCTTTAACCAAACCTCTCAGAGAAAATTAATAAAAATTACTTTTTATTTGAATATGAAGAGATTAGAGTTCAAATTTAAATTTAAAAATAAAAATTTATATAATTTTATTACCAAATTTTATAATTAGTGACTTTTTTTTTATTTTTTTTTTTTCATATAGCAATGGAGGGAAAGGGCGCTAGATGAATATCCTTTGCTTTAGCTGTACCGCCACATATAAGTACATGCACTTTTTTGGCCTTTTGGGGTTTTCGAGGAATGGGAGTCATTCATCTTTCCTCCTAGCTCTAACTTCCAACCAATTAACTATAATTTAATGATATTAAAAATATTTTTAAAAGTAAAAAATTTAAACTTAAATTATAATTTAAGCAAATTAACCACAAAAAAAAAAAACCTTTCAACGGTATGGCTAAATATATAAATCAATGATATTTAGAAAGTAAGTATATTTTTATTTAAAGAGATGCTAAATAAAATTGTGTTTATTATATTCAATCGGTTATATTATTGTAAATTTTTTTAAATATTTTATTAATAAATAATAAAATTTAAAATTTAGGAAAATAATAAGTAATTTTTTATTTAAAAGAGTTATAAATGAGATTTTTTTTATTTTAAATTTTTTATTAGTAAGAATTTTATAAGAGACTGTTACATAAAAATAAAATAAATTTATTCTTTATTTCAACTATATATATATATATATATTAGGCAAAACAAAAAAAGAAAAGATTGATAAAATAATAAAAATTAAATTAGTAAATGTTAACAAGAAAATAATAAGATATTAGGTAATTCACCAAAAATTAAAAGGGTGCTAAAATATATTCTGATTTACATTATAAGAAGAGCCATTCAAATCCAACTTATTTTTCATGCACTCACTGTTTCCAAAAGGCAACAAAGAATGTTGCTCACTATCATATGACTTAAATTAAGTGTCATTGCGAAGCGGTTCTTTTTAGCTAATTAGTCAATTAATCTCCCCATGGAACTTTGTTGCAAAATCCCACTTGCAAAAGTACAACTTTACCCCCCCACACCACCCCAAACAAGCAAAAGCAACTTTATTTCTCGCAATGCAACCGTGAAAAGGAGAAAGGCACTATCGTCATTTCGATACCTACCACGTGCACTAAAACAATAATTAAAGTAGTCCGAGTTGCCTATTTATATTCTAATAATTTCCTTAACACACACTTTTATTAATTTTAATTACGATGATAAAATAATCGTGTTTTTTTTTTTGAGGTGGTTTTTTCTCTGTTTGGCGCGTATATAATCCACCAAATAATATCAAACGGTCTCTCCGTGAACACTGTTCGTGTAAGAGAGAGAGAGAGAGTAGAGAGACAAACCAAAACCCCCCCAAAATCAAACGCTGTTCTGTTCGTGTCTCTGTTTAGTGTGTCTGTGAGTGTGAAAAGGAAAAGACAAACCCCAAAAAGGAAAAATAAAATTAAACTTAAAGAAGGAAAACAATAATCTGTTCTGTCTCTTTTTTATCTTTTTACCATAGAGCTGCAGAGAACGAGATAATCGGAAATCACCCACTTGATCGGAGCCTCCTCCTGTGACCGTCCGGTTCCGGGAATTTTGAGGGACAGGACAAAGCATGGACCGGTACGGTCGGACCCAGGGGGGCTCGCAGTCCGATCCGTCACCGGAATGGACCGCTACGGGACCCGAAAGCGGGCTCGAAGGCGAGTTTTGTTTCGCTTTCACCTGCATTCCCAATTCTGCATCCAAGTTCTTTGAATGTGGAGTGTGGACTGAATCTTTTTCGGTTCTGACTTTGCTTTTCGTTTTTTTTTCTTTTGTTTTCTTATTTGTGGTATCTGTCTGAATGCAGAGCGTGTTTGGCAGTTGGGATTGGAAGAGAGGGAATCCGGGTACCCGGAAAGACCCAACGAGGCCGATTGTATCTACTACTTGCGGACCGGTTTTTGCGGGTACGGAGCGAGGTGTCGGTTCAATCATCCGCGCGACCGTGGCGCGGTAATTCCGCCCGATTCTCTTTGTTTTAGCTTCAATCAAGTTTTGAATTGACGGATACGATTTTTTTTTCTTCAATGCGACTGTATCGGGTTGATGTTTTGGTTCCCAATAGGTTTCGAACTATTGCTTCTGTAATTTGAGAGTTTTGACATGTGGGGCTTTTTCTGGTGATTGTAATTGGACTTGGTATGAAAGGTTTATGTTAGCATGTGGTGCTGCTATAGTAATATTTGTGTAATTTGATAGTTTGGATTGGCTTATTGGTTTTCTGATTAGTTGATTTTGAAAGTTGAGGTTCGTTAGGTATTGGGAGCAGCAAGAGCCAGTGGAGGGGAGTATCCGGAGCGAGTTGGTCAGCCAGTGTGTCAGGTTATGCTCTTGGCATTTTCTTTTTTTTTTAGGCACATTGAAAGTATGCAAATTGTTGATGGCCGACAATACACTTCCATAAAATTGTTTTTCTTGATGGAGGATGCCATTTCAATCTTTGTTGGGGTTAGGTTAGCAACTTTGCTGTTCAGTAATGCCTTTGGCTTAGTCTATACTTGTTGTGATGGTAAGTTATAGCTTTACTGACTCTGCTGGTCTTCATTTTCAGTATTATATGAGGACAGGAACATGTAAATTTGGTGCTTCCTGTAAGTACCACCACCCTAAGCTGGGAGCTGGTTCTGTTAGTCCTTTACCATTAAACTATTATGGATACCCATTACGTCTGGTCTGTTTTTCTCTCTTCTTTTCATTGGTGTTTGATCTCTTGGTTACTTTGTTTGCTTTTATTTTTCTTCACATTTCTAGTTTACTTCTTGAGTCTGTAAGATTGATTTTTTTTTCTTATTCTCAACAGGGTGAAAAAGAATGTACATACTATATAAAAACTGGACAATGTAAATTTGGTGTAACATGCAAATTTCATCATCCACAGCCAACTAATGTACAAGTTCCGTCACAATCATTTTCTCCACAAGTTTCACCTGCACCTTCATTATATACTCCAGCACAGTCTCTATCTGACTCTTCATCCCAGCAGTATGGATTAGTAGTTGCAAGGCCACCTCTACTGCCAGGCTACGTTCAAGGCCCTTACAGTCCTGTCCTGCTTTCCCCGAGTGTAGTTACTTATCCAAGTTGGAGTCCATATCTGGTAATTGAATATAACTTTCCTTTATTCTAAAATGGCTTGTTGTAATCAACTCTTATTACACTCACGTGAGTTGTTAAACCTCTTTGTGCAGGCACCTGTAAGTCCTGGACCCTCTTCTAGTAGTCAGCCTGCTCTGGAATCAAGCTTGTTGTACAGGACAACACAATTATCTCCTTCAGCACCTGTTTATACAGGGGCTTATAAACCCATGCCTACTACAGTTGGCCCTTCAAGCGGCAGCCAGCAGGGACACTCATTTCCAGAGAGACCTGGCCAGCCAGAATGTCACTATTATATGAAAACTGGTGATTGTAAATTTGGATCCTCATGTAGATATCATCACCCACCAGAATTAGTTTCTCCAAAAGAAAATGTTGTTCTTAGTCCCATGGGTCTTCCTCTACGTCCGGTAAGCATATTCGCAATTACATCTTTGAATTGCCTTAAATTGCACAATGATCAAATTTCTCGGCCAGTCATGCCTATTGGTTTTTATTTACTGCATGGTATTTATGTTTGGCTTCATTTGCAGCCTTTAAGCATATGTGCATGTATAAAAATTTTATGCTCATTCTTTGCAAATCTCTGCTCTCTCTCTCTCTCTCTCTCTCTCTCTGTGCCATCTTTACCAATTGTATTCCTCATTTCTTGGAAGAAAATTACTGAATGGATTTTTGCCCCTTGCTTTTGGTGTTTGTCTTCCTGAAATTGTAGTAAAATTTCTGCAGTTTTACGTGCAATATATTTCACATGTTACAATGACCACAGGAGTTGATGAATGCATATATGCTTGTTTTGTTTGCATAAATGTTCAGCTATATTAGGCCAGCTGATTACCTGTCAGCCATTTATTGTTTGACTGGATTAATTCTGGAAACTGAGAAGTACTTTCTCGCTGGGCATAATTTCCTGTTTGCTTGTGTCATCATTCTTATATCCATATTCTACTTTTCTTGCAACTGAGTTCAGAACCTTCTTCTCTTTTGGTAATTGCAATCATAGCCTCTTCATTAGTGAAGACCATACTCATTTTTTTCAGTTGAGGAACATCATTTAATGGTCCATAAAAAAATCTAGTCCGTTTGTAGTTTGTACAGCCATCCATCTTTTAGCTTGGTGTTGTTCTTTCTTGTTTTTTCTTTTTTCTTTTTTCTTTTTTATTTTTTATTATGGCATATTCTTTCTTGATTGCTAAGAGTGCATGGATAGGTGATGCTATGGAAAATCAGGAGATCTGTTTTGTGCTATGTGATGCTAACTGGAGCTATCATTGTCAATTATGTGGCTATTGTATACTGAATTACTGGCAGTAACTCTTATGCAGTTTGTTTGGGATTTTTGTTTTCTCATCCTTATACTACATCTTCAGCTTTATTGTCTTTAACTCATGTTTTGGCATTTTGTTGTTATACTTCGTCCTCAGAAGAATGCAAATAAGTAAGGACTTATAACTATCAGAAGCAGGACTGGCAGATTAAAAATTACTCTAACATAGATGCAGAAAGAATCATGTTGTTGGTTAATTGATCACCTTGTCCTATCTTGTCATTATTCTTATTTTTTAAAATTATAAATTTATCTGTCCAAACTAAGTTATTCATTGACTTGTCTTCTGCCAATCAGCATGTCTCTGATGTTCGTTTGCGTTAATCAGGGTGCAGCCCCTTGCATGCATTACGCACAATGGGGACACTGCAAAATTGGGCCTGCATGCAAATTTGATCACCCAATGGGAACATTGAGTTACAGTCCTTCTGCATCTTCTCTCACTGATATGCCAGTTGCACCCTACCCCACAGGCTCTTCAGTAGGTATGTTAGCACCATCATCCTCATCTTCAGAGTTGAGGCCTGAAATAATTGCAGGATCAAGCAAGGAATCCAGTTCAACAGGAACTTCTTTGACCATGAGAACTTCTAGTGGATCAGTTGGGTTGGCTTTTTCAAAGAGTGGGCCTGCTTTTCATTCAAGTGCACAACAGTCTGGCCCAAGTCGTGGTTCTTCTTCTGGTCACAGCAGCAGCAATGCAGAGGCACGCATCTCAAGTTAAGCAAACATATAAACAACTTCTGTTCTTCCTTTTGGGTCAAATTCTTCTTACTTTTTTGGCTGAAGCTTCTCAAATGGAAGGTTGCATTGCTCAGCCTTAATGATTCCACAATTCAGGTCTAGAGCAATTTAGCTCTGATAGTTTCTGTTCATAGTCTTATCACCTACTCTTTATTTTCAATGAGATCTGGCATACCCTCAAAAAATTTAGTAAGCCTCACACAGCCTTCCACCTTTCTTTTGAATAACCACAAAAGGATCTGCAGTTCTCTTAGGTATTCCATATCTCCAACTCGGAGCTTCTTGTGTTTAACTATGCTCCAATCTTGAAAAGGATCAGTCTTATGTTATTCCCTATCACTCTCAGCTGAGGCTTCATGTCAACCCTTTTTACAATTTTCTTTAATTATGGGAACAAGCTTCCAATTTGTCTAGAAAGAAATTTGAAGGTTTTCTTGTTCCCCTTTTTTGTCTGGGGTTTATTATGAAGAAGAGAAAACCATTACAGAGACTGAAAGGAGGCATCCATTGCCACCATTCATGTGATTAGGTACATAGTTATGTCGTCACAATTAATGCATGAAATTGATACCGATAAATTTATTATGAAATGCAAATGTATAAAGAATCATGCTTGTATGGTAATTATTCTTCTTTTCACTTCATTTGTTTATGCATTTGTGTGTGGCGCGTAGATATGAATATCTGTGTCCCTTTATTGCAAGCTACTGATGGGATCAAAACCCTTTTCTTGAATCTTAATTCTACTGATTCAATGCTCTCTAACTGGGGACTAATGCGGGTAGAGTTAGCCTGGATCCTTGCTTGCCTTCCTGTGGATAGAGAATGTTTGATTGCCATTTCTATTTAGCATCAATTCTGCAAGATTGCCATGGATGTTCTTTGGGACCATGGATGGAATGCTTAGTGCTCGTATCTTGAGTTGTGTCAAGAGGATTCACGTTGGCCACGAGTTCATTTGTCATTCTTTCTCTGCATATTACCCTAATATTTGTTAACACTGTAAAAACCAGTTCCACATTCGTCCTTGTAGCTACATGCATGGAATTTCATATTATCGCAAAGGTGGTATTTTTAGTTACCACTAAAGTTACCGCTACATGGTAATGTTGATTTATAATTGATATAATTACACCCATTAAATACTTTTATATTTAGAATCAAAATAGATAAAAAAAAACTATAATTGCTGCATAAATAAATAATTATTATATTTAATATGAATAAAACTATAACAAATGTTGATGAACATGCATTTTGTGATTATCGATTATAGTTATAAAAGTTGTTTTAGGGATTTAATTGCGCATGCTATAAATTGGTTTGGTTTGGGCTCGGCAATCTTATAATGTCCAATTCCTCCACGAAGGCTTGCATATATTACTGTTTTTTATATGGCAAATGTTACTTGCACCAGACAACTGTTGACGTTATGTATTTTCTTGAAATTTGAGTTTCCTATTAAAAAAATTACTGAATGTGTAAAATAAATAACAATACGTGTAATAAAAATAAACAAAACAACAAAAGGTATAATGTAGTCTTTTTGGTTGTCATTTTAATTTTATTTGTAATAATAATAATTTTTCTTAATTGTAATAACTTGTATCGATATTATAAATTTAAACACATCATTTATAAACAACTTATATGGTTTGCTCAAAAAACAAAAAAAAAAACTCACCCATCTTTTCTAAAAAAATTTTAATAACCTTGTCCCTAATAATTATATTATTATATAAATATGCGTCATCTAATAAGTTATAATGTGTTAAATTAGGAATATTAATACTAAAAAATACATTTTAAGGCCCAAGAACCAAAGGGAAAGCTTTTTGAATTGAGAGCGGGCTGCACATTTTCCTACTGGAAAAATCCCAAAAACCCCACACACACACACACACACACACACACACCCACGCACGCACGCACGCACGCACGCACGAGCGCATCATCTTTCTCGCTTTCGATCTCTCTCCGTTCACTCGAAAATGGAAATCTCCAAGGACCAAATCACTGCTCTCCTCGATCACGACCTCTCCACGTCCGCTCAGATGCTAGTAAGTAAATCTTCATCTCCCACTGCAACTGCCACTTTAAATCACTTTCTCTCTCTGTTTTTTTTTTTCTTTTTTGGGGACGCATCTTGAGTAAAATTTTGATTCTTTGCTCTAATTTTTGCGCAGGGCTGCTTCCTCGTATCGTCTTCTTCTCTCAATCCCGAAACCAACCCTCACCTCAAGGCCGAAAATCTGGTACCTTCACTCTTTAAGCACTCTTTCCCTTTCTTTTTTTTTTTAATTTTTTTTAAACTGATTTTATTTTTTGTTTCGACATTTTCAAATTATATTACATTGGTTTCAGATTCTTCTGGGCGATGCGTTGTTCCGTGAGAGGGAGTTTCGCCGAGCGATCGTGAGTGCTTCGTTTCTAATTCTATGCTTCTTTCATTCCTCTTTGGCACCGTCAATTAGCCATTCATGTATACGAAAACTCTCTCTCTCTCTCTCTCTCTCTCTCTCTCTTTCTTTTTGTTTCTTTTTTGTGGGAAAAAATTTGAGAAAATCAGAACACGTATAAGCAAGCGTTGCAATATTACAAGACAAGTCCGAAACAAAGTTCAACGGCGTCTAGAAACTCCTTGCCGGGCAGGTCGTCTTCTCCTAATTCCTCCAACATTTCAGCTATTAATGAAAATGAGGTATTTTTTTTTTTTTTTTGGTGATTGCTTGGAAGATTTGACATTTGCTGACTTGTTTGCTTGATGCTGAAATTAACTCTTCAATATAACTGTATGTGGCAGGTGAAGTTCAAGATTGCGTCGTGCCACTCTGCATTGAATGAGAGTAAAGCAGCGCTTGTTGAGGTCTTTGCTTCATTGATTTTCAGTTGCCCTATCTTGCTTTTCATTTTTTGTTTCCCATGCTCAGAGTCGTTTTATTTGAGTGACGACAACAAGACTAGGAATAATTGTTATTGTACATGAATTAGTAGTTACCTGCCTAATTTTTGTGTAGTCAGAAATAGTTATTAACAATGTTAGCTGCTTAATTGGATTTAATCTGGATAATTGATTTGACTTTCTCTTTTTCATTTTTTTTTTACTTATATTAATGATAATTTGCAGATGGATGGAATTCCCAGCAAAGCAAGAACTTTGCCGATGAGTTTATTGATGGCAAAGCTTTACCGGAATTCTAGACATAATCGCTTTGCTATTGCTTGTTACAAAGAGTGTCTAAGGTTTGTTGAGTGGGAGTTGTCATTTTTCTTTTTCCTTTTGGTTTCATCTCTTGCTTGGCTGCATATACCGAGCCTTCTTAGCTACTTTTATGTTGATGCACACTGAACTATACCTGTGTGCATGACTTCTATGAATATCATATCCTCACAGATTTGTGCTTTTTTTTTTCTTTTTCTTTTTCTGGTTTGTTGCATGGCTGTTTCCCTAGGATTTCATTTGGCATTTCCTTTTTATTTTTCCTTTTTTTTTAATCTTTTCTTGCATAAAATTGCTATTGATTGATATTTCTGTAGAACAAATTTTGTTTCCTTTGGTAATTCTTGGTGCTTTTCTGCAGGAATTTCCCTTATGTCATTGAGGCTATTATAGCACTGGCTGAATTGGGAGTTACTGCCAAGGATATTAATTCATGCTTTTCACAGGTTTGCTGACACTGTGCCATATCTATGTTTGGAGCATGTAACTGCCATAGATTTTACTTTAACGACACCCCATGCTTTACATGTGTGGAGATTCCACTTGATCAATGTATTGAGTTAGTAAATGTTGAACATGGCAATTACCTATGCAACTAAGATGATAGTGACTGACATCGATCATTTAATACTTATTAGCTTGAGGCTTCAGTCTTCTATCGCAGGTTATGAAGTTGCATGGCTTGTCTTTACATGACATCTAAGTAAATTCTTTGGGGCTCTTGTCCAATGACTGCAGATTTCAAACAGGAGTGGACGGGGTTTGTATGATCAAACTGACTCAAATCGTTGGCTCCAAGTAAGTATAAGATGAAGCAGTTGAGATCTGTTCCTTTTATAAGTTGCTTCTTACTTCTTGTCCTGGATGTCAGCATTTAAGAAGGCAGTCTCTTTAATGACTATTGTGTTAAAATTTTTCTATAACTATTAAAATTCATGCTAGAGATCTCTATTTTTCTTGATCAAAGGTCCTTGATAAGAATTGAAATGTTGAATTATGTGCATGGGGTAATTGAAGGTATACCTTACTATTTGAACTAAGTTGATGGCTATGGATGCCTAGAACTTCTCCAGCTTGATCGGGAATCAGAGAATAGCATTTCAGACATAGCAATTCCCTTCAGCCATTGAGTTGCATTTTGTAACACTAATTTTTGCTTGCTGTGCTGCCTTATCGTGTTTATTTCTGGTGCAGCGCTATATTGAGGCCCAGTGTTGTATTACATCAAATGATTACAAAGGTAAAATAATTTCAGCAGATAACATGCCTGTGTGGACCCTGACATGAATATGGATATGTTTTTGGCTTTGGTTTTTGTGGAATGCAGTGTTGGGTTTACTGGGATGAGAATTTAATTTTGCATGAACAAACTACTTTTTTGTGGTTCATGGAAGTTTGTAATCCTGATTTGCCATATATGATCTGTAGTGATAGGCAATTTAAAGCATTCTTTCTCTTTCTGATGTTAGCAGGTGGTTTAGAACTTTTGGGAGAGCTTCTCCAACGGTTTCCAAATAACATACACTTACTACTTGAAGTTGCAAAGGTTGGATATGTTGTACTCTAGAGCATGCATCCAAGCTAATCATTTTGCCACAAATAATATCTGTTGACTTGCACATATGCTATATGTTTCAAGGTTGAAGCCATTATTGGAAAGAATGAAGAGGCCATAATGAATTTTGAAAAGGTACTAGAAGTTTTGTTTACTCTGTTGTGCATTTTTACAAATTGGATGCACAAATGTGTTAGGGTTTATGGTCTTGCAGGTCCACTCACTTGATCCATATGTTGTGACTTATATGGATGAATATGCAATGCTTTTAAAGAGAAAGTCTGATAACTCGAAGCTAAACAAGTTAGTGCATGATTTACTGAGTATTGACCCTACAAGGCCTGAATTTTTTGTGGCGCTGTCTGTCCTATGGGAAAAGAAGGATCAAAGGGGAGCGCTTTCCCATGCTGAGAAGGTTAGCTTATTATCTACAGTCTCATGGATCATCTCATTTAGGACTTTTGTTGTCTCACAAATAATTCTTTGTAATCAGAGTATTCAAATTAATGAGAGGCACATACCAGGTTATATAATGAAGGTAAGCAAATAATTTATGCTTGGTTGAATGGAGATTATTTTGGTCAAAATTTTTCTGCAGATCATTGTCCCATGATATATGTTTGCTAGGCAAGTAGTCAAACATTTCATCTTTCCTTTGATTGTAATGAGCAGGTAGACTCCTTTTTATGTTTTTAGGGTAACCTACTCTTGGCAATGAAGAGACCGGAAGCAGCTGTGGTGGCTTTCAGGGGAGCTCAAGAATTAAGACCTGATCTTCGTTCATATCAAGGTGTGGCGTGAGAAGTTAACAAATGACATGAAAGCTTCAAAGTCCAGTTGCATAGAACTCTATTCTTAAAAAAACGAGAAGAAAATAAAGCCTTAAAACTAATCGGTCCCTTTGACAATTCAGGTTTAGTTTATTCTTATTTGCAATTTGCTAAAATCAAGGAGGCCCTACATGCTGCGAGGGAGGCTATGAAGGCTATGCCTCAGTCTGCAAAGGCTTTAAAATTAGTCGGGGATGTGCATGCTAGTAACTCTAGTGGCAGAGAAAAGGTAAACCTGTCAAAAAATTTACTTTTGGCATCTTTGTTTGCTTCCTTTCTTTTTAAGATGAAGATCAATATGGCATCAATTCATAGGAAGCCAATCCAACCTTACAGGCCAAAAAGTTCTACGAGTCTGCATTGAGGCTAGAACCGGGCTACCTTGGTGCAGCATTAGCTTTGGCTGAGTTGCATGTCATTGAGGGCCGAAATGGAGATGCTGTGTCTTTGCTTGAGCGATATCTCAAGGACTGGGCTGATGATTCTCTTCATGTTAAGCTGGCTCAAGTGTTTGCTGCCACAAACATGCTGCAAGAGGCTCTGTCTCATTATCATGCTGCATTAAGGTTAGACATGTACACTCTTTTGTGTAGCTATAAGACAAATATAGGTGGGGCTTTCATACTGAATTTCGTTAAGTTGGCGTATAATTGAGTTTCCAAGGTAGCAATGCCTTTAGCCTTGGCTGTAAATTGCAGAATAAACCCAGCAAATGATGCAGCGACCAAAGGGATTGAGCGTTTGGAAAAACAGATGAAGGTTGGTTTTCTGGTTTCATACTTACTGTTACAGCCATATTTTTGCTCATTCCTGCAGTATTATTTATTATGGTTGTCTGGACATGGGAAATCTAGTATTGAGAAAACTATAGAAAAAGAGCCTCACATGCAGAGGATGATAGTGGGAACTTGAAATGGCATAGTACAAAAGTTAAAAGAACTGAATTTGTATCCTCATCGTAGGGGGTGGATCCAGATGCACTTGAAGAAGATGAAGAAAATGAGGTTGAAGATGCTGATGGAGACCAAGAAGAGACTGAGCTTTTGTAGGGCGAAATGTACTGGAACGTTTTAGCTGCGACCTGAAAAATTAACAAAGCTGAGATTTTTATTGCGTGAAGTGCCTTGGGTCACATAGATCAGCATGCACTACCAGCAGAAAAAGCTTTTGCTTTCTTCCCAAGGGAATATCGATGAGAGAACCTGTTTTCCAAAGGCAACATAAAATGTATACTGGTGATTAACGTATCTTTGAGAGTTGCTGCAAGGGAAAAGGATCACGTTGATCACCATGGGCACCCAAGTTCTGCAGCATGGGGACATGTTGCTTCTAAATCAAGCACTAAGTTGCTGGTTTTCAATGTTTTATGCTTGTTATTTCAGTATTTTTTTTCCCGCTTTTTTCTTTTGGGATAAGTAACAGAAAGCTTTTATTAAAAAGCACAGGTCATTACTCCTGCAGCACCATCACAACAACAAAAAAATAACAGCCCTGCGCCAAAGCTGAGCTCGAGAAGGAAAGCGAAACAAAAACCAAATGTTAAAAAAGAAAGACCCTTTCAAGATTCTAAGTACGCCGTATGCTTTAGCTCTGCAAAGAATGAGTTACCAAGACAATCAACAATTGCATGAGTACCGCAGGCGGCATGAGTTTGATTAGCCTGGCAATATCACAACTCCCAGACAGTCAACAAGAAGTCTGCCATAAAAGGACTGCACCAGCTTTAAGTGGCAACCACAAAGACCTTCAAGAAAGGAGCCTGCCTTGGACGGAATCCAAGATATCACGAATGCGAAACACCAATTGTCAATGTTGTCAAAGGTTCGAAAAACGTTGTTTGCTCTACCCTCCAAAGATAGCTCTCTGACATTGGGCCCGAGCCTGGCGTTCGGCGTCTTCAACTATCGACAAATCTGCAAGGATTGGGCGGCTTGTGGGGATCACTATGATTAGTCAGCCTCGACTTTGTGAAAAATACAGAAACATAACGGTGGTCAGCTGTTAGCACAGGTTGATCAGTTAAAAAGCTGTCAAGGAGGTATAAACCCAACGACGACAGACTCGTCCCTACAAAGAGAGGCATGAAACCCTAAACCACCACGACCAAAACGAAGCAGAAGCTTTGCACACCCTCTCCCACACATTACATACATGCACAAAATCGAACTTAGATGACATGCACAACTACAGTACCCATTGTACACATATTTTCCATCAAACTTCTTTTTATGGAAATGTATATGGTTCATCAAGTTTACGAATATACTATGCTTCCTTGCCATGCTCGGCTTTATTGTTTAAATTTAAAATGTGTTCATAACTCAAGTACAGTTTTTTAAGGAAATAATTATAGAAGATTAAGTATGCAATATACACTTTTATTATGATTATTTTGTTCAGATCCGATCAATAATAGAGTTTCAAGAAATATTAATTACGTAAATGCAAAATTATCTTCGTAGCAATGGAAAACAGCAAACGATATGAAAATGACATGCATATATTGCAATATTAGTTTAACCACAATAATTTAATTCAAACAGAAATTTTAAGTTTTCTTTTCAATTTAAATTACAAAGAATTTGAAATAAAATCGAGTCCTACTTGAATGAGGACCGATAAAAGGTAAGCTTTTCTCACTCGATCGATCAAAATCAGGTAATATAGATAGAATCCAAAAGTAATAAACTTAGATAAATATAATTAATTTTTATATTATATATCTATTATTTTATAATATATTCATAATATTTTACTACGTGATACATGTAATATAAAAATTAATTATGTTTATTTAAATTTATTACTTTTCAGGTAAATAGACTCAAAAATAGTGAACTTAGATAAATATAATTAATTTTTATGTTATATATCTGTTATGTTATAGTAGATTCGTAGTATTTTATATATGATATAAAATATATCTTATATATAATATAAAAATTAATTATGTCTATTTAAATTTATTTTTAAAATATATATATATTTTATTATATTAGAGAAAGAGGGAATATAGAGTACAAAAAGGATTAATGCATAAATACAAAGTAACCAAAAACTGCCTCTGTAATACTCATATCCATCAGACACCTCACAAAGTTTATTACCAAAACTACATGCCAGTGGCTAGTCTGCTTTTTTTTTTTTAATTAATTAATTACCCTACTTAGAGCCTGATGCACTAGTTCTAGTTCATCAATCAAACCCATAATGCTCCGGCATTTCTAAGCATTGGGATTAATGACCGACTAAGGTGAAGACTCATGACTTCATTAGCTCCACCCACAAGTTCACCGCCGATGAACACTACGGGAGTGGATTGGCATCCGAGCCTCACAAGTGCTTGCTCAATTTCCCGTCCCCGGGGCATCTCATTGATCTCATGGACAGCCGGGTTCACCCCAAGGTCACAGAAGAGGGTCTTGATGGTGTGGCACATGCAGCAAGTACTACTGCTAAAGATCACCACTGCCCTCTCGGATGCCAATTGCTGCACCCTCTCCATTGCCAAAATAGACAAGCTCAATATCAAAATAGCCTACAAGGAGCACGATGCCAATGTGACAGTGGTGACAAAGGAAGTGACAACTAATTAAGGGGAGCAATGTGAGTTAATTAGCTAGCGAGGAATGTGAAAGCACTCGAGGGGTTTTGGTGTGAGGTGGTTGAGCTCCATGGAGCCTCATTTATATAGGGTTTTCTCCAGCCCAAACTGATTGCTTTGCTTTGGCTTAACAAAGAAAAAAAGATGGCACCTTGAAGAAGCAAAAACGAGAATGTTCCGCATGATATTTCTGACAGTTTCCAGATCACCATATGATCGTTACTTGACAGGCCAATGGATGTGTCACACCATGAAAAAGACGTAAAGGATCGAATTCTGCATACGGAAGTAACATAAAGAAGTGTTCTTAATTTGTACGGTTTCACATTGTCTTTTTTTCTTTCTTTCTTTCTTTTTTTTTTTTTTTATTATCTATAATAGATTCGCCTGCAATTACTTCTACGTATATATACATGTTTTATTTTTATTTTTTTTTTGTTTTTCCCGTCCACATACAGAGTTTCTTTTCACATGTGTTTGTCTAGGAATATTCCTTGACTTTTACGATGGATATATAAGCATAAGCCGAGTTGGAGAAAGAACTTGGATTTATCCAATTGGGACCTTTCTTTGATTGCAACAACTATCAGGATTCCATCCAATTCAAGGAAAGGCAGGCAAAAAGAGAATGTTAAGAGAAATGACTAGTTTGAGGTGTACCAACCTAGGTATGAAAAGAATGCGATCAATAGTTCTCTTCTAATAAAATATCGGGAGTGAATTAATTAGGTAGATCGGATTAGCAGTAAATAAATAAAGACAATCAATATTTACTAGAGTTCAATAATTTTGAATTTTTTATTTTTGTTTCACTTTAGTACTCAGTGTTATGTATGTCATATGTCACTTAGTTAAGTCCAGTTGCAAGAAAAAAAAAAACCTTTGGATATCTGCATACCAAAATGATGATGCGATAATAGACCATACCTGATATTTTCAGCAGAAACTTTCCTGTGGATAAAATAATCGCTTTCCCTCTTTCTCTGAGAGCTAAGCCTCCCCTCACTCAAGTGGACATTGTTTTCGTCTATTAAAGTGACTGAACGCAGCAAGAGGAGACAGATGCCTCCCCCGGAGGTCCCCACAACACCACTCCCCTAAATGCCAACCCTGAACGCCACAGCATGTATATATATATATAGTTACATTTCCTTTCACATGTTTTGTTAGGATCAATATCATCATATTAACGGATTGACATAACTAAATTATAATTTCCAAAAGGAATCCATATAGATAAATCTGCCTCGGGGATCTCCTCTTTTATTTTGTCACCACAAATGCGAATCTTGATCATTCTGATTTTATTATTCTTTATGTATGATTGGCACTTTTCATGTCAGAGATGTTGCCATGTTTTTTTTCTTTTTTGAACAAAAAATCTTATTAGGAGACACTATAATAAGCAAACCAGGCGGTACAAGCTAGCATATCAGTTCACTGACCTGATACTGGGGCTGCGCACGTACGGCTGTTATTCAATAAAATCAAAATTTTTACCATAAAAAAAAAAAAAATCAAATGAAAGGGAGCGCATGTAATCATCTCTTAAAGAAGACGAGCGCAAAAAAAATGCACAGTTAATCGAACAGGCATACAAGTTGGATGCACTCAGCTCAACAAAATACCAGGGAAAAGAAATGGTAATCATAGAATTTAATTTGGAATTTATATGCTGCATTCAAAGAGCCAAGTAAGAATGTCAACTTTATGCACAAATGATAAAGAAGAATGCGAGGGCGGATCCTGTCATCACAGCCTTTATCAAGGGTTTTGACAGTTTGTGGGGTGCATACAGTGCCTCTTCCATCACAACTTGGCGATCACTTATTCCTTTCTCCATTAAAGAGAGATCTCATCAATAAAGGCAAAGGCACAGAGGAGCATATTTTATACCCTTTGCCTTTGCTGCTGCTAACCTTTCTAGATACCAAAGAGAGAGAATATTTGATAAGAACTGTCCATCCAATATGAAAAACAAAAAAGGACGGGAAAGTAAGAAAATATACAAATTCCCTCTTCAATGCCAATCATCTATCACTTTCGGATTTATCTCATTCATGTGTCGGGGTTGTAATTATTCTTTCCATATTTGTGTATAAGCCATTTACTATTTTGATTGATATTATTACTGTTGCTGTTGTTAGGGGATGACATCAAAGCCTAGAGAGATACTTAATTATGGAGGTGCCTCAGTATTAAACACGTCCATGCATGGATGTGGAATCATATGCGGAGAAAATTTTATTTTATCTGAATTGAATGATCTTAACAAAGAGTCAGATCGTACACAACAGATCTTGAAATGGGGTCGAGAATTTGTGAGTGTCAACTGATTGCCAACCTAAATTTGTTAGGGTCTCCTTATTTTCCACCCCAAGACATTACAAATTCAACTTAACAAATTACAGAGGATGGACTTAAAAAAAAAAAACTTAGATATAAAATTATATAACCCTTTAGACTTAAACTTACAACTTCACTTAAATAATTTTGCTTCTGAAGCCAACCAAATATCAAATGGTTCGTTGGATAATTTAATTAACCTCTACGAGTTGGCATCATAATAAATTAATTAAATTGAATATTTCCTCTCGACAAAATGAAGGAAATTATGGTCAACCACGTCATTTGCATTAGTCTTGACGCAACTACAAATTCGTGTGCGTCTGCATCCATCAGCTCCCCCCATATGCAGACGCCATCATCCTATCTAAAGTTGACTTTCTCCAATCTTACCGATATGCTACTTTAACAAGGTTACATACACAAAGTCGCACGTACATGAAAACCAGTTGCGCCATTTCTGTCCACAAAAAGCAAGTGTACCGTAAGTTATATAGCGTATGGTTTTGCTTCTCCCTTTTTTCCCGGCACCATTTGGCTAGCCTTTATCCGTATAGCGTCTTCGGAATCAAGGTACAAGTAAATTAAATATATAGCTAGACGAGCCACATGGGTCACCATCAAATATTCAAGGTTAATTTTGGGGCATCAATCCAGATATCTCTAGGAACCTCTTACCTTTTCCATGATCGTCCCTTTTGTTGTCATAAATTATCATTGAACAGTGTTGCCAAAATTCAAAGTATGCACCGGACCGTTACGGCCTTGCCTATATATATATATATATATATATAAAGCTCATGAGGGCTCCAAAAATATTGGCACCAATGTCCAGTACATATAAGTCAACAACAATTACTATACAAATCCTTAATCTCCTCTCATATTTCCACCAAAATTCACAAAATAACTTTGATTTCAACCCACAATCATATCATTCGTTGTTCGAATTTCGAAAGTCTTTATCCATCGTACGTGCATACCTTGTAATAACATCAGATGGATCGGGTTACGAAGTTGGCATCCCAAAAGGCAGTGGTGAGCTTCAGCAAGAGCTCGTGCTGCATATGCCACGCAATCAAGAGACTGTTTTACGAGCAAGGGGCGAGCCCCGGTGTTCATGAGCTCGATGAGGATTCCAGAGGAAAGGAAATGGAGTGGGATCTAATGAGGTTAGGATGCAAGCCGTCCGTGCCAGCTGTGTTCGTGGGGGGCAAATTTGTTGGCTCCGCAAACACTGTCATGACTCTTCAGCTCAATGGGTCCCCGAAGAAATTGCTCAAAGACGCTGGAGCCATATGGCTTTAGCTACAATGGAGCCATTACCTTTTTTTATCTTCTTCTATAACCGAGTTTTTGACGATGCAATGTACACTTCTAGCGGTGTACAGGTTTTTAGGCTTACAAGTCACTGTAATAATAAATTACTGGCTCCTTTTTATAGGGCCACTATTGCATGCGGATATAGCTTTTTTCTATTTCTTTGCTTCAATTAAGTTCTCTCTCGGTCTCTCCTCTTTCAATCTGCAGGCTGGGATATATGGTTTGTACTTTCAAGTTGCATCGCAAGTTGATAAAAATTAGGACATCTTGTCTTGCAGTGAGGTTAATTGACTTTAAGTTTCATTGTACATGTGGCCATACCACCGCTAAATGTGGAAAGCTGATGCACTCGGCAACTACTCCGAATATATAATGGCCGACGAATCAAACAAATTTATTGGCGATGGTGTGCATATATATGAGGAAAAGATTTTACAGATTCTGAGCTCACTTAGCCAAGTGTCTTGATTAATATTTGGAACTTTTGATTAAAGATGTTACACTGCGTCACTCTTAATTTAACAATTAATCTTGATTAGGAAAGGTTGCTCGTTTTATCCATAATCATAAATTCAATACTTTACTAAAACGTTTGATGAGAATTCATAAATGTATATTTTAGTTATGCACAATTTTGTGAGTGGTTGGTTTTTAGTTAAACCAGTAAGAATGTACTTTTTGCGGTAAATTTGATGTGGGGTCAACTCGTTGTGTAGAATAAAGACACAATTATTCTTAATAAAATTAATTATGTGATTTGTTGCTCAATATTTATTATATATTCTGACTTTGAAGTTGATATGCATGCACGAATTTTATTTTATTTTTTTTTTTTGGGGGGGGGGAAGATTAATTATATTTGTAGAGTCTAAAAATATTCCACTAAAAATATATGTACCAAGTTCCAACCACAAAATCAAGAAATATGGTATCCAAAGTTTTGATTACTCAAAAACATTGTTAAGGGATTAAAGCTTGGCTTAAAATGATATTGGGGACAGTTTAAGTTTTACAATATTTCATCAATTTAAAATATATAGAAAAAAAAAAAACAAAAAACAAAAAAGGAGCATTGCAAACTAATTCATCACTTACTATCACCACTCATAGCTCCTTCATGAATTGTAACGTCAACCAAATTAAAAGTGGATGTATAGGAGAGAGACAGTGATCATGCTAACGAGGAAGAATGTGTGGCTTTAAACTTTGAGAATTTTTCCCTTTTTTGGGGTATACATCCACAAAATAGCTTAGACGACCCTAAAGGCTATCTTCATGAATGTTTGAATGTGATGGGTATGATTCGCCAATGAAATGACTTCAGCTTCAAAATAATTGAAGTTTACGGATTCGCCCCAGACCAATTTATCATATCTCAGTTTCTGTTTTATCTCATTTTAATTAAATCCATTGTCTACAATCAAGAAAGTGGAAGCTCGGGAGTGTTCGTGTGTCAATTAATTTGTGGGTCTTAACTGTCATTAAGTATCATTTAAGATAGCAATTTCGGTGGAACCATGTTAATTAACTATCATCAAATATCACTTTAGGATAGCAATTTGGGTTTCCTGAGTTGTCCATCTTTTTTTAACCTTTCATATAAGACTTTCTATCACCTAGAGAGCAAGAGAATTTGTCAACTGATTATTAAGAAGCAGAAATTCAAGCCAGGTAGAAGAGTCTTGCATTTCTTTTCCTCGTATAATTCTAAAGATTTTTGGATTTAAATCATCTTTTACTCAAGTTAACTCTATATCAAACATAAGCAAAAATAAATAATTAATTAAGACTTAATCAAAATAAAATAATAATAATATAATATATGTATATAGTCTAAAATTATGTGTATATTGTAGAAACGACTGCTATTCCAACTTTTTTGTAAGGAGAAGAGGTAGCAAGCTAAATAAGTAAATATTCTTCTTGTCTAAGCTGTTGATTCTTTAAAGGAATTTACTCCTTTTTATCTTAAATTAAAAGTAATAGTTATAATTGACAGTAAATTTTTTTGAATTTTGAATTTTGAATTTTAAATTTTAAATTTAAATCTTCTTCTTCAAAAAAAAAAAAAAAAAAAGTTGTAGCGTGCATTCCCTATTCACAATTTCATGCATGCACGTGAGTTTTCTTCTTTTTCTTTGGTTTTTTTTTTTAACCGGCTAGTAATTTTATTATTGTCATCCTTTAAACAGGACACTTAAAATTAAAACATGCGCATGGGTTTTCAGTGACATTGATCGTATTCATAGATTATTCATGGCTCAATGAGTATATTAGTGTAAAAGATCAAGGATCGCTACAAGGCATTGCCATGATATTTAATAATAATAATAATAATAATAAAACTACAAGGCATTACTGCTTTAATTTTTACAGAAATCAGTGACGTGACTACGATTGACTAACCAACCAGTGTCGCAGAATTGGGATGAGTAAACGCAATAAAGGCAACACATTTGCCAACTCACACCCAATGGGAAATGGGAAAATGGAAAATGCCATAAACACATTAGCAAATTTTTTAAAACAAATCAAATCAATCAAGCAATCAATTATTAACTAATTATTACGTAGGGTCAACATTGCTACAAAGAAATCGTAATGTTTTGTTATATATATACCCAAAATCGTTAATTAAATTACAAAGCCCGGCCAGGATGGTATGCAGAGCATAAAAAGCCACAAAAAAAAAAAAAAACAGCATCTACAATCCAGTATAGTACGGAACACCTAGCCCAAGATCAAAGGGTCCCTATACATTCAAAGCCAGCAAAACAGGTGAAATCGTACTAATATTAGCCTAACTTTGTTTTGTCAATTTTGCTGAAGTTGCTGTTACTTTGACGTTTCAAAAGTGCAAAATGTTTCTTTTTTTTTATTTATATATAATCTTTATGGAAAGGAAAAATGGAGAATGATCATAGATGAATGTAGAGCTCGGGCCCGCGAGTCAATGTTATGTAAAATGAACAAGCGGTATATATATATATATATACACTTGCTGTTTTTATATCCTGTACTTTCTGGACTTTTTAAAAAGAAAAATAAATTAAAAAATAAAATAAATTGTGACAAGGCAAAAAGTAAAATGGCAAAAAAAAAAATCCATAAACGTCCGTCATTGTTGGAACTGGAATAGACCCAATTTCTGCAATCAATCATTGTTTATGGTCAAAAGAAACGAAACCCCTTTGCCTAATTGAAAGTTTATTCACATCACTATATCCATTAATAATTACCTTCATCACTTCTTTTTTAAGAAAAGGGTATATTTTTGCACACTTTAATTTGAACCCAAACCATCAAAAACTTTAAATTTTGAATAAATCCGAATGCCAACAAAAAATAATTAACTTTTTTCTACTCATGAAACTTTCTTCCTCACTTCTAATTAATCTCCTTTATGATTTGCTTTGTTGCTTAAATTAAAGAGTCTCCCTGCTGTTATGCAGCGAGTTCAAGCCACACGGATAAGTTTGTTTATGCGAACACAATAAAATAGAATAAATTAAGCCTAATCTGACTGTATATCGTGTCCCATACATCCAATGTAGCCTCGTATTTCAGCGTCTCTTATCTATCTTTTTCCGTAAAGTAAGACGGCTACGTCGTCCACACAGCTGGGGCGGTTGCCTCGTAATTTGAAACAACAACTCGGTCATTTGCTACGAAAGAGACAGTGAAGACCATGTCATTACTCACCGTCACCGTATTCCCATTTTCCTCTGCACCCTTGTCCGTTTTGTTGTTTGACTTGCTGGCACGGCGGCTCCTTAAAAAGTGCTTCTCAGGATGTTAATTTTGAGCCGCCTCGTCGTGCTGAACCGCTATTTAAATCAAAGCTCGGTTTTAATGAGCCTTTCAGGGTTAGTCCTACTTGAGGATTAGACTCTACCCAATAATAAATTCTGCAATTGACAGCTGTCACCTTCACCGTGCTTTTGTGAACCAGAGCAGACCGACGGTTTCTGCCTACTGAGTGGAGTTGGACCGAGTTTTGTCAGATTGCAACATGTGGACTTTGGCTATTACTATTGCGCTATTTCGATGGGACATTCGGGGTGTGGATTGTATCATTTGTTCAAATACGGGATGATGATTTTCTGATTGGACGGCATTCTTCCCATAACATAGCCTCTATTTATATTTATGATTTAAAAAAGAAAAAAAAAAACAATTGCGAGATTCAAGGGAGACAATTTTTAGATACACCAACTCTATACAACACGACCATGATTAATTTTTGGATTTTTGCAAACACTATGTAGCAAAATACTAAAGCTATGTTTGAAATTCTAGTTGTAATTTAAAAAAATTTCATTTTAAATCCAACAAATATTTTTAAAAGCTACATTTTAATTAAAATACATAAACCCCCCAAAAAAATTGTGTTTAACAAGAATGTACCATAAGTTAAGCCTGAATTTGGAAAAGACTCCATTTGGGTGCACCATGGAAACATGTTATTTCAAAAGAAGCGCACCACACTTTTTACAAATATTTAAGACAAAAAATAATAATAATAATCATATATTTAGTAAAATAATTACAATTTTAATAATATATTTGTGATTCTTTTTTTATTCCATCTTAAAGTTTCTCTCACAACCCTGTTTATAAAGTTGACCCGACTTTGCTGTTGGTGCCTCATGAATCACGTGCATAAAACAACTTGTCCAAATTAATGTGTCTGAGCGTCTTGGCTGTGATATCCCACCGTATATGCCCCAGCCTTTGTATGAATTATATATTACGGAAATTTTTAGAGGCACAGTGACAGCGAGGCGCGATGGACAATTATTGATGTAATATAATTTAATAAAAAATTTATTAAACACTATAAGATAAAAATAATGCATAAATTATTAAATAAATTACACAATTCTTACTGTACCCATTATTATTAGGAAAAAAAAATATTAATAATGATAATAATCAAATTAATATATGAAATAATTTGTACAAATAATAATAGCCAATAACATTTATAACCAATATTGGCCTAAGTAATTATAATTTTCTTATGTTTCTTCTAATTAATTGGATTAAACGTATAGTTTTTTTTATTAATTAAATCACAGAACGCATCGTCTCACAAAACTATAATGATTTTGTGAAATGGGAAATCTCACATAAACACACACAAATATTCACTCCCAACGAGGGATCCCTGTGGACATGGAGTTACACATTTACAAAGATAAAAAGCACACTTCCATACAGCAATAAATCTTGACAAAGGAAAAAATAAAATAATATATATATATACACACTGCAATAAATCATTTTTTATGATTAGTAGCTGTAAATGCAAACAGGTGGTTATCGTTTGGTTGTTGGTCAGAGAACTTTAGCTTTGCTTTGTCAACAAAACAAGTTAGCTGTACGAGTAACCATTGCCAATGAAGGCATTCCAATTTAAGGAAATCTTACTGAAAAAATGTATGCGAGCAATGATGAAGTGGACATGGAGCTCCAAGCTTCATGGAGATGTAAGAAAATTACGAAATGAAAGCCAACAAGAGAAAACAGTACTGTTGTCAATCTAAAATTCTCAAATATTAAGTCTGTAAGTCATATTTAACTCATAAATTACTTATTTTATTATTATTATTATTATGAATTACAATTTAAATATTCATACTTAAAATTTCAATAAAAATCCATCAATAATGCTTTTCAACTATACACTAATTAAGTCGAGTGACCAAAGGGCTAGATAGTTGTGAAACACATGGGCCGTGTAGATAATGCACTCACTCTCTCAAAAGTTACAATATGTTTCGTCCATGACATTGTCCGAGCTAGTACTTCATTCATCAACCTACCCAATCTTGCGGACAAAAATGCTAGCTGATTATTTATTTATTTATTTTTGTTCGTTCCATCTGTGAAGGAATTTACGAGAAATTTAACTAATCCTAATCTTCTAATTCCCTCTAATGCAACTAGTAACTTCTTTTGGCACCAGTAGGCAAGAGAGCATGAGATAATAAATTTTACAATTAGATTAAAAAAAAAAGGTTATTGATAACTCTAATATTTTATAAAATTAAATATGTATTTAATTTTATGGAACACTTGATTGAGTATTTGAAATCATGAGCTCATAATATGAATAAATATTTTAAACCATTAAACGACAATGATTCGGTGGTATAAAAAATTTTGATGATTAAGTAGGCAAAGCAGGATCCATTTTCCTGTGGAAATACATTTAATGGATCTCTTTTAAACATACTACTGTAAAAGGTAATCTTTAAAAATTAAATTATCTATGCAGTATTCAGAAAAAATGAACTAATGAGAAAAACAAAAAAAAAAAAAAGTGATCTTAACAAATTTAAATCATCTGTGTAATAATTAGAAAAAAGAAAAACGTAGTAATAAGAAAACAGAATTCAAAGAATTTCTACGTTTTTCACGAGATTAAAGTTTGAACAATTGTAACAGGTGTTTGGAATTCAAGATTACAATTTAATTATTTGTTCCGTATATATATATATATATATATTTATTTATTTATATATATAAATAAGATAGAGAGAGAGAATTTAAATTTATTTGTAAAAATTTTCAAAGTCAAAATCCAACCAAAACGAGTAGTTCGCACTTGGCATTGCCATTGCAACTGAAAGCGGTAAGTGGGTAACCCCTTAATGTATTTAGTTAATATTTTAATTAATGGAAGTAATTAATTCTGCAAAAAAAAAAAAAAAACCGCCAAAAACCACAAAAGCATCTCGTCTTACTTCTGCCCACTACGGTCTTAATTAAAACAACCTCTTTTTTCTTCTTTTTTTTTTCTTTTTACTAAAAAAGGAACAAATCAATTTTAAAATTCCCAAAATTCGTACTTCAAACGCGGGAGTTTCTCGGGCGTTGGATCAACCACCATGTCGTCATTCCACGCAGGTCGACCTTCAAATCCAACGGTCTGAAACCTCAGCCCCACAACTTCCTTTTTATTACAAATTTTTTTTTTTTAAAACATGTGTTAAGAATGCCCATCAGAAATGTGGAAGGACATCGCTTGAAGTGGGGCCCAACCCGACAATATGATGTCCCTCCAAGACGTAATTTCTCTTATTTTCAAGGGTTAAAAGTGAAAAGTTAAAGCAACTTGAGCATATATATTAAAAAAAAAAAACAAAAGTCATCGATGGCATCTTTTCTCATTATTCCGATAGATATTTAATTTTTCTCCTTTTTTGTGAGCATGAGTACGACCAGTTCATCACAATTACCGGATAATTAGAAATTTCTTATTTTTTATTTTGACCCCAAAATTCTGTATTTATTTGCTTAATTACTTCTTTCTAAATTGATTGAGTTTTTATTTTATTTTTTTTGGAGCTTTTCTTTACCTTCTCTTTGTTGCTTGCTTCCACAACAGTTTCTTCGATTTGTTGATCTAACCTTTTGGTAGTCTCTCTCGATCTTTTTCTTCAATGACAACTAAAGATCCTAGAGGGAGAAATTGTAGAGAGGGAAAGCTAAAGCACAAAGTAAAGTGAGTAACTTGGTACTGAATTGCATCGGATGTTCTGAAGAGTGGGTTGCTAAAGCCTCCAACTTTGGGATTTTGGCAGTGTTTGTTCTTCTGGGGTTGTGTTTTGTGTGTCGTATCAAAAATTGAGGCTTCTGGGTCGGGTTTGATTTGCTTGGATTTGACATGGGTGGCTGCTTTCCTTGTTTTGGATCATCAAACAAGGAGGGTTGTGGTGCTGTTAAAGAAGTAGCCGAGAATGATTCACTGAAAGAAAGCTCGGTTGCTCAGTCACATCATGTTGGCAGGGTTGGCTCAGGTAAAAGATTCTATCTTTGTGGAATTATTTTGGTGAATTGTCTTTTTTCTTTTTATTCTCTCTAAGATACGTGGGGTTTGCTTTTTGCGTTGAATCATAGTTTTTTTGGTATCATTTTTCGAGTGCTGGCTGTAGCTTGCTCGTAGAATTTGTGGCTACTTTGATCCGTCTTATCTAATGTTGGTTTGCAAAAGTGGAATCTTTAGCTGCCAACTTTACATTTATTTAATGGATTGCTGAGCTGCTAATTTTTCTTGTTGTCTGTGATGTTTGATTTTCATGTTAAAACAGTCGTGGCATGTTTTATTTTGGAGATCTGCTTTTAGTTTAGTCACAATTATGACTTCTTGTCTATCAGAATCGTTAAGATTAAACAGAATCAGATGCTGTTAACTGCATTTCAGGTCAAAATGTTTAATTTCCCATTGATATAAAATTAACTAAAAATTCTCAAATTTGTATGTATGGTGATTTCTGCATCTATGGAATAGGTAATGCTGAGACTTCAATTCCTTTGAATTTAAAGGAATATTGTTTTGGCCCAAATTATTAGAAATTTTAGGCAAGGTCTATATTATTAGATATCATTGCCCATGCTGTTGAAATTTCGATTCTATTGAAGTGCTCGATCCAGCAAAGTTCGTCTTATTCTAAAATGAATTTGATTGGACATACAAAAGTAGCTCTTGCATACTACTATTCCTATATGGTTACCTGCTAAGCACAATTTCATAGCGTTCAAGAGTATCTCATAAAACTTGCAAAAAGTTCTGTTATATGCTAATTTCTTTGACCTGTTATCTCTGTATTGTATCATAATGTTAGCAACACATCATCAATTTATTGCAAAGTCATAGCTGATCCATTTTTCCTCCTCAATTTTCCTTCTTCACTTTTCTAACTTGTTTATCTATGTAGACAAATCAAAATCTCAGAATGGTTCTGATCCCAAGAAGGAGGCATCAATTCCAAAGGATAGATCAACGGATCATATTGCAGCACAAACTTTTACATTCCGAGAACTAGCTTCTGCTACAAAGAATTTTAGACAAGACTGCCAGTTAGGTGAAGGCGGTTTTGGACGTGTTTACAAAGGACGTTTGGAGAACACGGGACAAGTAAGTGGCGATGTGCTTTTATATACTTTGAAGAATGAGTACAACTAATTTTATGCTCATCTATATTTTCAGGTTGTTGCTGTGAAACAGCTTGACAGGAATGGCCTTCAAGGCAATAGAGAATTTCTAGTGGAGGTCCTGATGCTTAGCCTCCTACACCATCCAAACCTTGTCAACTTGATTGGTTATTGTGCTGATGGGGACCAACGCCTCCTTGTCTATGAGTTTATGCCATTGGGATCGCTGGAGGATCACTTACACTGTTAGTACTTAATCTCTATCTAATTTGATCCATGCTACTTGTTGAACCTCTTTGTGCTATGTTGAATATACCTTGCCAATGCATTGCACAGAAGTGACACCTTATGTACTGTTTTTTACTGGAAAAATATCGTTTATCTAGCTATAATCCATAGCTTTTAATAATATAGCAATATCATTTATTAATGAAAGCATCTATGAGTAGCATCTTTATTTTAAGTGTCAACATATTGTTCAGACGCCATTATTGTTTTACTTTATCTCTTTAAATGTGTGAAATTCTCTAGAAATGTTGCACTCCTTACTTTAATATTCGAGCATTACTTATAGAATGCTGCATTAATTAGAGTATTGATGATAATGAAGTATCAAAAGGCTTTTTACCCAGTAGTGGAGTGGCTTGGCATTTTAACCATGAGATGGATCACTCAAATTAAAAGAATCATCCATCTGTATATGTCAAGATCAATAACTGGAATGACCAAACTTGGAAAGCATTTCTAATAGTTTTGGAAAGAATCTGATCAAGTTCATTGTAACCTTTTAGACCTTTTATGGGAGGTTGATTTTTACCAGTTGAAAAGACAAACTCATGCAAATAGCAGGCTTGGAGGTGCTCTAAAGTGGAATAGGATGGAGTTATTACATGTCCCATGCCATTGATAGCAGCAGTAGATGAACTTGATCTATTGGTGACAATAATAGTAATTTGAAAAATAGAAGCAGTTGAGGATAACACATGAAATCTCAGTGTTAGTGGCAGCAGGCATAACTATAGTAGATTTTGGGAAGTATTTGTGGCAGTATGACCTGGCATGATGATGGCAGTTAAAACCTTCTTGAGTTTTGGCATTGATACCATTGATTATCTGAATGTATCTACCAGTTTAAAAGAGGCAAGGACAAGTATTTCAGGTGATAGAGATGTGTAGAAGCTATTAGTTGATGCTTATCTGAGTAGAGATGCGTAGAAAGTACTGCAGATGTCAAATTAACTAAACATTTTTTCATCTCATGAGAATACCTGACAGTAAAAATGGTATCAAAATAACTCTCAGATTGTAAACATGCAAATGCACAAGAAAACTTTTGGATTTTTCTGAAGCTTTCTCCTTCACTTTTTTCTATGCATATTTATTTACCATCAAAACAAATAATCATTGTTTGTGTGTACCCATTTAATGAACCTGTTAGGCCATTTTTGTAGGATTATGTATCAGTCTATGCTTATGGTAGATATCTTGGTAAACCACAATTACAGCAATTGCATGTTACTTCATAAAAAATGCTTTTCATCAGATAAGTAATTGTCTTGAATACATGCCAATGCTATTAAAAAATAGAAAAAAATAGGATCCAAAGTCCAGATGCCTACTTCAGCAAAAACTCATCCTTTTTTATTTTTTGGATTTTCAATTTGAGAATAAGAATTGTCATTCACAATAATATTGAGCTCCATGAATGACTGATGAATTGGTATTGTCTGCTAACTGCATTTCTTAGTTACTTATACCTATAAATGTGATGTCCTACTAAAAATATGCTGTACTGATGTTTTATATGTTAATTCTGCAACCTTCAACATCACATTCACATAATTCAGCTTGATCTATTTTGGCCACTCATTTCACTCCACCAGTCAGTTGTAGACTGGTCTGAAGTTTGAACCAAACTGAACAAGCATTGTTTCTGCAGCACACATTTGTAATGGTATTTAAATCTTGTTTTCAGATCTTCCACCAGATGGGGAGCCTTTGGACTGGAACACAAGGATGAAAATTGCAGCCGGTGCAGCTAAGGGGTTGGAGTACTTGCATGACAAAGCAAACCCTCCTGTCATTTACAGGGACTTAAAGTCCTCTAACATCCTTCTTGACAAGGGTTATCACCCCAAGCTATCAGATTTTGGTCTTGCAAAACTGGGCCCTGTTGGTGACAAGACTCATGTCTCCACACGTGTCATGGGAACATATGGTTATTGTGCTCCGGAATATGCTATGACTGGCCAACTTACTCTGAAGTCTGATGTCTACAGTTTTGGAGTTGTCTTTCTGGAAATCATCACAGGGCGCAAGGCTATTGATAATACCCGGGCTCCTGGAGAACACAATCTTGTAGCATGGGTAGGTGCTTCTTCCCTTGTCATTTGGAAACTTTTAAGGATTTACAATCATCAAACAATGGTATTTTATCTATTGTCTTTGAATGAATATGAAATAAGATTTCTCTTCCTTTCTCTTTGTATTGTGGGATGTGGGGTTCTTTAGGCAAGGCCACTTTTCAAAGATCGAAGGAAGTTTCCAAAAATGGTTGACCCACTGCTTCAAGGTCATTATCCAATGCGAGGATTGTATCAAGCACTAGCAGTGGCGGCAATGTGTCTGCAAGAACAGGCTGCTACAAGGCCTCTAATAGGCGATGTTGTTACTGCACTCACATATTTAGCTTCCCAAACCTATGACCCAAATGCACCTAGTCAAAGTAACAGAGTAGGAACTTCTACTCCGAGGAGCAGGGATGAGTGGAGGAGCGTGGCAGATGGAGTGGATAGTCCAGACGAAAAAGGACGTGGCAGGCGAAATGGATCTCCTTCTACTTACAAAAATTCACCTGATTATAGAAAGTGGGATCAACTGGGCACTGGGACAGAGCTGGGGAGGAATGACACTGGTGGTGGGTCTGGCAGAAAATGGGGCCTGAATCACTCAGAACAACAGGATTCCCAGAGGGACAGTCCTGTAAGTTCCATCAGGGCAAAGGGAACACCAAGGAATCGTGATCTAGATAGAGAGCGTGCAGTAGCGGAGGCAAAAGTATGGGGTGAAAATTGGAGGGAGAAGAAGCGAGCAAATGCAACGGATAGCTTGGATGGTACAGATGAGTAAATTGAAAGAACAGGTCGGTTGAATGCTTTATTGGCCTTCTGGCCAAATATAATTTCTATGCTTCCAAGGGTCATCATGAAGAAAAGAAACGTTGCACATATGCAATCCTTCATTGCTTGGTTTCCAGTTGCACTCCCGGGAATAAGACTTCTTGTATCCAGCGTTGACTGTTGTTTGTTCCATGATATAATGGTTAGTCTGAGTATCAACCGAATGGTTCGATCATATGGTCGAAGCAAACAGACACAGTACAGAGAAGGGTTCGGGGAAAGGGGTTCCTCTTGTTTGGTTCCTGGAGTTTACAGGTAACCCAACCTCACAGAGGATGATTTATGCAGCTTGTTATGTTATGCATCTAGGCCTTTGTGAAGTTCGTGTCACAAGATATGTGCCAAGATGGCTAATTTTTGCGCCCCCCCCCCCCCCCCCCCCAAAAAAAGTGTCCTAATGTGGGGAAATCTAGTGGTTTGTTGTGGATGTGGCATTGATGTTACATTTGTACTCGTACAGTCTCTGTGTATGGACTTGAGTCAGTCATACTTCAGATTGATGCAGAAGGTTTTTGCCATATTTGCATGAATGAATTGATTTTGTAATTCTGTATACTGATCTCTCCCTTCCCTTCTCCCAATTCCCACACCAATATATATATATATATGAATAAAAATAGTGAAAGACAAAAGCAAACCCTGTACACATTATTAGGCTTCGATCTGGTGATGTTGGACTATGCTGCCTGCAAACACAGCAGTGGTGTAGCCTTAGGGAATTGCGGCACATTCCACCTTGAGATCCAAGCCGATCTTTTCAAGCTGAAGCCACGAAATGAGCACTTGTCTGATGTACCCCTGAAAGCATATGTTTCGTTTTCACAACCATGGGTTCGGCACGCCGGGCAGATGGGACTAAAGCCTGACCTTAATGGCCTACAGTCTGCAGGACCGATAACTCTTTAAGCCGATGCATGTGGAACCATTATTCAAATTCTTCCTTTTTCAGAAAGTTATTCTTGACTACACCACCCATATTTTTTTTTAAAAAAATACATATATTTAACAAATGAGAGAAAGATGCAATGTGCAAAATAGAGAAACTTTTGGCTTGTTTTCATTTTTTAGATTTTTTTTTTCAAATTTTTTCAATTTTAAAATTTTAGGAATTTTAATTTTTTTTTGTCTTTTTTAATTTTCTTTTTTTATAAAATTTATAAGTTTTAATTTTTTTATAATTTTTTAGAATTTTCAATTTTTTCAAAAATTTCAAAATTTTTTGAGTTTTTATATTTTCGTAAAAATTTTCTTTTTTTTATTTATAATTTATTTTCAAATTTTTTAAATATTATGATATCAGAAAAACAATAATATAATATCTAAATCAACGCCAAGCAACTAACCTAACATAACATTATACATTTGATGGTAAATTAATGAAAAAAAATTAAAATTATTAATATAAGAAAAACGTGAGGGACTAACAGTGAATATATATATATATATTACATTTATGATTTTAAAAGCAGTTAAACTGTAGCTTTTTGCCAAAAATAATAAAATAATAAAATACTCAAGTGCAAGTGTAGGGGACGATGGTGGACCAGCGCTGTCCGGGAGCAAAACCCTCCTTCTTCACACCAGAGTCCGGAGTCTTTAAACCCTGAGCATTTCTGTGCGGTATATTTCCGACATACCCGAACTAACCCGCCGAGTTGACTTAGGACGCGAACTAAGACGCGGCTGCAATTCGAAGCCATTGAAAATAGGAAAAACAAAGCTATGCAAGTCTTCTCAAACGCGCGTCGACTCACTCGGCTCTCGAAGCGTTCGAGTCTCCTCCTCAACTCCTCCTCCGCCGCCGCCGCCGCCGCGGCGGATCACAAGCCCTCCTCCTCCGATTTCCAAACCCTAGTCTCTCCTCCTCACACCTCGCATCAATGCGAAAGCCGCCGCTCCTTCCTCCACTTCTCAGGTACTCTTTGAAATACCGTTCTAATACACTCGAAGTTGCGTAAATTTTACCCGAATACTGAAGCTATAAATTTCGCAGGAATTTCTCAAGGCAATCATTTGCCGACGGATCGCCCATTGTATACAAGAACGTTGCTGGCGGCTTCCATTTCTACGGAATCGACTGCCGGAGAAAGTGCTCCCTCAGGTTCCCTGATCCTTATTTTGCTTGATTTTCACTTTTTTTTTTTCTCTCAATGTCTTTCTTGTTTTGAAAGTCATGTCTGGTTGTCTGGTTGGTTACTTCGTAATTAGTGGCCATTTTTTTATGCTTTTTTGAATGCAGAGGCAGTGAAGGAGCTCTATGATAAAATTATCGATTCTGTGCGTGTTAAACGAACAATGGCTCCGAACACTTGGTTATGGTCGTTGATTGAGAATTGTAAAAACCGGGAAGACGTTAAGCTTCTCTTTGACGCTTTGCAGAATCTCCGAATATTTGTTAGTGCTTAATTTCAAATCTGTTAATTGGTGCCATAGGCTTTCATGGGATTGTCGATAATTCAGGAAGCTTTTTTTCTTTTTTTACTAAAATGATGTTGGTTTCTGATGGGCAGAGGATGTCAAGTCTTCGTATTCATTCTAATTTCAATTGCAATCTTTGCCGTGAAGTTACAAAAGCTTGTGTTCGTGTGGGGGCCATTAACTTTGGTATGTGTTTGTGGACTTCTTGCTGTATGTTTAGTTGTGCAGTGTATCTGCTCTATCATGTATTGGTGTTTATTCTCCAGGAAAGAAGACCTTGTCAAAGCACAATGTTTATGGTTTAGCTCCTACCATTGGTTCTGCCCACCATTTGCTGGTATAGATAAACTCCAATCTTCTGTGAGGTTATGTTGTTGCTTGGACACATGTAGAATAATGTATTTGCAAATGTGAATACAACAACAAAGTCTTGATCCCAAATTTCATTGGGGCAGCTACATGAATCTTTTCCCACATATCCTTTCAAATCTAAATATAAATATGGTTGCTGTAATTGAACTGCAGTCTTATGCTAAGGAAAGGAATGATGCCAAACTCATGACTGAAGTGATGAAACTTATGAAAGTGAATGATGTCCCGTTACAAGCTGGTACAGCAGATATTGTTTTCAGGTATTAAGATGGGTGAACCTGATGTGTTCATTTTTTTACCCCATATTGCTTAGATAAAATTCTAAATGCTGAACTCTCTCAACAAGGTTGAGTTATACTTGCATTCTAATTGAGGCTGGAAATTTGTGGGGCTTGTATCTGATTTTGTGCTTGATTTTTAAATTCTTACCTAGATCAAGGTATCTAAATCATTTAGGTTATTTAAAGTTAGTCATGCAACTGCAGTTGGATTTATTGTTGTACATTACTAATCCTATGGTCTAGGTTCCTATTTGATTGCATGGCATGCGATAATATCTCTGATATTGATTTGATATGTTTGATATAATACCTCAACGAGTCTTGGTATGTGAATTGTTGACTATTGTTTGGCTTAGCATAAGACAAGGTCCAAATCTTGTTCAATGCTATTGCTGTGCAGGATTCTGTGATATTGCAAAGTCAATCTTCTAGAGTTGTTTAGTCATGGGGAAGCTGGACTTTCCTTGAACCATCATATTGTTGGGAGAGTGTTCTAATGTTTAGATGCTGATTTGGGATATGACTTGTGCTTTATATTTGGATTTTACATTTTCAGTATCTGCTGTGAGTTGGATAACTGGGAGTTGATTTCAAAGTATTCAAAAAGATTTCTCAAGGCTGGTGTAAAATTACGGAAGACTGCATTTGACATGTGGATGGATTTTGCTGCCAGAAGAGGTCCCTATAAGTTCTTAATCCTCTGTTTTCATGCAATATCAAATTTATCATCTTTCATGTGCTTGCCATCTCATTTTAGAGGTGGTATAGCTTGTTGGTTAGAGATTCTGTTGTCAAGTGTCATATCCAGTGTATTTATGAATATACTACTCTGCTTGGTCTTGAATTCATCTTTTTGTTATTTTGTTATGTATTATATCTGTGCTCCTTGCAGTGACTGGCATGCGTCAGGGGTTTTCCCCTTAGTTGAGGGTTCCAAGACTTGATCAGATATCAAACATGTTTACTGTTCCTTTTATGTTCTTTATACAAATTCTATTTGCATTTAGGTGCACATGTACAGTCCAATGTGCCACCATGTTGTAGAAGCTCATTTTTGTGATTTGTCAATGTTCCATAACTGTGTTTCCTTTGGTTGAGGAAAGATACATTCCTTTGCTCACTTAGTGCCTATGCCTTAATTATCTTTACAGGGGATGTGGAGTCTTTATGGTATATTGAGAAGTTGAGATCAGAATCGATTAAGGGACACAGTGTTCTAAGTGGTTTTTCATGCACAAAGGTAGTCAACCTCACAAGATCCATTTTTGTGTTATGTTCAACAAGAAAATTGATATTTTGTTGCAAAGCACAATGCATACTTCCTTGGTTTAATCATATCTGTCTATTTGAACACAGGGAAACGCACACAAAAAAAAACAAAAAATAAGTTGACATCAGGTTTTTACATGTGGCTTTGTGCAGGGTTTAATACTAGAACATAAGCCTGAGGATGCTGCTGCAGTAATTCAAGTTCTTAATCAGGTGCCTATTTCCCATGCATGTTTACATCAGGATCGGTAAAAATCCCACTCAAAGCACTTCTTTACCTACAACATTTAGTAAAGCAGATAATTTTCTATACAAAACACACTCTACTAATAGCACAAGTTGTTGCACAGTTGTTAAGTATGCAGAGAGATGAAGCTTAATCAAAAAGTATGAAAGCACTAGGAATAATTAAACCAATAGGTCAAATATCATCAGCTTTAATCAACATGCTGAGAGGTTCTTACAAATGCAAATATGGATTTTTCTCTTTAATTTCTGCATTAGAGTGGAAGGGAGAAATACGCTTGCAGCTGCAAAATTGCCTTGCTTGCAGACCTCAAAATTGCCTTTTATGAAATAAATTTGCCCTTCATGAGTGCAGACTTTATCTGATAAGAAGTCGGGTATCATGGCTGAACTTCAAAAGTTAGTCAATGAATGGCCTTTGGATGTAATCAAGCACCAAAAAGAGGAGAATAGAAAGGTAAGATCATTCTATGTTGTTTTTGAAAAGTAAGATAATGACTTTCTATGGTGTTTTTGAAAAGTAAGATCATTCATACTCAATAGCATGTGTTTTAGAACCTAATTGTACACATCTTGATCACTGTTATTATCAGGCAATGGTTGCTGCTTTGAAACATGACATTCCTGCCATGATTACTACTTTGTGGAATGCTGGCTTAGAGGTGAATGTTGATCTGGAAGACCTAAAAAATAAAGAGATTCCCTGTTAAAATGATAAGATTGAGATGAAGCTTGACAATCTGAATCTTAGCGTGCTTTGCATGGTCTCTGATTGTAGAAGAGAAACATGATTGACGATTAGAGTCGAGCAACTATTTTGTGATGAGCAGTGCATTGATTTTGACCCTTTTACCGGGTATAATGCTGTTGGCTTTAGTAGAATCCTCTGCACTGTCAAGAATTTATGTTGATTCTCGCCTTAATTCATTAGGGCTGATAACCTCTGATCTGTTCTGTTTTTGTCTACTTGTTGATAATTTTGCATTTCTGATGCATTTTTACAATTAGCGATGGGTAAAAGGGAATGAAAGATCCATAGTATTGGGGTGGAAGATTTGAGTATGAGAATTATGGGGCATCTTTATGTTTCAGATGGATTATTTGCGCTTTCAGTTTATCTCAATATGGACTTAAAATCTCGTTGTGCAGCTACCCTTCATATTGAGTTTATTAAAGACTATCGATATCACTCCTTTCCTAGTGTCATGGGTATGATTAGGGCTTTTAGATATGTTGAATTCAAGCAATGCTCGTAGTTCAAGCCACATAGATTGCATCCCAGACTCAATTTCCAAATAACTTTTGTTTCCGATCAAAATGCCGTGTTTAACAACCTACACAAGCAATTCACCAAAAAACAAAGAATAGAAAAATGCAAGCAAGCACGTTAAGTGTTGGAACGAATGCATATGGTATCAGTACATCCTTAGTCCAGTGGTGGGTACGAGGTGCATCTATTGGCAATTATGTTCATCGGGTTCATCATATCTGCCCATAAAGTAACAAATGAAACAGCGATAATTTCACCTAAGGAATCAAGACTTCTAGTAAAAGGTAAAAGCAATCCACTCTCCTATAAAGCAGCTCCCCAACATTAACTTGTGGAAAAAAGACACAGAAAGAAACAGAACAAGAAATGTGGACTTTCAAGTTTCCACTCATAGAAAAACGAACATCAGCGTAATTCCAGAATTTTGTCGCATGAGAGTACAAAATAGATCCAAAGAAGCGTAGGAGAGGAGAAATAAATCCACAAACAAGGTCCAAAATATTCTACTGGGTTTTCTTGCTGACCAAAAGAAAGCAAGCACAAACAACAAGAGAAATACCATTAAGCCGATTAAACAACTTGAGAGAGCGAAGCAGCAACAGCTACCTGGTTGCAGAGTTTCCAGAGACACTGCAACAATTTGTTTCACCTCAAGTGTGAATTCCCCTTGTAGCCTGTGAGGCAAACGCCCACAGCTGCTCTATTGCTGGAAAGCAATGCCAACTCCCTTCAACAGGGGAATTATGGTTATGATTGGAGACAAGCCTTTCTTCAGGACAACCAAAAGAGTGCAGTAAGTGCTGTATAAGAACATGCTACCTGGCCAATGAGGTCAAGATTAGTTGAACTTCTATGTCATAAATCATAATATGGCATGCTACTGCAACACTGAATGGTTTCCATAACCTTGGTACAAACAACCTTGCACCTTAAATATGCAATCAAACATATATTGTGATCTTTCTCCAAACATCATGCATTAACCAAAGAATAACCCATTCAAATCAAGGCACAAGGATAGTAAAAACTGAAAAAGAATACCTCTTCGACAAGGAGACCTTCTGAGATATCAGGGCACATGACATTAACCTATTCCAACAACTATGTAAACTGCCTGCATAAAGATTGCATTCCAATCCAAGGTTGATGGGTTACCCTGTGCCATAACCCCAATCATTAGATATCTACAATCATTGAACTTAATTTCCATTATATTTCACTTAGGCTACAAGTTCACAGCAGACCAACAACTATCTAGGCTATTCATTTGGAGAACAAAACATAACTGCATTGGTAAAAAGAATGGAAAAACGTATAATAAAGATCCCACAAACCCACACCATATAGTTTTCTTACATTTTTCATTATTTCACACAACAAAATCTCAATACTGCACTCACCAAAACTCTAATCTAAAGACTGAAAATTTCTGTCAACTTTAATACAAATCCAAGAAATTAATTAATTTAATGAAGGGTAGAATGAGAGCAAACTGATTAAAAAAAAGAAGAAGAATGGAATTCCAAAAACCAGACACTTTTGAGTGGCAAGGTTGCCCTTTTATGAACATCAGCTATGGTCAAATGGCATTTTAGTAACCAATGAGTTTTAGCTCAATGGTACTAGAGTCGTCTCCAGGACTTAAGATCTCAAGTTTGCATCCCAGTTTGTGCCAATTAAACCTAAAAAGCGGCATTTTACTAGATTGGTCCAGGTCTCTATTGACAAAATCCACCTTTCTGTTGGCAACAGTCATTGTTGCAGGGCCTTTAATGCAACACAAGAAATGAAAAATGCCATCTGTAAGGTTTTAGAAGGCCAACGCAAGTAACTGGCCAAGTTATGTAAGATAATTGAGTATTTAAAACTAATGCTAGGCTGGTGGAGGGCTAAGTCATTTTCCCTTCTCCTGCCATTGGACTTCTATGAATAAAGAAAAGGTAATGTGATGTTTTATTCCGTACCTGGATTTACCAGGAGCTATAAGCTCATATTGTTCAACATGATAATGGCCAGGAGCTATAAACTTGTCCCAAGGCCTTACATGAAATTTCTCAGAATGACAATTAAGCTGAAATAAATTTCTACTGATTAAGCAGGGTCACTTGGATCAGCCATGACAACTGACATAATCACCCAAAAGTCTCAACCTTGCTGTTGGCATTGTATCATCTGTTTGAACTCTTGAAGCAGTGACATTGCGGTGTAGAAACTATCAGAGCACCTCCCTTTGTATCCACATCCCAGTGCAGATTAAGATTTAAAACATTAAACTTTGACTTAAAAAAATTCTGCACATACCCAATACCAGGAATATGCATTCAAACAAAAGTATAAACAAAGGTGAAACCACTCAGCCGTCCCCATTTCCATGAGTTAGAAATTGCCATCTAATGCCACTGTGCATTGTATCAACTTTCCAAATCCACAAAAACACCATTATCATAATATTAAGCAATTCTCCCTACAACCCAAATGACATAAAAAGATAAAAGTGATATTGAGGTTTAATTCAAGCTTTCACTTGCCACATTTTCCTCCCAAATTTGTGGTTTCACTCAATAGATAACCAATAGATATGTGTGGGCACACCATAAACACAATACAAACACATGGCCACAATTAAAGAATGCAAATGCCCATTTCAGTCCAGATGCTTACACAAAACTGCCAATGCAATGATGCATTGCATCACAAAACATGAATTGCACTTGAAAAATGAGAACTTTCCCAGACCTCAACGCCCTCAACATCTTCTCTGCTAACAAACAACCTATCCCCACCCCCTTCAATTCTCTTTATTATCCCTCTCTCTGAATCCTCCACCTTATCCACAAAATTCCTCCTATACAACCCTTCACCAATCCTACTCTCTCTTTCCAGTCCATTATCTCTCTGTTGTAACCTTGACCACACCTCTAAGGCCCTTTCTCTTCCCACAAACACCTGACTCCTATAGCAATGTATCACACTATTGTTTCCACTCCCCATGGACATCAAACTGGGGTTTGTGTCCTTCAAATAGACCCACGGATCATCACCTAAATTGCGTAAATCTGCCACTGCCAAATCGCCAGACTTTGAGCAAATCTTGAACAAAGTGGAGTCCTCAACTTCCACGTCAGCGTCAGCCAATGAGTCCCCGAACCTGCTGCTTCGGCCGGAACCGGGCTCGTTCGTCTCCCAAACCACTGAACCGGACCTCGGGTCCCATATTCTGATGTATCCAGAGTATCCAAACGCCCCGCACGTGACCGCCGTTCCGATGATCGTGCCAGTCTCCGGCAGCCAAGTTAGCTTGCTGGGCACCATGTTTTTCACGGCGCTACCTGATTGCCTCCCAATCTCTGACGCTATCTGGAGCGTTGACTTATCTATTAGCAGTATGCAATTCTCTCTATGTGCACAATTGAAGGAAGCAAAGACTTGGTCGGGTGAGTTGGCGATTGAAGTAACGCAAGCTCTGTAGATTCTCGGATCGGACTGGTCGGTCCAGTGGACTGACCCGACGTGGCTAGAACTAGAGAAATCATAGAAATGGAGGCCTGAGGCGGCGTCGGAGGCGACGGCCGCTACGTCAGGCCAGATGCGGCGAATTGAGGTAATATCTTCGAGGTGCGTGCGGATGGTACAAGAGTGGCTAAGGTTCCAGTCATAGGCGGAAATCTGGCCGCCGTGAGCGATCCACACAGAGCCGTCACCGGCAGCGGCGGTGAAAGCAGAAGCAAGTCCGTCGGAGGCGGGCCGCACGGTGGCGACGAGGGAGGCGTCGATTCCCGAAAGAGGCGGCGGAGACATGGCCGAACGGAGCTGGGACTCGATGCCGTAGTAAAGGGCCTCGTCGGCAAGCTCTTGCTTAGAAAATCGGCGGGCGGTGGATGGGAGGCGGTTGGTGCGGAGCAGAGAGAGAAGAGCAGAGAAGATCTCAGGGTCGCGATCGATGAAAACGGGGACAGCGGTGGGGCGGCGGCGGGAGAGGGCGGCCAAGAGAGAGTCGGGACCGCCGGATTGGAGAGTGGAAATAGTAGTTTCGAAGAGCTTGCCGCCAACGTTAAGTTTGATGCGGTCGCGAGGATCGGAGACAGGGGCATAATTGGAAGTTCCGTTCTCCCCCTCCATCGTCGCAACGCAAGAAAATAAACAGACAGTCAGACAGACAGACAAGCTCGCTCCCACTATTTTAACTTCAAAACCGCTGCCTTTGCAGATTGGAAGTAACTTCAAACCTCATCTTATCTGCTATATTTGGTGCAAAACGTAAACCGTAAGATTTTCAAGGTCAGATCCATACCGTCAATACTTGGGGCTAAACATTTTTGGGCTCCTCTTTCCATTAGTTGCAAGCTCATGTTACTTATCAATTGATCTATGAACTTGGTGTCCAATGAAAAGATGATGGGTTCAAATTTTACCTCTTCCATCTTCTTTTCTTGTCCTTTACATTTATATTAAAAATAAAAATAAAAATAAAAATAAAAAAACAAACAGACAGACAGACAAACAAGAATTCTGCCTGTAGAAGATGCTGAGTCATTGTGGCATATCCAGAAGTGGGTTTTGGTGTGCTTTGTAGCATTATTGGTAGGTTATGTGGTCAGGCCTAGTAGTAGCTATGTATGCATAATAAATATAGTATATAAAATTGTTTAGATCAGTTTTGGATGGTTATAAAAGACAATTATTGCATGCCTGTATGTATACCCTTGTGAGTCGATTTCTGTATTAGAATGACATCCAATAAAACAAAGTTTGCTCTTCTTCGTTCATTGAGTTACTAGGAGAACTTTGCATTACTGTTACTTCTAATAGAAACAAAGCAATTTCCTCCTACAAAGCAGCCGTCCCAAAAACACAACAAAAAGGAAAGAAAGAGTAAGGAAGGCCCGGACCTTCCTTCCATGCACAATTGGAAGATGGAAACATGGACAGCAACACAGTTCCGGACTTGTACTACGCGGTAGGAGATGATAAATTCAAGGAGGGCGTACGAGAAAAGAAACAAATCCACAAACAGGGTCCTAAGTAATTTACTTATATTTCTTGTGGAGCCTCAAAGAAGCAAGCGCAACCAGCAACACAAACACCATCGAACCGACCAGAGACAGCGCAACAGCAGCAGCTACCTGGTTGCAAAATTTCCCGAAGACGTTGCACGTTTTATCCCACCTAACGTGTGAATTCCCTTTGTAGCCCATGAGGCCAATGGCCATGGCAGCTCCATTGCTGGAGAAGAGCAATGCCATCGTCAACAGGTCGAGTGTGATAATGATTGGCGACAAGTATTTCTTGCTGCCGATTGACAGGATCAGGGAGAGTGCTGCATGTGAACATGCCATGGCATTTGCCACGACAAAGTACCTGACAAACGAGGATAACTCGATTTGAATTCAAATTTCGACTCTAATCTCATGTCAAAAATAAAAAATAAAAAATATATAAAAGCCAAAACTTCAGATGTTCCAAGAATACATCATATGTTGAACTAACAGATACAGTAGTGACTGGCACCTTTTCATGGAAACCATTTCCATGATGAGTGGGTATTGGTAGGGGAGAAGAAAAGAAAAAAGAAAAAAGAAAAAAAACAAAATCAATAAATTCAACTGACAAAATTGTGCTGCATTTGCAAAATGGTAAATATCCTAATAATTTTATGTAATTAAAGTTAAATTGTTAGGTTGTGCACTGCGCTATGTAGTAAAGTATGGTTCATCTACATCCACAGAATTCTATAGAACAGGGAAGCTGACAATGACATTACCACCTGATCAACCAAGGCAATGGCTTTTTAACCACCCTTCCTTGCGCTCTCCTTGCCAAATTATTTGGAATTTTGAAACCAAACTATTTCGATTCTACATGAATTTAAGATATCTTGGACCGAATTTTGTGCCATATACCAAACAAAAGAAAAATTTTATACTCAACCTTTTTTTTTTTTTAAGATAAAATTTATTTTTATACTAGTGCAATTAATTTATAACAAATTTATTTAAAAAATAAAATAAAATATACTTAATTATATTTTATATTATTAAAATCAAACTATTTAAAAAATTCATTTATTACTCAAAATTATTTTATTTAAAAATAATATGATTTCATCAATTTTATCCTTTTTTTTTAAAGAAAAACACCATATATATATATATATATATATATATATATATATATATATATAGACAGGCTATTAAAAAATGTTTTAAATTCAATAGGTAAGATTATTTGGTTAAAAAGATATATTAACACTAATAAATATAATCTTTTTAAATTTGACTTTATCAAAAAATATTTTTCATAAATTTAAAAATATATCTAATTTTTATTTTAAAAATATCCTGATAAAATATCATAATGCTATATCAAGAATCATGATGATGATAATGAAGCCCATAATTGAGAACTATTGACCATCAATTCTAAAAATCAGGAATAACCTCTTCGCACTGCCATTTGACTGGAAATGGGTATCGAGTGGTCTAACTCCTTCGACACAATTTTATTACTTTCAAAACATGAAAGAAGATCAATGAAACGGGAAGTGGTAGAAAATAATGATGCAAAGTATATTTCTATAGATCGTAATGGGGGCTTGCTTTTGCATCTCGATCCAACATATATGAAGAAATTGAATAACTCTCTCATTTTGATTTATGGACAGGTTACAAGTTCAGCCCTCACCAGAGGAGAAATTGGTTTGTCATACTAATACTGCCATTTTGTTACCATTTAGCGTTTAACAAACACTACTACATACAGCCAATGACCTTTGCCAATGTCAAGATGTTCACTTTGATAGGAACCAATATGGTCCGGGAAAGATGTAGATTCTGGGTCCACGTTATATTTCAGAAAGGTTTCCTAATCCCAGGATAGGAAATTAAGCATGCGAGATTTGGTGGTGGTTTATTTTTATCAAGAAACCAGTCAACCAAAATATGGAATGATTTCTCAACATGTTATCAGAGTTACTGAAACTTTAGGTTAATCTTATTCTTCACATCGTATAATTTTTTAACATAATGTCAAAATCATAGAAAATATTTTGTACCTTATTCTGGGTAGTTTTACTTTTTGTTAATTAGTTAGCCTGCGTGTTTTGCTCCAAGATCAAACACAAATATCTTGCTAATTTTATGAAATCGTGAGATACTTTGTATGCTGATTAGCCTTAAATACTTTCTACTTGATCATTCTAAGCTTAAAAAATGAACTTTTTTCTTTTCAAGAGAATGCGCGTGTGCTAAGTTGTAAAGAAACATCAATAAGCAGGTTCAGAAAAAAAAAAAAACAAAAAAAAAAAAACAGAGAGATGGGGAGACTTACACAAAGGCAGACAAATAACGCCACTTAGCTACAACAGTAATATTGACAGCCGGTAGAGTATCCACAATCTTAATAGGAACAGTCGTTGTCTGCTTATTCACTCCGAGAACTATGGCAGCCGCCAGGGTTAGCACCAAGGCCAAGACTCTTAGAAGTAAATCACTCTTCCTCAGCCCTTTTTGGCTTGCCCCTTTGCCCTCTACCCCCTCCATTACACCAAGGACCGCCTTGTTTTGGCTCTCCATGTTCATAGTAGAAAATTTCGGGCTCTAACTTCTACACTTCTTCAAGAAATAGAGAGATCAGAATGGGGAGACAAAGCAATAAGGCATGCCTTAAATAGAGAGGGTGCTTGGTCAAATATGCAAATCTCGAAGGGTTTTGCAATTTTTGGATGGAAGGGTAGTGGGGTCCATCCGTCCATGAATGGTGGATCAAGTGGCATTAAAATGCCCAAAAGGCTATTACGAGCGAATGATCTGAAAAAATAAAATAAAATCCACGAGCCACATGCAAGCTGTACTTGTGAAATAATTTGCTGCTTCCAAAGATTTTGATCATAATTCAAGCCTATCCCTTAACGGTAAAATTGAAGACAAGACAATAATGGATCATTGAATACTATGAACTAAATGGTTTTTTTTTTTTTTTTGTTATCTTGTGGCGGACACAGTGGCCACGATCTCACTTCAAGATTGCCAATTAACTACACATATAATTCTCTAGCTTGGCGTAAACGTTAGAGTAGTTAATCTTTCTTGCAAATTTGTAAACAAAACAAATTGGCCAACTGCTACTTTTCTACTATTAGTTAATTAATTGAACTCAAATTCCATTTTGATAGATATTTGAAGAGGAATCATCCAGCAGCGGATGTTGAGCTCAACGGAGATTGAGAATCTCTGAGTCGGGTCAAAGCCGAACACTTACAAGATATGAAAAGGTTACGAGGTGTTGGGTGAAAAACTGACACTAACACTCTGAGCTTAATTCTGTGTATATAAACTATATATATATATATATATATATATATATAATTCCATAAGAGAATAAGGAAATAAGAGAGGAAATAAGGGTTTTACCCCAATTTAGTAGGTTATATAGTATTGACGTGAATATTTAAGTGCTAAGGATAGTGACTTAATTTAATACTGACCATTATTATAACTGGACATAGAAATTTGCAGGGCAACTATTGGACACGTTTTAATTCCCATCATTTTCTCAAAATTATGTATGCCAATGTGTGAATGGCAACAGTTTTCCCGATCTACTTCCATCTTTCTTTCTTTTATAGAAATGCTAGATATTAGCTTTCGTTGGAAGAGGATTGTCATGGATAGCAGTCATTATTTAATTAAGAACTAATTAAGTAATCGTTTGTTCAGATGAAGCTTCCTAATATACAAGCTACTCTCTTTTCCATATAAAATCATATCAACAAAATAGTATGTGAAAGAATGAAGCCACTATTCATATAGAAAGATCACATATATTTTCGTTTGGCATCATGCCACAGCTATAATTCAAACACCTCAAATACACAATATTCCTTGCGCCTTAATTATGTGTCAATGTGGCCCTTCATATCATGCATACTACTCAATATAAACTTCTCCTTTATACCTTTTTCTCTCTCTCTCTCTCTCTCTCTCTCTCTCTCTCTCTTTTTTTTTCTTTCCTTTTTTGGGTTGTCACGTATCTACATTCCCACGAGAGATGTGGAATTAAATATTTTTTTGAGCAAATATGTGATATTAAATATTACTTATATTTATAGTTGTTTTTGAAGGAAAATAATTACTACTATCACGAAGCATATAGTCACAACAATTTTTATTTTTTTATTTTTGTCAAAAGAAAGGAGAAAGTAGGGTTATTGTCTTACTTTTGTGAGTATATACTTAGTTTTGTTAAGCATCTTAATATAAAATCTAACTTATATTTTTTAGCATTACAACAAACAATCTCTTTGACAACAATTTCAAACAAAGGAAAAATAATATATATATATATATATAGACAAAACAGGGACCTTCTAAGATAACTACTGTGTCCAAATCACTAATCTTCATTTGACTAGCAAAGTATACTGATATATGGTTGGAAGTTGGGGTGTTTAATTCATATCTTAGTCAGTAATTAGATGCCAACTTCCACTCTCTTTTTTTTTTTTGGGTCCCCTTTGATGAGTTTTTGGTCATTAATGATCTCTTCCGCTATGCGCCTGAGGAGGCAAGAGTGCCAGCCAAGCTTCTCTTGACAATTTATTTTCCGAGGCATTGAAAGAAAAAAGGTTCAATTGACAATTTTGTTTTTTCTTGTTTTGATTAAGTAATCCACATTGGAAACGCCTATAAACGCTTTGTCACGAAGATAGTGGCATATGTCAGATGGCAAGCGCCATAACAAACGACCTCAATTCACGAGGGAGCATTTGTCTGGTAATTCAGTGACAATAGACAAGTAACTATAGCTGACCAGCAATAGTAATCCAAATAATATTTGCTGCGTCTGGCAGGTTTTTGCAATTTTCGAATTGAACTTAGCAGAGAGCTTGTATTGGGGGCCTGGTTTGCTGGGTTTTCTGTCTCGTTGGTTGGTTTTTGGCAGTTTAGCAACGTTGACATTGAGAGTAGCGGAGAGTTGAAGTGGGGGCCTGGCTTGCTTTACTGTCATGTTTGCAGTTTTTTTTTTTTTGCCCTTTTGGGGGGCGGTAGAGTAATTTTAGGGGCGTTGAATGCTGTTGATTGTAACATGTGGTGTTGTGATCTTAATTATAAAGTATGAGATTTGAATCTCACGTTGAAAATGTAAAATTCTCCTATAAAATTTATATAAATTTGAGAAAAATTTATGAAGTGTAATACTCTTTAACATTCATATCAATAATATCTGAGTCACTCTTGCCCTCTAGTTTTTGTGCCTGCCTGCAAAGGTACCTGCATTATGGAGCGAGGCTTACCTTTCCCCTATTATAGTTTACCTAAATTGGCGGTAGTGTCCCAATTGTTATGTCGATTAAAACTCGATGATTGAATCTTGAAGTATGACATATCATTTGGTGACAACGTTTTTTATCCATATGAATGTTGTGGTTTTTGTTGCACTGTTTTGTAGTTGGAGCCGAGTAAATACCTACATTTTCGGTGAACACTTAAGTGGCGGGTACCTTGAATAAATATAATATCATCCTGTTCTTCTTCTTGTTTTTTTTTTTTTTTTTTGGAAAAAAAAAAAATAAACTGCAGCTAGCCAGCCGTATTCTCATGCACGGCGTAAAACCTCAGACCACCCCACCAAATGCACCTTGTGGTCCGCATTGGTAAAATCAATGGTAACAGTTCGGGTTTTGATTACGATGTATACTTTACAACTACCAAAAATATAGGGGTCCAACAGTCACAATTAAAACAAAGAAAGATTGGGATCTTGGAGACGATGGAATCTTGCTTGATTGATGACATAAAAGTTGACTTTTTGGTGTACGTGCCATTTGGCTTTTTGTGTGTCGTCCCTTTGTCGTTTGGCAACTTGGCTATTTCTCCTTTTACGGGGTCCATGGCATTTAGGAACTCTGCATTTTTCATTAACCAAATGCAAATCCCTTTTCAGGGCCGAAGTGAACATGATTAGCCTTTGACCACGGGCATTTAGCAGCTAATGGTAAAGCGAAAAATAGGGTGTGAAAATAGAAGAAAAGATATGTATTAGTTTCTGTCATGTCACTTTCAAAGAACATTTTTTGTTACAGTTTTCTTACCTTGCAACTCTCTCGAACACAATCGAAGGACGTGGAAATTTTCTGACCATGTTGATCTCATCTGCTCCTATATGACCAATTGAAGTGATAAAATTAACACTTGTCTAACATTCAATTGATATTTAATTGATGTTATTTGATCAATTTGGACATCAATTAAATATCACTTGCCAAAAATTCATGTGGTGCTACTTTTCTCATTTCAAAAACTCGTAAGCACTCAAGTTGGAGGGATGGTTATAATCAACCAAAGAAATTGGCAGTTAGTAGATATGTGTATTTATCTAAGCCTTCGATATAAACTGATTATCGTGATGAAAGATTGAAAAGTTGAGAAAAGGACAGCTTACCGTATTTTTCAAGGCTCATTGTATTGGTGATTGATGATCATGTATTCAGATTTTAGCCTTATTAATGATATAAAGGGACAACAGCACACGAATGATATGACGTTTATCTACTTCATATTCTTGCAATAATCGTTCATTAAGTTGACACATTCACACACACACACACACACACACACACACGTATATATATATATATATATTTGAAACCTAATTGTTTATCTTTCGATACCAAACTAAATTATGTTAAAAAAAAAAAAAACAGAAAATTTCATTCGAGTGAATGTTATAACATTCCATGACGTACATCTTGCTATTAGTACATTTAGCATTACTCTTTTTAAAATCATCATCATTCAGTAGAATGGCTTTGAGCCCTCACCAGGCAATGAAAAATGAGAAAATAATAATAAAAAAAAAGCAGGAAATTAATCAATATAATTAGATGGGCAGTCAGGGTTTCATTTCATGTACCTCCTTCATTACAATCAAAGGTGTGTTTGAAAGAGGGATTCAACCCCTAGAAATAGATATGTTTGTGTTATGATCAAAACAAAACTAAACAGAATAGTCAACGTGCTGGTCACACACACACACACACACTACCCCTTTCAATTGCTTCATAGTGAGCAATGCATTAGTCAGCATTATAAAAATTTAGAATCCTAACTAGTTTTCCGCAGTTAACATAGGGATCACGTGTCTCCATTTATTTTCTGACCACGACAGAGGTGACATTACTTAAAAAATAAAAAATAAATAAATAAAAATGTTTACATTAATTGATGTCCACAATTCACGCTCTATGTCTAAACTCCTCTCTAAATCTCAAGCAAATTGCGTTTATAGTCAAAGTACATGCGAGACTAGCTAGATCATAAAGGAGATCGCCACACGATGTATAAGTCTGCCCTATCGAGAAAAAAGAATTAAAAAAAAAAAAAAAAAGGGAGTTCCTGGAAAATGAGACAAGAACGTGGCTACGGATTCCACGTAGAAGTGAGAAAACTCGTTCCCCGTAGGACAAAACATTTTGTGACAACTTGCCATAATCATGATCCCAATTATTATGTGTGACAACCAAAATTGGAATCCTACATTTTACAGTCGATTCTTTAAGCTGTGCTTTGTTCAGGACAAGAAGTAGAAAGGAAAAAGGTGGAGTTTTGGTGGCACTAAACAGTGTCTACCATTAGTGACTTCAATAACATAGTGAGCTTTTTGGACAACAACTATAAAAATTAATATAAAAAATAACTTTAATTTTATGTACCCTAATAAATTTAGAATCATTTTTAAGTATAATGATTTATGTTTGTAAATTATTTTTATAATAAAAATAACAACAACGTTATATAGTTAAGAAAAAAAAATTATTAATTATATATATACATATATATATGATATACTGATAAAAAATTATGAATGATATTAAAAATAAAATAAAAATAATTAGTTTAAATGTTTTCGTATTACTTCATCTTTAACTGGTTTATTGGGTGATTAAACACCTAATCCTTCTTTTTAAAAAAATAAAATAAAATAAAAACTAAAGAATTATGTGCAAACTTTGTGATTAGTAGATACGTAAGAAGAGTTCCTAGAATACGCACAATTTCTCCATTCACCACCATGTAAAGCAACCTAGAGTTCTTTTTTCAACTCTCCGTGAAAAGACTTGGCCTTGGGTTTTACTAGTCGACAAAACCCACGTATTCATTTTCTAAAATTAACTCAAATTATTGCAAGCAAGCATCTTTCATTTTCGCCCAAAACAAAATTGGGTTATTATTATTATTATTATTATTATTATTTTGTTTTGTTTGAGTTTCCTTTCCCTTTCCAGTTGAATCATCTCAATCAGTTGCAAACCTAATGAGCATGCATGACGGTGTATATCCTAAATCGGATTCTCAATAGCTGCTATTCGTTTGTTGCAGGTATTGCTATGGAGACCGGCACTGTGATGACCAACATGGGCGTAGGGACTGACATTGGCATCTTCGTTGCTACCGGAAAAAACTCCAATTGCTGAATGGTGGCCCTTTTGGTGGGAGCCCATTAGCAGGTTGAAGTTCACAGAGTTTTTTTTTTTTTTTTTAAAGGAAATTACTGAAACGCCTTCATACTGGAGACTCCAAGGGGGGGGGGAAAGACTGGGATTGTGTTTTTTTTTTCCGACAAAATTTTATTTTTAAAAAAATTGTATTATTGATATTTAATTATTTAATTATCATTATTATTGTGTTTGATTGATTAATTGTAAATTTAAAAAACAAATAGATACTTAATCGGCCCAATAAATCCAATTAAGAGTAATGTAGCATGAAAATATCCGGTAGGCTATTTCCTTTTTATTTTTTTTTTTCACATTACTCATCAATATATGTGAGTATTCACATATGCATAATTAATTGTTTTTATTTTAGTTATTTAATAGTGTGTTATTTTTGTTAAAAAATAATTAAGGGATATGAGTCATTATATTTTGAAAAATAATGTTAAATTTATTACAAAAACATAAAATTAAATATATATATATATATATATATATATTTTTTTTGTATTAACCTCAGTTATAATTATAAACAAAGTGAAAACTAGTGTAATATGCGTACATTAATCCATACCCACCAAATTCCTAGAAACTAGGTTTGTTGATGGCCCCTCAAGTCTATCTCACAATTGTCAAACATCCCAAGTCGAATGAGAACACACACCAGCCCACAACCTTCTCAAATCAACAAAACATATATAATACTACTATTTCAATTTGGTCATTTCTCTCTTTGCCGTGCTAGGCCTCCCAATCTTTTTTTTTTTTATGGTTGTCCTGGCCGTCGTTGTTGCATATTTGACCAGCGCCATAAGCAGCAGATACGCGCGCGCGCGCCCATACGCACCCGCATTCTTGTTTGCGTTAGAATCCAGTGATTGCCAGCTACAATTCAAAGCCGAATTTTCATGGCAGAAACTGGAAAGCCGGCGGGACCTCCGCCTCCGCCTTCGGCCACCAACTATTTTGCGATTGACGTTGGTCTTCGGGTGGTACTGTTTGCGGCCACGATAGTTGCCCTTGTAGTCATGGTCAATTCAAACCAAACGGAACTGCCTCTCTTGCCAGGAGGCTTTAGAGTGCCTCGTACAGCCAAATTCAACCACTCCCCGGCCTCGTGTAAGAGAAACTCCGTCCAAAAAACTATATGGTGATGGAATCGTTGACCACGGCCAAGAAATCTAACCCTCAGTGATGTTGTATTCTTGCAGATATTTCGTTGCGGCAATATCCGTTGCTTGCCTCTACAGTATCCTCACAACGCTAGCATCCCTCGGCGTCATCTCGAAGCCAGCTCACGCGACCAAGTTCTTACTCCATTTTGCGTTTTGGGACGTGGTGATTGCACAGTCTATGATTTTACCGTCGAAAAAACATGTACAAATTGTCTTTATCATATACATTCAAAGTCAGTATTCATATAAAAATGTTCTTTATGTTTTGTTAAAAGAAAACAAGATCGTAATTGCTGTGATTTTTTTTTTTTTATTTCAATCTTTTAAAATTTTGTTGAATTGCGCAATTGTTCGTACAACAATCAAATACGAACATATGAGCTGTGTTTAATTATGATGCAGCTGATGTTGGGGATAGTGGCCTCGGCCACAGGTGCAGCAGCGGCAGTTGCATAGGTTGGTCTGAGGGGCAATAGTCATTTGATAGTTATTTAAAGATCATATACTTACTAGTACTTCGATAGATAGATGCTTTTATTTTCTAAAATTATTTTAACTAGTGGTGGTGGAATTATCTTTGTTGCATAGAATTGTTATTTTTTAATATTAAATTCGAATATTTCCATAATATACTCTTTTAACAGAGACTTATTATTGCAAAAAATAAAGTCTTAAAAAAGAAAAACTAATATCTTAATCGATCACTGTATAAATGAATACCTTAATGCCAACTTAATAAAATATTAAAATAATTATCAATTAGTACCCACAAGTCAACAACAAAAACAAATAACATACTCACTTGTTTGTGAGTTTAACTAGAAATTCGTTGTTTTTTTTTTCTTCTCTTTTTTCACTCATCCTACACCCTACAGATTGTATTAACTTCGCTCTCTTGTTAGAGAGTTGGATTAAAAAACATTGATTATATATATATATATATATATATATATATATATATATATATATCTTTCAAAATATAATTACTTTAGATGAACCTAATGGGAAAATTTCTTGCTTCTAACGAAAAAGGACATTTGCCTCTGCGGGTTTGCTTAATTACATAGTTTTTCTTTTTTTTTTAATTACCCACTTCCTCCGGAAAAAAAAAAAAAACAATTTTTGATTTTACTGTATCTTCTATCAGGGAAAAGAAGTTTCAATATGAAACAAGCGGATGGCAATATGCAAAGCTTCATTCCAGTCGATGTAGCCCTCAAAATTGTCTCGAACCTTGAGGTCCAGTTTATTTGATTTCGCTTCTCGTCTTGTGAATTGTATCATTTTAATCATTTCTTTTTCCCCTTCGTGGGGGATTCTCTCTCTGTTTTTTTTTTTTTTTGTTTCCTTCTTATTCTTATTCTTAGGCGCTGGACCTGTGTGCTTTGGGTAGTTGCTCTCGGTTTTGTAGGGAGCTGTGCGGGTCGAATTTTCTATGGGAGTCGCTGGCCCGAAAGAGATGGCCTTTACTTATCTCTCTCAACGATTCTTCCTTTTCTTTTTTTTCTTCTTCGGATCCTATTGTCAAGGTAATCTCTAATTTTGTTTCTTTGAATGGTTGAAAGATCAATTTGTTGTGGTGGTTGTAGAATTGTTTGTGCTTTGTGGGTTTTGAGTTTTGTGTGAAATGGAGACAGACCCACTTGCGGTTTCTTCATTATTAGCTTTCTCTTTGGATCGTACCATTGTTTTCGGTTCTTTTTGATTCAGTAATTCGTGGAAAAAGATTTACACAGCTCTATAGACGTTTTGGTGATCAATCTAACATGTTGTGATTTTTCCCCCTAAATTTTGTAGAAGTGTTAATAGCTTGCATGCCTGCACACTACTCACTACATTAAATTTAAATTTAGGGATTTTCCAATATGACTCTGTGAAAGAAAAAAATACACACACAAAGTGGGACTTGGTTAAAAAAATTTGAATGTGACTTGGTTCTGTGAGACATAAAGCCGGGTGCTATGTATGTTGATTCGTACATGTGAGATATAAGGATACCCATTTCGACAATCTTTGGCAAAGGTCTTTGTTTGAACAGGGTGTTTGATCCCATGTGTCATGTATTACACCAGTTGTTGGATTTTGTTTCCTAATTTGCAAAAGCTTGTGTTGATGGAGGGGTGGAAGGAGGTTTCTGCGAGGATTCTCCAAGAGAAGGGATGGAGGGAGCTGTATGTAAGGGTGCATAGAGAGATGGCAGATAGAGCTACTGCTGTGGTTGAGCTTTTGGAACAAAGTTTTCCATCTGAATCGCTTGAGATTGGGGTGTATTACAAAGCAATTGAAGATCTGCATTCAATGCAGTTTGCATTCAAGGATGTTGAAATGTTCCTTTTTAAACCAAAGCTGAATGTTTTACTTAATTTGGTTGGATTGCACTACTCAATTATCTGCCTTAGAGTGCCGGTAAACTACTCCTGCCCTTTGTTTTGTATCTAGTGCTCAGAATTGTGTGTTCCTTCTATTCAAAATTTATAAGAGACAGATTATAACACAATTCAGCTCTTTGGTGAATTGCATTCCTTCTTTTTTGAGTCCTGATGTGAAATTTAAATGGCAGGCTGTGAATGTCATGAATGCTCTACTGAGCTGCAAAATTTCGGAACGGCAAGTGTGCGTTAAATGGTGGAAGCTTGGCAGATTATTCTACGGGATTCGCATGAGAGACGAGTCTCATTATCGTTGGGTCTCTCTTGCAGACCTGGCAACAGACAAAGGGGAGGAGGTTCTAGGGGTCCTTCGCCGTGGCGCCATTCATGAGGTGTTACGTGTTGAGATCTCCATTTCTAATCCTACATACACTCAATGGTCTTTTCAGAGCCCACAGAGGCAATATTAGATCTTCAGTAATTATGTGTTTGGGTGCATAATATCTGTTTCCTCTAATTATTTATGCTGCGATTTGCAATGGGTTTAAAAATTCCGATTCCTCGTCTCATCCTGGTTTTGTCAAAGATGCATCATGATATCCTTATACCCTGTATATCTTGTCTATATATTTTTCAACATAATTTGTAATGCCCTGGCTTGTCCTCCCGGGCAATCGGACTCGAGCTGAAGCTTCTCCGGACCTATATAAAGAGTTATTGTGGTTGTGTGTATATTACTTGCATCTTTTAATGTGCACATGGTTGATCAAGTCAATGAATTATAGTGGGATGATTTGTAATTGGCAAAATGTCCGATTCCTACTAGATGATTATTATGGCTGTTGCTCAACAACATAATTTACGACGGGACTTGATGTCCTGGCCCTGCTATACTATACAGATGCAAGATTCAGACAACAGTCTGTTGGGCAAGCAGGGTTACTTAAGTTGGACAAATGGGACAATAAAGAGATAGAAGGAAGGAATGAGAATCGAAGGGCAAACTTCCAAAAAAAAAAAAAAAAAAAGAAAGAAAGGGCAAAATCAATAGCAATACATATCCCTTTCCAGTCGCACAAGAGACAAGACAAGACAATCCTAAAACTGTGGTTCACAGCATTAGCGTATAAACATTCATATTCTCGTAAGAGAGATTTCTATTACCAGCTATTTTTGCCTCCGTCTGAAACCAAGAGACCGTAGGAAACTGAAAGCATGCCTGAAGAAATCAGTCAATAACAACAGCGATATATGGTACAAACTCTTGGTCTTTGCGGAGTGTTGCAGATGATCATGAGCACGAGAGCTAGGATAACCACGAGGAAAAATCCTTTAAGATCTGGACAGTATTTGCCATCATCTCCCCCCGATGCCATTGCAAAGACGGATGCCATTGAGTCTACCAGATCTCTGTGTGCTTCTGCAAATAAAGAGAGGGAGGAGGGAATAGCCAGTACGCGAAATGAAAATAATGAGCTTATATCCAAATTGAAGGTAGTTCCCCGGACTCAAACTTGGTAATATAACCAATAAAAATTATTACGTATTTTAATTATTCGAATGAGGTCATATTGGAAGAAGTCACAGCCGAGCTCGCCAACTTGCATTGCAGTTTGACTTTGGAGGAAAGCAACGAGCTAACCGAACTATATTCCTTGTCTAAAATAATGAAAAAGCAAGCTTGGTTGTACTTTAAAATTAGTGTAAGATGAAGTCATCAAGCACTCTTGATCCAGAAGGGTAAGCAGAAGAAAATGGTAATTAAATTTAAACCTATTTATCGTTTTCATTTCATCAACACAATGCAATCCGAGATTCTGAAACCAAGGGCCTGGTTTATTTCCCAGGTCTACTACATGCCTTGTGCCCCAGCAATCAGTGGTGCACTCACAGACTTCTTTCTGTCTCTAAAATGTGAAAACAAGGATGATACCAACAATTATGTCGAGAAAGATTGATCCATCGCAATTCTGTACATTTAGCCCTGTTAAAGACTTTGGCCTTGACAGAGAATCATACTCATATATGATTATGGACAGTACAACGTAAGACTTCTTTATCACTAAACTATAACATTTGATGGTACCCAAAGACTAATCCAGTCTTCCATTCACGCGCAAACATAAAACAATCCGTCGTTAAAGGCTAGTTTGTACTTTCGGTAAATATTAAGGTTCAAAATTTCCCAACCAACAAATGTCTTACAACAACCCACTAAGAGGCGGTGCTCCCAAGCCCAACGCCACGTTAGGTTTTGGGTCTCATTAAGCTACATTTTGGGAAAAGATCATACCCCGTTACAGTCGGACTCCAATATCTATCGTCAAGTTTTCTACGAGAGAGAGAGAGAGAGAGAGAGAGAGAGAGAGAGAGAGAGAGAGAGAGAGAGTTGCAATCCGCAACGAGTTCGTCGCTAGATTCGGTTGAAAAATATATGATAAAATCTAACGTTAAATAGGAAACTAACGATGATTTGATTTGGGACTTATAAACATTTAAAAAACATTTAATTTGACTAATCTAATTAAAATTATATCAAAAACACCAAAACTACCGATTGATTATCATTTATAATTTAACGAAAATGCATTTACTAGTTTGATTGTAATTTTAAAAATTAAAAACATTTTAAAATCAAATCAACAATTTAATAATACTAAGACTCAAAATTATATTTTATAAAAGTATTAAATGTTTTAAAAATTTCAATCATCATTACCAAATCTAAAATTTTAATCTATTTATATTTATATTCAAATGTAATTAATTTTCTCCATTTATTTACTTAAAATAAAATCTTTTCCATATTATTTATTTAATCTTTTATTATTATTATTATTATCCATATTTTTTAAAAAAATTACATTATTCTGTATACATAATTCAAATGGTCAAATTCACTTAATCAACCCCCAACTGTTAATGGCAATTTAATTGGTTTTACTATTACATTGATTTGATTGCTGACTTTAAAAATTTTTAAACCATAACCAATAATTTAATTTGAATATATGTCACACCGACCCTCCGTAAACCCTTAATCAAAGCAATGTGCGAAAGCAGAGATATATCATAAGTTGGTGTTAAAAAAAAGGAGATATAATAAGTTATGGTCACCGGCGTCAATGTCACCTCTATGTGCAGGCCAAATAGCTCTAACCCAACCAAACCATTGCCCAAGGGTTCATATTCCGCAACAAAATGAACATCTTGTGTGGCTCTGACGCTATCACGCATGAAGTAACAGTAAAAATGGATGATAAAACGCAAGGAAGGGTAGAGACCGCACAGCTAATCATCCTTTGCACCAGCAATGAAGTCTCTTTTAGTCCACTTTGTTCAATCTCAATGCAAGCCCATCGGTACTATTAGTACTTATTCAGCGAGCCCAAGAAAATGAGCAAAGCTGGTGTATTTTGGCTCCCATCCTATCTCCGCACGAGTCTTGGAGTTGTTTAACCTCTTACCTAAAGGATCAGTTGTTCCTGCAAATATTGAGACATTGAGATGTGTGAAGTTCAGAAATCAAACACCCAACACAAGTTTTTGGCTCTCGAGTTGGATGAGACAAAACGATATTGGACTATAATGGATGAAAATGTACTGCCATGAATTAACGGGGAAATAATAACTGACCCTCAATCTAAGATAGCTGGAAACAAGCTCACCTGTAAAGCCTATGAACCTTTTGCTGAATTTTCCACTTTTTGCAACCAAGTCCATCACTTCTTGCCTGAAAAAGGTGCATGCCGAACAAACAAAAAAAAAAAAAAACTGTGAGAACCATTTCATTGTAGAACACAAGCAAATTTATCTATCAATTGCTTGGAATCTAAACAAAATTTGGCATCGTTGAGAATATACCTAGATAATGGATGATTATCACAACCCAAGAAAATGCGAACTCGGAGTTTCTTCTTCAGTATTGCAATAGAAAGGGAAGCTGCATCCTATTAAACCCTCCGGCCCCCAAAATAAAAACCTTTAATTTGACATCACCAATGACTAATGAAGACACAACGACAGATTGAAGAATACCAATAACTACCATCAATAAAACAGAATAACCATCCAGAGCATAACATTAAAAGGAAAACTGAATATTCTTCCAGATCATTAAAAATACAAAAAATTAGAAAGCCAACAATTGATGGAGCAATAGTTCACAGATGATTATCGACTAAATCCTGAAACACCATGATTTTACCTCATAGTGTATAAGATTCAGTATATGATCTGGATGAAATTCAATGATCCCCTTCTCCAACCAGTAGATATGTGCACCTCTATCAGCTTTGTAGGGACAGTTAAGTTTAAATAAAAGAATATATAATTTCTTTTCCAAGTGTGCATGAACTCCTCATTAAAGTCTAAAGGATATATAAAGTCCTGCCAACCTAACAACAGAACCACCACTCTCGAGCACCACCTGTTCTGCTTTTAAAAGTATATCTGTCCTGGGGCTTCTCCCAATTGGCACTAACGGGGAGTCCTGCAAGAATATCATGACGAAGATGTAAATAGTATGCATTATTGGTTTAATACTCTCCATCAAGACTAAAAGAATGGATGGAAGCAATTCACTGTTCAAGTCAATAAAGCAAACCGATAGCATATATTCATCCATCAAGCTAATGTCCCAATTTAGACAAGCAAAAGACTTCTTCTGAACCAAAACGTAACTATTGGTAGCTGATAAACAATGTTACATGGCAGATGCATAACCTCATTGCATTGTCCATTGTCATTGCAATCGTATGGTGCAGAGCTCGATGTAAACAGGAAAGAACCCTCCCCATTCCAGCTCAAAGTAGCTTCCCTGGTTCATGTATGTTTCAAAGCCACACCATAAGTTTATAAGTAAACAAACACAAAATAACTAGCCACAGACTAACTTTTACCTTCCTCCAATCAAACAAATCTATGCCAGACTACCAAGGTTTTTGCTACATAATAACTTCATAGTTTTATGACTATCTAAATTCTTCCATCAAAAAGAATCTATAGGATTAAAAAAGCACGAAAGTGCAATACACTGTAAAATGCATGAGCTCCCACATAACTATATTCTTGAATGAATCAGTCTGCACTGTAGAAAACGGTGATCCTCACGTTATTACCTGACATCACCAGGGTAGTCCAAGGATCGAGAGGGAGGAGCACAAAAAATGACATAAGGATATTGGCGAGTTGCCTTAGTCCCCTTCAAAGATGGGTTAATTCCAATATTGATCAATTCCTCATGGTGATCTGCAGTTGCTGTCTGCCCATAAATTTGACAACCCGGATGCTCCTGCCCCAACAAAATTTAAACCAAATTTGACTAAATCCAAAAACCTTAATCCAAAATTTCTCAGCCCAGTACTCAATTCCCAGAGAATTTCCCAAATGCAAATAAAAAGGTTAGCGTCACTGCAATTTTATTGACCAAATGTTACCTCGCGCCATTTCTCAGCCACCAATCGACCCAGAACACCCGGACCAACAATCAGCAAATCATACTCTCCTAACACACCAGAGGACGCACCCTTCAATTCTTCATTTGCTGCACCTTTAACAAACAAAGTAACGCCATTAATTATCAATATCACCACAGAGAATTACCCAACCCCAAGCTCCCCAATGAAGAAGGCAAGACCCAACTGCAGCATCACACAAACACACACACACACACACACACAGAGACCTATAATGGATGAAGCGGCGGCTTGAAGAGGGGTGGCCATTAGTTGCTTCTGGGTTTTGTTATATGTGGTGCGTTTATACAAAAAGGGGAACGAAATGGTATGCCTTAAATTGGAGAGCTTTGAAAAATGTTCGATCAAGACAAGATTTTTGTGAGGTCTGAGGAATGGGTGACTACAACAGATGGTTCCCATATTATATATATGGATCATGCAGTTGCCTCTAGGTAATGCTGTTTCTCGAATTGGGACACTTTTTGCCTTTTTTTTTTTTTTTTCTTAATTTTATTAGGCACAAGGTCAGTCGGAATAGGGTTCTGCCCAAAGGCGCCATTAAAAAATATTTATTTTTTTTTAAATTCATATTTTTTTAATCTCTTCAAATATGTAATTATATTATTTTAAATATATAATAAATCATTTTTTAAAAAAAATAAAATTAATAACACTTGCAGAATTCTCATCGGCTAATTATGAGAAAAACACGTTTGTGACACAAAAATCTTCGTTGGAATATGATTGGACTGTACTTGAGGACGACTTTATCCGGATGGCTGGACTGTTGCGGCGGTTGACTCCAGAATTTGCCTAAAACGACGCCCCGTCTGGGCTTTCTATATGAAATTGAAATTAGGCAGCAGAATGCTTTCCAGGTTTGCTAGAAGCCGACTCCTTGGGCCCTTTGAAAAAGACTCATCATAGGTAACATTGATAATTGTACCAGCAGATTGATATTGGAGTGATTTATTGAGGTTATATATATATATATATATATATATATATTATTTAAATATTATTAAATTTAAATAAAATTTTTATATATATAATAGTAATATTAATGAGTTTAAAATATAATAATACGTTTTTAATATAACTTTTTATTTACTAAAATACATACAATAATAAAAACAATTCAATTTAATTTAATATAAAAAATACCTCAAATTATTTATTAAATTACTATATCAAACATTAATGCAAGAATAAATGGCATACCAAAACTCTCAACTCAAAATTATACTGCAAGACATGGCAAGCATATTGACAATCAAACCCTCCACTCCAATCTTGATTAGCTTTTTCAACTTGTGGCCGTGGATAACCATTTGAGCCCTCCACTCCAATTATACCACCCTAAGTGAAAATGGTTTTTTTTTTTTAAATAAATAAATAAAATCAATGAAATTGTACAAGTACATGGTAATTGAAATAGAATTTCCTTTTGGTTAGTTGAATTAATCCAAACTTCTAGACAAATATAACGTGAGAATATCATAAATAACTCAATAAGATTAAACAAGAGACGAAGGAATTCAATGTCCTCTGCATGATTCAAAAATATGCCTCTTTTGTTTTTATCAAAGGAAAAAACAATTCTCAATTCCAAAGCATTTGCAAATTCCCTTTTGTCAATGTATGTAGTCGCAGCCAAATACAGCCTTAATGGACTTTTAAATTAAAGCATAGTCATGACTATGTAGCTTCATCCTAAAATTCTAACCTACTCTAACGCACCACCAACGTTGAAACATGTACCTTGCACAAAGCAGTCAACCGTTGCTCCCCCACTTTAACAACCTCGTTTTTTCAATTAATATTGTCACTGTCATTGAACGTAATAATTTAGTGGTGAAAGAAAACATCGTTATGATGTCAAATTTTATGAATTTTATTTTTTATTAAAATATTTAATAAAATTAAACATATAATTATAAATTTTATTATTATTTTTAATAAGCTCACTTTTTCTTTTCTTTTCTTTTTTAACATGATTGTGATTTATGTCATCTGTGTAGCATGACAAACGAATGCGTGAAATTAGGCCACAATTAGTCAAGAATACGACACTATAGGGAAGCAAAACGACACACTAATTCATCTCCACACCCATGTTTTTCCTTTTAAAAAAAAAAAAAAAAAGGCTTGGACCAGCATATATTCTCCCACGTGTAGTCTGAGTCATGCATACAGAAATAGACCATAGAAAGCAATAAGATTCAACCTTTCATGCTCTCTCTCTCTCTCTCTCTCTCTCTCTCTGTCACACTTACCAAATTGTATATTTCAACAATTATTGGCAGATAATATGCATCAACATAAGCGGTAACAACATTTTTTGCAGTGAATTTGTATTATATTTAATCCTATTCTCACTTTTTTTTTTGTTTGCCTCATTTGGAGCCATCTATCATTTTTATAACATTTTTCATCTATTATTTATGAAATATTTTTTTTATTATCTCTAAAAAAATATTTTAATAGTAACAAATTTATTTTTAAAATTAAGGATTCTAATTGTAAAAGAGAACTATCTCCACAATTTAATAACTTTTTATTGAGTATATATATATATTTCAAATTTTCAATTCCTTCAGATATTTCACATAACAGCGGATCTCAAGCAAGTTTCTAGCATGAATTTAACTCTGTCCAAATCCCAAAATCCTTTTTATAGCAACCCAGTAACCTCTCCAGGGTCCAAAAATGGGAGACAACCTGATGCAATCCCCATAAATCTCAATTAAGAAAAAAATAAAAGAAAACAGATAGGGTCCATGGAAACGTGATTTAGATATTTTACTCGTTTATTTTTACGATAGGATTTTAGATATCTTCAAGAACAGATAAAATTTCTTCACAAAATCAAAGAAAATGAAATATTTCCAGGCAAGCGAATAGCTAAATTACAAACCCCCCCCCCCCAAAAAAAAAGGGATTTCAAACAATAAATTGTGTACATGTCAAGCTATGATTGGCTGGCAGCTCATCAGTAAGCCTTTTTAGCAAAAAACGCAAAACAAAAAGGGCTTCAATCACGATGAAATGGAACCCACTAAACCTTGCTACATTTTCGATCCAAGGGTCCGCTGGATCTCCGCCACATCAAGAGTAAGGGCTGGTGACCTCTTACACCGTCAGTCGCATGATCTTACCATACGGCGTTCTCTTATTCATGTTCTCGCTAAATATGGACTCTTCCACACCAAATTCAACCCCCAAATCTAGCTTTAATAAATGCAAAATCTATGAATTTACTTAAACATTACAAAATTATCTAATACATCAGAAATATTTTATCATATTTCACGAATAATATTTTATATAATATTAAAAAAACTCTATAATAGAACAATAAATATTATTATCTTAATAAAAATTTATTTTAACTTTATAAAATATTATTTAAATAATGTAAAATATTTTACATATAATATAAAAATTTTGTTAGTCTACCATGTTTATGCGAGAGGCAAAATATTTTAAATTGTCTGTTTTTTTAATAAGTAATAATAATTATATTTATAAATTAAAATTAATTTAATTTATTAAGATTTTAATTTATTTATTTTTAAGTAAAAGAGGACATATCACTTAAATGCAATTAAATATATAAAAATAATTGTTGAATTAAAATGAAAAGGAAATTGTGAATTAAAATGAATAATAGATCTATAATTTAATGTAACACTTTTGAATTAAAATTTTATTTATTAAAAATAAACTTTAGCATACTTAAATTTAAGTTAATTAAAAAAATATATATTAAATTATTAATTATACTGTTATCTCAAATAATCTCTAATTAATATTTCATGGAGGAGGTGCCCCTCTCTCTTTCTCTCTCTCTCCCCCCGTTTATGAAAGTCAAGAAAAGTAAAAACACCCAAAAAAAGGTCACAACTCACAAACAAAGCGGTAAAGATAGAGACACCAAGAAAAAGTGGACACATGTCCATTCTCCTCTTTTTTTCCAAATATTCTTTCCCATATATATCCAATCATTTTTAAAAGCTTGAAAAAAATATTATCAAAAAAAAAAAACCCCCCAAAATTACGTAATGAAAACAGAATTAAACCAGCAGAGAATATCACTAAAATAAATAAATAAAAAAATGGTTTTATTGGAGTCACTGTGTGAGTGTGAGAGAGAGAGAGAGAGAGAGAGAGAAGAGAGGAGGGGAGAGAGAGAGAGTGTGTGTTTTTGCTTTGTCTTTCTTTCTTTTTTCAAGGTGAAAGTTTTTGACTGTGGTCTGGTCTCTCTGGTGGCTGTCTCTTATACACATCTAGATGTGTATAAGAGACAGCTGTGTGAGTGTGAGAGAGAGACAGAGAGAGAGAGAGAGAGAGAGAGAGGAGAGGAGAGGAGAGAGAGAGAGTGTACGTTTTTGCTTTGCCTTTCTTTCTTTTTTCAAGCTCATATTTTTTGACTGTGGTCTGGTCTCTCTGGTGGCCAACTCTAAATCATTACTTGTCTTCTCCTTTTGTCTTAAGGGAAAAAAAAAAGGTTGCTCAGAAAAACAAAAAGAAGAAGAAAAAAGAACTGATAATGTGGTTGAGAAATATGGGTGAGAGTGATGAGCAGCAATGACAAATGGGGTGTGTCTTTGGGAAAGAGGTGACTGACAAGGCGGCTGCGGCGGCGGAGAGAGATGGCGGAGGGAAGAGGGAGAAGGAGGAAGGTAGGGTTGCGACGGATGCGGAGGAGGAGGAGAATGGGGTGAGGAACGGGGGGTATGGGAAGGAAGATGAAGAACGAAAGGTTCGGCAAAGAGGGGAGAGGAATGGTAGGACTAAGAGGTCTTCGAGGCCAAATCTTAGGCTGAGCAACCCGCCCAAGCACGTCCACGGTGAGCAGGTCGCCGCCGGATGGCCCTCCTGGCTCTCCGCTGTCGCCGGTGAAGCTATCAATGGGTGGACCCCGCGCCGTGCTGACGCTTTTGAGAAGCTTGATAAGGTAAAGTGTTTGTTGGTAGTTCCTCGGTCATATTTAGTCTTGATCTTTCCAATTAATTATTGCCCCCCCTCCCCGGGTTTTTTGGTTTTTTTTTCCTTGTTTTAATCATTTTTGGAATATTTGAGGAAAAAAAATGTAATTTCCAGTTAAAATTATGGTCTAAATTTTTGTGGTTGTTTAAATGTCTTTTTTTTTTCTTATTATATATATATATATATATATATAATAAATAGAGACAGAATTGTAAGGCTTCTGGGATCTAAGGATTGTTTAGTAAGGTCAAGAACTAGGAATAACATTTTTTTACCTGAATTGTTCTTTCATGTTTCAACTTTAGTCTATAATGACTGTTAATTTTGTGATCAGATTGGCCAAGGTACATACAGCAATGTATACAAAGCTAGGGATACTTTGACAGGGAAAATTGTTGCATTAAAGAAGGTTCGGTTTGATAATTTGGAGCCTGAGAGTGTAAAGTTTATGGCTCGGGAGATTTTGATTTTGCGGCGATTGGACCATCCCAATGTTGTTAAATTGGAAGGTTTGGCGACATCAAGGATGTCTTGCAGTTTGTACCTTGTATTTGAATACATGGAGCATGATTTGGCTGGGCTTGCAGCAAGCCCGAGTATCAAGTTTACCGAGCCTCAGGTGGGATATTATTATCTTGCTAGTTTCTGCTCTTTATGATTGGATGTGTATACATGGGGCTCAGATGTTGTTATGTGGCAGGTAAAATGTTATATGCACCAGTTGATATCTGGTCTTGAACACTGCCACAATCATCATGTGCTGCATCGTGATATAAAGGGATCAAATCTTCTTATTGGAAATGACGGAATTCTTAGGATTGCTGATTTTGGGTTGGCTTCATTTTTTGACCCTAATCACAAGCAGCCCATGACTAGTAGGGTGGTTACCTTGTGGTATCGACCTCCAGAGCTTCTTCTAGGGGCCAGTGACTATAGTGTTGGGGTTGACCTGTGGAGTGCTGGTTGCATTCTTGCTGAGTTATTGGCTGGGAAACCTATCATGCCTGGTCGTACTGAGGTAACTTGTAATTTGTGAATGCTCAATTCCTCAAATTCCTGTTTCATTGCATTTATCTTTTGTTAGAGACAGTTTGGCTGTTGACTGTGGCAGTATGCTTATTAGGGTTGGTTTAGTGCATTTGACATTATATAGCTTCTGATTGATTTCAGTCACCAGTCTATGAAAGCCTTGCATTAATTGGAAGAATGAGTTAGACCACTAATGTAGCATGCCAATAGTTCCTTTAATGACTCCAAATGGTAAATAAGACCTTTTGAGAGGTAAGTGCTTTGTGGAGAAATATTCAGTTGTATTTACTCAGTAAACATATGTACTTTAGGGGTCAGCTATGCTCATATTGGTTGAGACTTTCTATGGAGAATAACTTTTCATCTCCATGATGAAGCTGTGTCAGGCTGCTTAATTGTTAGGTGCATGCAAGCGCAATAAACAATGTTGTGGAGTTTCATTGACATGATCACTCTGATGCCAATGCATCTTGGAATATGTGAAACCCATTTTGCTATTAGAATTATGTGAAAAGGAAAGGAGGAAGAAGGTGAAAATTTTGAGATTTGGTTGTGATTGTTTTTTGATTTGTAATATAATATACATATTGGCTTGGCTTGAGTCAAACTTACTCTAGCCAGGTTAAGTTTATACTTTGGTTTCTAGTTTGCATCAATTAGGATCAATTGGATTGCAGGTTTTTTAACTGGCCCCACCAGGCCCCAATTCTCTTGTTATCTCTGACCGTATCACCTTCTTCTCCTTTTGTGTTACCAATATTGATAATCATGATTAAGTGTCCTTTACCTCAAAGTGTTTACCTCAAACTATTGAAATTTGAAAAATATTGGGTCAATAATAACCAGTCTTCATTAATCAGTTTGAAATGCAGAATACAAACTCTTGACTATTCAACAAAGTAATGAGCCACCAGTACCATTGACATATATTGCATTGATGAAATTCTGATTCCTATTGAACATTGACTGACCAGACAATGTAAAACAGATTTACTTCTGAGCTTGCGTTTTATGTGTGTTTGATGCTAACAGCTCTCTTTGCACAGGTGGAGCAACTACACAAGATATTTAAACTATGTGGCTCTCCTTCTGATGAGTATTGGAAAAAGTCAAAGTTGCCACATGCAACCATATTTAAGCCCCAACAATCATACAAGCGATGCATACAAGAGACTTTTAAAGATTTTCCACCATCATCTCTGCCATTAATTGAGACACTCCTTGCAATTGACCCAGCAGAACGCCAAACTGCTACTGCTGCATTAAGAAGTGAAGTTAGTTTCTTTTTTCATAAAATACAGTTTTTTTTTTTTTTTTGACATTACTGTTTAGTTTCTACAATACAATACTTTTTCGTGTCCATAGCAGCTGTTGCTTTCGTTTTCCCCAGTTTTAAGTCAATCTAGAAACAGCTGTGATCCCATGCTATTGTTCTATCTCTTTAATTTGATTGCATGACTTGTAACCATTTATTTGAGCATTGGAAAGAAAAATTATAATTTTTGATTGCTTCAAGTGAAGTCAAACCTTTTTTTATGTTGGGTGAAAGCAAAAAGCAGCAGCACCTTGCATGAACTGATGAAGCTGCTTGATTGAATTTTTTATTAGCAGGACACTAAGTTATGGGATCCTTAATTAGCTAAGACAAACAGCATAAGGGCACAATGGTCTCATTGTTAGCTTTGGAACTGTTTACATTTCTTTTACTTACAATTTTACATGTGGATTATGGACATTTTAATTTTTTGTTGTGGTTTATAGTTCTTCACTACCAAGCCTTATGCCTGCGATCCTTCAAGTCTTCCAAAATATCCTCCTAGCAAAGAGATGGATGCCAAATTACGTGATGAAGAAGCTAGAAGGTGTGATGACTTGTACTTAGATATCCCAATGGATGCTTGGTCTCTTGATGATCTTCTTCATCAAAGATGGAGCTTGCAAAAACTTGGCACATTTTTTGTTTGTTCTGTTCATTGTTTCATTTCTCTAACACTTCATCTGCCTTGCCACTTTCCATGTTTTCCTGTCTTGTTATAAATCTAAGCAGAAGAAAAATCTTGATTGCCACAGATTGAGAGTTTCTGTAAAGAATGCTGATGGGTTGAAGAAGGCACGTCACCGTGACCGTGCAGTAAGGGCAATTCCTGTCCCTGATGCCAATGCTGAGCATCAGGCTAATCTTGATGTATGTCAGACAAGCTACTTTCCTTTTGAACTTTTCTCATTCTATATTTGCTTCATCTGAGTAGACAAATTTGCTGCAGACTATTTATTTTGAGGGATGAAAAATGTTTTAGAAAAAGCAAAAAGTTGGCTGCATGGTGCAGACCAATGGGTACATTTTTATCAGATAGTCCAAAATACGTTTGTTTTGACAGATCAGTAAGATATGATATGTGTGTGTGTGTCAACATCAAAAGGCCAGTTAAATGTGTCACACATTATATATTTTAATTGTGTTCATGGAGACAAACTTCGTTGCTGCTTTCTAGTGCCAGTTAAATGTTTCACACACTATATAACTGTCTCTTATACACATCTAGATGTGTATAAGAGACAGATTTTGGACTATCTGATAAAAATGTACCCATTGGTCTGCACCTGTCTCTTATACACATCTAGATGTGTATAAGAGACAGTGATATGTGTGTGTGTGTGTCAACATCAAAAGGCCAGTTAAATGTGTCACACATTATATAATTTAATTGTGTTCATGGAGACAAACTTCGTTGCTGCTTTCTAGTGCCAGTTAAATGTTTCACACACTATATAATGTCTGAGAGTTCCTGTCACTGGTCATAAATAGCACCTTTTGCCTTCAGTTTGGCATATGGAATGTGTGTTTACATGGGTGCCAAGGAGAAAAAGGTAGCCTAAAATCTTCTTTTGGATAGCTTATCTTCAGCTGCCTTTTACAGTGACTTTGTCTTTGGACTAAGTGGGTTTACTTAAGTCTTTTAGTGCAGATGAATAAGATGACAATTGACAAAATTTTTTCAATAAAAAAAAATGGAAATCTATCTGATGGATATGAGGACAAGTTGAACTTTGTCCAAAACAAAGTTGCCATCAAATTTCCCTTATTTTTCATTGTGCTGTGTTGCTGCAAGATAAGTAAGTATTTTTGTTCTCTTTCATTTCATACTCAAGAAGGGTATAAGATGGAAGAATTGCTTGTTTAAAATATCATCAGACTCTAGCTGATGGTTTTGTTTAGCTTCTGTACTAAAATCTTTTTCTTTCCGTAAAACAGAGGAGGCGATTGATCACACATGCAAATGCAAAGAGCAAGAGTGAGAAATTCCCCCCTCCACACCAAGATGGAACACTTGGTTATCCTTTGGGCTCATCACATGACATTGATCCAGCTTTTGATCCCCCTGAAGTCCCATTCAGTTCTACAAATTTCTCATACCCAAAAGCACATATTCAGACCTGGTCTGGCCCATTGGTGGACCCAGCAGCAGTTGGTGCTCCAAGGAAAAAGAAACAAAAGGATAAACGTTCTGCTAGAATCAAAGAGAGAGAAGGTATTTGATATGAGTTGTACTTATTTCTGATACTATTCATGAGGCTGGAAAAAATGCTGGTCTGGTCTTTCCTGTATCTGCTCCAGGAAAGGAAGTTAAATTGCACGGTGAGGTATAATATTTTTTACACTCATTTTTCTTGTCTGCTGTTCAATTATTAGGGATGATGAGAAGCTTCTTTAGTATTGTATACGTTCTTTTTGTTCTTTTCTTCCCTGGAACGCTCTTTGGTTTATAGGAAATTTAATAAATGTGTGTTTGGAACTCAGATTTTGTCACTTACAGTTTACTCTTATTTAGCCGGGTTTTGAATTTTTGTTCTGAACCAATTACTGTAATGGGTTTTTTCCTCGTTTCTGTTATCCCATTTAACAAATCTTCCAGTTTATGCCTATATTAATAACTGTCAATATTACTTGAGAAAAGGAAAATGAGAAATTATTAGACTTCAGGGTCGAGCATGATTGCATACACTTTCAACGCCTTTTGAATTGGTAAGATGCATGCGCCATTTATGTCGATTGTCTCGATGAGTTATACTACCAGGGCTGGCCACATGTATATCATTGAAAGTTCACTTTCTTTACGGAGTTCTACTGAAGATTATTTCCAGCTCGTTAATCCCAATAGGTCGTTAATTGAGGAAAGCTTGGTTTGGTGTTGAAAGAAACGTTGGAAAATGAATTGGCATGGTTTGGTTGCAGCTACTTCAGTTCAAGACACGTTTCTGAATGTTACGATCGATAACACCTGTCTAAGCTGTGCCGTAAGTAGGCACTGCTTTAGTCTACTTGTCTGTTTTCCACGCCACACGTTAAGTTACTATTAAAACAAAAAATGTTACGTCGGCCCTAATGGGAAACCATCAAAGAAGGGTAGGTATAGGGAGAGTGGTAGTTATGAGTTGAGGGGCAGATTTGGCAGGTGTTCGGTGGAATATGCTTTACCTGTCTCATTCCAGAAGTTACCAACCCCATAATTTGTATCCTGCAAGGGTTTTACAATATATAAAGAAACCGTTGTACCGACTATTCACTGATTGGCTCGAGCTGCAAACGAAAATCCTGCACGCAACTCGCCAACAGAATTCCCCAGAACTGAGTATCTCTCAGGTTGCATTTTATCTTTGTAGGCAAGCCTGAAAATTTCGCCGGCGCCAGTGTAGGAGTGCGCTTAGACGGCTGAATGAGACCACCTGATCCTGGTGGCCCTGGAGGACCCGGACAGCCTCCGCCCGGATTGGGTCCTGGAGCACCAGGACCTGGACCTGGCTGGGGTCGTCCTGGGTATGGTTTCCTGGGTGGCCTGTGCAATACTGTATCCTCTTGGTAAAATGCTCCATCCTACTCTTCATGTATGCATCACTTCTTTCTTTTAGGGATAGTCTTAACAGAGGTTGCATCACATCACAAAATCGTAGGATACAGTAAAAACACACACCCCTCTCACTCCCTCTCTCTCTCACACACACACACACACACATTCAAGAAAAATATAAAAATCAAACCATGACAACTGGTTATGCCATCAATCGACTACCTGTAATAATGATTTGGTTTTTGTTCGGTTAACAGCCCAAATCAATTAACTTTTTCTAATTCAAATTATTTAACCAATGTTTTTTTACATTATAAAATTTTGTTAACAAATAGTATGATTTGTAGGATTTTTAAATATAAGAGTTTTGAATATATTTTTTAAAATTTTAATGTTTAAGTTAGAATTTATACATGCGTCAATAAAAATTAATTAAATATAAAAAAATATTAATAAAATTATTTTAAATTCAATTGGATTAAAATAAATAAATAAATAAATATATATATTTATTTATTTATTTACCTAAAAAATGGGTTTGATTTAGTTTCAAAATCAGAAAACATAACCAAATTGACGAAAGTAGCAGTTTGGTTGGTCATATTATGTGGTTTGGTTTGATCAGTTCAATTTGGTTTCCCATTTTTTTCGGTTTTTTTGGCACACCCAACCCAACCACAGGTGCCTGAAAACTAACTCGCTTTGGGCCTTGGCAGCTTCTACGTGTTGTGTTGTTGCTGGTTGATACGAGACTGCTTTGGCGGTCCACCCGAGCCTCGTGGGCTTGGCGACCCGCCATCTCCTCCAGGCCCACCACCCGCTCCACCACCACCTGCCCCTCCCGAGCCCCCTGGACCTCCTCCCGTTCCACTTCCAACTCCACCTGGGCCTCCTGGACCTGCTGGAGGCCCACCGGGTTCCCCAGCTCCACCTGGACCTCCCGAAGGCCCAATAGCTGCACCTCCACCTTAAAATAGTTTTACTTACAAATCATTCGCTTCTCCAACTTCATTTTCATTTATTATTCTTATTATTATTATTACAGGCGAATTACTTCAAGATTTTCCTTCTGAGTTGCATTTTCTTTCTTGTTTAATTCCTGAGTGTTCTAGCAGTTGCCAGCGTGTCTCAGAGTTTGAAAATGCAACTGTACAATAATGTGTATTATGAAACACCCCTGATGTACAACACCCTGATTAACTACCCATGATGTACAACTCTCTAATGTACAATCTTCACTAATCTAAGCTAATTGCAATCAGTAAAAATAAGTTCCATTCTATGAGCTTTGTTGTTATTAATGTCTTAATCAATTGGTATTAACTGAAGTAGCTAATGTTTAGCACAAAATGCAAGTGGACCGGCTCAAAACTCATACCTACGGCATCAGTGTGTCAGGGGCTGTAACTGCCAGAAGCGGGATTCTAAATTCTTGCAACGTGGTAGGTAGGGCAAGCGGGCATTTGCTGGCAGATTAGCCATCGGAAGAGTTATTTATGAGTGGTTTGATTTGACATGCAAATTACAACGTGATGTTACTTTTTGGATTGAACACAGTCAACAAAATGGGTCTCACTTCTCCTCCCTTTCTAGAGAAGAAATTATAAACCATTTTTCATGTAGTTTTAGAGATATTATGGTGTGTTAGCGTCTCAAAATGCTTTTTGTAACACCTATAAAACATGCGTTTTTGCTTCGAAACTGGCAAGATTTTCATCTTATAATTGATTCTTTAGGTGTCGGTTTATATATATATCAATTATTATTATATTTATAAATAAAGATAAACACCAAAATATCCGCAAAAAGCCATAAGCCCAAGGTGGGGTCGAGTATGTCGTTCAAGAAAGACACATCTGCCCATTAACAACAACGCCCCAAGCCCAAACAGCCTGATATTTTAAAGGATACCTGCAATTGCTTTCAATTATCTGGCCATTTCCCAAGGCATGCGCAGGTGAGGCCGACCCAATCTTTAGCTGTCACTGGTTAGTACACCCTCCACCGAATCATCTGTGTACAACAGGACATTTGATGGTGCCAACTTAACTGGGTTCTCTGCTCACAAAAAGCCCCATTTGATTTCACATTGAATTGAAACTCTGAGGCTCCATTCCCACTAAACTTCAGAAAGGGACTGCCCCTCACAGGGCCTTGAAACTTCTTATTAATCCAACAGAGCCGCCTAAGATAAAGAGCAAATTTCTCTTCCTGGCGTATAGATTTCCATAGCCAACATAATTATAGTTTATACTAAATAAAGAAGAAGCACTTGAAAGTATTCAAATGGAATGCAGTGATGTCCAGATGGACAAAGACTTGAGTGAGTGCTTGCTGATGAAAGCAATCCTTGGACAAGCCAGTGAAGGTTTAAATCTCCGAAAGAAACTGATTTCCCAAGTTGAATTGTCATGGCTTTAAATAAAACCCCAAAAGTCCACCTAATGCAACTCACTTTCATAGAACATAAACTCTCTTACATCACCACCGGCAAACCACTGTGAAGTTTCTTCACCAGAATTCTGAAACAAGAATGAGTTTTTCCGTGTGGGATCTAACAAATCTTAGGAGTTCTATAACCATGATTGATCACAAGATCAGAAACATCCATGATGCAAGTAATAATGAAAGATGTGGCACCCTCGAGGCACTACAGAAAATGGCACTTAAACTTAGCCATTCTTTTAATTTCATGGAGTATACACTGCGTGGATCAGATGTAAGTATAGTACAAAAGGATAACCCTGAATGATTTCAATGATTCAGCATTTTGGTTACAAAAATGGATCCTGATCTCATGTATGTTATCACATACAACTTCACCAAACAAAATACCTGCGGTGGACTCCTATAAAAAGAGGAACACTTTCATTGGCTTGCTGCATCATTCCCAATAATTGTCCTACAAAACCAAGGATGTGCCCACGGGAAAAGCTTATTTCCATTTGTGTTAGGACTTAACAACTGCCATTAAAGGGTAAAAGGAAAAAAAAAAAAGGAACATAGACATGATGCATTATTACCATGCATTCTGCTTGCCACAGAAAGCAGTGGTGCAAAAATTTAGATACATCAAGACACCATGCAGTACCTCTTCATGAACACAGCTGCCACATAATTGTTATTAGAGCATATGACCATGTTGTCTGCAACTTTTCCATGAACTAGCATAGTTTATGCTTAGATTTGTTAACTACCTGAGTTGCCTGCAAAATAATAAGGCCGATATTTACTTTTGAGCAATCCAACTGGAGCAGTTTGAGGTTTAATAATATTATCAACAGGAAACTGATTGAAGAGTTAGTGGCAGGGAGGAATCCTCCTGAAATATCCAAGCAGACTTCCAAAGACTCTGCAAGAATTTGATTAGGCTTACTTGCTGAAGGCTCTCCCTGTTTCAGAAGCAAAAGGGATGATTCAAGTCAGCTGACTCTCATTTAAAAATATCTCAAACTAATAAACTGTGAAACAATAATAGAATTTATTTAGAAATGGACAAAACACTGAAATCTTACCGGTAATAACAAGAACAAAGACTAAGATTTCAAAAGTAGAATAAGCTAAGGACGACTACTTGTTAAAATAAAAGTGCACATTTATATCTGTTTCAAAGTCAAATTAATGTCCTGAAGATGGCATAATTTCTAGGCATAACAAGTTCATTTGGTAAATTTCACTTGTACATCTGGGCCATCCATAAATTGGTTGCAAACCAATCTTCTCTGAAAAATAACAACGGACATAGGTTTTAAACTATCAAAAATATGACTGCAAGGCGTGCAACTGTGAAGCAAATGTGTGTAACTGTAAGTCAAATTTTAAATGGTTTTTCTCATTCCAAATTAACAAAGCCCAATTTGAGCGAAGCCACCAATAGTGAGAATACAACAAACCTTTTTGTTGTGCAGTCCATTTACTTGTTCATCTAAGGAGGCCCTCTGAAAAGGAACCGGCACTTGCATTAGACTTTCCTGTGAAGCCTCTGGACTTGCTATGCCACAGCAGAGTCCCTTAGCTGATGCTACATGATACATACTAGCAACTACTGATCGGAGAACATTGTTCCTTTGGGAGTAATAAATTTTGGTAGCAAGGGGAACTGGAATATCTGATTCAATTGCATTGGTTCATAAAAATTTAGAAAGTAGAAAGCTAAAACTGATGAATCAGAAAAAAGCATCCCAAGAGACCTATCCAAGAAATAAAAGCTATTCCAAGAGACTTTATAAAACTGTTATTGAGAATAACTTGTTGATTACTTCCAATGGAGGAAATAAAACAGTAAGTTTTCTCATCAGGCAATGCTCAAAAGTTTGCCCAGCATATTTAGAGGTAATCACATCATCATAGGTCATGTCACTTCCTGAAGTTTGCACTTGAAGATCTCTGCCTGAATAATGCATGACAAGCATCTTCATGAGTAAGTTATTTTAGCAGCAGCATGGATGCCAAAGTATATTGCAACGCATCGTGTTAGTTACCAATAAGCACAAACATGTGTAGTGGGCAATAAAATTAACAGCACAATTATAAATGTTAAAAAGTCTGGGGCTTAGTGCTTATTTCATTCCTCACCATCTGGTAGTAGAATGGATATCTAAAGAAGAAAGATCCTTTTTCAACCAAAAGCAGCATTACCTAAGGGAAAGAGAACACTGATTGGACGATGGTGCATATAAGTCAGAGGAGAAATGAAGACTCAGGCAGTAATACAATTTTCATCAAGTTATGATGCCACAGGGAAAATGAAGGCCAAATAAATTCTTAAATCCTGCTCAAATAAATAAGAGGAAACAGTATAAGCTTGAGAAGATAGGCTTTGACTTACTAGTAAATGGAATCTGAGTGCCTGTGGTTTTTGTTAAGCCTGAAGCTGTCTCACGATTGTCTGACAGCAGCAGACGCTGCCTCGATACACTACAAAAACCAAAAGATTTTTAATCTTACAAGTGTTCCCAAAAAGCTGGTTGACTGCAGAGTTTGTGGATTACTAGATAATCTGACCATCTACAGCAAAGTATTCAAATTGTAGAGAATATTCTTGGTCATATGAATTAGAACAACGTCACAACTTGAGCAATCCATGGAATCAGCAAACAACCTCCAAATTTCAACTATCTATACATTTAAAATGCACAGAAGGAAGATTTTAAAAATAATGTGTTGGCAACAAAAATGATTCTTTTCATTTTTATGATATATAGTCTACAACTTCTCAGTAAAGATACTTCAAAAAACAAAGTGCAACAGTGATGAAGAAAAGTAAATGTGGACATGGAAGAAAAGCAAGGTAAAAATAGAGTTTACTTCATAAATTTCTTATACATTTAATATATGCAGATGAATGTCACTTAAAGCAATCATATACAAAGAGAACAAAGAAAGCATACAGTTTAATGCGTTTTGGAGGTGGCATTACACAGGCTGAGTGCTCTGTAATCTCAGGACACACTCCTTTACAGTCCATCATAGATGTCACATCTACACAAGCAGAATTTCCTAAATGACCATAGGAAATCAAACAATCAAGATAAAGACAAATTATAAATAAATATCTCTTGTATGTAGAACTAGAATAGATAGCCTTCACTTCAAGAAAATCCCCTGAGATGCAATGCAGTAGAGAATGATATGTACCCAAAACAAATCCACTTTTGTTATTTGATCCTAAGAAAAATCTCAAATAGGAATATAGAAGTTTCCATTGTCTTACTCTGGTACTCACAGATTCAGCTGAAGACCCTTGCATCATATGTCAAAACATAAAACTACATAAATTTTCTGTTATTTATGAAATTACTGGCAGAACTGACCAAGGGAAAAATCAATGCTGAGTAAAACACTGACAAGTAATTGTTCCCATCCCATGAAATATTAAATCAATCAATGTCAAATGACAGAGTGTAGCATGATAGCTGCTATAAGCTCACCAGAGCCTACTCAGATAGAAAGGAACACTTGCTTACTCTGTACAGGGAAGGAAAAAGATCAAAAAAGGTAAATTTTTAGCAAAAGGACCATGCCTTTTGTATCTATAGAAAATGAAGAAGACAATCGAGGTTGTCTGTGCAACTGAGATTCTAATGCAGCTGAGTCATCTGCATTCATAGATTCAGATTGTTCTTGCTCCCCAGCTGGCTTTGCTTGATCTGATAATGGTTAAGAACTAACAAACAAAATTGCTATTCCACTTAAAAAAAAAAAAAAAGGACAAAGAAATTTGCTATCAAGCAACCAAACACTATCCTATATTAAATCAAAAACAAAAATAGCAAATCTTGAAGTGATATGCAAAATTCAAGACATCAGGAGAACATTCTAGCTGAAATATGCACAATGAAGATCACTCTCTAGACTATTCAGTTCTTGTCTGTAAGGTCACATTTAACATAAGGATTCAAAGATGCAAACATCTAAAACTAAGAAGGTATTCAAACTAAACCTTTGATGGCTGAAAAATGAAAGCTAAAGAGAATACAGGATACTAGAATAAGAGATTAATAGCCTCTTCCTCTCCTTCCTGGGAGGTATTTTGTGTCCTACACCAACAGAAATGTCCAACGCTTCTCCTGTAGAAGTTAAAGACCTACAAATTTCTGAAAAAATAAGGGGAACAGAAAAAGAAAAAAGGAATCCAACTCAGAGCAGCACCAGCAAAACCACAATTGAAAAACAGCTAGTTATGAAACTAAATCAATCAATTGGCAATCATAACATATATCCCAGTATGGAAAAGAGATCACTATTTATATGCATGCCTCCAAAGGTCAACAGGGGTCAACGGTTGGCCACCACCATTGGTGATTCCATAATTGTACCAGACCATTCTTACCAACGCTGATGAGCACCAGTCTCAAAAAGCCTGCAGATTGAACCCATCAAAGTAGCTTTGTGATAGCACTAAACTTGATTGGGTACCATATGGTTTTGTTCACATAAAGAAGCCTGAAATGGCCTTTCAGTCCATTAAAGTTTGGAACTCATTGTTATAAGTAGTGTGGTGGAGAAAATATAAAAAATAATAAGTATTAGAAGAAAAAAAAAACCATTAATAACTCATTGTTAATAACAGAAACAATGCTCAGCAAAGATAACAAGTAATACCAACATTTAGGCCTGGCAGCTTTATTGTTATACTTCCACACCATATGCGTCTTTTTTTTTTTTTTTTTTTTTGGGTCCACCAGGTTGCATGTTGGGCTGTAAACTAAACAACAGAAATAGTTTTCCTCTTTCCCACAAATCCTACCCCTCTCCCAGAATTTGAATTTAAAGACCTCCAAGATGGATATCTAGGGTATTAGTCATTAGGATGTCTCTTTCTGAACTTAAGACCATAAAGCATGAAACAAAATAATCCAATCAGACATGCATGAATATATGTTCAGGGGATAATAGAAAAGGGTGAAAATAAAGAGCGGGGGGGAGGAAATGGGTATCATCAACCAACACAATAGCAAAAATAGTGCACTTTAGGTCCTCATTAATCACAAAAATGTCATCAAATGTCATACTCCGTAATGTCCTCTTTGCATGAAGTGTTTGGCTTATCATGAATAACGAGACATACCAACATCAATTTTAAATTTCAAAATATTCAAGAAAAAAATGTTAAGAGGGGGAAAAACAAAAAGTAGAAAGCACCAAAACCTGCATGAGCTGCATATTGACTGGCCTTTACTGGCTTCTTGCAAGCATTGCAACAAACCTTCACAGTGAAATTACAAAATCAGACAAGCCATATAATAAGATGCATGTAGAGACTCAAGAGACATGTTATATAAAAAGTATCACAGCATTGCCAAACCTTACCAAATGTAAAGGATCAGTCATAGGCATCAAGCCAAAAATGTCCATATCTGCCAAATAAAGTCATAAAGGCTTTAAAGATTCATAACACTATCCAAAAAGAACTTGATCAGAAACCTTAGGAAGCTTAATCTAGTTTTGATCCTACATCTCTAAGACCACAAGGAAGCATAATTTAACAGAGCGTGCAGCACCAACTAACAAAGCCCACATAAATCTTAACAAAAAGTACCTTGCTCATCAAGCAGGTTTGCCTCATCTGCCTCTCGTAATTGTCTGTAAGTGGATTGCACAGCTAATTTTTGGTGTCCGACTTCCTCTGCACAGCCATTGTGGGAATATTATCAATACAAAATGAAATATCCAATACAATATTTTTCATCAGCTGAGAATTAATTATTCATTTTCAAGGCTGATTTCCACGGGCAAGAACGACAATGCACTTAAAATATCTCTCACCCACTCTGAATTCTAGCAAGCAATGGATGTCACAACACGTTTTTACCTGCTATTGTTTGCGATAAATTGCCTCCAGCAAGAAGCCTAGCCATGACCGCCATCTTGCTGCTTCCCAACAAGCACATCATTTGCACTACAACCAATACTTGTGTATCTATACACCGAAACAACCCAATAATATCTGTTAGTAATACTCCAAACGATCCTTAAAGCATTGTCATGTCATAAAAAAACAATCCCCCACTTGCATTTTTCCTAGAAGAGCATTCAAAATCACCCGTAGCAAACTCAGAAGACAACCCAAATAACAAAAAAATATATATAAATCAACACCCCAGCTTGCATTCACAAAGAACATCAAGAACTTCAAAAAATAAAATAAAAATAATAATAATCTGGAAAGGCAAGAAACTAACCTCGAATCCACACAAACATCAAACCAACAAAAAAAAAACCCTAGAATTGGCCCGTTGGAATCTATATCCAGGCGAGGCAATGCGCTTTCCAGGAGACAGAACATACAGAGTCACAATGATCAGCAGTGCGAGAGAGAGATCAATTACACGATATCTTTTTTTTTTTTGGAGGTCATTTATTTATTATTTATTATTATTATTATTATTATTTCCTTCGTTTCGCCGCGGGGATGCGAGGATCTCGTGCGGTAGCCAGATGTTTTGGGCGTGCAGTAGGACGTGTTTGAATTTTTTTGAGGGGAGACAGTTTCCTGAACACGGTGGACCATCTTTAAAACATCAAGACACAAGTTGCGGGCTACTGGTAAATTATAATTTTCTGTTTTGGGCCTAAAGGGTCTTTTTTTTTTTTTTTTTTCCAGTTGAATTAGAGAGGGAGAAAACGGACTTTATGATAATAATAATAATAATAATAATAATAATAATAATAATAATAATAATAATAATAATAATAATAATAATAATAATAATAATAATAATATAATATGAGTGGTATTGAAAATTATTCTAAAATTATACATATTCATTAAAATTAAAAAAAAATTATTTCAATAGAGTTAAATTAATATTCTCATAATATATCTAATAATTAAATATATTTAAAATTATTAGAATTTTCATTTATAGATCATGAGAGTTTTTTTTTTTCTTTAGACAAATGCCAAGTTCATATAAGCTCTTGTTGACCAAGTAACTCTTTTTGACTTCTTTTGCTTTGATGTTGTCCGTTTTGTGATTTATAATAAAAAAAATATCATTTTTATTAAAATAAATAATTTTTTATCAATAAAATGGGTCAATAAGATACTAAAAAAATTTATCAATTTCAATAAAAAATAGTCTTTTATGATAAATGAATAAAATTTTTTTATAATATTTAATATTATTTAAAAAAAAAAGAGAAAAAAAAAAAGGATAATGGACTCAACCACTGTTTATTATTAAGATGTTGGGCCAATTAGTGCACAATGAAACACAAAATGTGGGAAAAGAAGGGGACTCCCTTAACAAATCAATGCCAACTCGCAAAACCGGTTTGAGGACGGAGGCGTTTGAACTGTATGGATTCGTATGGGTTGTGTGTTCTACCGCTGAACCCAACGATTTTTGGGGCCTAAACTTCAACGATTGTTTAACGAAAGATGAAATGTTTGGACTACGCTATAACATCTCAGCCGGCTCATGGGCCAATGTTATAACTCTCGAAAGACACAACAAAAAAGCTGCTGATTATTCATTAAAAAAAAATTCTATAAATTTGTAAATTTATGTTTATTCTTACCATCGTCCTTCTAAGCATAATCACTGAATGGGTCCGGTCCGATTATGATAGATATAAATTTGATAGGCTCCATGAACGTAAGAAAAATTGCACTTGATTGGCATGCCCTTGAATGACGTGTCAGAATATAATTCGTCAATTTGTCGGAGATAGGGGATCTGGGGTGTAATGAAAGTCATTAGAAATTGCGGAGCTCGTAAAAAGAGACGGAGATTCCTGAGTTTGACCTGCTGTTTTGGTCATCTAGGAGTAGGACCAGACCAACCGCCGCAAAGGCCAAAGTGGAGGTACTGAACTGAATAGACAGACAGAGAGAGAGAGAGAGAGAGAGAGAACAAGAGACGGAGACGGAAATGACGGGGGGACAGCCGCATCCTTACGTTCCTAGTGATATGGAGCTGAAGGGGTACGTTCCGGGACAGCTCTCCCAGTCCACCATTCTTGCCGTCTACGGTCTCTCTTCCCTTGTTGTCATTTCTCTTGTCTGGCTCTTTTCAGGTTTCCTTCTCCTTGTCTTTCTTTTCTTTTCGTTAGTCATTCATCATTGTAGAATGGGTTCTGTTGGGAGATCTACGACTTGGGAAAAGCCAACTAAGCTAAAACCGTTGTTAGCAAATTCAATCTTTCATTCTATTGTTGCGTTTTCCTTTGAATCAGTCAGTTATTATTATTATGATTTGAATTTTTTCAGAGAATCCTCTAAAGGGGTCGTCTAATTATTTGAATTTGAGTTTTGGAAGTGCTGAAAATCTTACGCTTGCATTCGATTGGAAACTTCATTAGAATGATAAAGAGGTGCTTTTCAAGCTTTAAGTTTCTTTTTCACGAGGCTATGATATGATGGCATATAAGCCGCTATTAGTTGTGGATCTGCCAACGTGTTCACTCCGATTCATGGTAAATACCATAAATAAGTATGGATTAAGGAGTTGTAGCTGTTCACGGAGTGTCAGTGCACAAAAGTTTCGTCTTTTGTTTCAAAAATGCCTTCTTTCCTAGTGGAAGATTGGTGCTTTGCCTTTTCTCTTATTTCAATTCATATGGTTTGGCTGGTATTTTAGTTTTATTTTGCAGTCGCTAATTGATTTAAGCTCTTTTCTTATAACAGGAAGGTCAAGTAAGACACTAAAAATAAATAGAGTGCTTATGTGTTGGTGGGCTTTCACTGGTCTCACCCACATAATCCTTGAAGGTTATTTCGCTTTCTCACCAGAATTTTACAAGGAGAAGACTGCTCATTATCTGGCTGAAGTTTGTAAGTAACTTCTTACCATTCTTCGTCGTCTACAATAATATCATGAGTTCATCCGAACGTCATTTATTTGGGAACAACAGGACCTTAGTAGATGTGTAATGCTTGTAGCAAACTCTGGCAGGGAAAGAATACAGCAAAGGTGATTCAAGGTATGCAGGGAGGGATGCTGGAGTGGTTGCGGTTGAAGGGTTGACTGCAGTTTTAGAGGGTCCAGCTAGCCTCCTGGCTGTGTAGGCTTTGATCTTACCTTGTTCCATAGTCAGATTACACATTTATGGTTTGATCTGAAATCAGTCATTAATTCTCAGTCATCTTCTATGTATTCCAATTATCAACAGAATTCCTTGCTTACACTTTGGCAGGTATGCTATTGCCACGGGAAAGTCATACAGTCACATACTTCAGTTAGCCATCTCGCTGGGGCAGCTTTATGGAACTGCTGTTTACTACATAACTTCTTATTTGGAAGGCGACGACTTCTCATCAAGTCCATTTTACTACTATGCATACTACATTGGTGCCAATGCTTCCTGGGTTGTGATTCCCTCTCTCATTTCTATCCATTGCTGGAAGAAGATTTGTGCAGCATTCCAGGTGCAAGCCCAGAAAAAGACCAAGAGTCGCTGAGGTACATAAAGCATCTCATTTCTTGGTTAAGATCAGCAGAAACTGCCTTTCAACTGCTTTCTTATTCTGCTCGGCAGAGGAGATTTTTCTTGCTTTTCCTCCCTAGTGAAATAGAGGATTGAAGGGATCACATCCTCTGCAACAAGACACTGTTTTTATTAAGAAAAATTTCCTTTTGATGATCTAAAGGTTGATGGTCCTCTCTTTAAACTAATTTTGGGGTGAATTTGTTTGAAAATACAAGTTTGATTTATCAAAGTGAAACTATGGTACAGTGCCATGCTAACATCGTATGATTGCTTCCGAACCGGGGGTCGTTCCAGAAACTATATTATAGCTTATACCTAACAGTGAACTGATTCATGCTATGGACGAATCTTGGAAGCTTTTATTCTTGTTTCATTTTGACTCATTTCTTGGTTATTTTACTCTGTTACATGTTAAAGATTTATGCTAAAATTGGTGTGTAAGCGAGTTTTAATTGCTCTGAAGTCATTTGGATTGATGGAACTTACTTGAACGTAATATGAGAAAATTCAACCAACAATGGTCCATGAAATTCAACGAATCATCCCTTGTGAGTTTCGAAGGAGAAGGTAGGGGAGGTGGGATGTTTCTCAACATGGTAGCTGCTGGCAAAAGCATATTTCTTTCTTTCATTCATTACAAGAGATCGGTTCTCTATGCATGGCCAATCTCAAGTTATTTATGTAACATATTCCTCACAACAAACAATAACCTGGTTGTGATATGTCTTTCCATATTTAATCAATGAATATGTTCCCCAAACACTCCATGCTACAAGTCTCTCCTATGGATGAATGAGGTACCCGAAGGCCAAACTGATGAGAGCAACCGTGCAAACATAAAGGAGTGGGAAACCCACTTGAATGCTTCTCATCCTGTTTGTCCTCAAAATCTCCTACAACAATGAAAAAGCCAGTGTCATAGAGTTTTTAGATAACTTGAAGATGGGCAAAATCAAACATAATAATTGAGATCAATTACCTGAATTTAATTTCACCCACAGTATTCAACTGATTCAATTAACTCTTTTTTTAAAACCTTATTTTGATGCATTCTTTACCACATTAATAAGTCAACACCACCCTGACCATTTTTAACTCCTAAAGACCAAGGACCCTTTAACAGCACGGTGCCTGCATAATGCTAGCCTGGAGAAAAACAAAATTGCAAGCGTAGCAAATTGCTTACCAGTTCATGCTTAAGGATGTCCTTCTCTCCAATGGCCCTGCCCCTCTCGTCAGCCAGTGTCATGATGGTTTGGTCAGCCTGCAAAAGGAAATAGGTAAAAATAACAATGATGAAGATTTGGCCTGCACATCATCAAGTGCAGATCTCTTATCTTCCAGAAAAAAAATCCCAAGTCAAAGACAACATGAATCAGGGAATAGGTGGTTTCAAATAACTCTAAATGGCACATGGGACTACATAGTGGGGCTCCCTGGCAGGTTCGTTGAATTAAACCCATCGAGTAAGACCATGGTTGTGCAAAGTTAAAATGTTGCCAGAGCTTACAATATGATGGTAAAAGAGTATACCATACCTCTCTTATTTTTGAATCCATTTCTTTAAGCTTTGACCTCAACTCCTCAAAATCTCTGACCAAGTTTTGTTTTGCTGTGTCCTTTGCTGGCTCCGCTTCCCCCACATCACCAGGTGCTCTTGTGTAAGGATCCTTGGCAACTCTTGGTTCTTCAGTGTCCTTGGCAACTTCAACACCCGAAACATCCTCAGGTAACTTATATAACATGAACAACTAACATGTTAGGGTCCCAGAAGTTCATATAATTTTCACTTGATAAGAATGTTATATAAAAATTTAGGAGGCAAGAAGCAAGATGCAAGCCACATGTTTCTCTTTTCATCTACTGAAACAGAAGACATTTTTATGGAGATATTCATGGCAAACAGTGGATAGGCAATACAGCAAAACCAGGTTCATATGACAGAGTGCCAGAACAATGTGCATTCTTCCTCATAAGGATGTTCCCCAACTAGATGCATAAGCAAGCAAATCCATGTCATGGCAGAAACATGCAGAGAGGTCTGGGAGAAAGTAATGAGGGTTATTTATAACAAGGACTCACAACAATATCATGGTAGCTCTTACCCCATGAGGTGGGGGAATATTTTCAATTCCACTTGGCACCACACTACTGTGCAATAAAGTGCCAGGTGGATCTTTCTTCAATTCTCCATTATTTGGAACCAAAACTGGTGACTCCGGTGGGCTAACAAGAAATACCCTCAGTTTCTTTTCTTCGATGTGTTCTCCCACACCTTTAGAAAACTGCAAATCAAGACAATAAGACATTGTAGATAAATCACAAAGCAAAGAGGAACTTGAGATTTTCATCCTGCAAACAACCTGAAGAAAAAGTAGCATCAAATTCTTACCATGTCAGCTGTAAGATCTTCTTCAGCTGTACCAAGAGGGACGACTGTGCTTTGTACAAGGAACTTGTCTTTGCACTGCAAATCAGGTGGAGCTACCTTCTGAGCTTGCATTGTTACTGCAATTTCCAAGATGTTAAAAAAAAGGAAAGAAAGAAAAAAGAAAAGAAAAAGATCATCTTGTAACTGCAAATAGCATAGGTTAAAGCTGCAGACTGCAACAGTTCCTTTTGCTTAAGAAAGTTGGCTTATAAGCAGACAGCTGCTAAGATGGGAACATACCTGTGAAATCACATGCTGCCTTTGGCTTGATTACACCTATGTTAGGCCGTACACAATATTGTTTTGGAGATGTAGTCTTCACCTGGCAGGATATTGGGATTTTTTGACATTTCATGAAAGCAATTAAATTTCTGTGCAAAGACAGAATTGCATTTGCCAGCAAAGTAACAGGAAATCAAGCAAGAATTGCTTGCTACTTGTGCAAATAGTTTGAAAAGAGTACCAAAACAAGAAAACAATAAGCATGAAAAAGAAAAAAAAAAGGCTTTGATAATAACATTGCAGAAATTCAAATCATAGATGAGAGTACCTTGAAAGCAACATACTGATCAGACCTATTGGTGAGTTGAACTGAGCATGAGCTTTGTTTCTTCAACTCAACTACAGGGAAGGGAGACAGAACAGGTCAGGTTACTCATGACAAGATTCACAACAAACCACAGTGGATTATAATTGAAGCATTGACCAACCTTAGTAATTTCCTTTTCCTTAATTACTACAAAAATTAACAACAAAAGAATTTTCAATCTAGTACAGAGTAGAAGATTGTCTTTCTGAACAAGACAGGTGCCAACACACTGTACACATTACTCATCCCTGTCCAGAAACCAGTGATTAAATTCTACCAGCAAGTGGCAAAGGTCAATAAAAAGCCAAACTCACCCACCTAGGCCCTCCCAAGTTTCATGCCCATTTAACCTTAAAGCAATCCTCCCACTCTAAAAAAAAAAAGGCAATCCTCAATGATACACACTAGCATACACTAGATTCATCAAGCCAAGTTAGCGTTGTTGCATTCCTCCTTCCCCCCACCCACCCCCCCACTTCCCCCTTTTCCCTCTCTCTTCTCCATTCAAAACGGTCTAACTTGATTCTTTAAGGAGGATAATATATCTATCTTTTCATCCATCCATGTGTGTGTGGTCCTTAATTGAAAATCATTGCCAGATTATCCAAAATTGTTGTGAGTACAGTAGATTTCCATGTCCATTACAATTTATAATGCAAGTGGGGTGTCAATTTCATACCTTTATGAAAAATTATACAATATTAACACTTACATGTAAACTTGAATTCGTGGGGTTGAATTTCCAAAAGATCTGTCGCCATAACCCTGTAACATCGGAAATGAAAAGGAGAAGTAAAGTAAAAGATGAAAAAAGAACAAGCAAAGAAATCAATAAAAGAAGGCTTCAAAGAGAAAAACAGTACAGAGAAAAAGGCTTACTGGGTTTGTGCAAATGGAGATCCCAAGTATGACCGTACAAGTCTGTAACTAAACCAGGCTTCCAAATTCTGTGTGCTCGTCTGTTTGTACGTGAGAGAGAGATAGTGAGACAGTGGGGGGCGTTGGTTACATGGATCAGAGACAGAGAGAGACTTAACGCCCAACGGCTATGCGTTTCTTTGTTTGGGCTTCGGTTTTTCCACATCCAATCACATATGGACGGCTTGTTTTAAAAGGGAAACCGCGGCTCCATCGGCTTAGCTGTTAGCTTTTTATTTTCCCTCCACCTCCTCCAACATTACCTTTTCTCTTGTTAATAAAAAAAAAAATAAAAAATTATTTCTCAAAATGATTTGAGATATAATAAAAAATAAAAATTTTCCTTTCACTAAATATTTAATTTTTGATTTTGTACCGTGATCAGATATTAATAAATCTGATTTGAAATAATAATTTTATTTTTAAAATTAACAAAATACTTTATTAATATAATTAAATTAATTTATTTTTATATAAAAAAATTAAATCAAATTTATCTATTTTTCAATGAATTTACTAAACGAAATAATAAATAATATTTTCTTTTAACGTATAAAAGATTATTTAAATATTTTAATTTTAAATTTTTAAATTTTTATATTTATCATATTATTTAGTATAAATTATTTCATAATTGTGCTTGTTATAATAAAGGTCACGAATTGTTGTTAACAATTAATAGGATTGAGAAGCTTTTCGAGACTAAGGGTGCTTAAAATCGCGAAAACTGCAATGCTATTAGAACTGTATTTCTATGTCAGTTGTTTTTTTTTTTTTTACAATTTTCAACAATAAATTCATATTTTTAAATATTATGAAATTTTTAAATTTATTATAAAAATATTATTTTTATTGGTGTAAATAATTTGTTATCAATAAAATTACTTAATAAGTTAAATAAATTTGTTTATTTTAATAAAAAGAATATTTTATAATAAATTTTAAAAAATCGTATTGTTCATTTTTAACTATCGGTCAACTTCAACATCGAAGTCGAAGCGTCCCATAGCCAAGGCCGGAGCTTTCCAGTCCCCTCTTTAGTTTGGTGCCTTCTGTCTCTAGTGATAAAACCCTACTACTTCGCCTCCCATAGCCAGGGCTGGGTTCGCTTGGCTTCGCCTCCTCTCTTCAGTTTACAAATTGGGGCTCTCTTCCTCCACCCAAGCTAGCATTTGACCGATCTCCAATGTCCTCTCTGAAGCACGCCCAGGTAATACAATAGCAATGGTAATCCTGACCACCCATGTTTTCTCTTGCTTAACCTTCAATTTGTTGTCATTTGCTTCTTGAGCGGGGCCGCCAACCAATATTGTGGTTGCAAATTATTGTGGATTAAGTAAACTGTATATGAAACAGGAAATTGAAACCTCTTTTTTTTTTTTTTCTGTTGAAAGATAGAATCATATGCCTATTTGACCAATCAGAGGGATAGTGACGGCTTTTATACAATCTGCTTATTGGGTTGCAAATGGGTTTTGGGTTTATTTGTTCACGGGGCATGGAATCCAATAGATGATACATACCCAGTTCAACGAACGAAATGTAATCCTGTATTTTATAACATTTTTGGTGGTGTTTTGATGATCAGAGAGCCTTTAGGAACTTAACTCTGAGTAAGGGGAAGACGGCAGGGAGGAATTCTCAGGGGCGCATTACCTCTTTTCACCGTGGTGGGGGAGCCAAGCGGATAGGCCGTATAATTGATGTGAAACGAAATGCTCCTGCTATTGGCATTGTTGAGAGGATAGAATATGACCCTAATCGTTCGTGCCGGATTGCTCTGGTGCGATGGATGGAGGCTGTGCAGCAAGATGGGCCAAGGAAACCGGTGAAGGAAGAAGCAGTTGTTGAGGGAAAGATAGAGATTGCGGAGATGAAAGAAGAGACCAATTCACGACTTAAGATCCTTGATCCTTCAGTGACTGCAGTACGTGGCCTATTTGCTGGGAAGGTGGATCAAAGAATGGTGGCTTCCACTATCCGGGGCCTATTTTCATCTTCTGTGTCCAGGAAGGTAGATTGCATTTCTCTTGGATAAGGATTGATGGGCAAGTTAAAAACCTTTTTTATCAATTTTATTTGTTACAGAACTGATATGTTAAACTGACCTTAGTTTTATTTGATGATGAATTACAAACTTTTTTTATCCCGACGACTAATCTATCTAAAACTTGATTTTGGTTGGTTTTGATTTGTTTGTTATTCACACCTTGGAACATTTTGGTGTTAAATCTGCTAGAAAATGATTGATTTAGCATTGTGGGTAGTTGTAGTCTTTAATTGTGTTATGATTTCTAGATTCTCATTTTTTCTGGATAATGCTTGACTAGGGAGCTATCAATGGAATCCCTAAACAGAGCCCTGCTTCACTTTTGGTTGATGGGAAATGCTTCCACTCACTTGCAATGCAACCAGGTTCATCTTGCCTGTGAGGCTCCGGTATGGTAAGTTTGCCTGGCCATGATGCCGTATGTCAATTTATGATGTCACTTGCATTTGTAATTCCTAAAGTTTTACTGTGCATAATAGGCAACTAAGCATAGTTTCAAACAAAAATCGGGATTGTTAGTCTTCAGTGCAATATAGGCATTATTAATCTTTGTGATTCTGCTTGTGGAGAGTCCAAAGTCAATGCACTTGGTCGCCCACCTCAGTATAATTCACTTGAAACTTAGTCCACCACATACTTACACTAGCCATGTTTTTTATTTCTCTGATATTTATGTGATTAAATGGCATATCCTCTTTGATTTTCTGTTCTGCCCTCTGGTCATGGTGTTGATTTTCTCCTTTTTACTGCCTTGTGTCCACATTTGGTTGATTTTGGAGTTGTCAAGTTAATTCATGAAATGAAGAACAATTCTGATTATCTGAGACAGGAACTTGTTAACCTCTGTTATGAATAGATCCTGAAGTTTATCTCATTGTTTGATTATAAGAATCCCCAAAATCGACAACTTACTTGTGTCTTATTCTTTTTTAATTTCCTGCTTTTTTTTTCTGGGAAGTGTGCTGGAATTTTGAAGTTGGCTCCTTCATTGTTGCCCAATCTTCCAGGGTTAGATCAGGTTGAGAAGCTTGTAGAGAAGATGGGGGTGCTAAAATGGCTAAGGACTCAAACATGTAGTTCCATGTCTCTTCGTGTATTGTGACTCTAGTGAACCTATTTCAGTGACATCATTTTTGTTAGAGTTGGTCTATCCGGGTTTTTTGTCAGATCTCCTATCTCTAGGTGATTATTTTCAATCTGCCATTAAAATTTTATCCTTTTCATCCTCTCCTGCCTTTTAATCTTTTTTTTTTTTCCCTTTTAGAATTGTTGAATTCCAAGTATATTTTCAACTAAAAATAAAAAAAAAATCTTTAAAATCTACCAAGGATTTGGACTAGAATGATGAGTTGACTCTCTTAGTCTTTAAATTTGACTCGTCCGGTGATGGAAGTTTATGTTTGTTCGTGTGTTTTCCCGCTCGTGCTCGAAATATGAAAATGGTGAATTGCTACATGTCGCATTGAGGTCACAAATGTTGTGACCTTCAAGGGACTACGGCTAGTAGATTGATCCTCTCAGCATTGCTGGAAGGTAGAATTGTCATACTAACTAGTCCGTTAACTTTGCAAGCTATCCTGACATTTGATATGCCGGTTATTGAAGAAAAGTGTCAGCGGCTGGTGGCTTGATCACGACCCGGCCTGCTTGGGTCAGACCTCGTATTGAACTGACCCTTCCCATAAGGAGTGCAGAAAAAATAGAAGCTCACAACCATATATTACTGTTGACAGCCAGGTTTTAGGTTTTCAGATGGAAAATATTTGAGTAAAATTTAAAATTTTGGACACGTGTTTTGATTCATTGTCCCCGTAGACCATGACCCGTGATCTTGTTACCATGTCCACGTAAATAGACTTCTCGGCATAATCTGTATACCGAGAAGGGATTGAAGAAAAAAGTAACTACTCACTTCTTGGGATTAATCATGCCAAACTTTCTGACAGTGAGAAACAGCTAGGAATGTCTCAAACAGCAAAGCCAATTCACCTAATTCCCACTATTAATTTAAACATGATTGGTTAACATGTGACATGTTTTTATTTAACCATTTTTGTCACCTAATTCATGGCCTTTTGTCGGGATCGAAACATTTTCTTCCCAATCCTGATGCGGATCAAAATCATGAGCTTCCTCAGTTCGCTTGCAAAATTTCCAGCAGAAAATCCAAAGGGCAACCGGGTGGAGCATCCATGTCAGGCAAGAACCATTGTGTTCTGAAACTATGGATGTAAGTTTCAATGGAACTGGCTTCTTCCCAAGATATTCAAAGTACAATTACGTATCAGTGGTCACCTTAGCATAATATATGGACTGAGGAAATGACTAAGATAAAAAACAACATTGTGTACAGAATTGAGAATTAATAGATGCAAGTGTAGAAAAAGCTAATACAGGCCTGGATCTTCCGGGCAGCAAACGATTCGCATTTCATTTAAGCTGCAGTGACAAAAATGCCGCACATCCCACGGCAACAACTAAGTTGACTAGGCCATCAGGTTTTGCAGAGGAAACTGGCAATCCAACTGTGGGAAATGCAAAATCAGGACCTGATGTGAATGAGCCATCGGGATTTGGTGGACTTGGGTCGGATGGAATTGTGGGGATGGACGTAGTTGGAGTGGGTAACTCACCACCTGGAGAAGGAAGCGGTGGAGAAATATCTGGTGACATTTCTTGGGAAGGAAAGACAGGAGGAGATTTTGACACAAATGCTGGAATAGTTGGGATAGGAGAGGCCTGTGCATGTGAACATAGCAAAGGAAAGACCATTATAGATGTAATGAGTACGGAGGGAAGCCAAGAGGAGGAGGCCATTCTAATGATAAAGAAATGAATATCTCGGCTTTGTGAGGGGTTAGACTATGTCTGCAATGGAACTATGAAGGTGTTCTCGGGTAAAAAATGGGAAGCAGTTTGCAGCGTGCAAGCTATCATTGAACGCCTTTTAGGAGGGAAAAAAGATATGGAGAAGCGATTGAGGGCTAGGGTGGGCGGGGCGTGGGTCCTGCGTGAATTTCGTTGGTTTTATTATTTTCTATTTTAAAAAATATATATTATATGTGTAAAATAATTGATAAAAAATATATATAATTATTAAAAATTTATGTCTACATATTTATATATTACATGTTATTTGCACCTTTACCTTGTCTATTCATACATCATGTATTATTTATACATTTATTTTATCTATTTATACATCATATATTTTTTCAAAAAAATAAAAATTAAAATAAACGTGATGTGCGCTCAATCCACGCCCAGTGGGACCCTTTAAACGGGAGACCTTGGGTGGGCCCACGTGCCACATGGCATTTGGTGAAAGAGTGGTGATGAGAAATGTAAGTTGGCATGGTTGGAAAAGGTAACATAAAGATCGGTTGAATTTTGTTTCGATGTCTTTGCCTGGAAGCAGATTCCATTTGGACCCGTGAATTTGGATCTGCCTAACTTCTGTGTAGTCCGATTATTCAACAGTAACCACTTTATTCATCAATTGAACAAACAACACACTGTCGGTTAACCTTGTTTCAATCTATGTGCACATGTATATTGATGACGTTAACTGTTCTGTAATTCAACCTCAACTTCTAAGGTGCAATGATATGATGTCAACTGTTCTGGAATTCAATCCATCAATTCTTCTACCCCTCAATGTATAATGATATTAACCCTTCATCCAGGCTACCCAAGACAGCTTCAGGGCCTTCAGTAATCCAGCTAATGTTCCGAATATCTGCAATTATAAGGCAATTGATAAAGACAGACTGAAAAACTTAACCGAGGGATGCAACTGGGAAGTCAGCTACAACTTTGGGGCCACCGGTAAAGTAGCATGAGCGAAATCAGGGCTCTTTGGAAGTCATCTCTGCCCTGAAAATCAACAGAACTGACACAACTTCTTGTAAGTGTATGAACTGTCTTCGTGGTTAGAAGTGCAGCAACTAAACCAGGATCAATGAACATCAAAGAAAAAAGTATTTGCATTTACAACCCTCGAACATCTAGATGTTCTAATGAGCATAGAAAAAGATAAAACAAAGGACTGACAGAAAAGTTGCACAACTGCATCCCTCCACCTGAAATGGTGTCTCCACAGGTTTGACCAATTTTACCAACCGCTGCAGCACTTGATAATTCACCGCTCTGGACTTTAAAGTTGAACTTCCAATAAGATGAAGGACAACAGGGAACAACTGAACGTTTGCCTCCAACGCATCTTAATTGGTGATGGCAGAGATATTTAAATGGGGTCTTCCTCCCATCATTTGGTGAGTATCTCTATTTATACCATCCAACAGGCTAGGAACAGCGGGATGCCACGAGGTATGCAAATGCATCTAAACGGTGCCGCACATAGTCGTCCTTCTCTTTTGCTAGCCTCATTGAATTAAGTTGAGTTATGGCATCTTCTTCTTTTCTTAGGACATGATCCCAATGAAATCAACAAGTTTGGAACCGGCTACTGGCGAATGACATTATACCTAATTGTTCATATATATCTGATGCAAATTGGTTTGAATTAAAAATTTCTTGTTGATGAGGTAGAAAATGTTTTTTATAAAATAAGTCAAGCTTAAAAAAAAAAAAAAGAAAATCAATACGAACAATTAAAAAATTTGCTTGATAGGTTAGGGCTATTTTTTTTTTTATAAAATATAAATTATTTATGCTTAAGTGAAAAGCCTCTTAGGTTTAGATATTATGGCTATTAGGATCACATCTTTATTAAGATTGATTTATTACAAACTATGACGATTTCGTTTACCGTTAGAAATTTACAACTGCCCCGTGGCAACACCAAAAATATAAATTTAAAAAAAAAAAAAAAGTGACTGAAAGCAAAAAAATTCAAAAAACATAAAAGGGAAAATACGTTTGTCAATTGCAAAAAATGGAAATCACGGAGGGGCGTTTCAGTGTTTCGATGGGACTTACTCACAAGCGCCAACCCTTGCCCTACGCGCGCCACGCAAATGGATAGAGCGCGTAACGGGTCGGTGGTTGCGGTGACTATATGACTCCAAATCGCAGAAGAAAATTTCCTATTTCCTTCTTCGAGGGTTTTAACGTCGTTCACGGAGAGCCCCGCCTTTCTCTCTATGTAGCTCAGTTACTGCTTAGTTTTACCGTTTTTCTTGCAATTCCCGGGTCGGATCTCCGATCAGGTAACCCTAATTCTCTAATCCTGTTCTCGTAGCTATCTATTTAGCCATTCATCCTCTCTTGTTTCACCTTTTCTTTGTCTGCCTGACAAGATTTGCAAGAAAAAATTGATTTCGGGGAGAAATTGCAAAAGAGAAAGAAAACAAAAAAAAAAAAAAAAAGAAGAAGCCAATTTTGTTAATTTTGGTTTGATTAATTTCTGAAAAATAAGCCAAGATTATATAATTATTTGAAGTATTCCTCGTTTCTGTGTTTGTAATTCGATACTCGTGTCATTCTGCGTCTCGAGGTAGGATCGTGCTGTGTTATATGTTCCGTGGATTCCGGTAATCTTTTCGATCCATGCTTTTCTTGTTTCCTTCTTTTGATAGGATAAACTGATTTCCAAGATTTACGGCTTCTTCAAATAATTAATCGTTGACTGTTACTCTTCTTTTGTTCATTTCAAGCACAAAATTATGACTCTAATAACCAGTGCAGCCTCACACACAGGGCGCCCAGTGTTCGGAATTGGAACATGGGCAGTCTATCAAATCCCAAGTGTATGATTTATTGCTCTGTATATTTATTTGATCAGTTAATTGTAAAAGGTACTGAATTTAATTTCGGTTTACTATGCATAGAATGTAGTGCACTGTGACGAGATTTGTAATATAAATGTAATAATGTTCTGTGGATATTAGTAATGACGAGATGAGGACAGACAATTGAAATTGAAATTCGGGCACTTTTTTGAGTTTTGTGGTAGGAATGCAATGGCGACTTCACAGTCCTCGCCTAATGTTGAGATGGAGGCGGCAAAATTTCTGCACAAGCTCATTCAAGATTCTAAGGATGAACCAACAAAATTGGCTACAAAACTTCATGTTGTGCGTGCAGCTTCTTCTTGTGAACTAGCCTTTGTTGTTTCTACTGGTAGTAGATTTTAATGCTATTGGGTCATTGTGCTTTTCAGATATTGCAACACATGAAGTCTAGCGGGAAGGAAAATTCAATGCCATATCAAGTAATATCAAGGTGAAATTGTTTGACTTTTTTTTTTTCATTTCTTTATTTTTCTGTGATTCTTTTTTCCAAACCTTAAGTAAAAACTTGTTTAAATCATTAAATTGTGATATCCTGCTAAGTTGTACTAATTAGACAATAACTATGCGATGATTGTGAATTTATTCTCATCTTATGTAAGGTAGATTTGGTGAGCTATTGCTAAAGAGTTAACAATTCACTTATTTAATGGTGAATGGGTTTGCAAGGATCCAAATCTGTAACTTTCCTTTTCCAGTGAAATGTAACTGTGGGACTACTTTGGCCTTATTAACATTGATGCTAACGCAACTCTTTACTTTAATATGAACTTCATCTTGTTCTATAGTTGGAGATTAGGATGTTAGAATTTCTCTGTTATGTGTATGGTAAACAAAGTGAAAATGTGATTATATAGGTTATTGCTATTTCATGTACCATCATTATCAAAATAACTTAGGTCATTTATGCCTAAAAAGCTCAATGCTTGAAGCACATGGTGATTGCCATTTTGAAAGTCTGCTAACATAATCTGTGGCCATGGTGACTTTCAGCTGTGTTATGTTGCCATCAAATGCTCTCCATGCTGTTCTATTTTGGCTTGTTTCTAACTTCTACTTTATTGAGATGTTTCTAGTTTAGTTGTTCGTACCTCTTTCTGTGTAGAACTTCATGGTTGCTAGTTGTTTTTTTTTTTTTGTGAACTGTGGTTCAGTGTACATTGCAAGTTTCTTGCAATGCTGTTGTTTTTATGCAACTTGTACGTATGAGTACATGCCCATCTGTTAATCTCTGACTTTACTTTCATTAACTAAGGGCCATGGAAACTGTCATAAATCAAAATGGTATTGATATTGAGGCTTTGAAGTCATCAAGACTTCCTTTGACTGGTGGAACCCCAACCAGGGATTCTACAACAACACAATATGCAGGTAAATATGATTTCATCTAAACATTGATCTACACCAATGAATCTTTTGTTTATTAAAAAATGGCAACGCTGCTCTGCAGGATCATCACAGGCAGGTGGAGGAGTTGCAAAAGATTTTAAATTGGCAGTGGCAGAAAATGACATATCCAAAATTGATCCATTTGCTTCTAACAGAGCAGCTGTTGGCCTAAGTGGTTCAGGCCATGATTACTATCAAGGTTCTGGAACTCATAGAAGCAGTCAGTCTTGTGATCATGAAAGTCCTTCTAGCTTGGACACTAGGTCTACCAATTCACAGTCCCAAGAAAGGGGGCTGAATCAAAAGGATAGTAGGAAGGCTGCTGTTAAGAGGAAAAGAGATGGTCCATCTTTACCCTCTGAACCGCCTATTGATAATGCCCAACAATTTGATGCCTGCCATGTTGTAGCCAATCCAAGGAAAGGGAAAATGAACAAGGTTGATTTGCCTGGTGGGTTTTCAGTTAAAGGTGGTGAAAATTTTGGCTTGAATATGGTCCCAAGTAGTGGCCAGCTGGAAGTTTCCTCTGCCCTCTTAGCAGCAGGGCAACAAGGTTCACACCCTTCCATGCACGAAAATCTTTCCTCTGGAGGTGCATGGATTCAAAGTAAAATGGGTTTGCACCTTGAAAGATCCCAAATTCCCAGGTTTTCTTCTTCTACTGCTGTTCCCAGTAGTATGACAGCAGAGAATCCGTTGCAGCAACCCCTAGGATCAAGTAAGGATCAATGCACTGTCAAACAAAGTTACAGCTAGTTATAAAACTATGATTATGATCCTCATCTATGGGAAACAGCGAATGGTCTGGCTTTAACCCAGATCAAAGTTAGACAAGTTATGGGGTTAACTGCATGCATTGTTCAAATTATGATATCTTCTGATCCTTCCCAAACCTTGTAGTGTGGGAACTTTGTGGATTGAGATGTCCTTTATATATTTTGTTTCCTCTTATGATATCTGGAATGAAAAATGCTTCTGCTGTGCTTGTAGTGAAAATGAATATAAATAATGTCTGAAAATCCCTCATAAATGTGGCTGAGTCCTCATCTTTGTCTAATTATTGATCAACAAACTTATAATATGTACCATTGACGTTCTAGGTGCTTTTAGCAAGGTTCATGGAGGGATATCTTCCAGTTCATATCCAATTGGGGAGCTAGGATTGTCAGGTCCAGTGCAATTTAATGGTTCTGAACATCAGAAACATGGATTAACAAAGGGCAGTGTGATAATGCCCACTGATAGGGCCATGGAAACCCATTCTCTTTCTGGCACAGGGGTAGATGACTTAGTTGCATCACTTTCCACTGGAAAGGTTTTGGAAACTGATGGAGGAAATTCAAACATGTTATCAGATATAAATAAGAGTCTTCAGGTACTTTTTTGCTTTTCTCTAATTTTTTTTCTTCCTGTTCTTCCAATAGTAGTTGAAGGGCAGATGCAAGGCGAGTGCTTGCCCCAACAACAGTTTTGAAATAAAAATTGAAAATTAATTAATACACGTGAGACTGATTATGATTGGCACTTGGGGACTCTGCTTATTGTTGTTCATGTATGAAACCTCCTTGCTTATGCACTTGTATGTTGTTTGCGCTAGGGTGGCAGTGGCAGAACAACAGGTTCTAGAGATATGGGAAAATCTTCTCTTTCCCAGGGTCTTGTGTCCTCTGGAATGCCTTTCAAGGAACAACAGTTGAGACAGCTCAGAGCTCAGTGCCTCGTCTTCTTGGCATTCCGGTAGAATACATTATTCATTGAATTTATGTTTATCCTTTTGTTTATTGAAGTAATGCAGATCTGACGTGTGTCATTACAAATCATCCAATGCCTACTTGCAGGAATGGTTTAAGTCCGAAGAAACCACATCTTGAAATAGCACTGGGAAACATCTTTCCTAAAGATGGTAAGAACTCTTTGATCAAACCTGATCATAGGCCTGCCTATCATGTGAATGTTTCTTGACAAGCTTGGTCAAGGGATTTGAGCCTGTGCAACAGCAGGATGGGATGGATCTGTAAATAGAGACCTGACAAATTTTTGTGTTCGAGACTGTAAAATTCAACATATATTGAAGCTTTGGGCTTTTGACTCTTTGTTTTTTGTTGAGAGTCTGGTATTGGATTTATAAGTAAGCCGATGTTGGACCAGTCTTGGGCTTAAGGCATGGACCCTTTGGTGACTAGGTGAAAGCCTAGCCAGAAGCCCAGAACTTCCCATGATTGGTTCTAGCTTTAACATGTATCTTGTTGAAGTGTTACTGCTGTGTTATTGTTGTCAGCCTTTTTTGTTTTTAACTTTATTGTATTCAGGTGGTAACTCAGACGGCCCTCACAAAGAGCTGGTCGATCATAAAGGAAAGTTGCAATCACTTAACGAGCATACCAGCATTCCTGAGGTTGCAATGCCATTTGGCAGGCCAAATAATGCTAGGGAAGCTAGCATCATTCCTCCAGGTGCCTCATATGGTGGAAGATTCCTTGACAGCAACACTTTGCCTAAAGAAGCTGATAAATTGAAAATGATTTTTGATAAAAAGGGTCTATGTCCTGATACCTCAATACTTGCAGATGAAAGGAAGCATCAAATGGCAGTGAGAAAAATGGATGCTGAAATTCAGAGCCAGGAAACTGTGGAATCACAGGCATTCTCCCCCCCTGCATTGAGGCAGCCTGAGTTGTCTAGTATAAGGGGTAACATAGCCTTTACTAGCCCTGTGAATGACATAGACGGCCATGTGCAACTTGGTAGGGATGATCTGATGGCTCCATCAAAGAACATAAATAGGCAGATGAATTCTGAGGTGTTTAGCTGGACTAGAATTGCTGATCATAATGAGGTTACCCGGGTATCCATACCACCTACCACTGCTCCACATTTGTTGGTGCCAGACCGGAAATACGATGCTCCTAGTCAGTTTCAAAGTTTCGGTAGCAATAGTGCTTCAGGTATTCAACTTGTTGATCATCATTATGTTCCATTTTGCATTAGAAGAGCAGTAGTTGTCTTAGGAGTTGACAGTGAGAATTTCACTAACATGATGCTAGTGTGATGATTGGATTTGTGTTTGAGAAAGATAATTCTCTTTGAAAAAAGGTTAATCATAGCAAATAGCAATTGCCTATGTAAGTCATGGTGCAGATGATCCAAAATGGGCTGAATGTCAAGCAGCATTTGCTTCAGATGGGGGCAAAGTTATTCTTGTTGCAAAATACTGAAAAAAAAAATGACATTTTATTTTGCAGCAGAGCAGGATGATGAAGACAGGTCAGCTTCTACTGAGTCTCCACCTTCGCCAAAGTACACCATGTCAGAAAAATGGATTATGGTTCAGCAGAGAAAGAAACTTTTAGTTGAGCAAAATTGGCTTCTAAAACAGCAAAAGACAAAACAGAGGATTTCCACCTGTTTTGAGAAGTTGAAGGTTTGTTATGAAAATTGTGCTATTGTTGCTTGGTCATTGGATGTCTGTTATCCTACCTTCCTTTGCCCTGTTGCTCGTTTCTCGGGCAGGTTGCTGGTCATGTACAAATGTTGTCTAGCTTCAGGTTTATTTACAATTACTTTTAGGGTGGCAAAAGTTTTAGAAATCTGGAAACATTGTTGAATGTCAACATATCAATTAATTTGTTCAGGTTTCCATTGAATCTGCAAAATGTTATGGTTCTAGAGCAGATACAGCTGAGTGATGGTCTTTCTTTTTCCTTTTCACATATTTCTACCTTGTATTTGTAAGGACCTTTATGATGAAAAAAAATTATATTGTTTTTTTGTTTTTGGGGTGTTCTTTTATGTATCCTGAATGTTTTAACTTTTTATTTTTCTAGTCGTTCTTTTATTCTCTTGTATGATATACATTGAAGATGCATCATTTTGTTTGTATCTTGTTCTGCGTCTCCATTTGTTGCCATTGACATGTTTCATGCAGGGTGCTGTGAGCTCATCTGAAGATTTGTCTGCCAAAACAAAAAGTGTCATAGAACTGAAAAAGCTTCAGTTGCTGGAGCTTCAACGCCGCCTAAGGAGGTTATTCAGTTTTTTCTGTTAAGAATTAACTTCATTAATTTTAACTTATTTAGTTGTTTTGACTTGTCAAAGAAATGTAAATTAATTAATACATGACTTAACTTAGTTTCTTTTTGTTTAATTCTGGGTGCCTTTTGATCATTTTCTGTAAAATTTTTGGCAGTGATTTTCTGAATGATTTTTTTAAGCCAATCACTGCTGACATGGATCGCTTGAAATCTTATAAGAAGCATAAACATGGTAGAAGAGTAAAGCAGCTTGAAAAATTTGAGCTGAAAATGAAGGAGGAACGGCAAAAGAGGATTCGTGAAAGGCAGAAGGAGTTCTTTGCTGAGATAGAAGTTCACAAGTATGTGTTTCTGTGTTTTAATTTAAAATATTATCCCCTGGGCCCCTGGAGCCTGGTTGCTACCTGAAACGATCCTTTTTGACCTGCCTGTTGACCTCAAATTTAGGGAAAGACTAGATGATGCGTTCAAGGTTAGAAGAGAACGATGGAAGGGTTTCAATAAATATGTGAAGGAGTTCCACAAAAGGAAGGAGCGTTTCCATCGTGAGAAGATAGACAGAATTCAGCGTGAAAAAATCAATTTATTGAAAATCAATGATGTAGAGGGGTATCTGAGGATGGTGCAGGTTAGATTTTGCTTTTGTTCTGTGGATTTCACTGCAGGTAGCTGGCATTTACATTTTCTCTTACTCATGATAATTTCTTATAATGATGAAGGATGCAAAATCTGATCGAGTAAAGCAACTGCTGAAAGAAACAGAGAAATATCTACAAAAATTGGGATCCAAGCTTCAGCAAGCAAAGGACATGGCATGGCAGTTTGAGAGTGATATGGATGAGACACGTACTGGAACTGTTATTGAGAAGAATGAAACTGCTTTTGATAATGAAGATGATAGTGACCAGGCAAAGGCAAGTTTGTTTTCAATGTGCCATCTTGAGCTCATTTTAGAATGCTCTGCTCATTTGACTGTTGTTCTGGTTTGCAGCATTATATGGAGAGCAATGAAAAATATTATATGATGGCTCATAGGTATCAACTTTGTTTCTTTATTTTCTCTTCATGTTTTCATTGTTATTTGTTGCTTCAGCTTGAAGCTTATATGTCTGGTTGTAAGAGGTAGGCTTTCCAATTTATTTTCCTATTTCTTTTGTGGTTCTCTTGTACGAAACATGTCAAATACTTTGAATAAACTTGTTAGACCTTTTCTTTTTTCTCTGCCCTTTCTTGAAAAGAAAGTACACTGTTATCTATGCAGTGTGGTGGATCACTTAGTTCAATTTAACTTTTGGGTAGTTCAATCTTTATGAATTGTATGTAATTGCCTTATATTAAACTATTTACATTGTTTTCTGCAGTGTCAAAGAGAGCATCACGGAGCAGCCAACTTGTCTTCAGGGTGGAAAATTAAGGGAGTGAGTAGAACACGGTCTTTGCTTATACTCTTTTTGTGCATGCAAGTATGTAGGTTGGATGGGTGGAATCTGTTGTGTCTTGGTTTCTGCTGTCTGCGCATGTCCTATATTTTATGGTGGAGAATATGCGATTTCCTTGTGTTTACTGGATTATATTCATAGATCCACTCTGTTATAATTCTCCAGTTTGAAGTTATCCTAATCTTCAGCATTTTTTTTAGGTATCAGATGAATGGGCTAAGATGGTTGGTTTCACTATACAACAATAATCTAAATGGTATTCTTGCTGATGAAATGGGCCTTGGAAAAACTGTTCAGGCATGGTTTTGATTGTTTTGTGATCTTATATGTTAAACAGTTTTCAATTCAAGTGTCTGATTTTCTTTCTGTTCTTTTCTAGGTAATATCCCTGATTTGTTATCTGATGGAAACCAAAAATGATAGGGGCCCTTTCTTGGTGGTTGTACCTTCTTCGGTTTTATCAGGATGGGAGTCAGAAATCAATTTTTGGGCCCCTGGAATACATAAGATTGTCTATTCTGGCCCCCCTGAGGAGAGGCGTAGGTTATTTAAGTAATGACATACAACATATCCTTTCTTTTCTAGTATTTCTGAATTGTACTTAATGTCTAACCCCGTATCCTATTTCATATTTCAGGGAAAAAATTGTGCATCAGAAATTCAATGTCCTTTTGACTACATATGAGTATTTGATGAATAAGCATGATAGGCCAAAGCTAAGTAAGATACATTGGCACTATATTATAATTGATGAAGGCCATCGTATAAAGAATGCTTCTTGCAAGTTGAACACTGACTTGAAGCACTATCAGAGCTTTCATAGGTTGCTTTTGACTGGAACACCATTACAGGTTAAAAAAAGAATGTTACTTTTTGTGTTTTGCTATTTTCTTCGTCTGATATTTTATACACCTCTTTTGATTCAGTGTATGGCACATGCTTTACTTCATGGCTAATGAATTGTAAATATCTCTGATTTTTAATTGGTCTGAATTTGATGGACTGACCCAATTGTGTTTTTGTCAAATGTAGAACAACCTTGAGGAATTATGGGCACTGCTTAACTTCTTGTTGCCTAACATATTTAATTCATCAGAGGACTTCTCTCAGTGGTTCAACAAACCATTTGAGAGTAATGGTGATAACTCAGCAGATGAAGTAAGTTCTTTGACTTATTCTTCTCCTGGGTCCATTTTTTTGAATTTTTTTTGTCTTTTGTTATTGAGTTATTTTTGCACTGTAATGAAAGTTCTTATCTTGGCATTGCTGGCTTTGTTTGTCAAGGCCTTACTTTCAGAGGAGGAAAATTTGTTGATCATCAATCGTCTTCACCAGGTTCTTCGACCATTTGTACTTCGAAGACTGAAACACAAGGTCCTAAGAATGATTAGTTCACTCTCTTTAATTATTTATTTTGGTGTGATTTTGATGTCCATGATTCTGGATGACAGTTGATGTAAGGTTTTTACTCCAAAGAAGGGTTCATTCCTCTAGGGTTTAAGGATCAATTTCACATTAGACATCGCATTTTGAGAATTATTCTTATACATTCTCTTGATTTCTCAAATGAATTTGGTAGGTTGAGAATGAACTTCCTGAAAAGATTGAGAGGCTTATAAGATGTGAGGCTTCTGCTTACCAGAAGCTTTTAATGAAGAGGGTTGAAGAAAATCTGGGTTCAATAGGGAACTCAAAGGTCTGCCATTTTCTTCTCACTTGATGGTCTTCTTTCATGAAAAAGGATCTTATGAAACTGCTGTAGGTGTGATACAGTTTTTGACCTTTGAGAACCAATCTCTTGCAGGCTCGATCGGTGCACAATTCAGTAATGGAGCTCCGCAACATCTGCAATCATCCATATCTTAGCCAGCTTCATGCCGATGAGGCATGCTCTTTTTCAAGTTGCTACACGAGCTTATATTTTAAGTCAAAGATACAGGAAGCAAGAAAAACTGTTTAGGAAATTTCATTTTTCCATTTTTTTCGTGGAAAGCTTTTCTTTCTCTGTTTAGTCTTTGGTTGTTGAACCAAGGGACAGGCTCAATGTTTCACGCTGCTTGTTTGTTTGCCACTTCAAAACCTCACTTGGATTTTCTTTTTGTAGGTTGATAATTCAATACCTAAACATTTTCTGCCGCCAATCATTAGGCTTTGTGGTAAGCTTGAGATGTTAGATCGATTATTACCCAAACTCAAAGCCTCAGATCATCGGGTATGAATAGCTTGGTATATTTTACCAACTTTCAATGTTGATTGTTTGCTGGTAGATGAATGTGAACCCCATTTTACCAACCACCCAAAAAACAAAAAATTTTTTTTTGAAATTCTTCTGCTTACTGTTTCATTCTTTTAGTTTTTAAGAAAAGATTTGGGCAAGGTTCTGATTCGATTAATGTTTTCTCTAATGAATTTTTTAATTAGGTTATTTCTTTAATCTTTTCTTATTAATGCACAATATCCATTTGAGCAAGAACTTTTACTTTCTATTAGTTATAATGCTTTGAAGTTTTGCTTCTTGGATTGGAATTCTGCAGGTTCTTTTCTTTTCTACAATGACTAGGTTGCTTGATATTATGGAGGAGTATCTTACCTTCAAGAAGTATCGATACGTACGTTTGGATGGTCATACTTCTGGGAGCGATCGTGGTGCCCTTATTGAAATGTTTAACCAACCTGATTCTCCTTATTTCATATTTCTGCTCAGGTGATTTATGTGTCAAGTATACTTAGTATTTAAGTTGCTTCTGTTTTCCTGGTCAATGACATTAAAATGTGGGAAATGAGAAAGGGGATTTCAAATGTTATGGGTTTAATGTATACTAGGCATCAGTTGTCTAGCTTTGTATGTCTCCACTTTTTGCCCCTGCCCTTGCGGGGGTTGGGGGGGTGTTGTTGGGGTGGTGAGGGGGAGCTGGGGAGCAGTGGCTTCCAGGTAGGACATAAGACAAGTATATTTGGAGATTGAAGTGAATAAGCTGTTAAATAAATTACATAATTGTAGACAAATGCATGCACAAGAACCTTGCATTTGGGAAATGTAGAGGGCATTTATGAAACAAAACTGTGTGGTTAGAGGCATTATTCGCCTGTGTATGTGGATGACCAGGTGATGATTGAGTTATAGGCTTTAACGTGAACCGTGCGGTGGATGATTGATCAATGACCCATCCCAACATATTACTTAGTCATAGCCTCACAGTATTTCAATGTGCTAATTTTTTTGGTCTTGGAAAAACAATATGTATAATTGTGCATTAAAAATAATAAAATGAATTTTGAGTGTGTACTCATACTTGTGCCAAGTTAATTTCAATAAAACTGACATTATAAAACCTGGTGTTAGCATTCGAGCTGGTGGTGTTGGGGTGAATCTTCAAGCTGCTGATACTGTGATTATATTTGACACTGACTGGAACCCTCAGGTTATAAATCAAATTACTTCTCACTTGATTTATTGTGTGTAGGTGTTGATCCTAAAGCTGGTCTGGTTTTTTGTTTGTACATTGTTAGGTGGATCTTCAAGCGCAAGCAAGGGCTCATAGGATTGGCCAGAAGAGGGATGTGCTTGTTCTTCGATTTGAAACTGTATGTCATATTCTCCTTTGTCATTCCTGGCTTCTGAAGTTGGAAACAGTGATATCTGATTATATAATGAGTATTTTATTTTCTTTTCCATTATGAAATTTTAGTATTGGCATGACAATTATTTGTCATTGCAAACGGAAGTTGAACTTTTAAGTTTGGGTATGCTCACAAATTCCATCTCTGCCCTGCTGAAAGGATGACAATGGCATGTTTGGAATGGTTGTCTTTGTTCTTTTGCTACATTTTGTGTTTTCTGTGAGATTCCATGGGAGGGGTTGAGCCTTGGCACAATGTTGAGGTTGCTCTTTTGTGACTGGAAGGTTACAGGTTTGAGTTGTGAATAGAACACTGTGAATTGTACAAAAGACCATTGCCTTCAATCCTCACAAAGTGGTGAACCTGAGATACTTTTATGGGATTCTGTGGGGAGTTTTTGCTCTCTTAATGACTATGGCTTTTTTTGGAAGGGAAGGGGGAGGGGGAGGGGGAGGGGTGGAAGCATTTTTATGTAATTTGTTTACAGAATATGATTGCTGGTCACTTTTCCCTTCCCTTTTCAATGCTTTGAAGTTTGGAGCACCATGGTAAACTTTAATGATGTGTTTAGATCCTCTGAATTGGACTGATTGCCCTATTAATGGAGTCCATATCTCATATGGATGATATTGTTGGGTTATTATCCCATGTACATCTGAGTTGTTTTGGAAGACAAGCACTTTGAACTTGACAGACAGTGTGAGCATTTAAATGTTTTGTGCAATTGATTCTGTTTGTGATTTTCTTTTGCGTGTATTGGCTTTAGAGAGAATAAAATGAGAAAATGTTAAATGATGGGTCATTTTCATCTGATTGTGTGCATTATAGTTGGGCATTTGGAAAATTGGGAGTGTATTAGTTAAGAAGGTAACTAGTCACTTTTGAAGAGAAATGGTTTTGCCACCATAGTTCTGAGATGGCATAATCCTGTCCTGTTGTAAAATTTGTGGAACTGAATGCTCCTTTAGGCAATGATGTCTGCTTCCTGATATGTATTTTGCACTTGAGAGCTATTCTAATTGTTATAGGTCCAAACTGTTGAAGAACAAGTCAGAGCTGCCGCTGAGCATAAACTGGGAGTTGCAAACCAAAGCATTACTGCTGGTTTCTTTGACAATAATACAAGGTGAACTGCAATACACATTAAGACAAACTGTTTTTTGCATAGACTGGAAACAACTTCAAGGGATTTTACTAATGCCATGTTGAAATTTCTTTTAACATCTTACAGTGCAGAAGATCGTAGAGAATATTTGGAGTCACTCCTTCGAGAGTGTAAGAAAGAGGAGGCTGCTCCTGTATTAGATGATGATGCTCTGAATGATCTTTTAGCCCGCAGGTAAATCTTGTCTGGATTTATTATTACCTTCAGAAAAAAATTAGAGAGCTTAATTCAAGTGTTTTTTTCTGTTTTATAACTTATGTGCAACACCTCTGCATGGTTGAAAAGTACTGATAGTTGTAGAGGTGCCATTTTTTTCTGCTACGATTAACCATATTTCTCTTTTCTGGAGGAGGGGAAAATGTAATAATTTGGTTGTTGTGGCAGGAAATCTTTTGGGAAAAACACAGGAGAGAACATTTCTTTTATGAACAGCTACTTCTTAAGTATTTTTCTATTTTCCCCTTGAACGAGGGCTAAATAAATTTTGTGGAGTCTCTGCCCCTTATCCAACTGAGAAACTGTTTTCTTGGTGTAAACAATGGATTTGATTCATCTGTGAGCAAGCCAAGTCTTTAAGTTTAACCTTAGCTATCATATGGGCTATAACTGAAATGATGCATTATTCTAAAAAGTTATCATTTCCACCCTGGGATAATTGGAATGACCCTCACAATTGCACTTTATGCAAGGCTGTGTGTTGCAATAGTCTGTTGCTAAACCTGGTCTGTCTCTACAATGAGTGCTGGTTATTGATTAATATCTAAATTCTGATGGACTCTTTAGATCACTTCTCATGTTAATGTTGCCTTTTATGTGATGTTCTACTGTGGTATTATAACTGGTGTCTGTAGTTTTCTAAATATCTACGAACTGAATCTCTATAACATTGAAATCTACATGATTGTTAACCCATGTTGGCAGTGAGTCAGAGATTGATATATTTGAATCAGTTGACAAACGAAGACGCGAAGAAGAGATGGTATGGATAAATGGGCCTGTATCTGTAGCATGTTAATTCCCTGATAGCCTGTTTACTGACATTTCACAACATGCAGGCAACTTGGAAGAATTTATTATTGGGTCAGGGGCTGTATACTGCAGAGCCTTTACCACCTCTGCCTTCTCGCCTTGTGACGGATGATGACTTGAAAGCATTCTATGAAGCAATGAAGTTATATGATGCATCAAAGGCTGAGGTAGTATCTCATGTAGGAGTAAAGCGGAAGGATCAGTATCTTGGGGGCCTGGATATTCTTCGCTATGGAAGGGGCAAAAGAGCTAGGGAGGTTTGTTGTTATTTGTTCTTCTAGCCAGACAATGTGCTTATGCAGCGTTGTGGTTTATGTTCCTTTGTAATTTTTTTTTTGGTGCATTACCAGGTGCGCTCATATGAAGAGCAATGGACTGAAGAGGAATTTGAAAAGATGTGTCAGGCTGAGTCTCCTGATTCTTCTAAGATAAAGGAAGAAGTAGTAGAGAGGAGTTTGCCTAAAGATGTTAGTGGTTCCATGATAGCTATTAATAACACAGAACTTCATGTGCTGCCTCCTCCACCACCGTCAGGACTGCAGCCTCCACCTCTGCAGCAGTGCTCTGCTGCGGAGGTAACCCCACCACAAAAGCGAGGACGTGGAAGGCCAAGAAGAGTGTCTACTGATAAATCTTCAAATACAGTGGTACCCACAGTGCCATCTGGAACTGGAAAAGCAGATGTGGGCTTGCAGAAAGGAATTGACTCCAGCCCTTTGAAAACCTCTGCTGTTGATTCTTCTCTTGCTTCTTCTAATTTAGTTGGAAATGACAGTGGAGTTGCACCTCAGTCTGTTGTGGAGAATTCTCCTTGCCCTCAGCCAACTACTCCAGTTTCCATTACATCAGATTCACAATCTGTTGCTGCTTGTCCATCTGTATCAATGCAACCAAGAGGACGGGGTCGGAAATTCCAGAGTGGAGTACAAGCAACACGACGCAGGGGAAAGAAGCAGGAGGCAGTGTTGCCCACTCCTGAGAGCGTAGCTGTCCCTAGTCCTAATATTAATGTGCAATTACAGAGTATTTTTGTAAATGCTCAAGTTGCTAGCACTGCTGGAAATGTTTCTAGCTCCCCTATCCCACCAGGTCCTGGTAATTTACCTGTTACCTCTTCTCCTGTTGAAGTTGTTAGTGGAAGTACTCCTCATTTGGGTCAAGGAATTGCCATGGACTCTCAGTCAGTGGCTACTCTTCCTTCTATGCAATCCCCCTCTCCTTCTCCGTCTATTCATACTCATACGAAAGGGCAAAGCCAGAGTACCCTAAGTGGATCAGGACCTCCTCGACGTAGGGGAAGGAAACAGGCTTTGGTATCATCTACTGTTCCAGGTGTCTTAGCTGGTCAGGTTTTGAAATCAGCTGCACCATTGCAGAATAGATCAGGGGATCCATTGTGTGGTAAAGCCCTTGTTATGAAAAGTAGCCAGGATAATGACTCCCAGGAACCAATGAATGTCAACCAGGAGCAAGTATGTACAGCAGCTTCTCAGGATAAAAAATTAACTGCAAATTCAGACAATGTCAGCCAAAACCTGCAGCCAGCACTTTTATCAGCAGCAAATGATTTTTCTGCCAGATCCATGGGTAAGATTTATGCATCATTAATTGCTCGCAATAAAAAGGGCATCCCAGTGCACAAGTCTCCCACATTTATGGGGTCTGGTGAAGGGGCAATATATGTAGCCTTGCCTTTGTTTTAGTAAAGAGGCTCTTTCTAGGATTTGAACTTTGGTCACAGTAGAGTAACCTTTCCGTTACACTAAGGCTTGCCCTTTGTATAATAGCTTGCAATGGATGATATAATTGCTCTCTGATATTAAGCAATTAAAACCTGTGCAGGGTCTACTCCTATGCAAATTCAAGGTGTCAATGTGTGTGATGTAACTTCTGTCATAAAGGAAGTTTCAGCTGAAAATAGCTCTTCAAAAGCTAAAATTGATGAGCATCCACTTAGTGAAGGTGGAGTTGCCTCTGGTGTACCAATATTAAGTAAGACTTCTATAGAGATTGTCCACAACCTAAGTTCAATGGAGAAAGCAGCCCAATTTTCTGTTCCTCAAATCGAATCTGCACCTCCTGGTTTTGATACTGTAGAAGCCGCTGACAAGGTGGCTCAGCTTTCTGCTAGGATTGCTTCCAGCTCTCAGCCAATTTTATCTTCTGCTTCCCTTACTCCAGCCGCTCATTCTGCCCCCCCTGAATTGGTGCAAGTCAGAAGGCAAGGTCGTAAAGCTCCAAGCAGAGTGGAAACACCCAAGCGTAGGGGAAGGAAACAGGGTCCTCTTTCACCTGCTGTTGATGCTTCAGCAAGTCAGGATCCGAAATTAAGCCCACTAGTACGTAATAAATCCAGAGATTTAGCAGGGATCAAGGCCATGTCCCTGACTAGTAAGCAAGATACTGAACCAAAAGAATCAACAAATGTAATGCAGGTATGTGCTTGTTTATTATTTGGTCATTTCTTGTCAGGTTGTGGCATTGAATGCAAAATTCCATGCTATTTGATCATGTTTTGTTTGCATATTTGTATATTTGATGAGTACTTCATTTAATTTACATTTCTATGCAATACAAACTTTTAGGAAACCATTTTGCCCAGTGGTCTTGTTCAAGGCTCAAAAAAAATAGAGACCAGTGGAATTCCAGTTTTTGGTCGAATTCAGTCTGCTGATGTAACGGATGTTGCGCGGGTGATGAAGGAGATTTTCTCTGAGACGTCCTCATCAAAAACGAAAATAAGTGAGACTTTGAAAGGTGAAAATAGAAATGCCCTTGCTGTACCTGTCTTGAATAAGACTCCTGCAGAAGTAGTGAAAAACCAATGCTCAGAGGATGCAACACAAATGTCCTTACCAACTTTGGAAGCAGCAGGTCCATTTCTGGGGATTTCAACAGACATTTCTGGACAGTCTCAGTCTGCAGATGGTGACAAGATGAGAAAGGACAATCCTCCTGCTTTGCTTGAGGCTTCTATTTCCAAATACGATGCCTCTAGACTGGAAAGCAAGAAAACTGATGACTCTGTTGAAAATGTAGTTGATTCAGGGGATGTTTGCATTAAAAACTGTGTCAGAGGGGATGATGTGGATGTCGCTTGTACAGTTTCACTTGACGGTGACCAAAAGGGGAATGTCACATCATGTAGACCTCTTTCTGATGATCTCATTACTTCTGATGTTGGGGCATGTGGAGATAACAGTATTTTACCTGTGGCTTCTCAATCTGTGGCAAAGCCTCCAACGACGAATCAGAATGATTTGGGAACTGAAGAAGAGCTTGCTTCTAAGGAGCCTTTGAAATTGTCACCCTCAGAAATTAGCTTGTCCAAATGCCCTTCACTTTCTAGGAAAGCTGATGATGATGATCATCCCATAGGGACTCCATCTTTACCAAGTGTTGGGGATTCTGCTGATACAGGTAGATGTGTAATGGATCCTTTGCAGAACAATCTTGGAAATGAAAAAAAAGTTTTCTTAGATGGGTCTTTTATGTCTTTGCCACTTGTTGATGAGGTTGAAAACCCCACAATTTCTGCAATACCTAGTGGTGTCTGTCATTCTGAGCCAAGTGTAGTTGTGCCTTCTGGTCCTCCTCATGGCATGACTGAGACCACAACAGTGAACAATACCGTGCCTTCTCAAGAAAGGTCTCTTGAATGTTCTCATCTTGACATCATAAGTGCTCAAGAGCCCACAAGTTGCTTCAATGCTGGTGGTGTTAAAGACTACCTTGAAGAGTCCCATTCCACAGGTTTTGATTGTTCCAGTGATACTGATCTTGTTGGCAAGTCAGAAATGCAAGCTATGGAAAGTAGATTGGCTGGACTTCCAGGGAAAGCTCTGATAGAATCTCCAAAAGCTCCAGAGACGGTTAATATTCTTGAACCTGATCTTGGATCAGGTGATATTTCTTCAGGGTATAATGCTACTATTTTGCATGAAACATCCTCTGAACAGGGGAAACTGGAAGATTTATCTACTGGAAGTAAAGATGAAAGAAATACTACGTCAGAACCTCCGCAGTTGGTCACTTCTGAGTCTACTGCTGTAGAGATGGTTCCAGTAGAATACAGTGGCCTTCAGCTGTCACAGGCCGAAAAAAGGACTAAGGGTGATTATGCTGGTATGGAAGTGGACAACTATGAACTGCAAGGACATTCTAAGAGAGACTCCATTGCCGCGGTTGCTGATAATCATGATGTTCCAGAGGAGAATGATGGGATGCAATGTATTCCTGGGTTTGGAAGTGGTGAGGGTGATCATAGCAAAGTTTGCAAGTCGGAAGGACAAAAACCCTTGCCAGAAGGTCTCGATTCTGAATCTTTCAGTAATGAGGACAGTCAAAGTACCATAGAGGTGCACATGGGAAATAAGAGTTCAGGGGACTTACATGCTGATGCTTGCAACACAAGAGCAAGCTTCTTGGAAGCAGGTGCAAGAATGCCACATGAAATAGCTGAACTGCCCAATGCAGAGAAAGTTTTAGAAGGTCATATTGCGGTTGAGCATCTGTCTAAGGTTGAAAAGACGGAAGATGATTGCGACTGTGTCTCTAATATGGAAGGTGTTGCTTTAATACAGGTACTTTTTCTGCAGTGATAATCATTATTCTCGTTGCTTAATTAGCTGTTTGGAGAGTGCCTGAATAAACATTACTAGATATTTGTTTTTACTTACGTATCCTTGTTATGAATTTGTGTGATATTAATTTTGCTTTTGTGCCAACAGTGGACTTCCTATTTACTTCAAGCCCTGACATCCTTTTTCTTAGTTATGTTTCCTGCCAAACTGGCTTGTATATTTGACATTTAAGGGACTTATTGAAGTAGTTGTTTGATTAATGTCCCCTGGCATTTGCTGATTCTAGTGACCTGCACTGAAATCTGCTATTAAGTGGTTGCATGTTATTTTATGATTCTGAACTTGCGACTCATGAGTTCTTTAATTGACCATGTTGGTGTCCATCTGCTCCATTAACAGGCTTCCCCATCAAAATATTTCTCTTCTTCCAATGAGCAAGTGCAAAATAATTGTGCAGCTGAAGTCGGCAACCAAATGGATGCATCTCAGGCTGGTGAGATCCTACTCCAAAATCCTTTGGAAGAAACTGTCTCTTCATTTTCCTTGTTGGCCATGAAAGAAAAACTTGGAGGTTTATGCGAGAAGGGTCAAGCTGGTTACTTAACAGCACCAAAAGAACCACTTGGACCTGATGGTAATATGGGTGATCAAGCAAACACTTCTTCAGTTGCTGGGCTTGTGCAAGAAGATCCATTGGGAAGTGCTATTCTGCCTACAAAACCTTTGACTTTGGTGGAAGGAAAGAACAGCTCATCACCTGAGCAGGGTTTATCAGGCAACTTGGTAGTAACAGAGGGATCCAAAGATTCTGAAGACAGTGCAGTTGATGAATTGGACGTATGTCATTCTGACATAGATGTGCCAAAAAATGCACAAGAAAACAGGGTTTTGCCTTTATCTTCTTCAATGGAAAAAGAAAGGTCTGAACAACTGTATGAGAAGAGGCCAGACTGCAGCTCATTGGTGGTAGCAGAATCAAAAGCTTCTAAAGATGTAAATGGTGATTGGATTGGTTCTTTTGAGGTTGTAGCTAAGTACAAGGAAGTTGCGGATGGGGAAGAGAATTTTAACAAATCATCCGAGAGATCTCCACCTTGCCAAGCTGCGCCAGTAGGATCAAATGATTCTAACTGTGATAAAGATGATCAAATAGATGCATCTTTGGTTGGTGGTTCATCTTCCATTGTAGCAGAGGATGATGAGATTAAAGGCAAATCTGAAAAGGGTCGACTTGATTGCTGGGGAGAAATGGAGGAACCAAAATTGCCAGAAGCTGGGATGAGAGATGAAGCAAATGTGTCCCCAAATGATGAGAATGTCCCTGAAACTAATATGGGCTTATCTGCACTGTTGTCTGTGAAGATTCAGCCTAGCAGCTCACTGGCAGAGAATTTAAAAGACCCTGGATGTGGAATTGGTAATCAAAGGGTTGTGAGTGATGATGGTAGAAGTACACCACACGAAACTACAGTAGGAAATGCTGATCTACCTTCATCTGCCTCGATAGTGGAAAAAGAGAAGTTTGAGGATTTATCTGAAACAAGTTATTGTGGCATCTCGGAAGCAGTGGAGGAATCAAAAAGGTATGGAACAGAAGAGAACAATCAACTCTGTGAGATTGATCCTGAAGATAATTTGGGAGATGTGGGTTTGCCTTCATCCTCTGTATCAACTGATGTTGAAATGACTGAGAGCTCATCTGGCAGGAGTCCTCGTGGAATCTCAGTGGTGCTAGAGGAACCAAATGGGTCCAATGAGGAAACCATTGATGAAATGGTTACATCTCAGGCTATTCAAGTAGGGCTGGATGATCTATCTCTTGGTGCTATTGAAACCAAAGATACCGAGTTTTGTGGAACTAGGCCTAAAGATGAATCTGCAAAAATGGAACAGTGTTTGTCATATGCTGCCATCCCAAAAGAGAAGATCGAGGACTCTTCTCTAGAGATTTCCAATCGATCAAATGAGTATCAAACTAAAATGGATGAGCAAACTCAGTGCATTGGGATGGCTCTAGAAAACCTATCAGAGAAGTTGGTTCTACCTACAGATTCTCTTGTGACAATGGAGGAAAAGATCGATGTCCCATTTGACAAGGCAGAAAACATGATTCCACCTTCATCTTCTCTAGTGCCTCTGGAGGAAGATATTGATGCCCCACCTGAGAAGGGACCAGTTGGCAGCTTAGTGCCGACTTTGTATTCAAGTAGTTCTGAAGCTGCAGTGGGTGATCGGGCAGAGCATGGTACAATTGTGCAAAACATTCCTGATCAATCAAACGAGTATCATGCTAAAATGGAGGAGCAAACTCAGTGCATCGGGATGGCTCTAGAAAACCCACCAGAAAAGTTGGCTCTGCCTCCAGATTCTCTTGTGGCACTGGAGGAAAAGATTGATGTCTCATCTGCCAAGACAGAAAACATGATTCCGTCTTCATCTTCTCTCGTGTCTCTCGAGGGAAATATTGATGCCCCACCTGAGGAGGGACCAGTTGTCAGCTCAATGCCATCCTTGGATTCAAATAGTTCTGAAGCTGCAGTGGGTGATCGGGCAGAGCACCCTGACGTTATCATCCCTGAAGGCACACGCTTGCTGTCATCTCCATTGTCATCTGAGGACAGAAATATCGATGGGCGCCCATCTGAAAAGGATCCACTCCGCAGTTCAGAAGCCCTGTAGAACTTCCATTGATCCTTCAAGCTGAGAGTATGTGATATGGGACTCTTTTTCGGTATAGAAATGCTGTAACTATGTGTAAGCTGTTTTATTAAGGGCTGAATCGACATTTTGGTTCTTTATCAAATATTTCGGTGCCCTCTGTGATGTTTAATCGGAGTTTAAATTTGTAGTCTAATGTAGTTGCTTGGAGATTTTAGTTATGGTTTCAGATAAATTATAATTTTTAAAAATATGCTACTTTGTAAAAGATTCTACCATTATCACCAAAAGGATTATCAAATTTTATTTACAAAATTGCAATTTTTGTTAATAAAGTTACAACCAAGTTAATATTAAGTTGATGGAAGCAGCATCGAGTGTCAGTTGCTTCCCTGCATTGATTATGGTTATGCCAGGCAAAACCCCAAAAAGACGAAACTGACGTCCACCAACCCACCACGTCAAGCACCATTGAACACCCATTGACTAACAGGGCTTATCTTGTTCTTCGTTAACCCCCCCCCTTTTATTTATTTAATTTTTTATCTTTTTAATAAATCTTCTCTTGTTGTTCTCTTAGTAGTGAGCACAGCACAGCGCTGGAAATCAAAGGGAATGGAAGCTGGCAATGTATTGGTAACCAAATATGACTTTAGCTGACTTCGCTTTCACTTTTTTGTTTTCTTTTTTTTTTTTCCCTTAATTTTTTTTTTCTTCTTCAAAGCTAATAAAATAATAACTTATTTAATTATGCAAAAAATGTTCCTTTCTTTTTTGGGAGGGGGGTGTTAAGAAGTTGGCTTCAAGTCCTGCATTGGGGGTGCAATTGGATAGTGAAGGAGGAATAATGAGGAAGAATCCGACCCTGATTTGTGCTCCGATTATGAGAGAAACGGTCGATGAGATGCTGATTGATACCCATAAAGCTAAGGCCAGTGGCGCTGACCTCGTTGAAATCCGCTTGGATAGTTTAAAGACCTTCAATCCTCTTCAACATCTCACTTCCATTATCAAGCACTCTCCTTTGCCCACTCTTTTCACCTACAGGTTTTGCTCCAAACCGACCACAGTGATTTTCTCTGTTTTTTCTTTCTTTCTTTCTTTCTTTTCTTTTCTTATTGGTGATGACAATTGCTTAATTTTGGTCAAAGCCCACATTTTTTGGGGAATCTAGCTAAGCCTAGCTGCGGCTATTTCTCTTTAAAAGTTTCAGTCTTTGAAGATATGTATGTATATTTACTGTTTCTAGTTTTTTTTTTTTTTTTTGTGCGATTGTAGACCAACATGGGAAGGTGGTCAATATGATGGTGATGAAAACAAGAGATTGGAAGTGCTCCAGTTGGCCATGGAGTTGGGTGCTGATTACATTGATGTTGAGCTTAAGGTTGTTTTTGTATTCAATCTAGAACATAGTATTTATGGAGATGATTTGGGCTTCTTTTGAATTGTTTGTGTATTTGGCATTTTACATTCTTTGTGTGTGTGTGTGTGAAGGTTGCTCATGAGTTCATCCATGGTAACAAACCCAAAAAGTGCAAAGTCATTGTTTCTTCTCACAACTATCAAAATACTCCTTCCGTTGAGGATCTTAGTAATCTTGTGGCAAGGATACAAGCTTCTGGAGCTGATATAGTAAAGATTCTCACAACTGCATTGGATATTACTGATGTGGCACGAATTTTCCAAATTACTGTCCATTCTCAAGTAAGAAGTGTACGTGATAAGCAAAATGCTTTCTTCATTGTGTCTCTAATTCAAGCATCTTCTGGTCCTGAAATGTGTGCTTTGATGTTTTTGGTAGGGAAACTATTGAATATTGTAACATTTGAAGCAGGATGAGCAAAAGTTTAGGCTAAAACTTAATTCGAGAAATACAAAGAACAAAAAATCTTCAACCTAGGAAATGAAATTAAACATTTGTGGCATGGGCACTTTGTAGTTTTAGTATTCTTTTCTATTTGTCTTAAGTTCTTATGCATTGTTTATATGAAACATAATTCTATAACTTCTTGATCTTATGTCTTTCAGATTAATGGCTTCTTTAATTAACATCTACTACAACTTCAGGTTCCAATAATTGGTATAGTTATGGGTGAGAGGGGTTTGATGTCACGGATACTTTGTGCGAAATTTGGTGGTTATCTTACTTTTGGTACCCTTGAGTCGGGAATAGTTTCAGCTCCTGGTCAACCAATGATCAAAGACCTGCTGGATCTGTACAACTTCAGACAAATTGGACCAGATACAAAGGTATTTGGCATTATTGGAAAGCCTGTTGGGCACAGCAAATCTCCTGCTTTATATAATGAAGCATTCAAGTCAGTTGGTTTCAATGGGGTGTACGTGCATTTTCTGGTGGATGACATTGCTAATTTTCTTCGAACATACACTTCTGCAGATTTCACAGGATTCAGGTTGTAATTTTAGGAGCATTGACACTTGTAAAATTGATTGCCTTTCGTGGTTGTTAGTATCTTGCTCTAGGATATTGTTTACTTTGGTGGGTAAGAAGTCAGCAGCTAGAGAATTTGTCCTCACTTCTTGTGGTATTGTTATTGTAAGACATTGTTATATATTTACCTTTTTTTTTATGCAATAGATGTTGTTAAATGGATAATCTTGTTGTGACTAGCCATTATAACTTTGTGTTCCATCCACAGTTGTACAATTCCTCACAAGGAGGCTGCTGTGAAGTGCTGTGATGAGGTCGATCCAGTTGCAAAGGTGATACCTATCTGTTTTTTTATATGTTATAGCAGTAGACCAAGCCTATAACTCCCTAGAGTTCTTAAACGCTCTTTATGTGAATTGTGACAAATTTGTTTAGTTGATCTATTTTCACAGTCAATTGGAGCTGTCAATTGCATTGTAAGAAGACAAAGTGATGGGAAATTATGTGGTTTCAATACAGACTATGTTGGCGCAATTTCTGCTATTGAGGATGGACTGAGAGGTTTTAATTTATTCTATCGAAGCATGCTTTTCATGTGAGTAGAACTTCTCTTGAGATGTTTCACCCTTCCTTTCTTTTGCAGCTTCAAAGAATGTGAGCAGTGGAGCCAGTTCCCCCTTAGCTGGAAAGTTGTTTGTGGTAATTGGTGCTGGTGGTGCTGGCAAGGCACTTGCTTATGGGGCAAAAGAAAAGGGAGCAAGAGTAGTTATTGCCAATCGCACCTATGGTGGGTTCCTATTAAGTTGCTTTTTGTCATTTTTGCATATTCGTTGTGCATTCACCCTCACAATACACTCACAAACCTGAAGGAATATTAATTGCTTATCATGCATTGAGTGCTATGTTTGTGTTTGATCAGTTTGATGTTCTGCTTACTTTTTGGTTGTAAACAATGTCTACATGTCCCTCACCTCCCTCCACCCCCATCTTTCATGGTGTTTATTGATTCTGATTTCAGTGCATTGATGACTTGTTTCTATATTTGAATTTAAGATAAAGCGAAGGAACTTGCACGCATGGTTGGAGGAGATGCTATATCTCTTGCTGATTTGGATTATTTCCATCCACAGGGTGGCATGATTCTTGCTAACACCACATCTATTGGAATGCAACCAAAAGTTGACGAAACTCCAATTTCCAAGGTTTCTTTCTCTTATGCAGATTTTCCATTGTGATTGATGGGTCACCATCAAAATTAATAACATTAATAGCAAAGAAGTTTGGATGCTCGTGCTGTCTTTAGGTTCACCATTAATGCTACATAGTTATTGTATTACAAGAAACAATGCGAAAGAAATATGCTTGCATGGGTAAGATAGTTAAGAAACTCATCTGTTTTGACAGGACGCTTTGAAGAATTACTCCCTCGTTTTTGATTCTGTTTACACACCCAAAGTAACCAGACTTTTGAGAGAAGCTGAAGAGTCTGCAGCCACCACTGTTTCTGGGTTGGAGATGTTCATTGGGCAGGCATATGAACAGTACGAAAGGTTCACTGGATTACCTGGTAAAATTATTATTTCTTGCTTTCTTAACATTACCGACAACATTTTTCTTCTCTCTCAGTAATACCCTTTTTGCTGTGCAGCACCCAAGGAGCTGTTTGCTAGAATTATGTCAAAGTACTAACGGGGCATTACATGGCTACTCTTTTCTACGTGCGGCTAGTTTCTCCTTCTAATGTGGCTCAATTTGAATATTCTCATTCCCTTCATTTCCAAAAATTTTAGGCAGGGGGAAGAAAACATTGTCATGACTGATTCCTGAACTCATTTCTTTGCAATGCCAATAGAATGCAGCTATTTCAGCTCAGGTTGTACTGTGAGCTTTTTGAAAAATTTTGACTTGGAAATTGGTCAGTCATTATTGCAAAGTGTTACTAATCTTTGCTTTCTTTGTATGCTTTTTAGGTTGTTGAGTATGGCTATTAGAAAGTACTGCTTCCACCATGTGCTCCTCACATACCTTGTTGCTATGTGATGTATAACAGTCAAAATCAAACATTGCACTTAAAAACTAAAAGATTCAAATGATTTTATAACTAAATTTTGTGACCAGTGACCTAACATGTTTAGTTTACGGAGCAGCAGAGGAGCTCCACTCTTTAACTACTGCAATGGACGCCGACGCATTCATTCACAATTGAAGTAGGCAGGCTCTGCTCTTTTTTTAGTTATACCTTCTCGGGGACCAAACTTAGCCGGACCTGAAAATCGGGTCTACTTCCATTTTTCTGGCCCGACCAGTGCAGAAAAAAATTTGTTATTAAACTTCCAGTTGGGTCCGGTAGAATTATGTGGGCCTAGACGGCATGTAGTTGAATTCCACGAAAGCACATCAGAACTCCGTTTATTTCTGTGTGGGTGTGTATGAGTTGGGTCGGACCTTATTAAATATGGGTCTTCTTGTGTATTCTTCTCCTTCTCATATATGAGTTATGATACTCTTTGGACAAATCATTAGCAAAAAGTCTACTCATTATTTTTAAAAATTATATCACATATTTTTTTTATTAAATATAAACACATGATAATTATTACATATTATATAATAAATACATCACATCACTAAAATTATTTATATAACATTAATTGTAATATTTAAAAACAGAAAAAATTTAAATATTTTTATTTTATTAATTTTAAAATATTTTTTAAAATATAATTTATGACAATAAATTTAATAGATAAATAAAACATAATTTTTTAAAAATATAATTATAAAAAAATTAATATATAAATAAAATTAATCTCTCTATCTTTTTTTTTTTCTCAAAATTGTGAGGGTTTAATTGGTATCTTCCCCATTTATAAAAATATAAATAAATAATAAAAAATAAAAAATAAACTCAGTATTTTCCCCCCACGTTGCCAGCCTTGCCCCTTCAGTTTGTTGGCTTTACCTTTCCTCTTTGTTTTCTCACACCAGTCTTGTGGGGTTCCTCTCTCTCTGCGTCTCTGCGTCAGAGTAAGGCGCTTCGCCCTTTTTGCATTCATTTCCATAAAAATGGTATATTTTATTTTCTGGGTTTTTCTGTCTCTTTCTCCTTTTCTTTTCTTTTTTTTTTTCCGTTGGGGGGTGGGGGCAGAAAGTTTCATTGTTTAAACTTAACGAACGAATTTTAGTTTCTTGTCTTTCCAATTGTTTCGTTATGTATGCGATAGTTTTGTTTACATGTATGTGCATATTCATTCGTAGGTTGTTTCAATTTTAGGTTTTTTCAGTTCCAACTTTCGTTGTCTGAGTTGGGGTTTGGCCGTGTTTTGGTTTCGATTATTTTGGTGTTTGAAAATGGGGTTTTCTGGGATTCTTCACTGGGGTAATACGGCTCTCGAGTTGTTCTACAATTTCTCGTAGTTTACTGTTCTTTACCGAATGCTTTTGTTGGATGGACTGTTATCCTCTTCTTATGTTGGTAATCTTGCTGTACTTGCTACTGAAATATTTGAATTGCAAGTTTATGTAAGGGATAGGTTCTCAATGTTTTTGTTTTGTGCCTGGGAAGTTCGTTTGACTTACTTTTGATGGATTCTTTTTGTTCATCTCAGTTGAAGTACACTATCATGGTAGGATTCATTCTGGAAAATATTTTTATGGCGCAATTTTTTTTTTTTTTGTGCAGGTGAAGTATGGACATTTTTTGTATTACACTAAAGAGCATTTTTGTTTATGTGTGATGCTGATTCCAATGTCTTTAATGAGTGAAGTGTTTGCCTTTTTTTTTTTTTTTTTTGGAATTGTTTAATTACTGTTCAGGTTCGCTGGGAGCTTTTCTCAGTTTCTCTCATATTAGTGACCAGCTTCTCATCTTTTCTCACTCTATTTTGAGATGTTGTTCATGTTCTTTTTACTAATTTGCAGCGATGGGGGCAGATAAAGGGTGATTTCTTTAGGTTTTGTGGAGGCCCTGCATTCAAGCTTTGTATAGTTATTTGGATCAATCACAGAATTTCGGTCCTGTGTTTATATGAAGTGGCAAGAATGGAGTTCTAGTGTGGCTCTTTTTTTTTTATGTGCTTGAAGTAATTTGGGGAGAGGTTCCTTGGTCACTTGATGATGGACTGCAATAAAGAAGAGGCCATCAGGGCCAAGGGTATTGCTGAGAGTAAAATGCAAAGCAAGGATTTTTTGATGGCTCGTAGGCTTGCACTCAAGGCTCAGCAACTTTATAAAGATGTGGAGAATGTATCTCAGATGCTGACAGTTTGTGATGTGCATTGTGCTGCTGACAAGAAACTGTTTGGAAATGAGATGGACTGGTATGGAATTCTTCAAATTGGGGAAACAGCTGATGAACTATTGATCAAGAAACAGTACAGAAAGTTTGCCCTTCAACTTCACCCCGACAAAAATAAGTTCCCTGGTGCAGAAGCTGCTTTTAAGCTGATTGGAGAAGCTCAAAGAGTGCTTTTAGACAAAGGAAAGCGGTCCTTACATGACAGTAAACGAAAATCCTTTACAAATAAACCAGCACCTCCATACAGAGCCTCACAGAACACTTCCTACGGCCAAAACTTTGGAGTCCAAAACAATTATGGAAGAAACTATATGGGCTTCAATTCCCAACACAAGCAGTCGCAAAATCAAGCACAACGTGGATTCTCCAATGGCTGCCTGACTTTTTGGACTGCCTGTCCATTTTGTAGCGTTAAGTATCAGTACTACATAGAAGTTCTCAATAGAACTCTTGGTTGTCAAACTTGTGGTAAGTCCTTTGTTGCATATGAAAAGAGTGGGCATGGGCCTCCAACAGCTGTTAACTTTAGTCAGCCAGTATTTTCTCAAAGGAAAGATGTCCCTGCTCCAGGAGTTGGTAAAGTGGAACCAGGCCATCAAAGGAACCGTAGTACTGGGCATTCAAATACAGAGTTTGTTCAAACGAAAGGTATCAGTGCTGAGTTTGGTCTGGCAAAAGAAAATTGTAAGAGACAGAGCAATCAAGGAGTTGAACCCAGTGAAAGTTGTGACAGTGAAAGTAGCGCCGACACTGAAGATATGCTAATTGACGAGGATGGTGATTTTAAAGCTAAGATGAATTTTGGGTCTTCTGGAGAGTGCCCAAGGAGATCTGATCGGCATAGGCAGCCAGTCTCTTACAAGGAAAATGTGAGTGATGATGATGAGTTTGTGAGCCCTCTGAAAAAAGCAAAGAGGGTTGGATCATCCTATTCCACTGAAGATCAGAATGGGAATGGATTGAAGGAGGATGCATCCAAAAAGACTGAGCACTCAGGTCGACCTGGTAATGCCAAAGATGAGAATGAGGTCAAATGGGAAAAAGTTCAAACAAGCTTACCAAATAAAGTCAAGGAAACCAAGAGTGTGGTGAGCAGAGATCAAGTAGAAGTGAACGGCTTTCAGGAAAATTCTGAGGCTCCTATTGATTCCAAAACATATTCAAGCACAAAATCCAATTCAGAACCAGAGGTTTATGTGTATGCTGACCCTGAATTTTGTGACTTTGAGAAAGGCCGGAATGTAGAATGCTTTTCAGAAGGGCAGATCTGGGCTGTGTATGATACCCTGGATGGGATGCCTCGATTTTATGCTCAAATCAAGAAGAAAGTAATCTCTCCTGGATTCAAGCTGCAGATAACCTGGCTAGAGCCAGATCCAGATGACAAGAATGAAATTGAATGGGTCCATGAGGGCTTGCCCACTTCTTGTGGTAAGTTCAGACATGGGGAGACAGAATATACAGAAGATCAACTTACTTTCTCTCATTTGGTTCATTGGGAAAAAGGCAGCCGAAAATGGACTTACAAGATATTTCCAAGAAAGGGAGAAACTTGGGCCCTCTTCAAGAACTGGAATATCAAATGGATATCTGAGGCAGAAACTAATAGGAAGTATGACTATGAATTTGTTGAAGTTTTGTCTGATTATACCAAAGATGCTGGCGTGTGCATCAGATATTTGGCTAAGGCAAAGGACTTCGTCAGTGTTTTTGGTCAAATCTGTAAGGACACCTTTCAAATTCCACCATCTGAACTATTCCGGTTTTCCCACATGGTTCCTTCATTTAAACTGACAGGTGGGGAAAGAAAAGGTGTTCCTAAGGGGTCTTTTGAACTTGATCCAGCATCTTTGCCACAAAATATTGAAGAGTTTGATGTCCCTAAAGATTTGGGAGTGGAGCTTGGCAGTGATTGTCCTTTTGGCTCTTGTACAAACTCTCCTTTGGACAAGCCGAAACATGAAGAGTTAGCTGATTTGAAAGGTGCACATTTAGGATTGGAGAGCAATTTGAATGCCTTTAAAGATTGTATCGGGCCTTCTACTTCATTGTCTGATGATATTGAAATTCCAGAAGGAGAATTTTTCAACTTTGACTCTCAGAAATCTATTGAAAAGTTTCAGGTTGGTCAGATATGGTCGCTGTATGGCAAGGAGGATGGTTTGCCAAAGTACTATGGTGAGATAAAAAAAATTGATTCTGACCAGGTTTTCACGGTGCACATAAGGTGGCTTGAAAATTGCTCTCCACCAGAGGAAATTATTCAATGGCATGATGAAGATATGCTCATTTGTTGTGGGAGATTTCAGATTAAAAGGGGCAGATCAAATTCTGAGTCCTATACATCTACTGGAATATTCTCACATCAAATGACTGCAGTTCCTACTGGTAAGAAAGATGAGTATTACATCTTGCCCAGGAAAGGCAATGTTTGGGCATTATATAGGGACTGGTCTCCTGCAATAGAAATCTCTGAACTGGAAAACTGTCAATATGACATAGTAGAAGTTTTGGAAGAAAATGATGCTGAAATAAAAGTGTTGTTTTTGAACCGTGTGGATGGCTTCAATGCAGTTTTTAGGCCTGAGCTGAAAGGGGGATCAGCTGTTACAATGCAGGTCCTCCGAACTGAGCTACTTAGATTCTCCCATCAGATCCCTGCATTTCGACTCACTGAGGAGAAGGGTGGTAGTCTAAGAGGTTTCTGGGAACTTGATCCTGCAGCATTGCCACTGTATTATTTTGCTACTAATTGAAGTGGCTGCCTAGTTGTGTTTTCAGGTTCTTTCTTTTTAATCTTTTGCAATGTTTTGGTAGCCAGGGCATTCTTTCAAAAAGATAAGATTCCCTGTGACGCGGATAAGAAATCAGATATTAGCTGAACGCCAACTGGCATTTATGTTTGTAATTTTGTTAATGAACTGCAAATTAGGCCTCCGCGTCCCTTAAATTTCTTCCAGGTTTCTGGGCAGAAAACTATCGATACAACTTTACTTAATAGGAAAAAAAAAAAAAAAAAACACAAAAACGTTGATTCTGATAGGCTTCTACATATTTGGGTCATTCCTTTTTTTTTTTTTTAACCAGATTATTTGATATGAGTTGCCTGGCAGAAGGTAATGTTCGAGTTTAACCCATGAAGGAAAACCCCCAGTGTCAATTCTGCCCCCACAAACACCCAGCACTTCCCTTGACATTTTTTTTTGTCCTTTTTAATAAAAAAATTGTCCTCCTCTCTCTTTTTGTGTTGATGTAACCAAAATAAAATAAAATAATAATAATAATATCCGGGTTACTAATACAATTCTTCTTGATTTTTGGTATCATACTTAGATAAATCTGATGTAGTTTCATGTGTATCCTTTCCCTCGCCATTTGTATTTATCAGGTGAAAATAGTGGGGATGCCAGCCGACTGCATTAAGTGCGAATTACTATTCTTGTGATGACAATGTTCCACCTGAGGAAGAAATAAAGACCCAAGTCGTTAATCTAAACTCAGGTGTTGCGTGATCAAGATTTTCTGGTAAATATAGAAAATTGTTGTAAATTTATTCCTGTCCCGATGCATTGATGCTCCTTGGTTTTCACTTTTTTCTTGATTTTTTGATTTTACTATTCCTATTGCTCCATCCCCTGCTGTGTGGTATTGTGTACATATGCTGAACATGCTTTCTGGTAGAACCCTTTAAACTGCCAATAGGCGCTCAAGGGTTGGAGGATTGCCCTTCTTGTATAGAAAATCTGCAACAAAGATCATTGTATGGACGGAGGTCCATGAACAAGGCCATCGGACGCAGAGGGCTCAGGCGGAGCACATAATCTGAACTGCATTGTTTGCAAATCAAACCGTACAAATTCCTTTCTTACCATTTCATTGGGGGCCTTAACAAGATTCGATTATTCAAAAGAATTCATACAGGACTAGCCATCGGACTTGCCTGACTAGCATTCAAACTAGCCTGACTAGCGTTCCTGGAAACCTGAGCTCTCCAAAGTGACGTATTGCATGTACAATGCGTTCAGGCACATTGCTATTACGAAACACAAAACTGCTGAGATAAATACTGCATCAATGGCTTTCACATGAAGCTGCCACACAATTTCAGACGGAGAGCAAACTTGACTAAGATCATCATGCCATTCACATAGCTGCACTGGCTGCAAGTCTTTTCTTTTTCTTTACTTTGTTTACGAGAATTGCCTCCAACATGTACCCTCTAACATTGTTTAGTTTCCCCCTCTTGGTAAGATTGTTCATCTTTTAAAGGTTTTAATTGCATTTAATTATAGTTTACAACTTTTCTCCAATTCCTCCACTGTCATCCATGCCTTTTACAAGTAAACCCCTTTTGCATCTTTGGCAAACAACTGGGCTTTTTAAACAGCTAACCCAACCATAGTTAACCACTAGGCAAGAATTCATCTAGAGAGCAAAGAGAGAGATTAAAAGGTGTAAATGACAGTTTTGTGACTCACCACGCAATAGAATAGATGGAGAGTTACGGCCACTAGTGCAAAATCAAGAGTTGCATACGTCCATATGTATTCCCTAATTGCTGCAGGTCAGGCATACCAACAGTAAGAAAAATGCAACTGAAAGAGAAACCTATTGTAGATTATGAGGCTCAGACATACCTATGATAACCACAAAGATAGATGCCAAGAGGCCCAAAGTAAATGCAAATGGTGCAGCTATTATATGTGCTTGAGTCTTCATATCTTGTATCTACAAAATTTTGAAACAAACAAATAGACATTTCTATGCTAATGATTGCTAGAGAAAGTAGAAACAAGTAATTAGACCCAATTCTATGCCTCAATAACATGCTCCAGATGCAACAATCAGTTCTCTTTTTTTAATCTATTTGGCCCCAGCTTTCATAGTTTCCATGTCATATCCAAGATATCTTTGCACATTCATCTCCCCTTTTTTAGCAACTACAGAAATATATATATATATATATAGAAGAAATCCTCTGACAAATAAATCTAGCAGAAATAAATATTGTACTCTGTAAAATTAAATGTTTACATAAAATCAGTTATTTATCCTTTTGCTAACGGCAGAAAAGCTTACCAATAATTGCTCCAGGAAGAAAAAATAGCAAGCAGTGCTAATTAGAACAAGTGCCATAACGTCCTGCCACACACTGCAGTAAGCATTGATGAAAACTGCTATCAAAATCATGGAAGGTGAAGAAAAAGATATTTACAGCTGAATAAAACAGCTCAAGAGGGCATATTTTGGGGTTACGGCACAATGAACTTTTGGTTGAGAAAAGCTTTGGACTGACTTCACTGATTTCAAGAATGTGGTTATTGAATATGAATCACTTATCTGCCGCTTAGAGTATTCTAATAATCTGATCCAGAAAATGCTGTTCCGATAATCTGGTCCAGGAAATGCCTTCATTGATCAATGTACCATAATCTTCGAAGACAATAGAATCTATTAACGAGGCTTCAAATTGCAATACCTTTGTGCTCGTGACTGTGTGCCCTGATTGTTCTGTTCCTCTCTGTCATTGCCTGGAGCAAAGCTTGCCACCCGAAGCAAAGTAATGGGTAGGTTCTTAACCTCTTGCCCACATACCTCACACTTCCTTATCTCCTTTTGTGCTGAACCATTAAACTGCACATTCTTCGTGTACGAGTCTAAGGGCACCTTTGCAACTGCATTCCATTTTGAGTGTATTTCCTTATTGACATTCATCAAGACAGATCCTACATACAGCTTCTTCTTCGGGAATTTCTTCATCGTCACCTTCCACCGTATCCGGGGTTGTTTGATCTGCTTCACCATGGAGAAGAGTCATACGAGAATATTGAAACGTGGCAAGGCAAAAGGATGAGAAACAAAGAAAACCTTTTCCATAATTAGCCTTCTTTGCCTTTTCATTTTGATTTTCTTTTCTGATAAAAAAAAAAAGCATTACTGCTGATTCTTCTAAATATGAAGCACCTAGAATTTAAAGCAACCTGGCCTACAGTAGGAAAAAATTTTACATGATCAAAGGCAACACCAGTTTAGGTAATTAACATGAACACAATTTTTATCTGGTGTTGTTAAAAGCCAAAAAGATTGACAGATAACATGCTGCCATACCTAAAAGTAACTTCACAGATTTATACAAGTAAGCTTCAACTGATGCATTTTCTTTTTTAATTGATTCAAGTAGGAAGTTGGATTACATTAAAAGCAAAGACTATAAACAAATCACATACAAAAGTTCGGTCGCTTAAAGAACAACAGAATCAAGGTTCTGGAATAAAAGAACATATATGCTGCAACATACCACCACCAGGATCAGCACTGGCATGCTCTTTGTGGGTACTGAAGGTTACAGGTAGCACGATGAACACATTTTGCCCCTGCAGAGAGAGGGACCTCGAAACCACAGCATGAACTGCCCCTTTCTGAACAAGAGTTACCATAAAGATCCTATATTGCTTTTTTTTTATGTATATATCCACAAAGTGCAATGTACAAAGCCACAAATCTATACAACATTCATTGCTTACTTAAGTAATATTGTGAACACATTTGAAGGGTCAATCAACCTTTTGTTCCCTTTTAGCCCAAAACAAGGAGTTTTTCTCCAACCATCTTTGCAGTAAGCCAATGATGGATGTAACATTGAGACTTTTAGCCCCCAATCCACAAAAGAAGTAGAGATATGCTAAAACTTACATTTTTTTTATGAGATTCACCAGGCATCCTTGCTGAAGCAGGTGTAACTTCTGTAGCAGTTGATGGGGACAAGTCCGATGCACGTTGAAAAGGGAGAGATGCACATCTTTGCCGTGAGAGCGCAGACTTCAAAGTGGCAAGGATAGGACTGTCTGGAACAGTGTTAGTTTCTGAATTGGGGAGAAATCTCCTCTCGCCGTCAGGTGGGGCAACCTTTTTCTTGAAGCTTAGCCCTCGCAACAATCCTCCTGATGATGGACTACCTTTCAATGAATTTTGAGAGCTAAGTAAGCCTTTTCCACTATTTTTGTTGCCAAAGCCAAGACCTCTAGATGGTAATTGAAGTGAAAGATCCGATCGCCTTCCACTTGGTCCTGACGTTGAAGCTTCTCCACCCGTATTTTTCCCATCATCCTGCACATGACAAGCATTAACCTATTTGGCCTATAAACATTTCAAAGAAACACTTCCAATTTCAGCTTCTGCTAGCATATCATGAAAAGAAATTGTAAACAATTGGACCCAGAAACTTAATACAACCTCAAATCGCTTCTCACCTTTTCCAAAAACACGAATACTTGTTTAAAAGAGCCAGGTATTATGATCCTACCTTCACCAAACAAAAGAAATTGTCTCTAGCCCAGTAACATCGCAGCTACGAAATTATGCAGAAATCATTCTAAACCCAACTAGACATGCACAAATTCTAAACACACAGATCATTGGGATCGGTAAGAAGAAAACATGGTATCTGGTAATTAAAAGCATAAAGCGTACAGGCACGTAATTTTTATTGATACGTAAAGGCAAACGCAAAGCCTTCAAAGAGACCAAACCTGAAGCTGAGAAGAAACCTCTGTAACAGCAGCTGTGATAGCTTGGGTTGCTCGCATTATGTTTCAGCAGATGTGCATCTACAGAGTGATAGTATAAGTACTCATAAAAGTGGAGGAAAAAAAAAAGATCAGAAATACCTAACAACAGGCAAACTAGAGAATCAAGTTGATCAAAAGAACCTTACGTGAACAAAAAGCTGCTTACTTCATTCTTGGAACACTGAAAAGATCGAGATTTTTTCGTTGTATTCAACAAATAATTACATAGGTCTTGGTGGGTCATCGGCCATGACGACAAGTGGATGGCGAGGAAGACAACGTTGGTTGGGAGATACCAAGAAACTCTTTTTGACTGCTGTTGGTTAAACTTGGCTTTTCTTGTCTTCGCCGAATCTTCCTGCTTTCTGCCTTTTCGCATGTTCTCAGTATTTGCTTTGTTGTTGTCCATTTTTTTCTGGCTATCTATATGCATTTGAGGTTCCTAAACGTAGCACAATTCATCTTTCTAACTCATTTACTTAAAAAAAAAAAGAAAAAAAGAAGCCCAGTTGTCCAATTGAATTCATGTACTTGCGACATTGTAGCAGTTTATTAATGCAATTTAATGTATTACAAGTAAATTAACCGTCAGAAATTATTACTCGGATATTCCAAAAAAGAAAAACATTGTTATACAATGTAATTTTCTTTTTGATAAGTGTTGTTATATAATGTGACTGATTATCATTAAGATACAATTTCATAAAATATATATCCATCTTATGATATATTGCATGTAACAAATTGCGTCTCTAATAATAGTGGATTAACGCAATGTTGCACGTACAGAAATTCAATCAAATGTATTGTGTTTTTTTTTTTTAGTACATAAATTTAGGCGAGAAATTTTACCAATTTTGAGAACTTGAACATGTCTTGTGTCAAAAGAAAGAAAGACCATTGGTAAACATCATATCCACACCAATGTTCATACCTGAACATTACTCATATTCTGCATTTTGTGTTGCTTTTTCTTGGGAAAATGAATTACATTTTGCTTCGGAAATGCCAATTACTAATGATCACCAAAACCAGGCCTTTAAGCAAATTACAAAGCACAATATGACATGGCGGTTTCTTGAGTTTTGCATATGGGCCGATTTATACATGTAATTATCGCATCATAAAAAAATTAGGAAAAAGCTGGACATTAAAAAATTCTTATATATTAATTACATCCACCCTTTGTCAAGCAGGAAGCAGAATGGTGACACTGGCGCAAGGTTTGTCTGTGACTTTAGCATTAAAATGATGGATATGTGTCTTTGCCTTTGACAAAGCTGGGAAGTGAAATCAATTACATGCATGTTTTAGTTTCGAGTCTCTGATACCGTAAAGTGAAATCAAAGATTCACAAGTTCAATTATTCTTTTATTTTGCAAATACTCGTCAAATATCTGAATAATTTCGGTTTTCTTTTATTTTGCCTCCAATTCCGTTCCTAGATATACAAAATAATAGCAACAAGAGAAACAAGCATATGTAATTTTGATCTTTGGCGATGTTTGCAGACATTTAGTCATCCAAGCGTCACTCTTGGTTTGGGCTCAAGGAACCCAGTTGCCTTATAAAGCGTTGGTTTGTATAGGACATGATGAAGCAACAAAAGGGTGGACAAAATTGTCTTGTTCTTTCGTTTCCATTGGCAAACGAAAATAAATGATGGTATTTTTTGTTTTTTTTTTTTTTTTTGGGTATACATCAAAATTGAAATTGTTTTGATTGCAAGACACGTTAATGATGATTCCAGGTGGACTGTCCGATTATACATTCCATAATTGGCAATGAGAAACGTACATTATCATATTGCTTGTTACGAGACAGCTGGTCAATAGAATCAAGGCCAGAGACTAGAAGATGACATGAAACCCACTAATAAATCGTTGTCTGAAGCTAGAAGAACCTACTAGGTTTTAGCTCAAAAGCTGAAACCACCCGCAGGGCAGTCATCATCACATTAACAGCAACTTGTTCACACACACACACACACACACATGTATGTATGTATGTATGTATCTATGTATCTATGTATGCATATGGTGTATAAACAACAAATAAAAGAGCATAATTGAGCTAAACAAGTTGACTGCCGGTTGGTACTACCTAATTGTGGAGGGTAAGCGGACAACAAAGAAGGAGTGGTGGGATCTATCTTCCTTTTTTCTGGTCGAGGCAGCGCAGACTAAGGCACGTCATGGACTTTGGCAACTATTTCAAGATGTGAATAAGGGTATTGCTGACGATGGTGATGATAAGGAATCATGTAGCTGAGATACGAGTGAAGCACCGGAGTTTCTTGACGCTTTTGGTTGTGCTGTTCAATATTGCTTTAGGGCTTTCGTTAATGGTGATGACAAAGATATTTATGGCAACCCAAGTTGGGGTAGCCGCAAGACATGGCTAGATGACGCAGTATTGGATCGTATGTTGCATGTAGAGGCAGATGAAGAGGAATCAAAGTTTGCAAATTGTGGGATTCTAAGATGCAGAACCATACAGGCAATATATATTATTAGTGCAAAATTCGCATAATTTTTCCCTGAGCCAAAGGATGGATTCACTTCCATATGCTCATAATCAAAATCCATGGATGAAAACGCAATCATTATGTATATCGTACTTCAAAATGGTGTTCTGGGTTCCATGATCAATTAAGGGTCGACTAAAGACAGCTGAAATTTTCTTTTCCGGAACCTGCCAAGTAGCGTGTATCACAAGTTAATTTCTGGTTTGACTGTACCAAATTCATTTCTCCAGTTCGATTAAAAAACACATCATATCAGGATCAAAAAAAAAAAAGAAAAAGAAAAAGAAAAAATTATTTCCTTTTTAACAAAAATTGATATAATGGCTTAATTTAAATCATTATTGAAGTTTTGTAATTTAGTTGTAACAAATTAATCCAATTGAAACTAAGCACAAAATCCAGTCATCAAATATGTAAATCAGCCTCTCAAAGTATGTCATCATAGATTAGAAATGAGATTGAGACTTGAACCGTTGACCACTCGTATAAAGCCTTGCCAAAAACAATAATCATTTCTAGTGGAGATTGGTTGAACAACTGTGTGGTCTAGTAATCATATTCAACTGATGAAGGTAATAATTAAGGACCTAAGTACTGATCCAAACAATTAGTTAGCTTGTCGGATTGAATCGTCACTATTGTATTGATCCTGATTTATGCCGGAAAACAACTACTTTTGCAAGAAAATATTCCTGCTTCAGCTAGCAATCATAATTCTATTCAACATCTAAACGTGAAGAATGTCAACTGGAAATAATGTTTCTAGTAATTCAGCATTGCCTGCAAAGTTTCTAAGGATGCACTTCCATGATTGTTTTGTTAGGGTAATTATTTTTCACAATTGATGTTCACATTTATATGCACTCATCGTTTTTTTTTTTCCTTTTTAGATCGCGATCAAGTGGTATCACAGACTAGCATGATATTTACGCAGTGGCGAAGCATATATTTTTATGCCATATAACATGTACCGGTCCCGTCAGGGTTGTGATGGCTCGGTGTTGCTGGATTCCATGGAGAATAACACTGCTGAAAAGGCCGCAGCTCAGCAGCTCCAAACCTATCATTAGCAGGTTTTGATATCATTGATGAAGCGAAGTCCCAACTTGAGAGCACATGCCCTGGAACCGTCTCTTGTGCTGATATAGTTGCATTAGCTGCCAGAGACTCCGTTTCCTACCAGGCCAGTCTCAAAACAGATCGAAAGATTCGTATGTAAGTACATGGGAATTGCCTTGTGGTGTATTCAGTACAAGAGGCCACTGTGGGAAGCGCTAACTGGCGGGAGGGATGGAACAATATCGAGAGCATCTGAAGCACTAGCCAACATCCCTTCACCTTTCTCCAACTTCACCACTCTCTTACAATCGTTGGCCAACAAAAGACTTTGCATTTGGGTGCACAAGCACCTCTCCCTCCAAACCTTCCATCTTGACATGATATGAATCATGTAATTTGAGTGGCATGATATGAGAACATTCGATCTCTCCCAAATACTTTACTCTCTTAGGTAACTAAGTTGAATCTGATTGATATTTTCATAAATTATATATTTTTTTAATAAAAAAAAATCAAAACTTTTAATAGAAAGAATAATGACATAAATTCTTAATCTTGCAATATAAAATTTATTGGCTAAATTAAAAATAAATTCATTTTGACAAATGACGAGTATTTGGACGCATTTGTTATGACTTTAAGATGATGTGAAATAATTTTAGATCAGATAAACTAATTTTGAAATTTATATAAAATTGAAGATAATTATGACTAAAAATATTAAGAATAAAAGAAAAGTTATTTCACCTAGCATAGCATGTTCTGTCTTAGAATTAATTAGAATATATATATATATATATATATACCTTTGACCTTCGCATAATGTTTTAAAGGATGCAAATGCAATTGCCGGTTCGTTTCGTTCAAAGATGGTCTGTGTCTCACCCAAGAGACGGTTTAATTAAATGTTCGTCCAGACAAAGAAACCAAAAGACGGGCAGTTACGTGGAGGGTAAATCGGGGGGGGGGGGGAATTACAAGGCTGACGACAGTTTTTTCTGTTCAAATTCAATCCTAATTGTGTAATTACCCATTTACCCCTGATCGGCATATCTCGAGCCCTCGTTGCCTTGACCCCACTTCCTTTTATTTTTCTTCTCTTTCTTTCTGATTATTTGTTCTACAGCCCGCGTCAATGGGAAAGGAAAAGAAAAGGGACGATCTCAAAGTAAGATTAATTAATTTCTTCAAGTTTCCTTAATTTTGACACCCCCCAGACACTTTTTTTTTTTAATGACTTAATTTCCTGCCACAATTTCCATTGATGCACAACTAAATCGATCGCATTGGACAGGAAGTAGTGGTAGAATTCAAAGTCCCCATGCATTGTAACGCATGTGAAAGAACCGTAGCCAAAACTATTTCCAAGTTCAAAGGTAATTAATGAGTAATTAATCTCTTAATAATTACACACACACACACACATATATATATATCCATGATCTCTATTGCATGCATTTTTATGTTGTTGGTATTTATGATCGGTAGGGGTGGAGAGATTCACAACAGAAATGTCCAAACACAAGGTGTTGGTTACAGGCCGCATTGAGCCACACAAGCTTCTCAAGAAACTAAAGAAGAAGAGAGGGAAGAAGGTGGAGATTGTGTCTACCAAACACGAGGGACAGGACGAGGGTTCAAATAATGATAACATGAACGACGGTCAGTCCTATAATGGAGAATATCCAGAGGGATTTTCACCGCCATTACCGCTTGCATGGCCTGTACCCTTCTTCAGTCATTGCAAAGAGAGTGACGTTCTAATGATGTTTAGCGACGAGAACCCAAATGCTTGCTCGATCATGTAAACACACATCACCCAAATTCCATGGGCAATGGACGTTCCTCCACCCCCCCCCACACCAATCTAGATCTTGTGCTCCACTGAGTTCTGCTTGTGAATTCCCAACATTTTATTTTATTTTGTTTGTCTCACTAGAATAAGGAACATGATTTTATGATAAGCAGTTTTTCAATATATATAGGGACGCACACACATTCAGATGGTTGATTCCTGGAGTACCACTCTTTATGTAGTTTCTTGCCGTAAAATTTCCTTTTAATTTTCTTGAAAAGGGGTATCATAAATTGCATGGAATCTTTGATCTAGTGGTCATTTCATGTTTCCATTAATGTTGTTAGTAGTTTTTTTTTTATCTTCTATTTTTTATTTTTTATCTTTTCTTTCAAAAGAAAAACTATTAATGAATCTAATAGATTTTTCGAAATAACTTTTGCTTCGCGTCCATCCTTACTTCGAATCGAAATGGGTAAAATGCAAAATTTTATTAGGTATCAAGATATCGGGTGACACTGGGGACAAACACAAAGATCTGGGAACCAAAAAAAAAAAAAGAAAAAGTGAAGGAAATAACAATTTAAATGGGAGTAAACATAGAAAATAACAAAAAAATAAGACCCACTTCTAATTCTCAATGGAAACAGTAACGCTACCTGTGGCTCCGCAGTGGGTGATGAGCATGATATTGGGCAATTACTTACAGCAAATTTCTTAATTACATTCTTTCCATTGCAAAGCACATATATGCTACGTATCGATCGTATCCAATTAGTTAAAAGTACATCATGTTGGAAATTGATGCTTGACACTACTTTTCCATGTTCAATGTTTGTATCATCATCAAGAAATCAAGACAGAGTTCATGATATGGAGCAAGTCATAAGTTTCCTTCGTTGTTGTTTTATGTAATCCTAGATAGCTTATCGTGTAGGACTTGATTATTGTCATTTTGGTCAAGAATCAGAAACGTTGGGCTAGGAAGCTGTGTTATTTGTCAGTTTTTGGTTAACCAACTTCTTTAAGCAACCAACATGCAAACTAAGCATGCTCTCTATGTAATTATTTGAAGTTTGTAAGTTTCTTATATATAAAAAGAAAAAGAAAAAAACATTGTTTAGGGTTTCTATTAATGATGTCTCCCTCGTCCAAGGTTATACGGTTGCCGATGGATGATCTCTGTGGTGTTTCTTTACCACGAAGTATTGTTATGTAAACTAAGCAATGGCCCTCCTTTTGAACCACCCAAAAAAAAAACATTATTTATGAATTAATGTGTCCAAGTTGTTTGCTGTACCTTTATGTCACGTGTTGATTACTTCTTTCCAAAAGGAGAACTGAGGCGTGAAGAGTGTAAACTCTGATAGCACTTGGTTATTACCTTTCCTTAAAAATTTACTTGGTCATTATCTCTCCTTAAAAATTATTTATTGAAATATATAATATTAATGTTTATATGATTCAAAATTTTTTTTTTAAGACCTAAAAATTAATTAGTGTACACTCATTATATTCTCTCAAATCAAACTCATATACGTACTCAATTAATATTCTAACACACAGTCAATCCAGTAAAACTAAAAATTATTGGTATTTTACACTGAGACGGAAGTTTCATATTAAGATAAGAATAGGATCCGATACCATTTGTCACATGTTCATTATCTTTTTCTAAAAGTTATCCATCAGAATATGCAGTAAAATTATTTATATAAATTAAATTTTTTTTTTTAATAATATGAAAATCAAGTAGTATATACTTGTCACATTTAGTTTAGTTTTTTTTGTGATTCAATATACTTAGAGTGGTTACTCTTTCTTTGTTTTTTTTTTTGTTCTTTCACTCTGGGATGTCCAAGATCAGCCAACATGTTGACCCTTATCTTTTTGACTTCTTCGTTTTTCATTTTTCATTTTAAGGGAGGGAGGGGGGTTCACTGCATTATTGCTGTGTTGATGGGTCTTTTTCAAGTGGCTTCATTGTTACGTATGCACGAACTTACCTACCAATATAATTGGCCTTCACCTCTTTTTTTAGTGGCTTCCATTTTATGCGTGCATGAACTTACTTACTAAATATAATTGGCCGCTCAGGAGAACAGAAAATTTGGAAACATCTTGATGCAGAAAATTTTTGCCATATAATGGATTAAAATCCACATATATTTGAGACCCATCTGGCAAAACACTTGTGTCATTTTGATTAACTTTAGTCTGTTTTACTAATTGCAAATTCAAGTAAAAAAGAAGCTTCCGTTCGTTCATATACTCCAAAAGGAGATAATAAATATATCCAAACCCAAAAAAAAAAAAAAAAAAAAAAAAAAAAAAAAAAAAAAAAAAAAAAAAAAAAAAAAAAAAAACTAATGCTAAATGGGCTGGACCCTAAATATATTTTCAGAAAAAGGAAGACAGTTATTGGAGAATTGAAAATGAATGGGTTTTTCATTTTTAGTTAGAAGGTTATAATTTGAAAGAAAGTCTTGTCCTTTACACCAAGGGGAACAAAAGAAAAGAAAAGAAAAGAAAAAAAAATAGTCAAATGTGAAAATTATTTAAGTGATAGCTTTTGGAAAACGATCGGAACAACTTTCTGTAAATACATAGAATGCTCCATTCTGTTTGAAAGCATCTAACTATTTACTTTAATTTATGCAACTTTTATTCATTTTTTCTACAATTTTTCAAAAAAAAAAAATCATATAAATTGTATTTAATCAAGACTCTTTATTTTATTTTATTTTATTTTTTTATAGTGGGAATGTTAGGCTTGGTTGCACTTTGACGCCACCATCCATTATTCAACTCGATGCGCAACAATCACAACTTCTTACAAAAGAAAAAACAACTACAATCTTCTGATAGGACGAAAGCACCTTTAAGAAAATGACATTGCAACATGCCTTGAAATCATACGTTGTCTTTTTTCCTTTTGTTTTTTTATTTCTTTCTTCTTCTTTGGAATTCCAGTCGGCAACCCCCCCCCCCCAAAAAAAAAAAATTATTGCCCAATTGCCACCAAGCAACACGCGTTACCTTGGAGTCCACGAAATAGGACTCTTAAAAGTCATAGCCGTACGTCCAATAACAGTCCATTTTAGAGTTATCTTCGGCCATTTGGAGCAACACGTACGCTAGGCACTAGCCATTTTCTAGTTCTGAATATCTATTATTGGCCCCATTGATTGAGAGGATGTCTAGCAATGAGTGGGAATAATGATCGCGTGTGAGTTGTATCTTTTCCTCTAAATCAAAAAATGTAGTTATATTAAAAATTAAAAAATAATTAAATTATGTATTAAATATTTTTTCAGACAAAAAATTCTTTTTACAATAATGTAATTAAATTGTAATAACTTTTTATAGAATAAAATAAAATATATTTAACTATAATTTATATTATTAAAATTAAATTTTAAACAAAATTATAAATTATTCATATTTTTTATTTATTCTTCATTTTTACTTTTTATTAATGGGTAATCGTTATATATTATTTATATAGTAATCTAAAAATTATTTAGTGAATAAAAATATTTGTTTGTTTGTATCAATAAGTATAACTCTTTTTACATTTCTTTTTTTATAATTACTAAATAAATCATATATATATAAAAGTGTGTAATTTTTATTTTATAAATGTTCCAACACACATTTGCTATGGTACAGGGTTGTTGGAGAACAATAGTAGTGCAATGTTCCTGCTTAGTTTCTCCGTGACATTATCTCCAAAGCTTCCCTTTTCTGTCCAATTATATTGAATACAGTGGCTGCAATGTGCGATGGAGTGAGACCAGCTTGCATCAATTGGTCCGCCGGGGATCCGTGATCAATATACTTATCGGGAAGAATTAGTGGGCTCCACTGCACAATAAGTATTGAGCTAATTATTAAATAACGTGAACATCCGAACGTATTGAAGTTCCAATTTTTAGAATCAAGAAAGAAATGAACCAAACATAATAATTTGCTATATAGCTCCCACCGTAAGATCTGGCTATTTGTTATGGGGGCAATGACCCAAGACTCCTCCTTTCCCAGGACCCCACCCCCCTGCCTACTCCCCCTTTTAAGAGGGGCTTGGTAGTCAGGTTTCGTGTAGATTCTAATATCGCTCTTGTCATGAAATTATTACCTTTCCTCCAAAATGCAATATATTAAGTTGTGCAGCACTCATGGATATAAGCACCAAGGTTCTCCTTTCCTATTCAATATAAGATTTCGATCACATATAGCTCTGGATTTATAGCCCCTTACTTATAGTCATGTCCCATACTTCAAGTTTCATTGTAATTACTCCCTTATTTTTATTTTTATTTTTTGTCCCAAAACTTTATCAACTTGAGTTATCGAAAATTATTGGTCGTTAATTAACCAAAAAAGAAAAAACCATTTAACTCAAAAGGTAAGGATATCAAGCGAAAGTCAGGATGGACCACAGGTTGAAACCTAACATTAACCAATGGCATAAGTGACTAATGAGAGAGTCATTTGGATTGTTACCTTTAGTTTGCCATCAAGAAGACCATCAAGAGCAAGAAATTGCACAACATGAGATCCAAAGCCCCCAATTGATCCCTCTTCCACTGTGATCAAAGCCTCGTGAGATGTTGCTAGCCTGCGGATAAGATCATGATCCAGTGGTTTGCAAAATCGAGCATCGGCAACTGTTAAACATAACCCATGGGGCTCCATCAATGAGGCTGCGGCTAAACAACTTTGAACTGCAGTCCCATAACCCAACAGTGCCACTCTTTTTCCTTCAATCAATATCCTTCCTTTTCCAACCTGTAGAAGAACTAGCACAAAGTTATCAATAATACATATGAAAGATTGGTTTGTAAGAAAAACTTAATTTAGATTCTCTAAAAAGTTTGTGGAATTAAATCCTCTAGTAGAGAAACTTTGGTTGAACCATACCTCAAGAGGGATGCCTTTGTTGCCCGGTGGCAGTTCAACACCGACACCATTACCTCTTGGATACCGGAAGCAACTAGGACGGTCGTCTATGGCAGCAGCAGTGGCGACCATGTGGAAAAGCTCTGCCTCATCAGAAGGAGCCATCACCACCATATTTGGAAGGCATGCCATAAAAGTCACATCAAAAGCTCCACAATGTGTAGGACCATCAGCTCCAACCAGTCCAGCTCTGTCCATTGCAAATCTTACAGGCAGTTTCTGCAAATCCACATCATGTACCACCTGTAGTTTTCATCCAGAAGACATTAGTAATAGAACCCAACCAACATCATCCAACAATTATGCATCAACCGAATCAGATAGAAGATGGCATTTTGGCTTGCCTGGTCATAAGCCCTTTGCATGAAAGATGAGTAGATGGCACAAAAAGGTTTAATGCCTTCACATGCCAGTCCAGCGGCAAAGGTAACAGCATGCTGTTCTGCTATTCCAACATCGAAACATCTTGTAGGGAAACGACGAAGAAAGAGATTTAACCCCGTTCCCCCTCCCATGGCAGCATGAATTGCAACAATATCCTTGTCTGCTTCTGCTTCTGCAATCAAAGCCTCTGCAAAATATGTTGTGTAAGATTGCGTATTGGCACTGGCCTTGAATTGCTTCCCTGTTGCAGGATCAAATTTGACCACCCCTACAAAATAGAAATCAGGTAGTTAACTCTTTTTAGATAACAAAGAGGTGGATGTCATGCCTACACATGCTCAGGTATGAGAATGAACATTTAAAGGTAGTTGCACTCAATTCATTCTAGTAATTAATTTGTCGTTTAAATGTACCATGGTACTTGTCTGCAGCTCTCTCAGCATATGGATATCCCCGGCCTTTCTCTGTGACAACATGGATTAGAACTGGGCCTGTTGTCTTGGCGCTCTTAACCTCATTGAGAATTGTAACTAAGTCATCTATGTTGTGACCATCAACGGGACCAATATAATAGAGACCCAGTTCTTCAAACAGAGTTGAACCAGAACCACTGATCATACCACGAGCATATTCATCAACCTTTGCTGCCAATTCATGCATAGGTCCACCAATCTGTTTAGTCACTCCCTGAAACAATTACAGGAACAAAAGGAATCATCATTTCCAACTAGCTCATCAACATGCATGTCTACATAAACACTCAAAACACACACACTCTTCCTGTGTCCTCTTTATTTACCTTAGCAACCTCTCTCAGTTCTCTAAGAGACCTGCTTGATTGCAACCTACTAAGAGCACTGCTCAAAGCTCCCACAGGTGGTATTGGGCCGTCTAAAGTAGCAGTTGGTAAAGAAACCTGCTTGTTGTCATTAAGAATAACAATCATATCAGAGTCAAGGTAACCCGCATTGTTCATAGCTTCATAAGCTTGTCCTGCTGTCATGGCACCATCACCAATAACTGCAATGACGTTGTTTCTTCTTCCTTTCAGATCCCTTCCCACAGCCATACCTATCAACCAAAAAAAACCAAATTTTACGTTCCAGAAAATGATTTGAAAACTCAACATGCATAAGAACAAAATATGGCTAGCTTTCATGGCCACATCATATAGAAATACAAAAAATCAAGAAAACAACAAGATGCTTCAATCAATTTCTAAACGGAGTATTCAAAAAAGTAACAAAGTAGAGAAATATAATTCATTTTTCCAGGCTAGTTGACAAACTGCTAATATTTAATATTCACAAAGATGAGTCCCCAGAGGAATTTTGAGTATTTGTCCATTGTAGTTGAAACCAACTTCATGGCACCGAGCTCAGATGACTCAAGTACCTCTCCATAGCAGCAAAGATGGTCTAAAACAACAACTTTTCCTGAGAAAGAAACAACAAGATAGATGCCCTTAAGAAAGGGGCTGATTGCTACCCAAGCAGGCAGAAATAGTGGTAGAACTGTGGCCAGCGCCAAAACAATCATATTCACTCTCTGCGCGCTTTGTAAAACCTGACAGCCCATTTGTCTGCCTAAGTGTATGCATCTTGTCTCTTCTTCCAGTCAAAATTTTGTGTGGATAAGACTGCAGACCAAAAATTACAGTCAGATGTGGTTTCCATTCATTAGCTCAAAATAAAAACGGGGAAACTGAAAATAGGGAGAGATTATGAGCAGAAAACCTGATGGCCAACATCCCATAGTATCTTGTCATTAGGGGCATTGAAGAGATGATGAAGAGCCACAGTAAGCTCAACAACCCCAAGGCTAGAGCCTAGGTGACCCCCAGTTCTAGAAACATTGAAAATAACTTCTGACCGCAACTCATCTGCTAGTTGTTTCAGCTCCTGTGTACATATTGATGAACTGAAATAAGCATGCACACAAGCTTTATATGAGCATAAACATAGAGTTCCTTTTCAATCTTGAATAAGTAACCACCTTGATTGATAGATTTTTCATTTGAATAGGATAGTTTATGGTGTCTAAGAGAGGTGTTGGCGGCCTCTGGGAGTGATACTCTCCTCTTTCTGATAGCGATGCACAAACCCCACCTGACCTTTTCTTTACCCGTGCCTGAACAATGCAAAACCTCCCGTTTATTTCAAAGTTTCAACTCAAACTAAGAAGGAAACAAGTATAGTAACAAGAATCCTGGCCTGAGGTTCCTTATTGACAATTCTTACTCCTTACCACCCAAGAACCATGGTTGAATAGCAGCAAAAACTTGTGAGTCAAACTAAGAGAACTAAAGTCGTAACAAAATGGAGGCAAGTTTCAATTTTTATTTTATTTTTTATTTTTTTACTGCCAAAATAATGTATATGAGCAGACAAACCTGGTTGAGCTTGTTGGTGTACAGGAACAGCGGATCTGATCCGGACAACATATGAGAAGACAGGGAATTGGTATGGTACTTTGGGGGGTCTAAGCACGATGCCTTGTTGACATGCGCAGGAAATGAAAATGGACAGAGAGCCATTTGCTGGTACAAATTTCAAACCAAGGAAGAAAAAGCAGAGAGATACAGAACGTTTAAAGAACTGAGTTTATTCTTGAATGGAAGAAAAAAAGTAACCAAGAAGCTAGCAAAAACAAAGTTCGGAGAATTTCTGACCCTAAGTTCCCCCTCCACCCCACCCCAACCCAACCCAACTCAGTTTTGGCAATGGTGGTGAAGGACTTCAGCAAAGTACAGTTTATGACTGTTAGTGCAGAAATGCTAGTGCGCACATACGCAAGAAAGAGAGAGAAAAACAGAAAGTTCAGGACAGATTGGCTTTGGTTAAAAGAAGAGCTTGTGGGGTTCCCTATTTATAAAGAACAGGGCCAGAGTGGCCAGGTCTGTCCATTCCAGTTGGGCCACGTCCTCAGAAATCTCAAAGGGATAGATCCTTGTACAGATATAGATTGGAAAAGGATAGACAAGAGATACATACAATACAAGATTACAGTTTACCTTCTCTCCTATTTTCTCTTTCTATGGTTGGAGACAGGGAAAATGGGTCAATTCTTTGACATTTGTTAACTAAATAATAGCACAATACATCAAATTCATTAATTTTTAACAAGATGCATCTACGAGATATCGTTAGATATACAAGCATTTGGATTCCTGCTCGTTCATTTGGGCTCCTGAAAACATAAAACTTGAATACTACAAGTCAATTCAAGTTTATTCCACCCTTCTTTTTTTTTTTTTTTCTTCATCTTCTTCTTCTTCTTCAAAGAGAATGGAATTAGTTTCTCAGTTCCTGTTTGAGATTTCCCCCTGCCCAGCGATACCATAACCGCATGTCATCAATACATTGGGGAGGAGGGGGGGGGGAGGGCTCTTCCTTAAACTTAGGCTTTCTTTCTTAGAGGTGACATTGTCGTATATTTATGGTCCCTTGATGTTAATTATAATTCTGTATTGAATAAGACCAAATGTATTACTAATAGTTATAATGATATAAAGTAACATTTTTTTGTTAATTTGCATTTACTAGAGTTTAATATAATAATATATTGTTGAATTTTACCAACTAATTGTCACCACAATATAATAATTTTGTAAATAAATAAATAAATAAATAAATATATATATATGTATAAATATGTTTAAGTTATGTTAACCTCACATTTCAATGTGAATTTCAATCGATAAAATTGACCTGTTATTTTTACTCACACTTTTAACCTTACAGAGGAAAACATTATTACAGTTTAATACGATAACATCATAGAATAGCTTAAATTTTTGGATAGAAAGGCTTTTTGACAGAGCCAATAAACCCGACCATCCTATACTATTTGACAGTAAGAAAACCTATTATTAATGCTTATGATAAGTCTGGTGATTAAATATCTAAACATACATTAACAGTCACTCTTGTTATTATTGTTGAATCCCGTTTTTCTACGGAGACTACCGACATTGCCACCACCAGCTCGGAAGGTGATTAACGCGAAGACAGCAAATGTGAAGCGTAGTCCTGATTGCAACTTGTGTGAGAAACACACACATTTGCCTCTACTAGTCTAATCACAAAGTCTAATTTGACAACGATATTGATAGCACCCTAAAATTTGGAACCCAAACTCACACTTTGGTAATCAAGTTCCCGAGAAAATTTTAGGCCACAGAAACAGTAACATCAGTCTAGAAATGGATCGCTCAGTACCATATTGCCTTCATGAGACTCGATGAACCACCGAGTGGGAAAACCAAAAGGCATTGACAAGAATAGGAAAGCCCTCCATAAATGCTAATGGAAACCGAAAAAACTGACGCTATCCTTGGTGCCTGCCTGTGAAGGTCACAGAGGATGGATAGCCATTTCCATCTTGGGCCATCAGAGAGACTTGGAGAAACGAGTTTCAACCATTCACATTGATGTTCCAATTCAAAATCAACCTGGATTTGAAAACGTCGAGCTTAAACACCAATCTCGAATATGCCAATTAACTTACCTAAGGAAAAGCCAGCTTGGATACCGAATTCCCACAAATGACCATGACTGATAGCCGAAGTTTTGGCCAACACTAATACAGATTATATGGTAATCTGCAATCACAGATGGAGATATTCATGACCAGGAGGACAATGTAACTAAGACCAAGGGCATGGGACTTTGCGGGGAACCATGAAACAGCAAGTCAGCCAAGAAAAGCAAGTAAGAAATGGACATATCTGTCTTACAAGCCAACTCATTTCATTTTAGCCTCTGTAAACAGAACATGGCGATTCACGCGAGGATCGTATTTACGAAATTCAAGCTTCTCCGCAACTTTCTTAGCACTCTTCCTCTTTACGTAGAAGAATCCAGCGCCAGCAGCCGAGACTAGACGGATAAACATGAAAGTTTTCTTCTTCTTGTCACCCATTCCCTGATCATAAAAAAATACTCACTTGGGCATTTCATCAAACATCTCGCTAGCCAACAAAATGAAATGTTCATATTCAACTAAACCAAAAAAATAAAATAAAATCAAAATAACAAGTTTCCAAGAAAAAAATATTTGTTTTGATGAAAAAAAAAAAAAAAAAGCCAATAATTCATTCACACAAACCATAAGGTAAGGTTCTTATATCAAAGAAAGAAATTAAAGCCCACAATTAACCAACCACTATATCCAATGTTGATTAAAAAGGTTTAAATTCTTCACTAAGAGATGTAGAAATCAAACTCACCTCAAATCTTTCTTCTTTCTTCTTTCTTTCTTTCTTTCTAACAAGCAGTGCCCTTTGTAATTGCCCCCAAAAAAGCTCAAAATTGGGATAGAGATAAACCATAGAAATGTATTTACACCCAATCTAGCCCAAATTTCCAGGCCTGCAGCCTAGACAGGCCAACTGAGCGGCATGATTAGGCCCAAATATTCTGCCACTCTTGGTCCAATAAGTCACGGCCCAAATAGAAAATTGCAGCCATTACACGCACGGCTGTTTGAATCTGTTGGTCTCTCGGTAGTGTATCTATCGGTAGAAGTGATTGGATATGGCGAGCGCGGTGGATGAAGCGGGGAATACGATCCCGACATCGGCGGTGCTGACGGCGTCGGCGAAGCACATTGCGACCAGATGCTTGCCGGAGAACGCGGAGTTCCTCAAGTGCAAAAAGAAGGATCCGAACCCGGAGAAATGCCTCGATAAGGGCCGTGACGTCACCCGCTGCGTCCTTGGCCTGTAAGCACAAAATCTGACTTTTATACCCAATTTTCAATCTTGAAAGCCCCAATGCTTTGATCCTAAAATGGCCTCTTTGACTTTAACATTTCTGTATAGACAAAATTCAACAGAGTGACACCTTATCTTTAGAGTTTTCAGTAGTGTTTTGGATTTTGATGTGATCTTGGAATTGCTTCTCTATGACAATGCACAGGACCCTGATCTTTTGCAGTCCAAAACACACATGATTGGATGATGAAAAGTTAAAGCCCCATATCATGATCCTCTGAATTTTTCATAAGAATAGATCGGGTTGCTTGTTAAAAGTAACCACAATCTAGACCAGAAAACAAGAATATTGCCAAAGCAATCTTGAATCTTCCTTGTTCAGTCCTCCTCGCCAGGTTGCTGCAAACCACCAAATTGCCATACTTTTGTTCTTTGAGAATAAATACTCTCTTCATAAGAAATAATAATAATGTCCCATTTTGATATTGCATTTACAAAAATACTCCTTTATTCCATAAACTTCATCTTTAGAGTTCATTGATGACTATATATATAATCTAGAAAATAAAGAAGGCATTTTTTTTGTTAATTAATTATGCATGAAATATCAAACATGTACAAAAGATAGGAACTTACCGGTGACTATTAGGACATATACTAACATATAGTTATGGCCTAAACCTTATCAACATCATATTCAAATTTTTTTGTCATAGCCGTGTCAAGTCCATGTTTCACCTGGTTCTAGGTAGATGATGAACTTCCTTGATACATGATGGTCATTTCTTGATTCATGTAATTGTTGACCATAGAATATCGAGAGGCTATTTTCTTACATTGAATTGAAAGTGCCATTGTTTCTGATTACTCCAACCATGTAATGTATCTGAATGCTCTTGATGTCATTTTTCTTCCCATGTGAATTTTTTGGGAATTGACAGCAAAATTGGTTTTAATCCTCCATGCTTTCATATCTGGGCTTGATGTCTGCAGTTTGCAAGTAAAACAGAAATCAATTGATATGCATCTACATGTGGTGTATATACATCAGGGATGGTTGCGTCGATACAAATAAGCACATCTACAATGCACATTCAAATTTTTGTCTTTTGGATTTCTTCATTCTGAGCTGTCTGTTGCTACAGGTTGAAGGATCTCCACCAAAGGTGCACAAAGGAGATGGATGCTTATGTTGGTTGCATGTACTACCATACAAATGAATTTGATTTGTGTCGCAAGGAGCAGCAAGCATTTGAGAAAACATGCTCCATGGAATGACAAAAAGAATATGTAACATCATACAATAATTTAGGCTATTTGCCATGAGCAAATACTCTTGCGTTTGTGCACTTTGTCTCCCATTTTCCTGGTCTCAATTGTCTCTCTTCAGTGTGGCTCACTATGTTCTTTGGGGACTTCTTCTAAGCAAAAGGATAGGAGTACTCCTTCATTTTGAAAAATAATAGTTGATTGCACTAAAAATTATTTCAAGGTGGTTGAATGCTCCTATGTGTGGCTTTTAGCTTAGTTTGCATTGAAATTGTGCTGTATAAATATAGCTTCTTGACAAGGCTTAAGCCGTGTTGGTAAAAGTACCAGAATATTCACGTCCGATTAAAAACACAAGAAATAGCCCTAGCTTGAGGACGTTGGTGGACACTTTCAGGTTGAGTATATTTCTATGGTTCTCAGCTTTTGGATGGTTGCGTTGTACGAGACAAAAAAAAAATTCTGTTACCACAACTTAGAAGTACATGTTCAATCAATTATTTAAAAAAGAGCCAGAGAGAGAATGATGCAGAATGAAAGAAGCTTCGTGCCATCAAGGCTATATATTAATAAGGCTTGACTAATCAGTGTGGAGATTTGCACTTCATTGGCGACGGAATTGCAAATGGCTTTGACCACAGGTTACAGTTAGCAAGAGTTATCTGATTCCAGTTTGGTTTCACCAGGGACTTAAAATGCTAAAATGCCCTGGTTGACAGGAATGGTGTCATATCGACCTATGCAACAGTCAGCAACAGAGTAAAAGACCGTAGGGTTGGCCATCCGTACCCTGGAATAGACCTTGGGGCATAAATCCGGTATTCACTGTTGTGCGACTGAAAACCTGGGTGCATCGGGGAACACTGCAGTTACAGATTTGTCCATGATGCAAATGCAAACATCTGATTCTCAAAGGCCAAAATTCACAAACCATTAACTAGATTGGCAAACATATGTAGTAATAATTTCAGTCAACTAACAAGTCACATAGACCCCAAAAATAGTCATAACGAGTTATTATCAAGATACACATTTATCATCCAGCTCGAATAATCCTGTCACATGCATTCCAACGGGAAACCTTTTGTGCAGCATAGCAGCAGAATTCCTGACATCCATCATCGAGACCTACAAAGATCATGCAAGGATCAGTGAGAACTGCACAACCTAAAAGATTTTGGTAAATTTGAAATTAGGGCTATATGGATAAACCCCTATATCTGAATTGCAAGTCCAAATACAAGCTTCTGGACTGCTTACTCATAAGATCGTGAACGAGACCTATATGGACTGTGTTTGATGTGCCTTGGACTCCTTGACCTGTCCAATGCATACTCCCTTTCATCAGGAGGGCTCTGACCATTTTCCCTCGGACTAGGAGACCTCTGGCTTGACCCATAGTCCCTCTCATCACGTGGTGAAGGGGACCGTGAGATTGATCTAGATCTCTGTGGGGAGTAATAATCACCCTTCAAGCCACGATCCCTGTTACAATGGCCATTAAAGACAGACATAAATTTCTCAAACAAAAAGGTAAATCACCAACAGACAAAGACTGGATATCAGCCAAACCAAAGAACATTCACGCACGCCTGTCTCAATTTGCAGCACTCATATATAAAGTAGTTTCAGCAATTACTCATCAACTATGAGATGCAAATTCCTTCCACACAAAATTTTTTTCGCTTACATCTTCATTGGAAATTCAATGTGCAGAAAACATGACGTTTACCTGCACCTTTTTTAGGAGTCCTCATCAAAATTATGATACCTGAATCCAAACACTTTCAGAGTTGGGCGATCTAAGGATGTACCGGTTCATTGGCATCCGACAACTTCATAGCTCTCTTTGGTGTTTGCCCCAACTTTCTAAAACCTCAAATTATCTTTTTCTGGGACATTGCCATCATATCTCTACCAGTAAAACCTTTGAATAGCTTTCCTTCTTTGAAGATGATTTCTTTCTTTGTCCAACTATAAGCTTTATATTCTTTCTTAACTGGATGGTCTATGCAAAACAAGATGTCAAACTTTATCAAATTACTTGCTCAAAATTACTTTAAAGTTCAGATGGGAGAAGGGGAAAAACAAAGTACCCCTGCAATTTTAATCATCTCTCATACCAAGTTTAGCTATCGGTTCATTCAACAATAGGAAAGCCCTGAACCAAATGTCACCGAACAGGAAAGCCAAAGCATTTTGTAGCCAATAGCTGGTGAGGTGACATAAAGGATAAGTCATATGAAGGGGCTATCATTGAGAGAAGTCACATTCTCCATCACTTTATGAACTCTTTTGTTGTTAATCTTTATTAATCCAGGAGGTCTTTAAAGTCTCCTTTTTCACTTTTCTATCTGCATAAACAATGGCACCAGCAGCTAACATTCAAACTCATTTGTACACATGCAATATCATGCCTGATACACAACAATTGCTCATGCATTGAAGTTCATGTGTATACAACAGGTCATCAGGGCAATAGTGGGAATCAGATTAATCATTCTTGGTATACTACTCTAAATCTGTAAGATTTTTTCAATCATCTGCACCAAAAAAAAAAAAAAAGTGTTGCTACCCTAAGCATTATTTAAACCCAATGCTAATGATCTGTGCAGTGAGTTTCATATAGCCATGAACCATAAACCTGCTTGTCCAACAGGTAATGCTCTATCATTATATGTTATTTTAAATGACTGATGGGTTCATATACTTCATGTAGCACTAAATGGCTCCAAGAAATAGAAAAGAAAATCAAAATTTTCCTTTTTCCTGATAGCCAGGGCCACATTGCAAGCCCATGGTAATGTTGTACTTCATGGAATCCAGAGACCCATGAACACACATCCTAAACTCAAACTCTTGATATGAGAGTCCAAAATCATTCCACAATAAAGATACATATACTAAGGCATCAAATACAACTCAAATATAGTTGACAAATAAAATTAGTAAACAACCAGCAAAAGTATAAAACATATTAGGGTAAAAAGAAATAGACTCTTTTGACAAATAAAATCAAACCTTGAGTCATGCCTAGCTGGCGAAGGTGAGAGCGAGTATGCTGAAACCAAAAGGATATAGAATTCAGTCAACAGCACCAAAGAATAAATCTCTCTTAGGTAGTTTTCATGTTATGACAGCATACAGCTTAATATCAGGCCACAAACACTAGATAATTATGTCGGAAACTGTGTATAGATGTACAAGTGAGCTAGCACTGACAACGATATCGGCGTCTTGGGGACCTTGGTGGCGTTCTCCCTCTGCCTCCATATCGACCACTTGACATAGATTCCAAAGGATAATCAATAGAGGAAAAATTCCCCATCAGCAATGTAAAAAAAAAAACAAGAGAACTGCACCATACCTTATGCGGGCACTAGAGCGCATTTCTTGAGGAGTTTTTCTATTCTCCTCAGCAAACACAATTCTTATCTCTCGTCCACCAATGACTTTATAATTCATGAGCTGCTTTGCTTCTGCCGCATCTTCAGCATAGCGAAACTTCACAAACCCAAAGCCTCTTGGCTCGCTGTAATTTGACAACAAAGCACTGAAGTAATGGCATGACAAAACCTACTAGTCTATCAAGGGAATAATGGAAAAAAGAAGATCACGGAACACATATCAAAAACATTATAAATATGCTAGACCATTCTTATCCAACAAGAATCATATAAGCACCAAGAAAAGGAACATTCTCACATCCATTGAAAGCAGCTCTCATTTTTTTAAGTCCTTTTCCATCCTCTGTACAAGCAAAAGGTCTCATCTCTCTGAAGCCATTTTCCAGTGATCTACTCACTCTCAAAAATTTGCCCATGCAATTGTCGGATTCTCAGCACTTTTTGTTGTACAAGGGCATTGAGTGAATGACTGTCAAGTGTCCTTGATGCAATCATTTACTTCAGAAAAAGTATGAGCCTTCTAGTATTGTTTTCCTCACACATGTAAGCAGTAAACTTGATTAAGGGGCTGGCCAAACAAACAGTTTATAGCATATCCTACTCTATAAATCATGGCATAATATCAAGCACAACCAAGTGATAAAAACTGCAATGAAAAATTAACACATAAATGTGTCATGATACAGTACCAGCAAAACCAAAGTCTTGATATGCAATGCACAATAGAACTCAAAGGTAAGCGCATCAATATAACAGGCCAAGAAAATGTACCCAGTATAGTAATTCTTCGGCAGATACACATCCTTCACAGGACCAAATTTCTCAAATGGAACCCTTAAATCTTCAGATCTGCGCAACACCATCCAGCAAACCATTACAACTTTCAATTCAATTCAGGAAAGTAAAGGAAGACATCGTAATAGCAAAACAAAATTCAAGGGAAAAAGATAACAGGGGACGCGCCGTAATAATGAGAATCACAGGTGCAATTATTAACTAGAGAAGAATATTACAGTAACTGATGAAGAGATTAAGAACTAATTTAAAAACCACAAAAAGAAATTGAAAGCTCATATACACCGACTAAACATATACGCATACGAATCAAACAGAGAAAAGATGAACCTGGTGTCGAGAGGGAGATTGCGAATGAGCAAACCGGAAGGAGCAGGAGAGCGGCGGTCACGGCGAGAGCGGCTGTCACGGTAGCGGCCGCGGGGTTCCTTGTCGTCGTAGTATCGCTTCCGGTAACGGGGAGGGGACCTGCTGCGACGACGGGGACTGTAACTCCTACTCCGGCTCCTGTGGCGTGCCATGAAAGGCCCGGACAGTAAAACTCCGGTGCGGGAACCGACAGAGACGGGCGAAGCCCTAACCCTAGAAGGAGACTTTCGAAAGTTTTGGAGGGAGAAAGAGGAATCCTGAGAAACGTGATAATATTTTTTTTTACTAGAGAAATTCTTGGTTTAATTTATCTCTTCTTGGGCTGGATTTCATAAAATATGAATGTTAGAGGTTAGCACAACTAATGAGACCAGACATATGTCACGGATACACACTGCTTAATTCTCATATTATCGGGAAAAAGTAGTTTCTTGAACCTTATATTTATAAATGTGGACAATACACATTACCAATAGGTTAGCTTTTAGGAAAAAAAAAGTAATAACCCGTATACCCAACTCTCACATTATTGAGGAATAAGAGTTTTTGGATCTTATAAACGTAATTACTGTACACTTAGCCTTTTGGGGAAGGTAATGAGCCGTGACCCATAGCTATCAGGCTTTCATGTATCCAAGTAAGAATAAAGAAAGAAAGCCCATCTATATTTTGTACTGATTGGGCCTGGAAGAAACGAAAATTGGACTCGAGGCAATGGCCCTCTTTCTTTTTTTCTTTTAAACCCAAACTACCTCTGGCCCTTATTATTATTATTATTATTTACCTAATTTATAACAAAAAAAATAAAGATTGATCCACAGTCTGACAGCACATAATAAATAAAAATATTTAAATATAAAAAATATGAATAATTCATATTTTAATAAATTATTTTTAAAATAACAACAATAATAGTAATAATAATTTTAGAGCGAAAATGTCGTTGTGGAGAGACACCTGTGATAGCAACCGAGAGACAGACGATCCATACATCTGCCCGCTTGAGCTTATAAAAGAGACAGAGATTTCCAATATGGCAAGCATAGCTTCGGCGTCACTTCTTGTCCGAATGCTTTATCCTCGAGACCAATTTGCTTCTTTTTTCAATGGGCACCCAATCATCCCACCGTCCGTCCACCCAATCTCAAGGTCAACAACACACTCAACTTATGACCTTTCGCTTTCACATAGGAAAAAAATACAGGAGCGTTATTCCCTACTACTGTATAATAGAATATGCGTTTGGTAATGCTAGAGTCACAGTACTCGAAGAATTTGTTGTTGTTACGGAGGGGATTAGTTGATGTGGTTCCACCTGCAGTGGTTGAGAATTCATATTGCTTCACATAAGTAGACCCCTATGCGCAACTTTCGGCTAATCATTTGTTTTAGGACTTGTTTGAGAAGGAAACATAGAGTCTATTTCTTACTCTCTTTTTTTTATTTTATATTTTCAATTTATTGTTAATTAAAAAAATAAAGAAATAGAAACATTACATTCTCGTTACATATTTTAATGAAAATTTAAATGAATAAATCCAGAGAACAAGAATAATTGAATGTTAAAGAAGGGGCAGAAGTAAGTAAGCGTGATTATGACACTCCATTCTTTTAAAGAAACGAAAATGAATTCCATCACCCAATCATTAGATTCTTACGTCAACATACACTAGTATAAGTGTTGTCGTATCAACATAACTTATTTATAGGTACCTTGACAAATGGAATTAAACCTAAAAAGCCAAGGCTATCTTTCATTCGTATCTTGCCTTTTACTATATATTATTACGCACTAACATAAAAAAAAATAAAAAAAAAATATTTTTTTTTTCTCAATTTAAAGGAGTTAGATTTAGTTCTTAAAAAATAGGTGTGATTTACAATTAAAGTTAGGATTTGAATCTCAATCTAAAAAATAAAAAAATCATTTCATTCTTGTGACCAACTAATCTAAAACTTAATTGGTATCTCTGATAGTGCCTTTCACTCTCATCATTTAGAGATAAATTTATTAACAAAATATTAATATTATATATATATAAAAGAGGTCTTTATTTTGATACTGATATTATTTTGATTTCTATCAAGATACGACCTAAAAAGTGAGGGCGCTGAGTCGCCAATGCCAGTCACTAGGCGACGCGTGTCAATTGAAGGGCGTGGTCGTCACACGACTACCAATCATTTCACATGTAATTTTCCGACCATGAACGAAGGTAAAAACAGAAAATCATCGACCAGTTCGATTTTCGAGTCACCATCTATCCCAAAAGACTCGGACCCGACGCGACCGAAGCCGCCCACCAAACTACCTTCCGTCCCTTCCCATCTCTCGAAGCCAACTGTCATGGAACCTTCCCCTCGTTCGGACAATGGTCCAACGTCAAACCCCAACGGCATGGGAGTTCAAGCTCCGGACGCGGCCGAAGATTCAGGCCCATCAGCCCTCTGGGACTGGGGTGATTTCCTGGACTTTGCCATTGACGATCAGTTGCTAGTCTCATTTGCCGATGTTGACTCCATTGACGATCAGTTGCTAGTCTCATTTGGCGATGTTGACGGGGGCCCGACCATTCATCAGCAACTGCAAGTCAGTGAAACGGAGGCGAGTACGACTCCGCTTGGGGACCGGGTCAGGAAGCGCGACCCGAGGCTGACGTGCTCCAATTTCTTGGCGGGTCGGGTCCCGTGTGCCTGCCCGGAGATCGATGAGAAGTTGTTGGAGGAAGAGGAGCCTGGAAAGAAGCGTGTCCGGGTGGCCCAGAATATATCTTGGGGTAGTTTCCGGTGTCAAGTGCCTGGTTGTGAGGCAGATATTAAGGAGCTGAAAGAATATCACAAGAGGCATAGAGTTTGCTTGAGTTGCGCCAACGCGAGTTCTGTCACGCTCGACGGAGTAACCAAGAGATACTGTCAACAGTGTGCCAAGTAAGCTCTAATTTTTTTTATTCAATTTGTTGTTGTTTTTTTCCCTTTGGTCTCTTGGAATTTGAAACTGAGTTTGTAGTTGAATATAGTTGTACAGTAGTTGAGAGTAGTGATATATTGCTGTCTATTTGATCTCGGGTTATGGTTGTCTATGCTGTCTTTTTTTTTTTTTTGGGTGGCAGGTTCCACATGTTGTCGGATTTTGATGAAGGCAAACGCAGTTGTCGTAGAAAATTGGAACGTCACAACAACAGACGGCGGCAATCAAGATCAGAGGTTCATGAACCTCGGGCCCCTGGTGATATGGTAAATCAAGGGGAACTGCAGGGTCAGGAGACTGCTTGTGATGGTGAAGCTGCAAAAGGTTGCATTGCTAATTTGGAGTAAATTTGCTTGAGGGTCTGATCGTTGCATGTGGGACTAATGTGGTTTTTCTGTTCTGTAGAGGGTCTAGTAGTTGTGAAAGACAAATTGTTCGAGTCTGAAGATGGACATATTCCCTCCCTCCAGTCTGATCCTAATTCTCAATATCCCAATAGCAATAGTGGTTTGTCTTCTGGTGGAGCTCAATTGGATGGTGGAAAAGAGGATTCAAAATTTGCCCTTTCGCCTTCCCATCATGATAACAAGGGTCCTTATTCAACTGTGGTGGGTCTCCAGTGACTCACTGAATGCTGTATTGCTTGTTTGTTTGACAACAGCTTATGTGAGAATTTGTTGTAGTGCCCAACAGGTCGGATATCATTCAAGCTTTATAATTGGAATCCAGCAGAATTTCCTAGAAAGCTTCGAAACCAAGTATCTTAAAGAATTACTTTTACACTTTAGTGTTTGAGAGAGAACAATTGTTCGTGTGCTTATGGATATTCAGAATTGGCTGACATATAGTGTTCCGTATTCACAGATATTCCAGTGGTTGGCCAATATGCCCATTGAGCTGGAAGGATATATTCGCCCTGGGTGTACAATCTTGACTGCATTTATTGCCATGCCACCATGTATGTGGGAAAAGGTAACTTTTCACTAGGAAATTGCTTGTAAAGAATTTAGTGCAATTGACTAAATCTCAACTGCACCAGAATTTAGTTAATCTGTTGATATAACAATAATTCTGATCAATTATACAATTTGATGGCAAGCTTCATTATAAGTTCCTTTAATTGGTGAATCAACTTGATGAAACTCACTCTTTTTTATGTTAGATTCTGAATTGGTGACAGAAGAATGTAATTGCTTTATTTTCCAAAGATTTGCTGAAACTCTTAATTTCACCTATTCTTTTTGGACTGGTCCTTTGAAGAAACTTGTAATGGGAAGGACACTAATGATATGTTTCTCTGGCATATTTCACCTTTGCTTATTTATTCTCTCTGGATATGGCTAGCCTAGGCCAACATCAGTGATATGGAGACTTTGTAGCCTCAAACGTGTTGGGTAGAGGTTGCTAATCATGTGACTAGTTGCATACACATTGATTATAGGTATAGAACTTCCTATCATTGATTTCTTCATCCTGGCAAGTGTTCTTTTTTTTTTTTTTTGGTTTCAATTAAGATTTTAGTTATCCTTTTCAAACTGAAGTCATGATTGCCCAAGCAAGATTGTCAATAACCTGCAATTCCAGTTTTCATACTAATCTACAAAATTTTATTTTTATGCTATTTTTGTCAAGCAGTTATTCGAGGATCCCATTTCACATTTGCATGAACTTCTTGTTGTTCCTGGAAAGATGCTCTCCAAAAGAGGGCCGGTGCTGGTTTATCTTAATAACTTGATATTCAGTGTTACAAGAGGTAAGATAGTGCTACATCTGATATTCCACTTCTGAAAGAAATTTTAAATATTTGATCAACGTCATGATAATTAACATTTTGATGGACACAGATGGATCCTCTGTTTTAAAAATCAGCCAGAAGGGACAGGCCCCAAGGCTTCACTATGTTCATCCTGCATGTTTTGAGGCTGGCAAGCCAATCGAGTTTATTGCTTGTGGAAGTAATCTATTGCAAACCGGATTCCGGTATGGAAACTTTTGTGTAGGAAGTAGAAAGTCTATTGAAGGCATTTGATTTTATATCTGATTGGTTTTTTTTTGGCTTTTTCCACCATTTGAAATAGTTCTTACTTCCAGCAGTTATTGTTCTTTTATTATTATGTATCAATGTGCATTTAAAGAGACTTAGTTTATTAGGCTACATTTGCTAATATCATACAACTAAGAAATTCACAATTAGTGCTATATTGCTTGACCCTGTCCGCTACTTCGGCCTTTTTGATTAGTAGATCTCATCAATTGTAATGCATTCTTTAACTAGAGGACAAGAAGAGTCCCTTCATTAAATTACTTAGCTAATTATCATCAAATTTGGGTCATACCAGGTCCAAAAGAAATCTAGTATTGATTGCTGCATCTATGGTAAAAGCATAGATGATGCTTGTAAGACTGAGGTTTTGATGCTCCTATACAGAAGAGTCATGTTGAAATATTATCTTTAGATTAGCTTGTGGGAGGCGTTGTGATTTTCTCACATGAAACTGTTATTCCTTTCATAGAGCTTGTTTTACATAGTATTCAATATCCTTTTCTCAGCCAATCTTGGGGTTGACATCCCAGTTTCTTTTGTCAGTCATAGAATTGACAGTGCAATTGACTCTTGACTTTCATATATGTTAATATATGAGATTCTTTTACTTGATCATGTGCTCTTTGTGCTCAAATTGATGCCAATTTTTGGTTATTGTTCCACCAAATAGGCCCTAAGAAGTTATGTATGGTAGCTGTTCTTTAGACTTAGAACTGCATCCTTCTAGATGTGAGACTTGACACATTGAACTTTTAATATTGTGCCAAAACAATAGCTACATATTTGTTGGTCAACTTAAAGCAGTGTGCATAAATTGTTACTTAGAATATCTGCACTTGAAAGACTCATTAATGAGATAACCTGTACAAGGTCGCTGTTGTTCAAAGTTATAAAATCAATCTTGCAATCTGAAACTGTGTAACAAACGCATCCAAGTACAAGCAAGAGAGAGAATAATGTCTGCTTGTATATTTTTAGGAGTTTCCTTCTGTTTGTTTCTCCATGACTCCTAATTTTCTTTCCGTTTAGTTTTTGTTTGTCATCATACTTGGAAACTTGAATTCTTACATTGTGATGAAATGTAATGTAAGGAAGATGTTAATGGCAGATTTCTGGTGTCATTTGCTGGGAAGTATCTGACATGTGATAACTGTGTTGCATTACCTTGTGGTCAAGTGGAAGGAGGTTCCAGTCTTGGTCATCATTTGTACAAGATACTAATCTGTCGTAGTGAACCTAGTATTGTTGGTCCTGCATTTATTGAGGTATTTAAGCTTTGTAATTTCATGTGATTCTTGTCTCTACTATTTTCATCACATGTTGGGCACATTTTACACTGACTGTCGAGATGTGTGTGGCATTTTCCTCAGCCTTTTATTCTCAATAGCTGCAGATGGTTTTTCCAGGTTGAGAATGAGAATGGGTTGTCGAACTTTCTTCCCATACTTATCGGGGACGCAGAAATTTGTTACGAGATGGGGAAAATTGAGCAAAAGTTTAGAACATCCAGTTTGTCAATTTCAACAGAGTGTGAATCTTGTTCGTCGAGACAAATGGCATTCTCAGCACTTCTCCTGGATATAGCGTGGTCATTGAAGAATCCTGATTGTGAAAAATTTCAACCAATCATCACCCCTTCATGGATTAAAAGATTCAAGTCTTTATTGAACTTTTTGCTACACTATGAATCAACTGCCATTTTGGATAAAGTTCATAAAAATCTGAGAGTCATAATAGATAAATCAGTGGTAAACAATTTGGTCAATGGAACTGGTGATGCTGATATGAGGCAATTACAGGAGTGCATGGATTATTCTATTGATGCTCTTCAAAAAAAGGGTTATAAAAGCAAAGGTTTGGCCTTCCAGCTGTATTATACCATGCAGGAAGGGAACCATGTTTCTGGTAGCTACTCTGGAGGTGCTATGCCATCAGTTGCTGAATTCAGCAGTGAGGTTAGCTTTTTTCATGTATTCGGTTTTCATGTATTATCCCGTTCCATTGCCATAGGTACTATCTCTACCTACCTGCTTTTAGCATTCTCCTGGCACAATACATGGAATTTGTTTTTCTATGATGAAATTTGATTTTTATTCTAGTATTCCTACTCTATATTTATATATATATTGTCCTATCCTCTTCTGTGTTTTACTTGGTAGTATCATATTTTACAGGATTTGAGAATAGTGGCTAGGTCAACTACTAATATTAGAAGTGAAGATGTTCCTGTTATGGGTGGAGAGGTTGTCATGGACATGGACCTCGTCAAAGAAAGGCCAACCAAATTGCAGGGTCACATTTTTTTCCGGCAGTCTCTCATTGTGATCATTGCCCTTGCTGTTTGGTTTGGAGTTTGTGCTGTCCTTCACCACCCTCGCGAGGTTGGCAAACTTGCAGTATCTATTAGGAGGTGTGTGACTGACAGGTTTTGAATTGCTAGAATGAGTCTGTGAATGAAAGTGCCACCTATGGATCTTACTTGATACGTGCTCACCGTGGCAATACTCAATTGCATTGAGGTATCAATACAGTGAACTTGGAGGCCTTTTTAACTTCCAGACTTCTGAAATCTGAATGCTGGATTGCTAAGGCTGCCCTTTGGTCCCGGTGCTTTTGATAAGAAGCTCTGCACTTGGAATTTTAGGTAAACATTTGTTGTGTCAGTTGGAGTGAAAACTTTCTAGGCCGGTCCAAAATTCTTCCAAACGACTGTCTTGCCTGTTTGTAACTACTGACGAAAGCTTTTGACCTGAAGCTCGTATTAAAGATTCCCTTCATTTTTCTCGTGGGACAATCAGGTGATTTAGCTTGAAGTGTCATTTTTTTTTTCCATTGCAAATGATTGTAATAATGCAATGAAACGATTGGGAGTTTGTTCATGCATATGCCTGCCCATCATCAGGTACTACTTGAAGAAGCACTTGTAATTACTCAGATAAGACATAAATGATATGCTGATAGAGATTTATCAATGAATTAACATAGAGGGTCATGGGGCCTCTCTAATGACAATTAATTTTGAGGTGAATACATTAATTTACACCCCCTATAATTATGAAACATCCAATAATAGTGTGCAACTCGTTCAAACCAAAATTAAAAATAGAAAAAGGATTAAATTATGCAATAATCAGTAAGGGAAATGCTAGCACATGTTGTTGGTCTACTTGTTTAATAAAGTGTTTTTAATAATTATGTAGATGGTTTTCTCATGTCACATGCCAGTTTACCGATCTTTTTCAGAATAAGTTATTGGCAATTATAAATAAGATAATAATTTTCTATATTTTAACTAGTCAACAAAAAAACATGTGTGTGTGTGTGTGTGTGTGTGTGTGTGAGAGAGAGAGAGAGAGAGAGAGAGAGATCGAATTTTCATTTCATTTTTCGACTTAGAAATTCCCACCCGTACGATTGTATAATGGAAAATGGAAAAAGTTTTAATAAATTTGTAAGCATGTGATTTATATCTCTTTCCCTACGATTCATCATGCTAGGTTGACAGGATTAAAATTACATAAACTGTAGTGTTTTATTAATAAAAATATAAACAGACAATGGCATTTAATATTTTTTAAATATTAATTATTAAATTTATAGACTGAAATTATGAGTCATAATTAATGTTTTCGTTCAACCATTATTAAATTTAAATAATCTTATCTATGAATATTTTTAATATTAAATATTCTATAACTCAATATTAAAATTATGATGTAGATCTAAAAATAAAAATATTAAATGACTACTCAAACTATTATTTTAATGATTACATCTATATTATAATTGACGAAAGAAAACAGCTCAAGAATCGTGGAATCTTATAAATTTCTTCACAATTTTGCCGACAGGATCACAATTGAATCAGCAGGAAACAAACCCTGAAAGTATATTAATTGCTAATTTACACAACGTCCAGAAGCTGGCACATCACCTTGACTGAATTATATATAAAAAACAACAACAACAACAACAACAAAGAAACTGGAACATCATTTGGATTATTTAATTTTTGAGTTGTTTCCGATTCAGGCAGACAGTAGAGGCGCAGCAGCGGCCAGTGGATCGCATGGCTGCGGGTATAAAAAAACTTCAGCCAATGTGCTGGAAATGGCACGGTGAGGATTGAATTAATACTACTAAAAATATCTCTAGGCTGCTGAGTCAGGCACAGCTACACTGTGACTCACCAAGCCATTATTTTATACTGGCTGGAACTGGACGATTGCCTCTCTCTTGTCGACATAAAATATAATTATCTTTTTTGTCAGATGATAGCAGTCTGGAAAAAAAATAAAAATTGATCAATTATTGCACATCTCAGGTTCTGCCACATGCTTCCAGGATTAAAGAAATTGAATGATGCTGTCAGTCAATGCTTCCAGGGGGCAACGTTACTTTCACAAACAAATCAGCGTAAATAAGCTATGCCAGACATCAAATGTAGCCAATCAGATTGTACATATAAATTGTAAAATTTGTTCGTAATTATATGTTCGTACCGAAAGCAACGTTCTTATAATTTATATTCCAAATGATTCAATTTATTACGTAAATACAAAATTGACATCTGCGCAGCGCGGGTCAACAAGTACGACTTCCGGGGCATGCATGTTTGCTTGTGACTTTGAGCCGTGTGCCGCCGTATGGTGTGGGTCAGAAAGAAAGAAAACGTAGAATGCTAGGTTATCTCTGTGGATTCAACAAGGACCACTAGTGGACGATTATTGTTGAGGTGCAGCTTGGCCGTACCCATCTTGCTAGCCTCTGAAATGAATGCCAAGAAGTTGACAATACGAGAACAATAAAGTGAATAGGATGAGACTGCGTATGAAAAGAAACCAGGAGACCCCGAAATGTGCGGCATTAATAATAGTTAGGATTCTATTTGATAATATTTTAGGATAATAATAATTTTCCGATGTTTGGAGCATTTGCCTTAACAAAAGGGTTAATTGAATTCTTCTGGGAGCTTTCAGAACTTCAAAAAAAAAAAAAAAAAAAAAAAAAAAAAAAAAAAAAAAAAAAAAAAAAAAAGAAGAAGAAGAAATAAGCTTGTTTAAACTGTACGGGAGTTCTGAATCTGAGGTTTATTTGACCCACTGTTGTTTGGTTGAAATTACGCACATAGAATTCAGTATTGTAATAACAGACCAAATTGAATTAGATTACAAGATAAAGAGAATTATCCATAAACAAGATATAGTATTCATATGGAATATTTCATTTTAAAGTATAGCTATTAAAATATAATTAGTAATTTATTGAAGTTAGTTTATTTATTTATTTATATATATATAAGTATGAGTTTATATTATATTATTATAATTGTTGAATGTGTATTTATAATTAATTTTATATTTAAAATATAACAAATGAGTAAATTTATAAATTTGATCTGTATTTTATGAGATGATGATTTGAAATTTTTATTAATAAATAATCATAAAAATTTATTTTTTAGAAACGTAATAAACTTTAGTGTAAGAAAAGAAAAATAAATTATATAAATTTTTTTATTTTATCAACAAATTAAATTTATTTTATATGTTATAGTTATCATATAAGCTTACATTTCATTGTTTGTAAAAGATTTGACGTCAGTCATTTTATTCAACTGAAATTACTTTTTAAAGGAGTACACGATTCTCTTACCAGCCCATACTTAGGATTCGAGTGTTGCCGACCAATCAGGGTTGAAAGTTTAGAATTTATTTACTAAAAATAGGAGTTTCTAGCTATAAAACATATGATTATTATTATTATTATTTAGTCAATTGAGAATAATTGAATGATAAGCCAAAAAAAAAAAAAAAAATCAAACGCAAAAGAAGAAATAGCGTGTTGAACGTGCTTATGAAAAATGGTGCAATTACATGAACCGTGGAATGTACGGGACATAGACAGAGAACGTGGGTCCCACGCCAAAACGAAACTTTTATTTTTTGTTTTTCTTTTTTGGCCGACAAAAAGTATACTTTCTATGGTAGAATTAACATTAAATGTATAGGGTATATAAAATTACCATATTTATTAAAACTATATTTTATTTTTTATTTTAAAAATTAAAATATATTTAAATTATAAATTTTATATAAAAATTAAAAACTAATATAAAAGTAATATTAGAAGAAAATTTTTTTAAATTATGAGTAATTTTTTAAAGAAAAATAAAATTTTGAATTTTTTTAAAAAAATAGAAATTCAAGAGTATTTTTTTTCGCTTTTTTACATTATACTAATTTTTTAAGTGAATAATTATTAATATAAATAAATTTTAATTATATTAAAATATTAATATAATAAAATAAATATTAAATTAATGACAAGAGTTTATTAAGTAAATAAGAATTTAAATCAAATATTTAGTTATTTTTCAAATTAAGTAAATGCCTTTATATAAGGGAATCATCAAATTTTTCTTAATATTAATGATATATATTTAAATTAAATTTGGACATGCACATTTTATGATTTATAGATATTTAATTAAAAATATTAAAAGGAAAAAATTTAAAATCTTGCAATTAATTAAATATAGTTTAAACTAATTTTATTTTTTAATTTATATTTAAAAAATAATTAGTTAATTTAGATTGATTTTAGGAATTTTTTATTTTAATTTTTTCAAAGAAAATTTTTCCTTTTAAGAAAAAAATAAAAATGTTAAAGTAATTTTTTCTTCTCTTTTTTACCATTTTGTTTCAAAAATATTATAATTATAAAAATGTAGTTATAATCAAGATAAAATTATATGCATAAAAAAATTTTTAATTGCATTACAACTAAATTCATATAATAAAATTTTGACCATAATCAAAATTTCACAACTATAATATATTTTACTATTCTTAATTTATAAATTTATGAGAAATCATAATATAAGTAATAATTAAAAATTTTCTCAATTTTGAATATATATAAAACCAATTTTCATAGAATGTGTAACCAATATTTTCCAATAACTAATTACACATTATAGGATGATTAATTATAAATTTTACTCTTTTGATTACACTCTTTTATGTATTTTTTTAGCAAAAATGGATTATTATATTTGGGGGTTATGGGACCCACTGCCCCGTCAGTGCCACGCAAATCCTCTCCGACTACCTAACTTTTTCACACGGAAAGCTTGGAAATATCCAACTTGCCAGATCGCAGACAACCCCAAATACTGCAGATGCCACACAGCCCACAGATAAGTCTGAACTTCTACATTTAAAGTAATAATTGCGTTCCATAAGTTAGGGCAAAGCAGGTGGGACCGGATCCCGGCCAACCATTCCGGGTGGCCCTGATCATGATCCAGCTCTACTTCTATATATACATAATTTGTCTATATCTATCTCTCTCCCTCTCTCTATGTATATATATATGGAGGCGGTAAGATATTATGATAGATAGAGATCCTACACGTCAATCACAGCTCAGCATGGACCCGAGGCAGGCAGACGTTGCTGTTCCTAATGTCGACGAGCACCACGAGCGTGACTTTACATTGATAATCGCGCAGCATATGCTTCGGTGACAGCTTTCCTAGGACTCAAATACAACTTTCCACTTTCGGTCCCTTTCATCTCTCTCTCTCTCTCTACCCTCTCTTTCCTCTTTGAATATATATATTTAAGAGTAATAATATTCTTCTCAATTAAATTGCACCAATAATTTTAAAATTGAAATGAACGAATTTATTTTAACAAAAATTAAAATACTAAGAGAGAAAATTTTTGAATGTAATTCTAATGCTCTTTTTTATTTTTATTATTGTAGTCGTGAAATTTTTTGAATGATTTTTGTAGGACAAACTAATCTTGTAAAAAGCCAATTGCTATCAGATTAACTTGTACTAAATTCAACAATGCTGCTTAATTAACTTTGACTTTTTCATATTGATAATATAATTTTTGAAAATTCCAAATTTAATAACCCGGCAAAATTAGAATGTAACACAACCTTAACAATTAGAGCCTAGTTTTGCTTCTTTTTTTTTTCAATCATGCCGGTGCATCGACGGGCAAAAGGACAAACTTCCCATTATTTCAACATTGCGACTTGGCAAAGATGTTGCTTTACTGCATGTATATAATGCCCCGGAGCGTACGCACTCATGCACGCCCACCCTTCTGGTCTTGGTTTGAAAAAGATTGAATCTTTCCCCAATTTCAAGCCTCTCCTTTACCCTTGGCTGGCTATTTGATAGAGGGCAAAGGCATGGCGACTAACGGCTACAGTGATGTGGAAAGTGGGGAGATCAACAGCTTTGAAGATCATCATCATCGCCTGGAAACCCCATTGATTCAGGAAGAGAAAATTTTTGAATATGAATTCGATGAGAACATTGAGGACAGTGGATCAATTTTTGATTCATTTGTCAGGAGAGAAACCGGGTCTGTGTTGGAATCATTTTTGCAGAAAGACAATGGATCTACTAGGATGCTGCTGCTAAGCACTGGTGTCGCTGTTTGTGGTTCTTTTCAATATGGATATTGTGTGAGTACTCAACCAAGTACTGTAACCCTTCACCTTTTTATGTCAGATTTTGTGATAGTAGTGTCATAAAGAGTGAGAAGCGAAAATTCTAATTCTGTTTCTTTAGTTTCAGAAAGGTTTTGATTTACTGAATGGGTTTTCTTTTTTGTTTTCTGTTTTTTTTTTTGGGACTTTTTGGCTAATTAGGAACCTGAAAATACTAGGGAAAAGTGAAAAAAAAAAAACAAAAAACACAAAGAGTTTTGTTCAGCTGAAGTTGATTATTTTGGCAGATGGGCTATTCAGCACCCTCTGAGTCTGGAATCATGGAAGATTTTAATCTCTCGACGGCTGAGGTAGGCCTCATTGCTTACACTGTTTCCTGTTGTTATTCTTTTCATTTTTTAACCTTATTCCCACGTAGTGAAGCATCATTTTATCGCCATTTTGTGTTCAAATTGCAGTACTCGATTTTTGGCTCTATACTGAACATTGGTGGGATGCTTGGTGCTGTCATGAGCGGCAAAGTTGCCGACTTTATTGGCCGGAAAGGGGTATGTTTAAAGTTTTAAACTTTGGATGCATAGAAAGCGTTTTCTTTCCAATCTGCTCAATTATGATTATTATTATTTTTTTCATATGCAGGCGATGGTAGTTTCGGCTGCCTTCTGCATTGCAGGATGGCTAGCGATCTTTTTCTCCGGGGTATGTGTAGAATGTGATTTTTTTTTAAAAAAAAATTTGAAGTTAATTTAAGATGTTCCCAGTCTTTGGTTGTCACAATCTGTGGCACTAAAATGGATAATTTTCTTGTTTGTTGTTGTTAATGGTTCCAATACAGGGAGAAATAACCCTTGATGCGGGGAGGTTTTTGACAGGATGTGGCGTTGGACTTTTCTCTTACGTGGTAATCATAGACAACCGTGTTATCCTGAAAGAATCTTTTTTACGGTGACACTTTTTTCTTTGCGCTGCTTTCTAATGTCTAAGTGTTCGAAATCAATCAGATCCCAATATACATATCAGAAATATCACCAAAAAATCTTCGAGGTGGGCTCACGGCTATGAATACGGTAAGACGTGAAACGATGTTCCACAATGCTTGCAGAGCAATGATCACCGACTTTTGGACCCCGCCTGATGTTGCTTTGGTTTGTTTTTGTAGCTTATTAACCTCTGTGCAGTATCTGTTGCATTCATAATGGGAACAGTCATGTCATGGAGAGTACTAGGTCTAATAGGTAAATTCTTACTTGAGAAATTGTCTCTCACACTGAATTTTTTGCTTTTTCACTCCACTTTTTGTGTGAAAATGTGTGATGTTGTGTTTGTTTTCAAAAGGTATTCTTCCATGCGTCTTTCTACTTTTGGGGCTGTGGTTCATCCCCGAGTCTCCCAGATGGCTGGTAATTAACCGTATGAATCAAACAAAGCATTAGTCTTCGACGTGCTTTCTTGTTTTCTCGAATTCAGAGGGGAGACTAAATCTGAAAAATTGGGTATGCAGGCAAAGGTTGGTCGCCAGAAAGAATTCCAAGGTGCATTGCAAAAACTTCGCGGCGAAGATGCTGACATCACTCGGGAAGCAGTTGAAATACAGGTATTTTCCTTTGACCATGTCATGTCATTGTATGTAAAGATCCTCTAAAATATGATCCAAGTGTCTTAAGTATTTTCTCTTTAATTGGCAGGTTGCGCTTGACATCCTTCAAACCCTGCCTAAAGCTGGAATTCTTGATTTGTTTCAAAGGAAATACATTCGCTCCATTATTGTATGTGACCGTCCCGCAATTTGAGAGATTCAATCTGCTTGTTTGTTCATAAAAGTTTCATGTTTTTTTGTTTAATTTTTGCCATCTTGTTCTTCTCGGTCAGATTGGAGTGGCATTAATGGCATTCCAACAGTTTGGGGGACTTAACGGCGTAGGATTTTATATAAACGAAACCTTTGAATATGCTGGTAATTCAACCTTCTCTGCTGGATATTTTATATCAATTGATTTTTGCCCCTATATTTGCTGGTCAATTCATTTTTAGATCCGTTCTGTTTATTTCAGGACTTTCTGATTCTTTAGCCACATTTGGGACCATAACTTATGCTTGCCTACAGGTAAGTACTTTTACCTGTGGTCATGTTCTAAGCAAAAGCTGAGTGATTAACGTTAATACTCTGGCAAAATCTGATCAAGCTGGACTTGGCATTCAGGTTGTAATTACTTTAATAGGAACGATCTTGATGGACAGGACTGGAAGAAGACCACTTATATTGGTATGCTTCTCTATGGAAACTTCCCATTTGGAAGAATTAGTTTTTACTGACACATATCTGAAAAAATCCTGAATATTTGATTCCCTGCATAGCTTGCTGCAACTGCGGCATTCCTGGGCTGCTTCATAGCTGGAGTTTCTTTTTGTCTCAAGGTAAGTCAATGAAATCGTTTTGATTCTCATGCCTATTTTTACTCGTTCTCCTTGTTTTCAACCTAAAGTTTTTGCATGTATTTTTCTTAAATCAGGGATACGGTTTGTTGCTTACATTGTCATCCCCATTAGTCCTCTCTGGAGTACTGGTAAATCTTACTTGCAATTTTACTGAATGTTAAGTTCAGCTGCCGGTCCAAATTTCATTTTAAGCTTCTACATTGTGGTTTTTTCTTTATGCAATCAGATTTACATAGCAGGAAATTCCATTGGAATGGGATCTGTCCCTTGGGTGATAATGTCTGAGGTAACAACTACTGAGAAACACCAGTAAAAGTACTTTTATTATTTGCAATTCCTGTTTTACACAAGAGAGTGATACATGTCTTGCCTGACTGCTAATGAGCGGACCTGGCTTTGTCCATTGACTGGAATTGATTTTTACCTTAGATGGGATATTCCCATTTTCATTACATCTAAATCTTCTTCTTCTGCTTCTGACAGATCTTTCCACTCAACATAAAGGCTGCTGCCGGGAGCTTGGTGGTATTGGTGAACTGGCTAGCTGCTTGGATTGTTACTTTTGCTTACAGCTTTCTCATTGCCTGGAGTCCAGCAGGTAAACAGAAACCACCGCTGGTTCAGGCAAAAACCACTGCATTGCATTCTTTGACAAAGTAATGGCTCTAGATGTCCCTGAGTGGACATCACAGTTCTTAAGAACTTGAATTCCTGAACTAAATAATTTGTTTTATATAACAAATAAAATGCAAGGGGTCATGAGATAGAAGTAGATTATTCATGTTGTGTAACTCACGCTCCAATAACCTCTCGCTAATATACCTTAAATAAGAGATTTACTGATTCCACTTGCATCTGTTCGTTCTTCAGGTACATTTTTCTTGTTCGCTGGAGTGGCATTCATGGCGATTTTGTTCGTGCTGAAGTTTGTGCCAGAAACTAAAGGAAAAACTCTGGAAGAAATCCAGGCATTAATCAATTCATAGAAGAGAGTCAGCATCATTGCCATAATGTGCATTTCGCTTGGGAGGTTTCAATGGAAAGAGGTTGCACATTGTATCGTTTGTTCGTGTTCTGTTTGGCTCCTAATATCTATGACCCCAGGCATTTTTCGCGGGATATGAAGTTTTTGGTTACCTTCTTCACGTCCTGTCCTGTCGAAAGAATTGCAAGTATTTTGCTTTTCAGGGCGGCTTGTGCTTACCATAGATGCATTTTCTTTGTATTCATGCGAGACAGAAAGTGATTCAACATTTCCATATTCGATTGGTTTCGTTTGTAAATCTACCAAAGGTTTCTTGTCGGAATTTATTTTTACAACGTTAATGCTGAACACACCTGTAAAAATCACATCGGTTGTGGAGCCATCATCAACCTTGGGGCTAAAATTCGCTTAGGTCCAGGCTCAAGGCACCTGGGGCCACCCAAAATATTTCCCATCCGAACATAGACGATACCAAGCTCAGTTGTGTTTCCGATGAAGACGGGCCAACCATAGTGAATTCAAATTAAATACGGCCTAATTGTGTACTTCATCGTCCAAGTTCAATAATATTTAAGTTACGTCTATTTTGTTTAATAAAATGATTAAACAAAAATTATTAATAAATAAAAAAAATAAGACGATCAACGTATATACGATACTTTTTTTTTATAAATATATATATATATATATATATATATAACGTAAAATTTCATCTATTTTATTTTATACAATTTATCAATTATATTTCATTTTAATTACTCAATATAATTTAATAATCATTAAGAATTTAAAAACGAAAGTTTTTAAATTTGAGTTTTCTTTGTATTCATTTCACTTCACTTTTTTTTTTTTTAAAAAAAAATATTTAAAAAAAATTATCAAAATATTTTAATTATTGATAATAAATTTTATAACTGTCATTACCAATCGCAATAATAAAACTCAACATTAATCTTAATCAAACCCTATATATAGTATGCACATAACCTAAATTTATTGGACTTTGTTAAATGGATCAATCGAATAATGCATGACTTTTTAGGAATTTGTTATTAAAAATCAATAGCGCTGGCCACACACAAGTCATTAAAAAAAAATACAATAAAATCCCACGAAAAGGCATCAAAGTCAAAGTCAAACCAATAAGACCCACAAGCACATACAATCGCCGGAGAGGTCGGCCGTAGCATACTATTTTACGATAAATAAAATTTATAAATAAATAAATAAATAAGGAATAATAACCATAAAGTAATACGACGCCGGGTCAACTCTCTCTGCTGTCTTGGTACACTCGGTGAAAAATAAGGAAAAAAAGAGACATTAGTGTCTTATCTTCTGATTGATTCCCAGGAAAAAATTCCCAGAATTGAAGGTTTGAATTTCTTGTTTTTGGATCTTCTTCGAATGCTTTTGTTTCTCTTATCTGAATATTTGTGTTTGATTGCTACTGTTTGGGTGCTAACTGTGATTTCTGTGCTAAAAAAAAATGGTGCAGAGTTTGGAGGTTTTGGTTTGTTATGTTTACTTGTTTCTTTTGTCCAGCTGCTTGTACATGATCCAGTGTAACCGTGTTTGGTTGTGTGATTGAGTTTTCATTCTTTAGGCGTTTGTTGGTGTTTAATTGTGGGAATTTGAAGTGGGGTTTCTTGGACTAAGACAAGGGGTGGCCTTCATTTGCTCAAATTGGAAGTTATTTTGACATTAAGTTTTTAACCGCAGAAAGGTTATGATTTTGATGTCTATGCTGTTTTGTTTTGTTTTTTTTTTTTTGCAGGATTGACTAGGTTAGAGTTTATCTGTTGTTTAGATTGATTCGTGTTCATGGTTGCGGGGATGACAGTTTAGGTGAAAACATGAATAGAGTATGCAAGAATTCTCGTACATGCAGTGATGAAAATGCTGGGAATGTTTCCTCCTCAAATCAAGGGTCGGCAGAGAATTCTTCCCATCTTGATCATGAGATTGCCCAACTCACTAGGCTTAGATCAGGACCCCATCAACTTCTTGGTCGAGATGTCTCTGGTAAGTTAAGGCTGCCTGTCTCAATGGCAAAAATGCTGGTTGGTCGAGAGAGTAATTATTCTGGAAGAGGGAGATTCTCATTGGGAGATAGTTGTCATGTTTTAAGTCGATACTTGCCTGTGAATGGTCCTTGGATGGTTGATCGGACAAGAAGTCGAGCTTATGTTTCTCAATTTTCAGCTGATGGAACTCTTTTAGTTGGAGGATTCCAGGTATTGTTACATTAACCACTGGAATAGAAACAGAATGGTGGACATTGAAATAGATTGCTAATTCATTAAAAATTACGGTGAATTAGAGTGAGAACAATGTTTGAATATTTAGTTAATCAGACACTTCTCATGTGGAACAGCAAAGCCATATTAGGATATACAATGTGGACAGGGGATGGAAACTTCAAAAGGACATTTTAGCCAGAAGCGTGGAATGGACAATTACCGATACATGTCTTTCTCCAGATCAGCGGTATCTTGTAAGTTTTTGTTAGTTGTTGGACATAAGGGCTTATGTCATCACTGATTGCAAGCTGGTACCTATATAATCGCATGACAACTTAATGCAGTTTGTTTCTGTTTAACTGAGAGTTTCTTTTGTATTTCTTTCCCTATGACTCTAGTAAATAAATCCTGTTAATATCACAGAGCCCATTATTGGACCGGTCCTTTCACTTGGTCAGCAGAATGTAATTAATAGCAAATTTCTGCTGTTTTTGGCAGAAGAAAAATTCAAGATATCCTGGAAACTGGAAATAGTTGTGTAAATGCTATAAATTTGAAGTGGACCTTTCAAAACATATATAATGTCATGGATCTTAATGTTGTTTGTGTCAAGTGCAATGGCAGAGCAATTGAGATGAGCTGGAGACTTTTGTCTTTTTTTCCCCCTGCAAACACTATTGTAGTTATTTTTCATTTTTACTTTATTGAACTTGACTGTAAATGGTGCAGGTGTATTCTAGTATGACACCTATTGTCCATATTGTATCAGTTGGGTCTACTGTGACAGAGTCAGTGGCTAATGTGACGGTATGTACTGCAAGCCATACTTGAACCTTTCCTGTGTATTAGAATATCATGCATTAATTGTGTGCCAAACAAAGGACTTAACTTTCATTGTATAGTAAAATATATTCTCTTGTGGATGCTTTAATATCATTTCCAGACTGAAAATTTACTGGAATCTTGTACAATAAATTATGCGGGTAGTTGCCTATGACATGGTTATAATTTCCAGAGAAGAATGATGAGCATGAGGTTTGTTTTGTGTCCCAGGATGCTGGTGTTTGGTAAAACTCACCCATTATATCTGCCAGTAAGGAATTTAAATAGACGAGACGCATGATGATAGATTTGCATTGTCCCGGGTGACCAGTAAAATCTGGTTGCTGTTGCATTGCTTGGTTCATCTGAGCAGGTGACTTGGTACACTAGGATGCACAATCAAGTGTTGTATTCAGCATCATGTAGTTTCCACCATGGTTGGCTAAACCATCTTTCCTTTATAGAACGTTTAGCTTTAACTCACTTGATGACTTCGCCTATAGTCTAATCCTTCTACCTTTTTTGTCATTTATTCTACGTAAAGTGATCAACTAGTATTTACTTAAATAGTGCAACGTAAGTGGTTATTAGGATCATTTCTGAAATATTGCTACACATCTATATTTTTATATGCAGGAAATTCATGATGGTTTGGATTTTTCTCACCATGATGGTGACGACGATGACTTTGGGATCTTCTCTGTAAAGTTTTCAACCGATGGACGAGAACTTGTGGCTTCAAGCAATGATAATTCAATTTATGTTTACGATCTCGAAGCTAATAGACGTAGCCTTCGTATTCCTGCACATAAGGTAACATAGTTGATTAATGAGGTAAATTGCTTTTTATTTGTTATTGAATAATATAGTTGATTAGTGCAAGTTCTTTCACTATTTGGGTTTGATTGCAATCTTGATTACAAATTAATGCCACTTCCAGAACTTCTCTATAAGTCGATGTTTTTGCATTCTGCTTGAAGTCTCCATGTGATATGCACTCCTATTGTTTTCATAATATTTTAAGTGTTTCCTCTTTTACATCCTTTTCCTCTTTTATTTGACTTGTCTATGAACTTATCAATTGATGGGAATGATTGAAATGTAGCTACGTAGCTACTCTTCTACCTTCTCTCTGCATTACGGTGCATATTTTCAATTTTCCTGTTGAGCAAGGTTATGACATGCACCATACCTTATTGGCATTTCTCTTACAGTGTGATGTCAACACAGTGTGTTTTGCGGATGAAACTGGCCACCTTATATATTCTGGAAGTGATGACAGCCTCTGCAAGGTAATATTTATCCCAGTGCCTCGTAGAGAATCAGATCATCTTTTGTTGTAGTGCATGTCAGGATGCTTTCTAGAGTGAGTCATTTGAAGATTCTTAATATCTACTGAACAGAATTTTTTTTCTTTTTTTTTTTTTAATTCTTTTGCTTGGGTATCTTGGTAATCAAATTGCAATTCTATTCTATTAATACTCAATATAAAAGCTAACCAAAGACGATTCTTTCATTGATTATCGATGATTGTTTGTACTGGCAGCAGCTTTTCTAGTTTTATGACTGGTTTCTAGCTTATTTGACCATGAAATTTCACCAATGTTTTGAGTTATGCAGGTTTGGGACAGGCGCTGCTTTATCACAAAAGGACAAGCAGCAGGAGTCTTGATGGGACACCTTGAAGGCATTACATTCATTAACAGTCATGGTGATGGTCGGTACTTTATTTCCAATGGAAAAGATCAGACAACCAAACTATGGGATATAAGAAAGATGTCCTCTAATGCTACGTAGTACGTTATGCTACTGCTTTCTTAATTCTTTTCCTGAAACTTGTCTGTTTCCATTCCTGTATGTCTTTCCTCCGAGTCTCTGCTTATATGATTAATGTTTGAATCATTTTTGAAAGAGAGGACAATCTGGAGGATGCAGGGACTATATCCATTTTTAGTAAATTGAGGGCAACAAGTTCACACTCTTGGGGGCTTAACTTCCTGATCATGACAAATTCTTATTTGCCAATTCGGCTCATAAGCCCACATGCATAATCTATTGTTCCTTTCAATTGGTTTCTGTATGTTGTGTGAAGACACTCAGTTTTAACTCAATCTGATTCGCAAAGAATCTGGTTTTGTGCTACAATTCAGTTATGTCATACCAACTTCAAAAATTGTGTACAGATTGTGCTGTCACTGACATTTCTCTTCTCAACCAGCACTCCAAAGCTTAGAGATGCTGATTGGGATTACAGGTGGATGGAGTACCCACGCCATTCTAGAACCTTGAAACATCCTCGCGATCAGTCACTGACCACATACAGGGGTCATTCGGTCTTGCGTACTTTGATTCGCTGTTACTTCTCTCCAGAATATAGGTACCAATTTTTTCAACAGCATATCTAATATCCCATGACAGATGACTGAAGCTGACTTCCAACTCATTTGTTCAATCTAAATCTGGGATGTCTTGTTATGTTTATCAAATTCCCAGCTCATTGGCTGGGATGAGCTTTTGAATAATTGTGGGTATGATCAAATTTGGCTTCTGGAATTCAGGGGAATCTACCCAGCAAATTGCTGGTGGAACATGTCGCTGCTTAGGGCACTCTTTTTATATTGGCAGCATTTGCAAATTGTAAAGATCTTGATTCATGACTAAAAATTAGTGAATCCTTTTTTGCAGCACTGGTCAAAAGTACATCTACACCGGATCTAGTGATTCTTCTGTCTATATTTATGATCTGGTATGAACCTAAATCTTCAAATAATAAGATTATGTTTTTAACTCATATTTTCCTCGGTAGCTAACTGGAACAAATTGTTATTTGGCATCCTGCATGAACACCCATGGCAAGAGATGATGTTAAATCAAATAAGTCGATTCACTTCCCCAGTCACTTGACCACAAATTTCCATACAATTTCTTTCTGGCTCTCTAATATTTTCATCATTTGGCTTTTGCCAACTTTGAGTCGTTTATATTGTTGCAGGTTACTGGAGCTCAAGTTGCAAGACTGAAGGGTCATGATGCTCCTGTGAGGGATTGTAGTTGGCACCCTCTGTACCCCATGATCATTAGCTCTTCCTGGGATGGTACCATTAAGAGATGGGAATTTCCCGGGTGCGGTGAATCTCCTCATCGCCCACGATGGGGTCGACGGTGAAAATGACGTTTTTCCAGTCCTATAGGAACCAAGCTATCTACTGCTTTTAATCCAATTTGCATAGGCTCGTGCTCATATTTACGTTTAAGAATCCCAGGGGCTTTCACTTGAGCCCTTGTTCTTACATTTGGCTTCATTGTTCAGCTCGAAGGCCGGGGTTCTACAGGAACATGACTTACTGGTTTTCCTAGTTGAATTCTTTTGTAATCTTTCTTTTGAAAATGCAAGCACTGTTGTGTAACATGCATTTACATTGCCAGTTCTCAAAGGAGAAAATGGTTGGCACGGATAAAGCCACAGGCCTTTAAAAAAAGCAAAAAATAAAAGAACTTTTTTTTTTTTTCCCCTTCTTCTTTTCTGAGTATTTATGTGTTTAAATAAAATATTAATTTTAATATTAACGAGTTTGAAATTTTTTAACCAAACGGTGAAAGACGGCTTTTTAGACAAATAAAATACAATTTTGTGGTTCCCGTTAAAGTCTCTTACTTTTGCATTATACAGACGGTAACCGAGTATAAAAGACGCTCAAGTCGACTCCGAAAAGGACAAGGTAAAAAGTAGGGAAAAAAAATAAAAATAATAATAAAAAGAAGAAGAAAAAGAAAAATCAGAAAGAAGAAAACGACATGGCGTCGGCGACATCGAGAAGCGCACTTCGAGTAGTGGTGCTGGTTCTGCTGATAACGGTACTCTTCTACCTTGGCCGCCCTCTCTACTGGAAAATCTCCGCCACCATCCAAGAGATCCGTGAAAACAAGCGCACCGTCAAACAAGGTCAGCTCCATCTGGTTTTGTGAATCTGATTAATTAACATATTAAGCTATTGTGTGTTTGTTTGGTTCTCAGGCATTTCGCAGATTGTTAATGAAGCGCGGAAATCGGTCGGGTGGCTTCACGACCAGTCCGGCTCCCGAGTTCGTGACGATCGGAAAGCCACTAATCGGAGGAGGCTGCTCTTTTAAGGTCACAAGTTATTTTTATTTTTGAAAAATCTGCTGTTTCTGTTAGTTGTTGCTTTGGCTGGATCTGTTTGTTTGTTTGTAGATATATAATTGCACAAATTATATGCTAAGGTACTAGGTTTCTAATCGCATGAGCTGGTGTTGAATTTGTGAGAAGTTTGCCTTCACTCTGAATGATCTTTGTGTCATCTCTGTGATTTCGATTTTGAATTCGAGTTAAGAGTCAACTGATAAAATCTATATTTACAGATATATATATATATATATATATATATCTGTAGGATATCTTGTAGCTCTGCTTCTTCCAAGATTAACGCCAAATACTTGGAAAGAAAAATGGGAGGGGAGATAAAAAAAAAAAAAATGAAAAGGGAAGTGGCAGCAAAATCTGTGTATGGGTTTTTGTATTTTTTTTTTTTTGTCATTTTGGATTTGTAGTTTGATTTACTTATGTATACCCATATTTATGCTTCGTGGTACTTGGTTCTTTCAATGTAACTTTAGAGTTTATGATGTTGAAAGATGGCTGGACTTTATGTTGAACTAATTAAATCGTTTGCCTCTGCTTTATATGTTCCTTGTTCTGATAGGTGACTCGGTGCTGTATTATTTTGTGTCTACTTTCTCGTATGTTTTGAGTTGGTAATTGAGTCAGTTGAACACTCACTCGAGAATTCAGAAATTGGTGCAGGACAATCATCTATTATTGACGACGACATTTTTGTTCTTGATAGCTGAAGAAGAATATTGTAATCACGATTTCTTAAGAATTAAAGCAGTTTTCCAGGATTGATGCTGTAATGTTACCTGAAGTGATGAAGTTGCCGGAAATTAGTGTGTATTGGCAAGACTTGCATGGGCATGGTTTGTTTATGCCTAGTCAACACTGCCCTTTGCCAATTTGCCATGCCAGTTGTGTGTTACCATTTCTTCTTATCTAGCAACGGATAAGATCATGTGTTTTACTTGCCCTTGGAATCAGAGCTCCGTTATGGAAACCTGGATCATGTATGTGATTACGGACAGATTTTCCTTTTTGTTTGTACCGAACCTGAATGATCGCAACCCAATTATTACTTGACTTTTAGAACAACTTCTATCTGCACTGCCCACGAAACAAAGCTGTGTTCATTGATTTGTAATGTTTTAGATGATGGTTCCAACTCTAGTCGTTGGAATTGCTTTGCAGCCGAGTTTTTCTCTATGTTGAAGGGTCTAATGCAATTTCAGACCAAAGAATACGGGGAAAAGTTGGAAAAGAAAAAATAAAAAATAAAAGTTTCCCGCCTCAACATGCACGTGCACGTGGTTTTCACATCTTATTGTTTCTCGCCTCTGCATAATTTGGTCTACCATTCTTAAAAGGACTCGGAGATTTAAAAAGCTCTCCACAAAATTGGAAAAGACTTGGTCAAAGTATGACCTTTCGAGTTAAAATTTTTGTCAACAATAATTATGTACGCACCGCTAAGTTTGCCACATGTATATATATATATATATATGTTCTCACATGGACATTTATAAAAAAAATGAAAAAGATTGACACGAGGATGATAATGTGGACAATTTAATAATGTTACTATCTTACGGGGCTTAAGTATAAAAAGTAGAAAATTGGGGGCTTATTTTGAAATGTATAGCACTATATAGCTTCAGTCTCATACAAATTGCGTAATCTTTAGGGCTGGATAAAAAACAAACGGAAAAAGTTAGGGGCTTATTTTGAATTTTTTTTCCCTTGTTAAACCCTCTCCAACCCTTCTCTTTTTGTTTCGGTCTGTTTCTTTTTTAGCAGCAGCTGCAGCAGCCATATTTTGCCTGGGAAAATTCATCGCTATAGACTCGAAGATTAATTGCAGAAGCTTCTCGACATGGAAGTTTACGTGGAAAACTCGTGGTAATTTCTGGTTCTGGAAAAAGAAAATTTAATTATTTATTATTAGTCTATTTTCTTTACGCGTTCTGCGTTGAATTTATGACTTCTAGTTAACGGAGTGCTTGTAATTTTTTATTTTTTATTTTTTTTTTATAAAATTTGTGTAGAAATTCAGCTAATGGAGAAGGTTAATTGAACAATCAGCGGTGCATCTAGTTTTAACCTATTTTATAGGAAGGATGAATTGGGGAATTTGTAAGCGGCCCTGAGTTGGGAGCTCTGATTAATAACTGTATTTTATTAAGCTGATTGTGTTTGAATAAACGAAGTTATGAAGCATAAGTAAAAGTAAAAATTGGTTGCTTGGAATTGTCAGTTTGGAAGGTGACAGCAATGCCATGATTCTGCCTGCAAAGAAAAGTAATAAGAAGAAGGGCAAGACTCAGGTATATATGCACAGCAAGTTTGTAGGCTCTTTGCTTGTTTCAAAGTGGAAGGGTCTTCTGAGAATTTTTTTTTTTAAATTTTTTTTTTTTTTGTGCAGGAGCATGAAATGGTGAAGAAAAATAAAACACCACCATTGAGCAAATCCCAGAAAAGAAAGTTGAAGAAGTTGGAGGTGCGTTCCTTGCCATTGTCTTCTAGTATCCTCTACTTCATTCCTATGTTGATTTGGATTAGCTTGCCTTTCATTTCTGCAGGAGGAGAAGGAAAGAGCACTTTTGCTGTCAAAAAGCATTGAGACCTTGGAGTATGTCACTGCACTCTTCCTCATGGACTGTTGATTTCTGTTTTTTCCTTTTTTTTTTCTTAACACCGCTTATGAACTACACTAGATTTCACTTTTCAGGAAATGCAAGATACCGGAGGACGTATTTCCTCTTCTGCAATCGTCAAAGAACATAAGTAGAGTATGTATTAGTTGACTAACTTTAATTTTTGACATTTCTGTTGAAATCCTGGTTGATTTCAGGTTTTTTTGTTTTTTTTCACTAAAAGGGTATCTTTGCTTAGCTTGAAACTGTGAAAGAAAAACGAAGGATGGCGGTGCAATTTTTGAAGGTAGGTTTAGAAGTTCAGCATGGTGACCAACATTTCAAGAGGACAGATGGTGATGCTTGTTGTGAGACTGAAGTTGAGTCAGAAAGAATTAAACCAAAGTATATCAATCACAATGATCACTTGCTTCAAATGGAAGTACAAAAAGAAGTGCCAAATTGTGCATCCATTTCCTTGTCTTCTTGTCAGGAGCCAGTTGGAAATGAACCTGGCTCAGATGATGGGCCTGCTTCCACCTTCCGTGCTGAAGAAGTTTCCATTAAGGTTAATGAAGTGTCTTTGAAATAGATATGCTTTACCAACTTGTCTAAGTTCTGATGAGCTCTGAGTTCAGTCTGTTGTGTACTCAGATTCAAGTTTTTATAAAAATCTTTTATAACCTTTCAAATAATGTCAAAATTATAAAAATATTTTTCAATTTTGCAAATACTGTTTGGGCCAGTGAATTGTGCTTCAAGAATTTTTTTTAAGCAGTTTCAAAATTGGACTTATAGATTCAGTTATATGACTTTTATTATGCCAATAATTTTTGTTTACAATTTGTCACAAATTACCCTATGACTCTATCTTTGTTGGCTGATTATAGACTCTTTATTTTCCAGGATAAGTTAGATGAGAGCTTAATTTTGGACTCAGGAGACTCTAAAAGTTTACCAAATGGTCCTTTACATAGACCTCTTGCTGCCCTAACTGTAGTGCACGTATTAAGGCCAATAGAGGTGGAAAATAAAAGGAAGGATCTCCCAATTGTTATGATGGAACAGGAGATCATGGAAGCTGTGAATGAAAATTCAACCATTATTATCTGTGGAGAAACTGGATGTGGTAAAACCACTCAAGTTCCTCAGGTGGGCTTACTTCTTGCCTTGTTCTTGTCTATCTGCAGAATTTCGATTTTCAGGGAAGGATTCATCCCAATATGTTTTGGTGTAATATTGCAGTTCCTCTATGAGGCGGGCTTTGGTTCAAACCTGTCTGCTCATCGAAGAGGTGTTATTGGTGTCACTCAACCACGCCGTGTTGCTGTCCTTGCCACTGCAAGACGTGTAGCTTTTGAACTTGGTCTTCATCTTGGGAGAGAGGTTGGGTTCCAGGTTAGGCATGACAAGAGGGTTGGAGATAGTTGTTCCATCAAGTTTATGACTGATGGAATTTTGTTACGTGAAGTTCAGGTATTGAACTGAATCTTATATATTTCTTGTGTGTGGTGTTGTGAAGGTTGGTGTAGAACCTACAAGCAATTGATGATATGAAAACTCAAAGTCTTCTCCAATTTTCCCCCCTCTTTGTTAGATAGTGCCTTTTACATTGATATGTTATTTATGGTATATTGAATTTCTCTGCCTGCCTTTTCTCCCTTCCTTATATTTGAGAGATGTAGGTGAGCAGTGGTTTGATATATACACTAAATCATCTTTTGAGAGTTTTTCTCCTTATATATTGAAGCTTTTTAGGTGTTCTTTATATTCATCTCTTGTTTAAAGAATTAGCAGTTTGGATACGTACAACCTATATATGGTAGAGTAAAGTGAAATATAGAGTAGTTCAGAATTGGGAATGCATCATATTTTCCCTCTTTTAAATACCTTTTTTTGTATTGCTTGCATTTATTCAGTTGTGAGCCATTGCTGGTGTGTAGAATGTAGGATGGTTTTCTAAATGACTTTCATGAATGCAGACAGATATTTTGTTGAAGCGTTATTCAGTCCTAATCCTTGATGAGGCTCATGAGAGATCTGTGAACACAGATATACTTATTGGAATGCTGTCTCGTATAATCCATCTCCGTCAGGTAATACCTGAATGAGATTTTAAGTTTTTGAGCAGTGGTATTGCCCTTTTTCTTTTGTTTACTGCTAAGTATTTGAGTATATTCATTGCCCATGAACTTTTGTTTAATCAAATAAATGTTCCTAAATCAAAACTAATACAAAAAACCACAAAAGCTTTTCATAAAAAAGGAATGCTAACTTGACGGTTGTAATTCCCTGTGAATAAAATTCTAGCCAGTGGATACTAAAATTAATTTTAAAATATATAAGACCATAACAAGTTAATGTAAAAATGAAAGGAAAAGGTTAAGTTATCCTATTAAAGAATGAATATTTAAGGTTACTTCATTGTGATATGAAGGTCACAGGTTTAAGTGACGGAAATAGTCTCTTTGTGATAAAAAGGGTAAGGTTGCATGCACTTGACTATTCTCCAAACCTCAAAGTGTGCAATCCCACGCATTGGGATGCCTTTTTTTTTTTTTAACCTTGTGTTTGTGGGTGTGTGTGCATATGTGATAAATATTAGATTTACTGTGTGCAATATTGTGCTCAATGATTTATTATATGCAATCCTGTGCTCATTGGCAGAAAACATACGATGACCAACAAAGGATGATACTGTCAGGGCAAAGTATAAGTCCTGAAAATATGATTTTTCCACTAAAACTCATTCTGATGAGTGCAACCTTGCGGGTGGAAGACTTTGTTTCTGGAAGAAGGTTGTTTCCTAATCCTCCTCCTGTTATTGAAATTCCCACAAGACAATTTCCTGTAACTGTACATTTTTCCAAAAGGACAGAAATTGTGGATTATATTGGTCAGGCCTATAAGAAAGTTGTATCAATCCACAAGAGGCTGCCACCAGGGGGCATACTTGTCTTTGTCACAGGGCAGAGAGAAGTAGAGTACTTGTGCCAGAAGTTACGCAAAGCTTCACAAAAGCTTGTTGCTAATACCAATAATGCAAATATAGGGAATGAGGTTACTTCCCTGTCTGAACTGAGCTCCACTGGGGATATTAGCATGAAGGAAATCAATGAGGCATTTGAAATTCAGGAAAATTTCACTGACCAGCAGACAGACAGGTTTAGATCTGATGATGACAATATACAGGATATTGATGATAATGATTCAGATGTCTCTGATGATTCAGAAACGGATAGTGAACTAGAAATTGTTAGTGATGGTGTAGATTTAGAAGACCAAACAACCTCAAAGAATGATGGTGAACTTGTGGGCATTTTTGGAGAGAAAGGAACTCTTTCCTCCTTAAAGGCTGCTTTTGAAGTTCTGGCTGGAAAGAATGCATTAGATTCCAATTCCAAAGGGAAAGAGATACCTTTTGTGCCAGAAGTCTGCTCAGAGCTGATGAACTGTGGTTCAGGGAAGAATAAGGGAGGTAATAAAGGTCATCCTGTTGGTGTCTTGCGTGTTCTGCCTCTTTATGCCATGCTTCCTGCAGCAGCACAGCTCCATGTATTTGAAGAAGTGAGGGAAGGGGAAAGACTTGTCATTATTGCTACTAATGTGGCTGAAACCTCATTAACCATACCAGGTATAAAGTATGTGGTTGACACTGGAAGAGAAAAGGTGAAGAACTACAATCCTTCTAATGGCATGGAAAGGTATGAAGTAAATTGGATTAGTAAGGCATCTGCTGCCCAACGTGCAGGAAGAGCTGGAAGAACCGGGCCAGGACATTGTTACCGTCTTTACTCATCAGCAATCTTTACTAACATACTTCCTGATTTCTCTTTTGCTGAAATATCTAAAGTACCTGTGGAGAGCATTGTTCTTATCCTTAAAGCTATGGGTATTAATAAGGTTGGCTCTTTTTATGTGCTTTTTTTATTGGTGTTATATCTTTTTCTCTTCAATTACAATTGCTGATTTCAAATTAATGTCAATGGGCTGCATGCTAAATAGAAAACTGTATGCTGACCCTTGGGGAGGACTAGCAGTCCTAGTTTTTCTAATGTCATTGACTATTGTGTTACTGAAGTTCATCAGTTTCTTCTCTGCAATCTCTTTCACTAATTGGTTGCCTTTTTATTTTGTGCATTGCAGGTAGAAAATTTCCCATTTCCTACTCCCCCAGAGGCCACAGCACTGGTAGAGGCAGAACACTGTCTGAGGACTCTTGAAGCACTTGATGGGATTGGAAGATTGACACCCTTAGGGAAGGCCATGGCATATTATCCTTTGAGTCCTCGCCACTCTCGCATGCTCCTTACTGTTATCCAAATCTTGAAGAAGGCGAAAAATTATGCGAGAGCAAATTTAGTTCTAGGATATGCAGTTGCAGTGGCTGCAGCATTGAGCTTGTCAAATCCTTTTCTGATGCAGGTTGAAGGAAGTCAAACTAATGGCAATGATAACAGCTTGGAGCAGGATGGGAGATCTGGTAGCCGAGAAGGTAGGAAAATCTTGGATAAGCTAGAAAAGCTGAAGAAAAAGAAACTCAAAGAAACAGCTAAAACATCCCGTGCAAAATTTTGTAATCCCAGCAGTGATGCTATGACAGTAGCTTATGCACTACAGTGTTTTGAACTTTGTGAAAACCCTGTGGAATTCTGTGAAAAATATGCATTACACCTTAAAACCCTGGAAGAAATGTCCAAGCTAAGAAAGCAGCTTCTTCAGTTAGTTTTTAGTCAAAATCTTAACAATGGCTTAGAGCAGTTCTTATGGATTGGTGGAACCTTAGAGGATGTAGAACAAGCTTGGAGGGTTTTCCCAAGTAAAAGCCCTCTTTTGTTGGATGAGGAAGAAATTTTGGCAGGAGCTATTTGTGCTGGCTGGGCCGATAGGGTTGCCAAGCGCATCAGAGGAACTTTCAGGTCATCAGATGCTGATAGAAAAGCAAATGCAGTTAGGTACCAGGCTTGTATGGTTAAAGAAACTGTATTCCTCCATCGAAGGTCATCACTTGCTAATTCAGCTCCAGAGTTTTTGGTTTACAGTGAATTGTTGCATACCAAAAGGCCATACATGAATGGAGCAACCAGTGTAAAACCAGAATGGCTTGTCAACTACGCCAAGTCTTTGTGCACTCTTTCTAATGTAGAGGACCCCAGACCTTATTATGATCCCCAAACTGACCAAGTATTTCATTGGGTTGTTCCAACTTTTGGGCCTCACCTATGGCAGCTTCCACTGCATAATGTGCCAATTGCTAATTCTGTAGACCGTGTGAAGGCATTTGCTTGTGCTTTGCTTGAAGGTCATGTTTTGCCATGCTTAAGATCTGTCAGGGAGTTCATGGCAGCCCGTCCCAGTGTCATTTTGGACCGGGAAGCAGAAGGTGAAAGGCGTGTAGGAAATCTTGTATTTAAGTTAAAGTCAAGGTCAATAGATAGCTGTGCCATGTTGAGAGAGGTATGGAAAGAGAACCCAAGGGAACTGCATCCAGAAATTCTGAGCTGGTTTAAAAAGAGTTTCCATGATAATTTTGGAGCTCTTTGGTCACATATGCACGAGGAGATTCAGTTAGAGCCTCGTGAACGCTTTCCCAAGAAAGTGAAGAGGCATGAAAAGAAGATGAAAGTCTCCTTGTGAGCTAGGAGGGTAGAGAGTAAAAAAGAAGGGACTGAATCTGTGAATGAAACTAGATATACCAGCTAGAATGCCGTTTCAGCTACAACTCTTCTCATGGGATCTTTTCATCTGATAGAAAAGTGTATTTATCGGGGACAGAGGCAAATATTATGACTGGACCAGCTTATGAACGCCTACTTGAGTTCTTGAGTTCCAGAGAGAGATATTGATCATGGCAATGGATGCAAGAACGATTCACACAGAAAAGCATGTTCATGGGGCCTTGCAATCGCCCTTACCAAAGAACTCTTCATACTTGTTGGAAGTGTAAGAAAGTACCAGACTTGATTATTGTTTAGTCTTTAATCTTTATTATATTTTTTTTGACGGGCTGGTTTCATTTCAACTGATTGTACTGATCTTCATATTAAGAAATTTCCTCAAAAGCCTTCGTTTGTGTCTAATGCCAAAAGGCAGGCTGTTCTTTCTCGTCTTTGTAAGCTTTTCCTCAAAATTTTCAAGCACTCTGTGTCAAAGCAAGGCAATTGCATGGAGTTTAGACTATGTCTCTCTTTTACATGCGATTGTTATTATTCTTTCTTATTTTGGTCACCCCAACGGTACAAAACCATGGAATGTGACTAAGTAGCTTCAGTCAAAGATGGAAGTGTTTAAAATGACTGGATGGTTATTAGAGACTGGTAGAGAGCTCTTCTTTCATGTCTAATCTTCTCTTTGCACATTGTTTTATACGCATGTGGTAGGTTAGTTGAGGTGTCAAAAACAGTTTTCTTTCCCTCTCTGTTCAATTTTTTTCAGTCTGAAAGCAGTCATACAGTCTATATATGTTTAGAGGGAGAGGAATGGAGTAAATAGGATTTAGAGTCATATGGTCCACATATATATATATATATATATATATATATATATTTAAAATGAGATAAATGAAGTAGGTAAGATTCGAACCTTTATTTCTTTTCTTGGTACAAGACCTACAAATGGTCTGGTCTTCTTTCTTCCTCTGTCTTTACCAATCAAAGATAAGAGCATCCTATTCCTCCACTACTTTCCAAGTTTCAATCAATTCTTATTTTGTTTTTTTTTCTTTTGCACAAAAGATAAATAATTGACTAAGAATAAAATCTTCCCAGCTGATTGATATTCCCCCATTGGCTGTCCACTTGCCTTCGTGTCCCCTTTTGGCTAAATATTTGACTAATACACTAATTTGCCTTATCTACATGTTATTTCTACGATGGATGCAATATGATAAGCCTAGCATTCGATTATCACCAACACCATAAGATTCCTTGGAGAAGACTCCATAGTAGAGTGATCATCTCCTGGTTGTATTGTAAGAACATAGATTTTTGACCCTGTAGTGATGAAGATTCGTGTAAAATGCAGTCAAACTCGTTTGTCGCACAGGAATGATATCAGAGTTGTGTGCAATTCAATAACTATAATTGCACTTTTTTGCGAGTTTGTGTTGCCACTCTCTCGTCAAAAATCTGTATTCATATAACATTTTTGTATAACAAAACATTAATAAGCCGATTGGCCTTTGACAATACATCATTTATGGTCCTTGTCTGGGCGGAAGAGAAAATCAATCTGAGCGATACCAAAACAAAGTACTGCCACGAAAAATTCAGACAATTCATCTGTAAAACATCCAATGATCCGACGCAAAATACCACTTGGATTCTTTTCTTTTTAATAATATTTTAAAGTTTTTACTCACACTTCAATGATAACCAGAAAACTAGTATGAAAAAAACTGAAGGGTGCAGCAAAGAGAAAGAAACAAAGAAAATAACAAGGTTCTCTTGACCTCTAAGTCATGGTAACAAGCAGCAGAGGAGTCTCTTCATCCTCATTACATTCATACAATTACAAACCTGTGGAACATGGAAACTCTAAAATGCTTATCTACAACAAACCCCGCTCTGCCTTCTCCTCCAAATTACTCTACTTGCTTTCCATGCATTTTGCTTATGGCCCTAAAAGGCCAGTTCTTCCATACGAATTGACCCACCAGCAGCCACAATTTGTTGCTCCAGCTGCAATGAATAATAGTACATTTAAAATGAACGGAAATGAACTTGGCACACTGATTACTTGACAACACGAAAATGTTATTAAGCAAATGTAATTCTGCTCACCCTGATTAAAGCCTCGAGCTTGTTCTTCACAAGATAGTACTCTTGTTTTATTTGCTGCAGACACCTCAAGCACCTGCAATCCAATTATCCAGTAATATCACGATTAAGGAACTCAGCTAAAAAAGAAACAGACAAAAAAAAAAAAAAAAAAAAGTGTAAATGAGATGGATTATGACTACTCACGCCTCAATGTTCTGCTCCTCACAGAAGCTGCGAAATGCAATGCAGGAATTCTTAACTCTCTGTGCGCCTATGCTGTTTAACAAAACATAAACCCATTTATTTTCAATTTCTCATCTAACTTTGTACCACTTCATTTATCTTTTTTTTTTGCTTCATATCATAGATCGAGATTATGCAAACTGTATTTTGAAGCTTAGTGCTCCTGTTCAAAATTCTGGCCCAATAATTCATTCTGATGAAGATAAATACTACGAGGGATGCTAAAGCAGTCAAATGGGAACCAAGGGGTCTTCACGAAAGTAAAATTATGCGATGGAGAAAAAAAAAAACTTGAGGCTGTGAGAAAAAGTTACATATGAGTATACCTGGAGCTGCTACCTTTCAACTGGTGAACATGCGCATCGACTTTTTTGAAATCTACAATTGGTTGATTTCTGAATAAAAAAAGAGAAAAAACTGGGACGGTTAACTACTAGCTAAAATCAATCACAGCCAAAAGAAAGCCAAAAATTTTAGACCAAAGTCAAGAACTTTAACAAGTGACGCGGTGATAGAGAGAGAGAGAGAGAGCGACTGGCTCTTACAAAGACTCGGTGAGATCCCTGAGAAGCCTCTCAGAATCTTCAAAGAAGAGAGACACCACGTCAACAACAAAGTCTGGATTGCTCTCATCTTGAAGGAAGCGAAGCTGTGTAAACTGGCTGTCCAGAAACCCCTTTATCCCACCCCAGTAAGCAAAAAACCAACCATGTCACTCACACCCACAGGTGAAAACCCGACACAATAGCTGTATCTAAAGAGCAAGAGCAAAGACCCACAAAAAATCAATCACAAACAAACAAGACAAATGAGAATGTTAGAAAAATACGCATTTTTTCTGTGCTTTACCTCCCTAAACAAGGAATTCACATATTCAACACAAGTTCTCTGCATCTGACCGACCTCCATGTTTTCCTTCGTTATTGATGTCGCAAACTTCACAAAGAGGGTCAGTGCAGAAGATGTGGCACAAGAAATGTTTGTGGGCTAAGACCCCCCCCCCCCCCCCCAGTAGACCAAAAAACAAAAAAACAAAAAAAAAAGGCTTGCGGGCTTGAATTTTTGGATCTTGTCAAATTATTGCACAATCAGAAAGATGATTTTAATGTAGGAAAGAACACAAAGATCCAAAATTTTTACTTGCTTTGGGTATGTTCAAGTACATAGTACCTGAAGAATTGGAGTCTACCGTCTGCCCACCTTTTTTTTAAATCCTTTTTCTATGGATTTGGGCTGCTTTTCCCTTTCTAAGTATTATTTTTCGGCTCATGAATTTAGAGTCCTCACCATTTTACTTTATTCTGGCAGGCATCATTTATGATCAATGACAGAGCATTTCAGTCCCAAAAGGGTTAATCTTCTGCTTATCCCTTGCAAGTGTCTAAATGCTGTTTTTCAGATTGATTTATTAATTCTAATTTGAGGAAAGAATAGAAAAATCGCAGGGATACAAAAACTTGTCATGGATATCAAGATCAGTAAATCAAATGTAAATTATTAAAAAACACCTAAACGAGTAGAGATGGGGTCCCAAAAAAGACAAACAAACAAAAAAGAAAAAGAACGGTTTTTGTGAATGATTGAAACAGAAGTTAGTTAGCATTATAAGCATGCTTCGAAGTATAGAGCTATTGTGGGGAACAAGTCCTGTCACAAGAAGCTGGTGATGCTTAATTTTTGCTTCATAACAGCTTCTTATGTAGCTTGTGGAGCTTGTCCGAATAGCGTGTGGGAGACTAAAAGTTAGATACTTTACAATGGACGTCTTTAACTTATACTTAATCATGTGGAAAAGACGTACACGCATTTCACTCTTCCTAAGAGAATACAATTACTCCATTAGCCCCAGATACCATAACAAGTGCTTCACAGTTCACATCATACTTTTCTTTTGGCATTTTTTGTCTGCAAATACCCCCAGAAACACGAGGGCATCTTGTCAAAATGAAAACGTGGTCTCTCTTTTGATATGATGGGACTCTTGCTTAATTCCTTCGAAACAACTGAATAAGTGCTTTAAAATTGTGAAGGGTCGCCACATCCATATTAGCTCTGAGGATAAGGAAGAGAGGAAGCCACCTTTTTAAGTCAAAAAAGTTTGACAGCAATGGACCTTGCTCCCAGTAAACAGCTGTTCTAGACAAGTAAACAACTATTTCCAGCCAGAACAACCCCATCCTCTATGTGGGCTGTTGTGTAAGTGCGTGCACACGTAGCACAGTCAAATTGCCAATCGAACAGCTCATATGATCATATCTATCAGTTAGTATCCAGATATTTTGTCCTCAAAAAAACTGATATTCATCTATTTGGCGTTACAGTTATTTTATTTTACAAAGAACAGATTGTTTACATGACAGTGGAAGAATTCCATTACAGATGTGTCATCCGGAAAGAAATGAACATCAGGTGTGAATAAACCAAAAAAGATAAACATCTTACCACAAGCAAACCTGGAAGGAGAGCACTGATTGGAAAGAATGTTGTAGTATGCTAACATACTCTACAACTCCTCCGACAATATCCAGGAAGTTCAGGAGATCCCACCATGTACTCTGGGTTCTTGGTGCATTCACCAAGGATAGCCCATCTCTCGCAACTATCATTCAGATCCGTGCAGTTTCCGCCAGGACCAGCATCCAAGTTCTTCTCAAATGAGTCAACGTGAATCCACTTTGTGGCCGACCATTTCTCACCTTCAATCACAGGGCACCCTGCATGTAAACTGCTAGGATCTGGAATGGCATTTGGATGGAGACTGAAGAAAAGCAGGGCATCCCCTCTTCGCGGTTTTACTAAGCATTTTTCAAGGCAAGATCAGAACATGACACAAGCATCTCTGCTCGAGCAAATGGAAGACGTTTCATAAAATCCAGTTGACTCACCTGCAATTCCTTTCTTTGCACACTCGGAGAGAGTTCCATCAGTGGCAGGGGCTCTACGTCGTGAAGGTTCCTGTCAGGAAATTGTTTGTTGTATAAAGAGATACATGATCTAGTTTAGCTACGATAAACTATCAAGTATAGATTAACTTCCTCCAAGCTCCCAACCCACCTATGCTTTTCTCTCCTCCCTGGCTGACTAATGAAATAAAGAAAGCAAAAGGCAGATAAATAAAATTTATGGGCGTAGGTCTTGAAAATAGTGTACAGTGTACTTAAAGACATGCTACTGTGCTTTACAATTTTGATATTAGCTGATCTTTTGAGAAGTATGGCCAAACCTCAGAAAAAAAATTTCAAAATTAAGACTACAACTCCTCCACTGTATTTCTCTGTGGTCTTAAGTTCTCAATGCTTATGTAATTTGAATGTACAATAATGTGAATTGTGAAAGAACAGTGAAGTAAATATAAGAAATACCGCAGACCCATCAGTGCAGTGCAGACATTAATGTGGGGCCTCAACAAAATACCAACAGAAAAAAAAAAATTGATTAACCAGGACAAAATGCCAGCTACTCTTGTGAAAGGTTAGGACTCAACCATCTAAGAGAAAAGCCACAAAAATGACCTTTTGGACTAACCTCTGCTGAGGGGAAAACTGTTTCACCACCTTTGGCCACATCACTGAGATACATCAGCACAGTTGCCACTCGGTGTCCACCTCGGGCTATATTAACCTTATCAACAAAATAGTCAAAATGGGGATCGTACTTCTGGCCATGCTCATATCTCAAAACCTGTATGTCTTCCCCATTTTCTGAGGGTTCGAAGAAAATTAAAAAAAAAAAAGATCATTTTTATGCCAATTCAGGGAGAAATAACTGGAAAAAGAAAGAGCAGAAATTCTGATTTTTGCACCATGCTACATAACAGATGAGAAGGTGATTCCACTTCATGTGCTTCGAAGCTGGGTACAGACTTTGAACGAGACTAGAATCTAATTGATAAAGTAGCCTATAACTTCTTTTGGCATGGTTTTAAGGGTTCTTTGAGACAAGCAAAATGTTCAGTTTTCTTTTGGGAACAAAATGCTATATGTTCTTCCGACAGTCCTCCAAGGTCCTTCAGAAGGATCCAGACATGATGCTGTAGATTCCAAAATGAAGGCTATATGTGCAATTTAAGGAAGACCTCAGAAAAAACAGATTGGCTTGTGCAACTAGTGTTGAGAGAATGGTTTAACAATGATAGTCCTCATTTCATGCAGGCAAAAGGAAAAAATAAAAAATAAAAATTCCAGACAAAAGCATGATCTCATGCAGCAAGGATGTTTTCAGCCTCATACAGCCACACATGACCTTGGCAGGGCCGTTCGGCCTTAACCCAACCCTAGTGAGCCCTAGCTTCCTTGTACAGTCAGTTTCAAATTCTAACATGATTCTATATATAATTAAAAACAAGGATCATCTCACAAAATAAGTAAATCACTTTGATCAAGTAATTCATTTTAGCATTGTAAATACTACCCTAGTGAGACCTAGCTTCCTTGTACAGTCAGTTTCAAATTCTAACATGATTCTATATATAATTAAAAACAAGTATCATCTCACAAAATAAATAAATCACTTTGATCAAGTAATTCATTTTAGCATTGTAATTACTTTACTGACAAGAATAGAAATCCATACTATCAATTCGTACACAAAAGAAATCAAGGCACTATCCAAATAGTAACACACCTTTTGGAAGAAAGGTCCATGATGAAATCTTTTCCTCTATACCAGCAATAATTGGATCCTACAAGCATAAAGAAAGAAACGGAACTTTTAACATGTGTAACGATGCAGAACTCCAATAATTAATATAACTTCTCCAAGCATTTTATGAACAAAAACAAACGGGAGGGTGTATAACACGGGTTCACAGGAGAACTTACATGATTGGCTAAAACCCAAGACGCAAGTGGCTAAATAGAGATGACATAATTTTATTCAATCACCAAGCACTACCCAGTTCAATTTAGAAACAATATGGGGCAACTCTGGAAAACACTTGTTAAGTAACCCTTTGAAAGTTAAGAAAGATTGAACATGAATACCAAATGCGAGAAGAACTGCAATGCATATAATTTCACACATAAAAGGGAGGGGCAAGAAAAAAAAAAAAGACTAAGAAGCAACCTTTCCTTTAGGGATGAACATGCCGGAACTTGTTCGAACTTGGCTGAGCTTACTCTTTCCACTCACATTATCGGCCACCGCCGATCTCTTCAGCTCCGATTTAGCCTAAATTTACAATTCAAACAAAAAAAAAAAGCCCAATTACATCTAAGATAACTGTAAGCCGTGGATTATAATTAAGACAAATAATAATAATAAGGAATTGTCAAAAAGAACAGTTAATGGCACTCACTAGAGAGATCAGGTGATCGCATTCTAAGTCGGTAAGGAATCCTTGGTAGACAAATGCCCTGAAGCACGATGATAAAGATTCAATCTCTAACTAGAATACTTACAGATTAAGTATAAAAGATTGCAGTTCAGCTAGTTAAATGGAAGCATATTTCATTTTTCGTTTCTCCTTTGTTCTTTTCTAAATTTAGAGACATTTAACACCGGTGAGACTCGGATATGAATCTTTCCTTTGTTTTCTCGGGAAACAAACAAGAGATAGATAGATAGATAGATAGATAGATAGACAGACAGATAGAGACAGACCTTGGCTTCCAAGAAACCTGTTTGACTTTGGCCGGGCTAACGATGGCACTAGAACTTGGATAGGAGACAGACTTATGAAGGATCAAAGCGATCGAGAGCATGAACAGCGTTCGGATCTGATAGATCAGATTACTAGCCATAGAGAGAGAGAGAGAGATAGAAAGATTCTCCGGGAAAGTGCAATCAGATTTTCTGGGAAAATTAGAGCTAGAGATCCGTTTCGGTGCGTCGCATTTAGGACCAGAAGCATAGATAGAAACCAAGCTAAACGGCGACGTTCATTAAATTGTGAACTGGTCTTTTGCTTCGTAAGTTATTCAATTGTCACACCTTTTTCGAACAAAAAAGGTTCCAAGATCCAACTAATTCCACCTTTTGTCTTAACCAAACTTATGAATAAACGAGGTTACAAAATGATAAATGTTTTAAAAGACTTTGATAATGTTTAAATAATCTAAATTAGTTTCGTTAAAAAAAAAAAAAAAGTCATACTAAATTTATAAAAAAATTAAAAATCTTATATTATTTCCTAAAATATTTTTTTTATTATTTGTATATGATTAAAATTAAATTAAAATAGAGATTCAATTTTATAATTTTTATAATATATATAATTTTTAATTATCAAATTACTTGTAAAAATTTTATTTATATAATAAAATTAAATTTAAATTTAACTCTTATCGAAAATAAAGAAGTAAACTTTTAATTTTCATTGTTTGATGACAACGAACCGAACTGAGATCATTAGATTGTTCTTTGTGCGATTCAATAGTGTGACAGGTCAGATTTCACACAGTGCAGAAGGAAAGCAGAAAAGCACATTACACAAGCTGTAGTCGAACAGGTCCCAGCTACATAGAAAGAAGATTTTTCTGATTGACTCTAAACAACATAACTTTCACAGAAAGCTTTGTTTGTTTGAAATTGGCAATCTATTGTTTGATCATTCATTTTTTCCTGACCCCATCAGGTCATACTTATCCTTTGTATCAATTATGTTCTTCAGGGTTTTCAGTGGAGTGGCTCAAAACAGCCTCCATGTGTCGATTTAGTTCGTTTAACTACTTGGTTGAATTGTTTTCATCAGCTTCCAAGAGCTCCTCAGAGTAAGTCCTTTGAAGTTTTAGACTTCTGGCGTTGTTTAGTTTGTTCTAAACTTCTTTCATCCCCCTTCGGGATCTGTACAACCTGCACTGATGCAAATCGAAAGCAGTCAAAATGCTATGCTGCATATTAAAAATCCACCGTCGAGGGCCAAGCCCCACATAAAAAATGGTCCAATGCAAAACCCATCTCATAATAAAAAGGCACAACAGCTATGAGAGCGATCAAATTGAATGCTTTCCTAGATTTTTTGATTGGTCGCCTCAACTAATTGGCATCAAAAGTTGTCCATTCTCTAGTTGTTACTTCATCGAGTTCTGAAATGAAAACAGAAGTGATCCGAATGTTGCTTGTAATTAGCTGACGGAACCACACACGACTTTCTTTCTTGAAATTTTATGGCAAAAAGAAACATGCCTGGCTCATTTGAGGTCGCTGCGCTGAAGACTGATCGATACACAAACAAGCTGTACAAACCATATGGTCCATCTGTACAAAGTCATAGGAATCTGCGAGAATTGGATCAACAAGCTCCTTGATATTGTTCCTCGTAAGCAAACGTTTGGCCTGCAGAAATGATATTTTTGTTGGTAATATATTATACTCTTTATTCGGGATAAAAGGAACATACATACCCACATCACAAGGCTCCTCTGTGAACTGTCTAGAGCTTGCTGTCCAGAAATGAGCTCTAATAACAATACTCCATAGGCATAGACATCTGTCTTTTCATCAACTATGCCATGCATGAAGAACTCGGGGCGGAAGGTAACTGTCATTGTGAGAGAACAAATTGGACTGACGACAAAGTGAAAGACCTTTTATGATCCAGACAGTCGGGTGCAATTCTTGATGACAAACCCAAATGTGCCTTCAACTTTCGATACAACGTGATGACTCTATTGCTCCAGTAACCACTTTGCGAGCCCAAAATCTGAAACCTGCATACGGTTTGAAGTTCCAAAGTGAGCAATGGCAGCCTTAGGAAAAAGAACACACTACAAATTGGCAATGAAGTTGGTTATCAATTTACAGGCCAGAGAGCTCACCTCAGGCTCAGAGTCTTCCGTAAGCATTATATTAGAAGCCTTAATATCTTTGTGGATGATTCTCCTTTGGCATCCTTCATGAAGATAGACGAGGCCCTCAGCAGTTCCCGAGGAAACTTTGTATCTGATTCCCCAGTCCAGCTTTTCCCTTGGGCCTGGAAAATAAATAAGAAGAGAACAAGTACAGTAATTTGGAAAAATTTGTGAAGGAGGGACTAGAAGATTTTCCGAATGATACACAAACCATAAAGTGAAGATGCCAGGCTCCCATTAGCAGACAGCTGACGAACAATGTGCATCCCTCCTTCAACTCCATACCAACTAATTTAGCAATATTTGGGTGGTCAATATGGACGATAGTCCCGAGCTCCAATAAGTAATCAATGGTCATCTCTTCTGGGGAGCCTCTAGTCAGCCGTTTTATTGCAACCAGCCTCCCATCTTCCAATTCACCCTTATAGACTTCAGCATAGCCACCTTCTCCAATCAAATTTTCTAAAAAATAACACAGGGAAATTGGTTGTCAGCTTGTTAAGGCAAACTATTAACAACATTTTCAAAATGACCATCTTTCAATTACAAAAATTGGAAATTTTGGCGACCGTTCAAAATGTAGATTTAGATTCTGAGAGAAGTAGCAACCCCGGCTGAAATTGTCAGGTTGCATCTTGGAGCTCGGAGAGTAAGTATCTTTTCCAGGAAGGTTTCAAATAGCAGAAATCAGCATCAAAAGGAGAATTTAAAGTCGGAAACATTACATCTCTAATTCTCTTGATTTTTCTCCTAGTGAGCCTGGGGACACCCTTTTTCAGTGGAAAAGTCTTTGAGCTTCCTTTTCTGAAAACACGAAATAAGTTACTCCAGTGAATTGCAACCAATGGATTTTGTTGACCTTCTGAGCCAGAAGTGCTTGCCCCGGAAGAAGTTGTACCAGATCCTAAGCTATTTGAGCTGCTTGCATTAAGAGGTGTCTCAGTGTCTAAGGTAACTGAACATTCTTCAGGAAAATCTATTGTATAATCTTCTACGCCATTCTTTTCGTGATCCCCTCCTCCTCTCCCTCCTCCTCTTCTAATGCAAAAGACCTCAAGTCTGATACAAAATAAAGTTTTTAGCATTAGAGCTAGCACACATGCAAACAACATCATTCAATTGTGTTTGAAAGGATTATGGAAAAAAAGAAGAAGGGAAATATCAAACCATTAGAGGAGAGAGAATCAGAGAAGCCAGCTCGCTTCACTCTGCCTCCAACAGGACTAGCCTCTTTGGCAAAGCCCCTGGAACCGTTCCTGCCAATGTAAGATCATCCAAATCAAATTCCGTCATTTGAAGGACGCAGAGACGATGAAAAAGAAAATCTCAAAAGTTACAAACAAGAAAAAAAAAAACTAAAATGTGGGGAATTACAAAGAGAGAGTGTCAAAACTCGTACGTAAAATATTTAAAGATTTTAAATAGTGGGTCGGATGCACCACTGCGATTGAGATTCATTACAGGAAGTGCAATTTATATATGGCCACAAGCACCCGGTTGCCGGAATGTTGTACGTACTAGAATTTAAAACCTTCAAAAGTAGATTTGCAACATTACATGAAAGAACATAAAGAAGCTGAAGGTTGACGGACATTTTCCATGGTATGTCAGGTGGCGGTGAAACCTGAGAGAGGGGTGGCAAAAGCAAAAGGGGGAGGAGCAAAGGAATTGTGGGTGCTTGGAGAATTGGAGAGACAGTTCAGGAAGAGAGATGAAAATAGCGGTCTGCATGATTCTCTCTTTTGGCTTCTATGGTTATTCAACTGTTTGTTTTGACTCTGTTTTAATTCTAATAAAAAATAAAAAATATGTGAAATTTATGAAAATAAAAATAATTACTTATAGTAATTTATAATCTAATAAACATTTTAATAAATCAAAATAATAATAATAATATCAACAATCTACGTGCCATGTGAAAACAAGTATTACTAGATTTTATTTTCTTTTTTTTTTCCTTCCTTATATGATACATGGTACTATCAGAGGCCAAGCCGAAAACTAAATTTAACACTTGGTGGGCACCATGAGCTTTGGTTTCAAGAGGTGCAATGCTGAAAGCTTTCAGGTTGTGAAAACTGAAAAGTATTGCTCCAAGGCAAGAGATTTATTTGCATTGACGCATATAATTATTGACATGGTAGAAATTTAATCAAACATGACACAAATTTATCATTGTTTCGAAAACCTATCCAATGTAATTTTGTATACCCATGTCGACCAAATAATATGCTGATTTTATGGCATTTTTTGTTCTAAAATTTTTTGGTATGCCGTAATACTCGAAATAGTTGGCAACTCTTGTATTGGATTATTGATGAATAACTTATTATGGACTCTGAAATCCCCCTCTTCCAAACTAGGGCTTTCTGATTCCATTGCATGGGAAGGGAGCAAGACCATCCATGCACTTGAAACGTACAGCTTTGAGAGAGAACATGCAAAAATTCTACCGTGGAATTTAGTCTTTGATTGATCCCCTCTCACATAAGAATAGATATACATGTTTACGAAATCTTGCCCACCCGAGGAAAATCCACCATGGGCCCAGTTCACTAAGAGTTACTATCTTTTGAGAGGAAAGGTAAGGGCAAAGGGGCATTTTCTTTCTGTTGCGCCACCAAACATAGGCTTCCATGGTACACTCCAAGGACTCTGGTCTAAGCAGAGTTTATTGAGCAACCATCTTGAAGTGTAATACAATGTAAAACAGAAGAATACCCCTGATAAGTGCAATTGCAGTAGAAACAACTTATTAATTTACAGAAAAAAGACAATACTAAATACAATGACTACATTTTCGGATGGCTGCTTCAATGAACACCGCGAGAGATCAAACCCTCAAATACAGCATAGAGGTCTCTGTTATCTGGACCAAATATCTCATCAGCCTTCTTCAGCGTCTCCTGAGATAGTGCAGACCAATGATAGAGCTTAATTCAAGCAACTGTAGAGAAAGTGAAAGAAAGATGTGCGCTATTGGGCCAGGGGAAGGGGGGAGGGGTGAGAGAGATGTACCTCTCTTGTTTGCTTGTGGGCGTTTAATTCTTTAACATTTGCTAGAAACACACCAAATTGCTCATAAGACAATCGGTTCCTGGGCCAGGGGTTGGGGGGATGAGATTATGACCATTAGTAAGCAATGAACTTAATTTTTTGTTACTTGCCAACTATAAATTTAAGTGCAATTTACATATACCAACTTCGATGCAGTATATTGCTTAGGACATTGAAATCACAAACTCTTTGCAAGATCAAATTTTGTCCATCATGATAAATCTTTACCTGACTTGGCGGAAGAATTCTCTACCATTAACTCGCGCTCTTCCTGAAACAAACAAAACCAATTTTAATGACAAAGCAGTCAAAACAAGCAAAGCTAATACCAGCTCCACTGTTTCAGCCGAAGGTTTATCCTGGAGCCTGAATACAAATCATTGAGTTAACTGGCTACAAATTATTTAACAATGTTTCACACCCAGAAAGGATCATGATGGAAGCTAGAGGCTAATCCTTTTTACTAATTTTATCTGCAAAGTCTCCTAATTGGGATTCAATTTGGTAAAAAGAATATATCCAAAAGACAAATTTCCAATTTTCAAATTCCCATTTGAACCTGACATATAGAGGAGCTATTGTTTGGCCAAGGAGTTGTTTATGGACAGTGTGCCATCAAATGCCAATACTTTAACCATTATCGATACATGTAGCATAGCTTCCTTACATCTCAGAGGATAGGTAAGGATGTTCACATTACTAAGGTCAAAGAGTTTTCAAAGATTCCACATGTTTGAACCTTGCAGTTATTTATATACCATTTGAAATAATATTCAAGGCCAACAACATTGAGTATCCTAAGCATTCGAATAACAAATGAATTGTTTCTTAAAAACATCTCAGGACTAACCACTTTGTGACCCTGCATCAGAGCTTGAAATTGAACTGTTCGCACTTGAAGGCAGAGAAGAAAATATAGAAGACCTATCATCTCCTGACGTAGAAGATAACACCGATTGTTGTCTTGGAGAACCTGGTTTAGAGGGTCTCGTGGGAGACACTGAAGCCAATGAAACTGGAGGGGAACCAGGAGGAGTAAGCCTTGGTGTGCTTGTCTGGGATGCTAGGAGGTATCCATGTGACACACCAAGTCTTTGGGCTGCCATGATAATAAAACAAGTAAGCATAGAGAATCCATTTTCTTTTTCATTTTTCTTTGATTGTTTGGCTTTTCTGTTCCTTCTTTTTGAAGGGATGTTCATGTTGAAGGAACATGCTCAAAACAAAAATTGTCACTCACTATCTGTCTGATGGTCCTCTGCAAATGAATTTCCTGTTTCTGAGAATTGGCCCTGTACTGAAGATTCTCCTGAAGGTGGCAACAGGCCGTCATCTTCTGTAACAAATCATAAAAATGAACTTTTTCCAGTTGGTAGTCAAATCATATGGCAAATACATATGAAATGCTCAGGCTCTCTATTCCACCAATCACTAGAAAAATGAAAATTTGTGTCCTGGATAATCCCATTTACAAAACAACGAGACCATATTGTTTCTAGCAATGCAGAAGCTATATGACCTGTCAGCACTTCGGTTTGTCAGACAGATAAACAAATTGACCTAATGCATTTTGTTAAACATTTAATTAGCCAGCCTAAATTTTCCAAAGTGGACTCAGAGGAAGTTGATTTTATACAGGGATGCTTTTGCTATCCAGAGTGTTAGTCTGTTAGATATAAAGAGATGGATTTTATATTCATTCTTTAACCATAAGCAGAAGCAAGGTTCCCTGGCAAAAGATCATGTAATCGTCAATGAACCAATTTGTCATTTTATGCTGGCACAATTCCAATATGAAGATTGAGAAGGAACGGGAATGGTTAGAAAATTTTGACACATTCTAGCCTATTGCACCACCAGTTTACTCTCATAAGACCCAAGCAGAAGGCACTTGGTTTCACCCACATCCAATGTTACCAAACAAAGGCAATGCATACCAGCAGATTGAACAGCAAGGAAGGGCATAAACACTTACCGCTTGGTGTTGGTTTGGCAACAATGGGCAGAGCTCCTGCCTGTTACAGCACCGGATTAACCAAGTTCAAAAAGCAATCATCCCAGAAAGACAATCTTACATGCGAGCAACTTACAGAATTTTCTTCGTCGTCTCGAAGAGATTGCATGAGGGTCTTCCTGAACACCTCCAACTGCATGCAATTCAAACAGTTTCTAAGTGCTCACAACTAACACAAACAAGTGAGAGACTGAGCAAACTCACTCGTCAAGAAACAGCTCCAAATTTTATTCTTTGACACAATAATCAATCATCATATTTCCTAAATTTCTAAATCGAAACTCACACGAAATCAAATTACCAGACAGATAAGAGTCTTTTTTTTTTTTAAAAAAAAAAAAGGGAAAAAAATTTGAAAATTATCCCAAAAAAATTAAAAAAAAAAGAATTTTTCAGACCTTGGAAACATCTCGTTGGAGCTTCTTAACTGTATTGGAAAGCAAAGCGTTCTCTTTCACCAAATTTTCCTGCGACGGAAACAAAAAATAAAAAAGACAAATTTGGAAAAACATGAAAATGAAGGGAGAAACGGGGAAGGGGCGGAAGAAGTCGGGTCGGACCTTCTCGACGTCGGAGCGGGCCAGATGGTGGGAGATGTCGGAGAGGGAGGAATCGAGGGATTCGACCTGAGAATGGAGGTCGGCGATGAGGTCGTCTTTCTCGGCGAGTTGGGTGCGCAGGGCGGACGACTGTGATTCGAGGCCGTTGACACGTGTCGACAATGCAATTGACGTGATCTTGCGGGCGACGTCCAGCTGTTCGAATGGATCGGATGGCAGTACTTGCAAGACTTCCTCGGGCAGCTCGAAGATGGCACCACCCGATTCTTCTGTCAGCATTCTCTCAATCCTTACCCCTCCCGACCGTCCTCTTGCGGACAATTTTGTTTTATGTCTCTTGCTATTATATTCATTTTACTTTTTTATTTTAAAAAATAGTAATAATTATTAATATTTTTAAAATGATCTAAAACTATCCTTTTATATTATTTATTATTTTTTTTGGGGGGGGGGGTTTAGGGTTTTATTTTTTATTTTTTTCTGTTGATCCAGTGCTACGCTAAAATGATGACATTTGGTATATTCGGGTCTTCAAACGTGGTTCCTTACTTTGACCCAACTGGGTTGCACTCAACTTTAGACCCAGGACAATCAAAAGTAACCGAAGCTCGCAGGGAAAGTGCTTTTGGTTTCCCATGCCATGATGATTATGTTTTTCTTTTTCTTTTTCTTTTTCTTATTCTCTTTCTCGGAAAAATATATATACAAATATATTAATTATTATACATTTAAATTGATGAAAAAAAGGTTATGCTTCCAATATAAATTTTTATTTATTATGAAACATATTAGAATTAAAATACATAAACTTAAATGAATATATATATATATTACTTAATCATTAATAAATATTAAGATCAAGATGATTAAACTATAATTAGGATGCAACTCACACAATTTAATTTCATCATCATCATCATCATCGACCTTAGGAAGCATGTTCGTGGCCAGATTATTTTTCAATGCATAGACATTTGAATAAAAATAAATAATTTTGAATTTTTTTTTTTTAATGTTAAAATGAGAGGAGAATAGCATTTGCTTCCTTCCTTGCAATTTACCTCTTTTGTCTCAGCTCCTTATTGAGGAATCAGGTGGGGTGGCCCCATTAATCAAGTTGTCTCCGACCTTTATGCATATTTTATTGAGGCATCCCACTCCTAAAGTAGCCGAAAGTTATCGTTAACAAAAATCTAGTTTTATTAAACTCTAATTTCTATGCACAAAAGAGAACAGCAATTGTAAAATTATTATATATATATATATAGACTTTGGTTTGGGTATTTTAGTGATCAGATATTTAATACAAAAGGAGGAGGTCACCAGCAACACTATCCGTCACATCGTCCAAGAAGCAAAGCTGTAATTGTATAGACCTGAAAAAAGAAAAAAGAAAAAGAAAGGAAAAAACAATTTAGTAAATGTAATTGTCCGGCTTTTGTTAACATTCCATTCTATTCTATCTGGTCCCAACCAACTCAACAAAAATAAAAAATAAAAAAATAAAAAGTTTTTATAATAATAATAATAAATAATACAGAGTTAGACCCAGTCAGGTCATCGCCACTCAGACCAGACCTACCTCTCTCTCTATCTCTATCTCATTCTCTCTCTAAAACTTAATGATGAGTTGACGCGTCCATAAGTGCGAAGGTGGGTGAGAAGGCTCCTACCCAACCCCACCGGCCTTTCTCATTAGTTTCCTCTCTCTTTCTATCTCTCTCTCTCTCTATATCTCCAACCCACGCCAGATCCCCATTTCATTGCCAAAGCACCGAGTACAGACGCGCCTCACGCGCCACCTCCAACATCGCGGACAGCCCCCTTCTCCTCTCCGTCTCTCTAAATCTCATTTCTCCTTTGCGAGAAAAATAAATAAATAAAACTGTGAAAGAGAAAACAAAACCAATCTCGCTCGGTCTCGCTCTTTGTTATTATGGGGACGGAGGTTTTAAGGCCGCAGGATTTTTTGATTGAGAAAATCAGGGATTCTCCCTGTCGCCGGAGAAATTACTATGGCAACACTTCTTCTGGTTATAACCGGAAGCCCACCGCCCGGAACGAGAGGAACGACCTGAGAAAGCGCTCGTCGGAGCCGTCGGTCTCCAAGAGATCGAGCTCCGCTGACGATGTGAAGGCCTTTAAGAGTCATCAACGCTACCACCGCAACGGAATTGACAACCGGAGTCCTGTTGTGGAGAAGGTGACTATTTTGCGGCGAGGCGAGTCACTTGATTCCAAGATCAAGAGCAGCGAGGAGGTGGCCAGGAAGGACCATAGAGGCGGTGATGAAATGAACGGTATCGATAGGTTGGGTCCCGGCCCGGAAATGGTACCGAAGCAGATCAAAATTGTGGATCTGAGGTCTCCGGTGGGCAGGAAGTCTGATATGTATGCCGGATCGGCGTTCGTGGTGTCTCCGGCGCCGAGTTCGCTCCCGCTTCCATCGTTCTCCAAGAAGAAGCATGTCTCGTTCGATGACTTAGCAACCAAAGACCTCAGGCGTCTGCTTCGGCTCGATTTCTGAAACCCGAATGAGTACTCGTCGGATCTGGATCCGGATTCCGGCAAATTAAATCTACTCACTCTCTCTATCTTCTATCTACTGTATCGTCTCTTCTAATCCTCTCTGGATTTGCTGGATCGGAGCTTCCCATGAGTTTTTATTGAAGCGGGGGCAGATCCGTAAATCCGAGAAAATTACGGGGGCGAATTAAGTCAAATATTAATGTCAATATGGGCTTAATTGGGGGTTGATTATGGGAGGCTATGGGTGTTAATTTAGGGAGTTATGTGGGGTTGGAATGACAAAAAAGAAAAAAGAAGTTGTGAAGAAGAAGGAAATGAAAATGGTGGGGGTGGCTGTGCTGTGAGGATGTGGATTAAGCAGTGGCCGTTTCTGCTTCTATGTCGTGAAATTGTAAAGGCGTTTATGTGATCCTTCTTGTAATCTTAAAATAAAAGATGAAAATTAGGTGGAATTTGGGCAGGCATCAATCTTTGTTCTTCTTTCTGTTTGTTGTGAATTTTTTTTTTTTCATATTTTAATTCAATGTTTGTGTTGTTGCTCTGGATATCAAAGTTGTTGGTGCTAACTCCTACACATGAAACCAGAGTTGTAAAGACTATATGCAATGAAATGATCCCACAATATTCTGTCAGCTTTTCTTCTGTCGGCTGGTTGCCGGAGGAGTGGTTGGTGGTGGTAAATATTTGATATCTATATTAATTGTTGTAATACTCTCTACATTGGGTTTGGCAAAGCCATATTGGATAAGTTAACCATACTCAATTAACCTCTTCTGTCAGAATCGGTCAGTGTAGTCATATTTTCATCAGTGTAACACGAACACGAGTGTTGACAGATAACATCATGATCCTACAAGAGAATATCTTAAGTGTTCAACTTCCATACGCCAGCGGAAGGCCGAGAACTTGTTATTCTTATGCACTTCTGATTTGCTTTCCGGGATCTTCTGGCAGAACTCCCTTGATGAACCCCATCCACTTTCGTGACATCAACCTTAACTATGTGATGATCCGAGGTACCCTTTGAAGAGATCACCGAGTATGATCCTGGAACAAACTTGTATGTCATGCCTGGCGATGCCAAAATGTAATCTACCCGTGTCCCGTATTTGCATGTTCCTTGCACATCTAAAGGAGCCAAAAAAAAAAAACATTCTTAGCATCTCAAAATGAAACAAAGATTTCCATAATGAATCATTTGACAGAGAAATTAATCAAGGTTTATTACTTTGGCCTTTGGCGATCATGACTACTGGCTCACATTCCCCTGCAAATTCCTTTGCATCTTTGTACCCTTTTCCCTTCAGAAATTTTGTCACTTCATTCCTCGGCGTTGGCTTTCCTATGTCCTCATAGTACTGCAAGATTGAAGATAGCTTTAAATAAGAATTAAAAAAAAAAAAAGGAAAAGGATTTAAGATCATTAATTTACCCCTACAATGTCCATCCATCTCTCTGATGAGTAATCTGATCCATCCAGGGAATTGAGGCCTCCGGCAAGTATATGCGGACAGTCATTTGATTGTATAATTGCTCCCATCTGCTTCATTCTCCAATTCTCGTCCAAATGGTCAAGCTGGGTACAGTAGATATCTAGCTCTCCTGCCCATGGAACACAAATTGTGGCCTTCAGCACATTCCTGAACACACAAGCGATTAGGCTGTCAGGAAATCTTTGACTGAGGTTTTTTTTTTTTCCCAGAAAATCAATTACAATCCCTTGTCTGGGGGTCATAAAATGAGAATGAAATGAATCAGTACCTGAAATCATCATCATTTGCAATCTTTTGAACCCTCCACCTCTTGATTGGCCACTTTGACAAAATGGCATTTCCATATTCTGGCGCCCAGCTTTCAGCAAAGACATAACTCATCCCCAAGGAAGCAGCCAAATCTGATAGAGGTCTCATATGTTTCTCTTCCTGTGCCTTGACATCTTGCAGAGCAAAAATGTCAGCATCCACTTCTTTAAGCACCTCTGCAATGCTTTTGCTACTTCTCGAGCTTTCTTGATCGCTTATGTTATGAATCATTTTGGCAGGCAAGAATACCGGGGACCTCATCACAAAATTGCTTCTATAGTTTCTGCTAGAAATGATGTTAGATGAACCATCCCTTTCTTCTTCCACCAAGCTAATAAACTTGCTATGTGCTAATGATATCTCATTATCCAGAAGATCTATTGAGACCTTTGGCTTTGATCTTGAAATGTTATTTTGTGGAGACAGTTTCTCTGCACTTTTAGTACCAGTTTGCAAGGGAGATTGCTTGAGTATACCCTTAGGATAATAGTTTGCAGACTTTGGCTGAGCATCCATCTTCACAGGACACTTGAATATCATGAAATCTTCATGCTCCGGACTCAACAAGACCGATTCATCGGCCTCTGGAACTGCGGGAGCAAGAGAGAACATGGCAACATTGAACGTGGCAATCCGGATTGGCCTTTCAGAACTGGAAAAACCCACTTTTCCACTTGGATAAAGTGACGATTTCCGGAGACCGGGTTTCCATTTACATCGATCCTTGGCACTAATTTTGCCAAGTCTCCTGATAATAACCTTTGGCCTTGGACGCCTCCATACCAGCCACCTTATCCTTGACCAAAGCTTCCACAACTTGCTCCTTACAACGCTTAACATCTGAGGAGCTTGGTTTTGGAGTAGACCCTCTTGAACCCTTTCTGTCTGCTGAGGATCTTAGGCAATTGGCAGCAATCTCAAGTCAAGTGATATTTCATTGCTAGGATTACACGAAAGAGTTGGAGGCAAGGCAACGTTATTGACGAGGAAAACAATGGAGTGGTGGAAGAGTAGTTATGGGGACAAAAAGTGCTCCCAACTGCTCTAAGAGACTGAATTAGAGGTTGACTAAGTGGCAAATATTGTTGAACCCCTTCTCCAATACTCCCAAAAAACAAGCAACTGCTACCAATGAAACAATACTGTTGCTTAACTTGCTTTATGGGATTAGATAAAAAAAAAAAAAACAAAAAAAGAAGAAGAAGAGAGAACTTTTTTCTAGTCTTCAACACTATGATGTTGAAATTGGCTTCGAATGGTTTTGTTGCGTATGAGTACAAACGGAATTTCTTTTCTTTGGTAGGTACAGACACGGTGACTTCGCACAACCAATCCAAATTCCTTTGACTATCGATCCAAGATTGATAAATAATATATAAGGATTTCTGTAAACTATTGTGTCGGTCCTTGAAGCGAAAGTTGTCCACTTTAGTGAACTGAAGGCTCAAATACACATGTTACACTCAACTTAGCACTTTTTGTTGTTAAATTACATGCCTTGGAATTCCAGGAGAAGAGCTAAAATGGTACAAACTGTTCGCTTTGCTGACTTGCCTAAGCAGAACCAATTATCTAATTCTTTTTCCTTTTGTTTTTCTTAGTTGAATTGGTGGAAATAATTAATTATAAGTAAATTTTGAAACTAAAATTTTAAATCTCATCTTAAATTTAATAATTAGTGATTAAATTATTTAATAGATTTAAAATATGAAATATAGATATAAATTATCGGATATTATTAAATTTAAAAATAATATTATCAATCAATGAAACTACAATAATCAACTCTAAATGTTTTGTGTTTTAAATTTTTTTGTATAAACTGCAAACCCTTAATTTTAAGGCCTATATAGTGTTCATAGAATGCAAGGTATTTATACGCTCCTCTGTGTAACAGAAGTGTTGTTATTCCATGCACTTGTGAGATTAATTATTTACAAATTGGAAAAAGCCATGAAATTTATCTTGAATGGAGCTGATCCTCTTTAATGAATTCTACTTCAGACTGCAACTTGTGCTGCTGCTAGCCTTGCAATGGGAACCCTGTCAAGATAACAGTAATCAAGTTTGGTATCTGATAATGGTTGCTTTTGTAGGGTAGAGAATGCATATGTGGAATACATAAAATTTCCAAAAAAAAAAAAACCTGAAGGGAGAGCATGAAACATAATCCAGTCCAGCCTCTGCAAAGAAAGCAACAGAAGTAGGCTCCCCACCGTGCTCTCCACATATTCCAACCTGTTGATCAGCAGATACAAATCAAGTGTATGAAATCAGACACATCTTAAACAAGCTAACTATGATGATAGTAACTTACCTTCAAGCTAGGCCTAGCTGCTCGGCCCCTCTCTGTGGCGATCTTGATGAGTTGGCCTGTCCCTTTCTGGTCGAATACCTATGGGTGCGCAGGAACACTTGGGTGGTTATCGCCAAGCAAACATAAACACTTATTTGTCAATCATTTACATGAGCAATTCTTAAACTAACATTCATAACTAACCTCAAATGGATCACTCTGCAAAATGCCTTTGGATAGGTATATGGGGAGAAACTTGCCAACATCATCTCTACTATATCCAAATGTCATTTGTGTGAGGTCATTGGTCCCAAAGGAAAAGAATTCAGCTTCTTTCGCAATCTGTCATCGGTGAAGAGAAGACATGAAAGGGTGTAACAGCAATTAAAAATATGTGCCTGCTGTGGAAAACTGCATTTTACTCCTGCTGTACCTAGTGGCTACTGTAGGTCAAAATTGACATTAGTGTGTTATCATACCTCATCTGCAACAAGAGCAGCTCTGGGAATCTCGATCATGGTCCCCACATTATACTTTAAGGTGACACCCAGCTCAGAGAATACTTGCTTTGCCACTTTTCGTATTAATGTCACCTGATGCCCCAATTCCTGCCAGTGATGAATACTAGATGCATCAAAGTGTGAACGTTTGATCTTAACTGTTAAGCTGCATACTCAGCAGAAATACCCCAATTTTGTCTTGATAAATGCAATTGTTAGATGTTAAGTGCAAAGTGAGGAAGGAAACACATAGAACAAGAAGCCATGCATGTCAGATGGTGAAATACAATTATAATAGCATCCTTTCGGTGGCAGTTCACAGATATCCATGCAAAAAAAAAAAAAACGAAGTGAGAACAAATTCAAACCTGAGGCGTTCCAACAAGGGGGATCATGATCTCTGGAAGAACAATAACACCTTGATTGCTCATTGAGACTGCAGCCTGAAAGATTGCACGTGCTTGCATTTCAGTGAGTTCTGGGTAAGATATCCCTAACCTGTTCATACGTTAGGAACAACTTATCAACAATTGAACTGCCTTATTTATCTGATTTAGTTCTTGAGTTATTTAACTACAATTGCATATCCTTATTTGAAATAATCAGTTATACTTGAATTCAGTTTTGTATGCACATGGCACACTGTGCATAATTAAATTAAGAACTAATGCTTAAGCAGTTTGCTCCGTTTTACACAAGACATATGCTCTAGTCAACATTGTATGAAAGGAATCATAAAAAGAGCCATTTAACCTGCAGCCTCGGAAACCAAGCATAGGATTGACTTCTGACAATTTCTCAATTCTTGAGAAAACTTCATCTTCAGTCATCCCAGTTTCAGTAGTTAGGTCACCAACAATCTGTTCCAGGTCACCTTCTGGAAGAAATTCATGAAGTGGAGGGTCTAACAATCGGATTGTCACTGGAAGGCCTGAAAGGCCAGAAATTAATATTGAGTACGTTCATCCACTTCACTTGGTAGCCTGAGCTACAGGTGGATGCAGTTGTGGTATATTACAAGTTCACCTTAACCAACTTTGACAACTCTAGATATTATACAGAATATGTGGAAAACAAATAGTTAGATTACAGTGGAAATTACCATCCATTGCACGAAATATTCCTTCAAAATCTGATCTCTGATAAGGTAGTAATAGATCTAGTGCAGCCTGCCTTTGCTCTTGTGTGACTGCCATTATCATCTTTCTCACTGCTTTAATCCTTTCATCTGAAGCAAAGAACTATAGCATCCCAACATACAGAATTAAAGAACAGAAAAGGAACCAAACTGGAAAAGAGTTTCATTTCTAAACAGAGTGTACAGCCATGAGAAAATGCACATAAATATCAGAGAACCAGAAAAAGAAAAAAAGAGAGAACTGCATAGAACAAATAAAACAACCTAATCCTTTTACACTTTTGATCAGCCCTGATACAGTATCCCATAGGCCAAACAATCATCTATAGTGTTTGAAAATTCTTTCTAAATGATCAAAAAGTGTAATTTTGTCTATATTTTATTACCATGTGCTCTGTCCTACAAAGTCCAATCCCTTGGGCACCATTTTTTCTTGCTGTTAGTGCATCTTCAGGAGTGTCAGCATTTGCCATAACCTATGAATGGTGTTGTTAGAAAGAAGTTCCGTGTAGCTAGCAGCATAAAATGCAAACCTCTTATAGATATTGGGAAGATGGTACCTTGATTCGCCTTATATCATCAGCCCAAGACATAAATGTCTCAAGATCACCACTAAGAGCAGGAGGAGATGATGGTTGTTTACCCACCATCACCTCACCTGTAGACCCATTGAGTGAGATCCATTCTCCTTCTTCAATCACCATGTCTCCAATTACAGCAACCTGCAATGACAAATCAATAGAGTTGCAGATTCACAGGTTCCTCTTTGTGACTCGCTACTGTATACAAGAAGATTCAGTAGAAAGTGCACCTTCTCAATGTCATTGACACGAATATCAGCACATCCAGAGACACAACATTTGCCCCAACCACGCGCTACAACAGCAGCATGAGATGTCATTCCACCTCTAGCTGTCAAGATTCCAGTAGCTGCATGCATACCTCCAACATCCTCTGGACTGGTCTCTGTCCTTACCTTCAATCATTAAAATCGTGAACAAACTTAAGCTCCCAGCAGTGAAATTGATGTTCTACTAGCTGAAGTTGTCTAATTCTTTTGAGCAGTCAGTCATAATTAAGGAAACAAGTATCGTTCAAAGCTTGTCATTTTTGACTAGTTTGATTTAGGATGAATAGAGAATCATTTAAAGTGCAAGACAGAAGACTCATTAGCAAGCCATTATAGCCACAGAATCATAAAAAACAACCACGTTGAATAGTCCCAAGCTTACCAATCAGATGGTATCATCCTTTATTTATTTATTTATTCCTTTTCATGGTTCGCCATTTGGAATTTCTGTATAATAATGCAATCAAAGTGGGCTAGCTTAAGGGCAATACATTCTGGTCAGCTTATGGCTTGGTGCTACTTCTGGAAAGAAATAAAGCCTACCAAAATCACACTTTTTCCTTGTGCATGCCATGCTTCGGCATCAGATGCACTAAACACAATCTGCCCCACTGCAGCCCCTGGAGATGCTGGCAAACCTGTTGTGACCACTTTGTCTTTGTAAGCAGATGGATCTTCAAACTACACAAATAAAGTTGTAATCTTATGAGTCAAATTTGTAAGTATGAACTTCAAGATACAAATTGATATTCTAGATGCAGAAGTACCTGTGGATGGAGAAGCTGGTCAAGATGTTGTGGCTCCACCATTTTAATTGCAGAGCGAACATCAACAAGCCCTTCATTAACCATGTCCACAGCTATCTTTACTGCACCTTTACCAGTACGCTTGCCAGATCGGCATTGCAACATCCACAACCTATTCTCCTGAACTGTGAACTCAATGTCCTGAGAATACCAGAGAGGACATAACTCATTTCTCTTCTTTTTTAAGGTACTTTACTTTCCATTCTGTCAATGCAGACTAGGAAAATCATAGATTCAGATTGAGGCCCTACCATCATGTCTTTATAATGGCGCTCTAAAATTTCACAGTTCTCCACGAGCTCTTTATAAGCTTCAGGCATGCAATTCTTCATTGTATCCAAGTCCTCTGGTGTTCTAATTCCAGCAACCACATCCTCTCCCTATTAAAAGCAGTCTATCAGCTAAACTTGTTATATAACCATAAAAATGTTGTTGTATCAGTTCAATTGCATTAAAAGGTTATAGGTAGCTAAAAATGAAACTAAAGTATAACCTGTGCATTGACTAGAAACTCTCCATAGAGCTTCTTTTCACCAGTGCTTGGATTTCTAGTAAACAATACCCCAGTTCCTGAAGTATTTCCCATATTCCCAAATACCATGCATTGAATGTTCACTGCAGTTCCTTTTAATCCAGTAATTTGATTGATGCTCCTATACTTAATGGCCCTTGGGCTATCCCAGGAATCAAAAACTGCTTTAACAGCTAACTGCAATTGCTTTTTTGGATCTGCAGATGGTACAAAGAGAATGGCATAGGGTTAAAATCTTTTGAGTTTATCCTAAACTAAGTATTATGAAATTACAAGCATTACACAAATTACCTGAAGGAAACTCTTCACTGTTAGCTTCAAGATAAACTTTTTTGTATTGTGCCACAAGCTCTTTGAGATCAGAGGCTGTTAGATCAGTATCAAGTTTCACTCCTTTTGAATCTTTCATCTTTTCTAGCTTCTCCTCAAATAACATGTGTGGAATTCTCATCACCTTCAATAAATTAAAAGATACTTCAAACAAGTTCAGCAATACTGGAGGAAAAAGTCAACAGTGTGATGCATTTATGTTCACTCAACAGATAGAGAAAAACTTCATTTTATGCCAAGAAGAACTAGGTCCAAGTGGTTTACATTAATTGAGAAAGTCAAAAGTTGGCACATGCCAATGTAAGAAATCTATCAAAGGAACCACTTACCACATCTCCAAACATATCTAGAAAACGTCTGTAAGAGTCATATGCAAAACGCTCTCCACTTTTGGCAGTCAATCCAGCTGCCACTTCATCATTCAGTCCAAGGTTAAGGACAGTATCCATCATTCCAGGCATAGAGATCTAGACATGCATGAGAAATTTCAATCACATGTCCAAGAAGTCTGGATATTTGAATTACGAGAGTATAAAATTGTATGGACATATGAAGTTCACTCTACATTGTGTTAGCCAATTAGTTAATTACTGTTTTTATAAACATATTTGATATTTCATACATACCAATCAACTAAAAAACATGTATTTGATTATATAGACCGAAATAAAGGATATTTGAACAAACATGTTGGCGTTTATTAGATAAACAAGTTCACTGAATTATATCAAGAATTCCTTAATGAAACATTATTTATGTGTCTAAGGAATTGTTGATGTCACAGTTGTGCAAGTGATCCTTACACTTGAGATCACAATAGGAATTATTATGTTTTGATTTCACTTGTAGATTGTTCCCAATCAAGAATCGCCAGTGGAATTGAATATTAAAGTATATCAAGCACTATAGTTGCATGAGTCGATATTTTTTGTAAACTTTCTTGAATCTTTACCGCTGCACCAGAGCGGACAGAGAGAAGGAGAGGTTTGGAAGGATCACCAAGGAGAGCTCCCATGTCCTTCTCCACACTATGCAACCCCTCCAATATTTCCTCCCACAAGTTATCTGGCAGCTTTTTCCCATTCTGCTGATATTCTTGGCATGCTTCTGTTGATATGGTGAGTCCAGGTGGCACCGATAACCCAATGCTTGCCATCTCTGCCAGGTTTGCTCCCTTCCCTCCTAACTATGATAAACAGGAAACGTGTGGGGTTCCATAAGCCCAAATAACAAAACCACAATCTTGACCAATGAGACCCCACTAGAAATTCTTTCCAACAAAAAAAAAAAAAAAAAAAAAAGGCCTAGCAGGATAATTGTGCATTCTGCGAGCTACATGGAAAAATATGCTCACCAAGGGCTTCATGCTCTTATTGCCTTCGCTTTTTCCCTTGCCAAAAGTAAACACTCGCTGTGTAAATAAGAGAAGAAAAAAGGTCTCAGCTTTACAAATATGGGGACTATTAGGCAAGAAGTTTCTCCTACATATTTATCAACTAGATGATACCCACTTATACTATCCATCATGTCCCTAACTAGTTGATGCACCTAAGGACAAGGCTCTCCGGCCATCAAACTACTAACCGAAAGGCATTTACACATGTGAAAAGAATTGACGCTGTAGGTGGTCAGCCTTGACCACAACAATAATGATTGTCATGGTAAAAGTGTCTTGTTTATTGCAGACCTGCAATTTATGGCATTATAGTTCAAAACAGATTTGTCTGTAATTCAATATTCAGGTCAGGTTCCAGACTTGCTATCCAAAATAATTTTGGCACTTTACTGCCCACTTTTAACATATTTATCTTCGATAGGCCCAAATTCCAGCTCCAGTAGGCCAATTATGCCATGTGATCTGCCTGGATGCACCCCTTAATCTCACTCAACAATTTGGTGATATGGTTACCGACATAGCCATGCACAATCAAGCACCTTTTTGGGTATGCCATATTCAAAGATTATGTTTATGAACGTGAATGCATACTTTACTTTCACTAATGTCTATAAATGAGGACTCAAACAGAGCGACGACTGTGGGGTGTAGAAGAACCTTTTTGGTGGTTGGTGTTGGGTCGGATACTCGAGACAGAACTTGTGCTCGTGCCTCGCCTCTCGATTGCAGCTCATAGCTGCTGATCCTGGAGTGAGGGAAGCCATGAGAATTGATGTGCAGATCATGCCATGGATTGCCATGAACTTGGCTGCGTCGGATAAGGTGCGGGTTTGAATGGATGTTGTGTCTAGTAAAAAGATCACTTCGATCCACATGATGCTTTTCCTTGAACACCCTTTGGCTTCCCACATCTAGTGCAGTCCTGGTGAGCGTACTTTTGACTGTCCAGGACATTTTCACTTGCCGGTTTCTTCTCTAGTTCCAATGGCACTATTTCCTTAAAACAATCATCAGAATCAGGAAAAAACATTGACAATCGAATCATAACAGTAGTAAAAAGTATTAGTTTACGTTGGAATTTTTAAAATAAAAATAAAAGCAGGAGATGTGTTTGGATTTGAATTCCGTATCCATTGGTTGCAATTGTAACCGTTAATTTTAAGGGGTACATACCAATTGGTTACAACTATGAGTTGTAACGTTAGTTTAAAAAATAAAGCAAAAGGTGTGTTTCGATTTGAACTCTATATTAAGTGGTTGCAAGAAAAGTTTGTCTCATGTTAAGGAGAACCGTGGATGGTCAGGTTCTTAATTTCTAGATAAAAATAATGATTATTAAAAATTATCATATTTTTTTTTTATAAATAACAACAAACAAATGGCTAAAAATTTTATTATTTATCATATTATTATAAAAAAATAGTATAAATAATTTAAAACACATTTAATTATTTTTTGTTTTATTTTATAAAAAAAAATTTGTATAAACTTCTGTTAAAAAAATAATAATGAAGTCAAATTTTTCGTTAAGAAAAATAACATCTAATAAACAATTTAAAATAATTTTCTTTTAATTTTTTAATATTGTCCCAGACTTTTACATCATCCATCACAGCACAGAAAACTAGCACAGAATAAATGATCAAGGAAACAATTGCCTTTACGTGCTTCTTAGCTTAGTCCACTAAAACTAATCAAGCAACACTTATGTATGCTAATGTATGCATACTGTGATCTTAGCCATCCCAAGAGACTTACGGGTGAAGTTGGATGGATGAATCATTTGCAAGAAATGAAAATACGGGTTTACTGAAATATGAAAATCCAAAATGGTTTTTGATATATAAAACAAAGAAGACAGCATATATATATATATATATATATATATATATATATATAAAAGGAAAAAAAATTCCTGATAATTTGATCAAAATAACTTACCTGAAAAAATATGCAAAATAGTTCATTCCAATGGACCAACCAACCAAAATAAAAAATAAAAAAAGAAAGAGAAATGACAGTTGAACTTTATTCATTTATTTATTTTGTATTTTTGTGTGTAAGAAATTTAAAGAAAAAGAAAAAAAAATCTTTATTTTGATTATGAGCGGATAGCATGAATGGAACGGAAATTGCGGTTTGCAAGCAGCTAATAAGTCACCCCCCCCCCCCGGTCAAGCAATATTTTGATTGGTGATTTTGTGTGTGTGTATATATATATTTATATATTTTAGTTTAAATTTTTTATTAATATTTATTTTTAACAAATAATTTTAATTCTGAGAAGCAGCTGATAAAGTCAGTTTTGAAATGGATATATCCGTACCAAAAAGCTGAGATGATGCTCTATGCGACCATTTGGAAATGGAAATACATGGCATGTTTTGCAATACTTGAAATAAAAAGGAAATATTAGCTCTGTTTTGAATCCTAAGACTTTGTGCCCCGTGGCACATCCTTGGACACAAAAACCAAGCTTGCTCTTGCCCCCTCCGCCCACCTTATCATCACTGCTCTTTCCCAATCGTGACTCTGGAGTGCCTTTCATTTTCTTTTCCTGATGAAATTTATAGATTCTGCTAATTCATATGATCCTTTATTGTTACCTTTCTATTTTATCCAATACCAAGTCAGCATTTCCCTGTCAAACCCAGATTAATGGAGGAAAAAGGGTGCACAATTAAAAAGGGTGGCCAACGTTCACAGGGGCCCCAACCATCAATTCTGTACCACACTCATATCATCTTGTTGCATGAGCTAATTCATTGGCCAAATTTTGTGGATTGAGACACATTGGATACGGTTTAACAGTTAGCACTGTTGAGATGCTTCTTATGATTGAACTTAAAAACAATTTAAATCGCCAAAATACAATGGTCTTTCTTGTTTGAAAAGGAAAAGAAAGAAAAAAAAAAAAAAAAAAAAAAAAAAAAAAAAAAAAAAAAAAAAAAAAAAAAAAAAAAAAAAAAAAAAAAAAAAAAAAAAAAAAAAAAAAAAAAAAAAAAAAAAAAAAAAAAAAAAAAAAAAAAAAAAAAAAAAAAAAAAAAAAAAAAAAAAAAAAAAAAAAAAAAAAAAAAAAAAAAAAAAAAAAAAAAAAAAAAAAAAAAAAAAAAAAAAAAAAAAAAAAAAAAAAAAAAAAAAAAAAAAAAAAAAAAAAAAAAAAAAAAAAAAAAAAAAAAAAAAAAAAAAAAAAAAGAAAGAAAAGAAGACACCCTTCCTTAAATTGAGGCAAATAAATGGATTCCCCTGTTAAAAAGGTATCGGGTTCTGAACTATTGAATGCATTAAAATCGGTTTCGTATAAGATGTGCATACCGACCCTTTTTTGAGTTCGCAATAACGTCTTCGTGTCATCTTTTATCAGACTGCAAACTTTGTGCCTGAAAGCAAGCAGGCACTTTCATGCACGAAGGGAAAACTATTGCTATTCCAAGACTTCAATCGAATAATGAACATTTTGGCTCGAGAGAGAGTCGAAGAAATTTCATCTGCAGCACTTTTATTTCCTGAAATTTCGAACTTTTATATTGTAAGAAGAAAACACGAGATAGAAAGAAGCAATCATGAAGCATCAAACTTTGCAACTTAATCGTCTTGCAACTCTCAAGAGTATAACTGAAGCGAGCTTTATTCCAACTGAAATGCAGTAGCACTCAAGCCCCTCTGAGATGGAATTAAGAGTGAGCATAACATACAGGAATTCGCTGCTGAATAGGACTCCTACAAGAAGGGCATTCCTTCATTCCTTGTTTCTCATGTAGCTCGTTGCAACTAGTGCAAACCACCTGGTGGGCGCATGGGAGAAAAACCACGGACATCTCTTCCGAAAGGCACATCACGCACTCCCTTTCTCGTTTCACACCTGTCTCAGTGTAGTCATGGAAAGCTTTGACTACTTCTGACATTGAGGATGGATGGGACTCCTTTTGAACAGGACTATTCTTTGCATCTGCAAGTCTGCTAGCATAGCTTCCATCAATGCCCCTCCGAAGTGCTGCAATTTTTGAGGAGTCCTTTTTCAGTCTCAATTGGGATATTTCTATTTCAAGCTTCTGGATGTCATCTTTGTATTTCTGCATATTGGTTTCCGCTTTCAGTTTGATCGTGTCCTCCTTAGAATTAGCTAAAGTCTCAATTTGCTCTCTTTCTTTCTTTATTGAGCTGGCCCGCATGATTAGTTCATCCTTTGCCTTCTTTTCCTGTTGCAATCTAGCCTGCAACATTTTTCATCTCCAATGAGGTAGGGCCTCATAATAAAAGTTGAGGCTACAAAAAGCATGTGTTAGGACTAGGAAGAGTAGTCTTTTGAAGCCAGTGTGGCATGTACTTCAGGGGGACTGATACAAGTCCTTTTTCAAACTGCACTATCTCATCCTTTGGGATTTGGATACTTGGCATCACAATATTTGGTGTACTACCTTTAAATTTTGCTTCAGGCTAAAATTTAAGCTAAAAGTCCATCAAAAGAATTTATGGACAAAATGAACAAAGAAACGGAAAATTGATGTCAAAAGCTGTTTCAAAAGCACAAAGGAGTGCATGTACAGGATACCAAAATGATTAAGAAAATTCCCAACCTCCAACACATTTTTTTCCGCCTATCTCCTCAGCAACCAGAAACTTAGGGAAAGAAGTTTACTGCAACACATTTAAGTGTGAGACATGACTTAAAGACACTCTGGCTGACAAAAGCTTGATCAAGACACACAGCACTGCAAAAGATTTTTGCTCAAAGGGAATCTAACAGATGTTTTACTCATAACAGTGACATGTATCATATGCTCCTACTGCATTTAGATCACTTATGTGCAAGCGCACACACATGCCGGCAAGGTGTATGCTGATTTGTTTTTCCCAGTAGATGTATAAACTCCCTGTTTAAAGCAAGCAATAATTACCTCTAGGTATGCTCTCACCACATCAGTCTGTCTGCTAAAAGGTAGGCCATTGCACATGTTTCAGTGACATGTTAACTGCACGCAACACATGCATAAACATACAAAAACATGTTTCTGGTCAAACATTCAGAACCCTTACACTTTGGCATCAACCTAATTGGGCGGTGTAGCCAACTGTTCCTTCCATAACATCTATTAAGCACTAGCATCCTCAACCTCTAATAAATAGCTAAAAGATGCAAAACATCTAATGTTAAACATTTGATCAGGTCGACATGTCAGCAACAAGAAGCCTGTTGGTCCCAAACCAAAGAAGTAAGCAATCACAAATCAAACATTGATGAAAGAATCAAGATGGTTGGCTGTAAATTTTTTGAATTTTGGAAGCAACAAGTGTTTCTAGTTTGCACTAGTGCTTTGTAATTTTTTTTTCTAGGCCCACTATTTTGCAAATATTTGCTCAAGATCATAATTTCTATTTTTGTAATTATCCTTCTAGTTGATAATCATTTTTCCAATTCAATAATTTCCGTTCATCATTTCTCTCAATTACCCCAACTCTCTAAATGTTATCCGTGTCAACCAACCTCCAGGGACATACCTTTATATGATCTTATCTACTTATCAGAAATTTTTTCGAATAGATGAAATTCAAGTCAGTTAAAAAATAGAATTCAGATTTCTATTTCCATACATATGATATACAATTTCATAAGATACTTATAATTACGATGGGTTGCCTGGGACATCACATTCTCAACAAGTATTTTTAATGTCATGAAAGTTAAATTGCCTTTGCAACCTTTCTAAGGAAATCATACTGAGAGGAGGAACATGAGTGTACAATTTATTTTCACCCATATGCTACCTATACATGCAAAATACTTTCAGCATTTTTGTTTTGGGAATTTGATAATGTCATTTCATATCCCCTGATGAGCAATGACTAAGAAGGATAATAGATCTACAAGTGACCATGAATGAATGAGTGGCAAAAAAGTCCAAAGGAAGGGTGAAGCAATTAAAGGCTGGAAGAAAGAAAGCAAGATTTCTGACTGGTCCTGTGGTTGATGATGGTTCAAGCAATTTGGGATCTCATGTTAATAAGTTGGCAGATTGCAAAGAGAGTTATTTTGCATGAAAAGAGTTTAACTCAGTCTTTAGACGATAAGTTGGAAGAGTCATTAAAGGTACAATCTGGCTTGACAAGGAAGTCTCGCACTATTTCAAGTTTGAAGCCAGGTAATAGGGCACAGATTCGAGAGGATGGGTTAACTCCCACTTTTGAAGGTACTTCTGGAGTCATGATGCCCATGGCAGAAAGAAGACTTAGATCTGCTTCTGCCATTAATGTTGCTTGTGAAGATTTGAGAGCTGACAATGGCTCCCAGCAAGTTGGTGTCACTAATCAATTTGACTCTGCCTCAGGAAAAAGAAAAAAGAATAAAAAACCTGGGAAAATCCAAAGGTTTGATAATACCTCATGTAGAACTTCTAATTTTGAAAAGAGTTCCATAATTGGTCTTACCCATCAACTCCACATGTCAACCACATTAAAAAATTAACTAGTAGGCACATATTTGGGTAACCTCTCGTAAAGATGGAACCCAAGTAGATTGACAATTCGCATACATACCTCATGTTGTTCCTGTAGTTGCTCAACCTGCCCTAGATCCTTTAGAAGTTGTGCAACCTTGCGTTTTTCAGTCACCAGCTCCTCCTGGAGCAGGGTTTTCTGTTTCTCCCATGATTGATATTTCAGCAGTGTTGTCTTCTCTCTCTTTAACACTTCCTGGCAGCTCACTGCTGACTCTGCTGCACGTATTTTAGCAGCATCCATCTCTTGCCTCAGTGCAGCTTTCTCCACCTCGAGCCTTTGGACAGCAGAATTTGCTCTCTCTACCTGTCCACTAGCCTTGGCCAAAGCATTTTCCATCTCAGCAAGCTTCTTCATTGTGTTCTCCTCCAAGACTCGCTTCTCTTTCTTCAGTCGTTCAACTTCTTCTGTTTCTTGCCTCAGTGACTTAAGTTCGGCCTTGTCTTTACTCAGCCTCCGAGCAGCCTGCATAACTTTCTGATTTGCCCACTCTGTCCATTCTTGGAGCTGATTTTCCAGTTCATGCACCCTAGGGAGCAGTTTCATAATCATTTCATCCTTCTTGTCATGAGAAACTTGTGATTGAGACTTGTCATAGGTTCCTCTAGTATAAACATAATCAGAAGCCTCGGCTTGGCAGCCAACAGCTGTTGAAGAGGAGGTGACTTTTGTTGGCAGGGAAAGGGAAAGCTCAGTATCGGCAATCGGTAATGCAGGTGGATTGCTGGCTGCAAGTAGTGCTGGTAGGGCATTAATTTGAGGCAATGTGGATGGAATACTGGTCTCTGGCACAGAAGAAACTGTATTTGAAGTTTCTAAATTAATGGATGCTGAGGAAGAGGGTTGAGGATTGCTCAAAAGATTCTGGTTCCCATTATCTTGAGGTGCATCCACTGCCATCGCCTTACTTAACCTTATTGCAGCATTCTTGATATTAACAGTCGAGTCTGACACAGACTTCAGTTTCTTATCTGAGATCAAACTACCCAAACCACTCAGTTTCCCTGATCTTGAAGATCCTTTAGACCCATATGTCCGGTAGCTCTTCTCAAGATGAAGTGACTTCTGTCGAAGTATGTACTCTCTCTTGTTGCTGCCAAAATGGACCTTTTTACTGACTAAAAATTTATCTTCCACCACTGGAGAGTGAGACGTTCCAGCAATGCTGAATGATTTTTCTACTGGATTGAATGTAGAAATTAATCCCTCTTTTTCGGAGACCCCTCCACTGAGAGTAGCAGAGTTCTTTGGTTTTGCCATGTTTGGAGTCCCAGATGGAGAACTGCGAGAACAAGCAAGAGAAGGTATCAATTTAGAATGATCATGAAGATTTAACTCAGAACATTTGACTTCTGTTTTCAGCTGTGGTTGGGTGGAAATTGAGGAAGTCCCATTAGATGAACTATCAGGGACAAAACCACTCAAGGGATCACCATTTGTTGCACAAGCATGAGAAACATTCATGTCACAGATTAACAACCACCACATTGCATCCCCAGTGCTGAAGAAAGGTCTAACTTCTCGGAGAACACAAACCAATTCTGCCAATATATATTTTTCCAGCTGCTGTAAATCGTCAAAGCAGTGTTCCCTAGAAGGACCAAGCTCTTGACCATTCCTAAGAAATGCCAATGTGTTATCCACTATGTTTGACTCAGTATCTTTACATCCATAACAAAGGCTAGACCTCAAAATGGCCTTCATGGCAACTTCTTCACTATAACCACAAGCAACAATTTTTTTAATTGCACCCTTGAAGATTGCATCCAGATTGCTTAACGCAAGTACTTCCAGCTGGGATTCTGTAAAATCACTCCAATCGGTATCATGGGATTCCTCGGACTCCAACTCTTCTCTAGGCTCCTCGGATGAACCTACCACACTAGCTAATTCAAGGCCAAGTTTCAATCCATCATAATAGTCTTGATTAACCTCAGTCACACCACACAGGTCACACGGACTAGATGGCCCATGTCCTGGGGCTGCTTCAAATTTCTCAGCGGAGAATTCATATCCTGGGCACTCAACCAGAGGTGAAGGTACAATCTTATTCGGGTCACTTAAGGGTGGATCAGTTCGAAATTTTCTCTTATTCTTACTTCCTTTCTCTTGGCCTGATACTAATGCTGACAACTGATCACCACAACAACTACTGCGACCTTTAGTAACCATTGAGGCCATATTAACCTGCAACAAAAGGGGAGAAATCATCTCCATCAATGAAGTCATCTCAAATCATTAATCATCAACCTGCTAATTCTAAATGTAATACAAATTCAAGATATAAAACTTAAGAAATGAACAAAAACTCTAGAAGCCACTATAGAAAGCTCCTCAGATCATCAACTGATAAATTCATTGCACACACACACACTACAATAATAACAATAAAGCCTTATTCCAAAATTTAACTGGGGTTAACTATATAAACTTTTCTTGCCATCCCGTTCTAAACTAACTTTGGGGTGACATTTAAATTGTTATCCCCAAAGTGAAGTGAAACATTTGCCAATAGATGAGAGGCTACCTTTAAACTTAGTTTTCCGAAACTGCAAAACACATGTGAAAACAAAGGGAATGCCAATATGCAGAGAAAATCTGTCAGAGAGTTGAGATACTTGTGTTGTGGCAAAAAGAGGAAGCAATAACGTTACCCTCACATTGGATCTGTGCAGGTACATGAAATGGGAAACATATGACAATTTAAGCATTAAAAGCCCCTCAATGGCAACAGGGAGGTATATCACAAAAGCAATTTCAGTGGCCAAGGATGAAGCTGTAAGCCGATACATCCGCTCACCTCTCACATGCATCATATAGACTGAGCAACAATACTAGTGAAACATAATAAACAGAGACTACCGACTGGATTAACAATATATCAAAACAAGGGGCAACTCCAGCGTTAGTCGGTCCTTATTCTGCAACAAGGTTCAGTTTGATAGCTCAAAGGAACATATCGACATAAATATCACTTTAACAATTCTCTCCGACGTTAAACTGAAGGCAAGAAGACAAAACCAGAATTTCTGGATCGCCAATCAATCAACTCTAAAAGTACTCGTATAGAAAACACCTATATAATTAATACATTGAGCACATACCCAGATGAAAAAACCGTGATTTATCTACACCCAACAGATGAATTTGGACAACAACCCATGATCAAGAATCAATCAGTGGATCAAAACAGCTAAAATAAGAATAAAGTGAAAAAAAATATCCCCTAAAACAGAGTACGAGGATCTGGAGATTTATGATCGAGACCATACCGGAATCGTAACTCGTTTGTTTCGACCGAAATCAGAGGTGTCTGACACCAATCTCAGAACATGAAGGAATAAACAGCAGAAAATAAAATTGTGATCTTTTATATTTTCGTTTAAACTTTTCCTTTTTTTCTTATTTCTTTCTCAATTTTCCTGGATAAATGAAGTGCATGTCCTCTGTCTCTCTTTCCCTGTATCTGTCTATTTATATATATATCTATATATATATATATATATATATATAAGAAAATTAAGAAATTAAAAGAATATTTAGAGAAATTTCTATGCATATATATATAATATTTTATTTTATTTTTCTTGTTTCTCATTATAACGTGCCTACCAGTCTGGTAAGTAACCAATGGTTAGAGGAAAATAGGCCCACACTCAGTCAAGAATGGGATGCCTGTAATTTTCACTTTTATTGTTTTTCCTTATATTGACTTTGATATATCCCATCTATACACCTATATATATAATTTTATTTAAAATTTATAAATATTAATAATTTTAATTTTTATGTAAATCTCATGTACTAATAATAAATATCAATTTTGATCTATTATTATATTATTATTATTAATTTTTATAATATAATAATTAAAATTTATCTCAAAATTTAATTACACTTGTATTAACATTTTTTAACAAAATATTATAAATTTGTTTAGATTATAAGCTCAACTTTAAGTATATATATAGATAGATATATATATATATATATATATATATATTTTTTTATTAAAAAATATATATTATAAATTAATCCGTTATTATTAATAAATTATGGATCATAATTTTGAGCTAATTAATTACTATATATATTCAATTTTTTTAAAAAAATTAATAATTTATTATTAAAATATTATTATACATAAATATTTTTATGTTAATTTTAGTATAAATAAATTTAAAATTTAACAATATATAAATTAATAATATTTTCTTATTATTAAAAGAGAATTGACATAAAAAAAATATTTAAACTTAAATTAATATTAAAAAAAATTGTATATCAATTCATCTACTAGACTACTATCTTAGGTCATATTATATAGTAAATATAAGTGTAGTGTTAGATCAAGGGCATGCTAGTAGGTGGAGAAGACTTTTATTTATAATGATGGTTAATTTTAATTACCATTGAAAGAGCATTAAATGACACCCAAAAAAAAATATATATCTCATAAGATATTTTATAACTTCAAATTAATTTCTGATATGCTAGAAAATTTTCGTTTATAGAAAAACTCAGTCAAAAATAATTGAAATCAAAGGCAAGAAATTTCGAGATTAAGAGAATTTTTATGTAAAGCTACTTGAATTTCCTCTATGAATGATTTAAAAGAAAAAAAAAAAGATTTATTATTTTATCTTTACACGTTACAGAAAATTGAACTGCAAGCCGTTTTTTTTCCCCCATGACCGTCAAAAGTCTTGTGTTTGTGTGTGAGAATCGCAAGAAAGAAAAGTGGAGGGACAAATGAATAATATTGCACCGCCGACACCAGTACAGCAACCGCCCACGCCTCCTCTTCATCAGAGCGACGCCGATGACGACGACGAGAACGTCAAACAACTCCAGGAATGCTCATCTCTCTACCTCTCCCTCCAGGTGGCCAAGAGTATTTCTATCTATTATTAGGCTCTGATGATATTGATATATATATATATATATATATATATATAGATATATAATATTACAGGTTATATGAATGAAATGCTTGTTGGGGTTGGGTTTTCATATCTGGGCATTGGATTTTCAGGATTGTCTTATCAATAGCAACAGGAACTGGAGATCTTGTCAGAAGGGTATGCCCATAAACCTTTGACTCTCTCAAACATTTTTAAAAATAAAATAAAATAAAATTATTTTAGTTAAAAGTCACTTGGGATGTTACTAAGTAGTTAAAAATGGAAAAGGAGTGTAATGTTAACTTTGTTTTTTATTTTTTATATTTGTTTTTTTTTTGGGGGGGGGGGGGTTTATTGATTTTGGGTCAACATGGATTTGTGGTTACAATGCTTTGTCTGTTGAAATGATTAGCAGAGGTTCAAGCTTTGAAGGCATGCAATGAGAAGAGGAAGGAGAATGACAGAGGGAAGTGAAGGACTTTCTTTTTCCCCAGTTACATAGAGCTTCATTCCAATACTGAGCCAACCTGGATTTTTGGCTTAAATGATTCCTATAACCACTTTTTTTATTTTTCTTGTGCCCTTCACTCAAATTTTCAGAAATTTGGGTTACTGTTCTTAACTCAGCTGCTTCTGTGATGCCTGACAAATTGCTGTTGACAATTGGCATCTCATTTATCCGTCTCGATGAGTTATGCCGCTTATCTAATGCCAGAGTTTAGAATTACAGTAAGCTGTCATGACAACAAATGCTTTCTCCATGTCAGGATTGAACTTCTTTGGCATTTCGATTGTTGAAGAAATCATACAATGTTTTGCCTGACAAGAGATGGGGCACTACCTCTTCTATGGTGCGCATTATTCAGGGACACATACGAAGCCATTTTCTATTCTTCTATTAGATTCTCCCTTCGTGACTTATGATATATATATATACATAGTTCGGGTGGCAAAAGGCTTGAACGTCATGGATTGGACTACTAGCGATAGGCTTATTACTGATGTGAGTAAAGTGCATGAGGTGACGAGTTTGAATCTCTACAAGTTCAAACAATTCATGCAGGGTGTGGAGTCGTAGGCCTTCATTTTATGCTGTCTATGTGGACGAGACGCTTTGCACGAGTCTGAAGTTCACCTAACAAAATGCAGGGCTCCTCCCCATTATATATATATATATATATCATAGGGGGGAGCGCTGAATTTTGTTAGGTGAACTGCAGACTCGTGCAAAGGGTCTCGTCCACATAGACAGCATAAAATGACGGCCTACGACTCCACCCCCTGCATGAATTGTTTGAACTTGTAGAGATTCAAACTCGTCACCTCATGCACTTTACTCACATCCGTAATAAGCCTATCGCTAGTAGTCCAATCCATGACGTTCAAGCCTTTTGCCACCCGAACTATGTATATATATATATATATATTAAAAAAAAAGGGGCTAGACATATCACGAGTATGTAGCATTTCAATTGTTCCCTTTGTTGAGGACAAGCAAATGGAACCTTTCGATGGATTCATAAGTGACAGGACATTGAGGGAGTGGCTACAGTGTTTGACAAGCGAATCACCTCTACAACCTGATATTCGCTGGACCTGGTCCTAACCCACTTGAATCTTTCTTTGGATTTCCTTGAAAATATGAGTGACCATGAAAGTGGTCCAAACCATTGTATCTCTGCCCTCAATGAGGCCTAGGAAATTTCTACCACTGCCAAAATGGAATCAAGTTAATGTTTTGAATGCCTATGGCTCTTATTCATTAAATTGTTTCTCCTGTTATCTGTTTCATACTTTTTAGGTTCTCTCTACACCACGCTAATAGGCAACGAAGTGCTTAGATGAATCAAACCAAGGAACAAAATACGTAATCAGAAAAAAGAGGTTAAAATGGTGCTAAGCTAGTTACTTGACTATGTGGTTCCAGGAAGCTAGTTACTTGACTACGTGGTTCCAGGAAGCATAAGAGGAACCCCAGTTTAATTCGGAAGTGAACAATCACCGTGTCAACTCCATCCAACTTTGTAAATAAATAAAGATATAGCATATTATCCATCAGAGAGATAGTATATAATAAGTATATCAACTCTATGCTTTAAACAAGGTAGGCCTACTTCTAGTCAGATATTCTGTCCACCCAGCACGAGTACAGAGGGCAATCGATATAGGCCACGGCTACATCAATTTATCATGCTCCGAAAGGTCCTCTTGTGGATCACTTGCAAAAGTAAGGCTTTGTCACTCGTGAGAAAGCTTATATCAAGCACACCAGAAAGTCGCATCCCATGAAAACAACCCCATAGCTGTAACATTATTGGACTAGCAACAAACCAGAGGCCAGTGAATGAACCAGAATATCTGGTGCAAGCACTCAATACCATTGAATAAGACGTGTGCACGTTGCTCAACCCAACGAGGATTGGATTCGTGTGTAATTTATTTGTCATATGTCTGCATGAACTCTGGCAATCAGACTGATATTGGACACAAAAATGAATTATCCCAAGTTAGATGCTTTTGAGGATTATTTTACTCCTTCCTATTTAGTCTTCAGAAAGACAGTACAAGGTTGAGTCTCAGAGCTGTAAGCTACATGAAATCTCTTCTTTCTTAGACAGTCTGAAGGAAAAAGCTGTCTTCACCAATTTCAGGATCATCAATTTCTAACCTCCAGGAACTATTCCAACTTTGATTTGTAATTCATCCTTCTGGAATGGGAGGTGCAACGTTGCAGCAGAAAGAAGAGTATTATGTCCTTCTGAAGCCGTCTTGTCATTAATCATATATGCATTGCCTTGGACATCCTTTAGTAAATGCGTCTTTCAACAGCAAAATGTTTTGCTTTTAGTGTTGGCAGAGGTACCATCAACCCCATCCTGATACATGCCAGAAAGTCAAATCACATCATTAACCAAGATATCAAAAGAGTAAATTTCTTAGATCAAATGGTTAAAGCAACAACAAAGCAGAATAAGTTATGTTCGACAGCTTCCTAGAGGCCATATTAATCGGACTACATGGTGAAAAAAGCCAACAGAATTCCTTGGATAATGATATGCATCTAAACAGAAAAAGACAGCATAGTAGACACACCATTTCCAAGGGCCTGTGATGTGATGGAGAAGGAACAACAATAGCTGGGTTTCCATTTATTGAAAGTTGCGCATCAGATAATCCACTTTTTATTGAATCATAAATTCCTGATCCAGAAGTAGTGGAAATGTCAGACATTCCTTTTTCTGTCCTTGAATTTGGTGGATTCCTAGTGCCTGCAGTGTTTCTGTCTGTAGTGCCAGCACCTAACTGTAATAAAAAAAATATCAGGACAATCTTATCCATATTGCAGTCAAAAAAACTACACGTACTAATTGAAGATTGAGGCCATAATATGCAAGTTAGAGCAAAATTTAAAAAAAAAAAAAACAAGATGCACAATGCCAACCAGAGGAGGCTTCAAATGCTGCTTACATGAGACAGGTCTTTAATATGTACAATGATGATGGTAATATCATCTGTCCGATTTTCATGCTCCAACCACAGTTTGTAAGACTCTCCAGCAATCGCAGCACATCCATCACGAGGACCTGTATATCTTGCAGCCTGTGAAGAGGCAGATAGTAAACATGTTAAGAGAGAGAATGGCAGAGATGAGAGCAATGGAAAACAGATGTAACACAATATGGCTTGGTTAGAAAAGCATTAAGGAAGCAGGTTTGAGTCATCTAAAAGCATAGTGCGTCCACATTTTAATATCAATAGTTCTTTTCCAGGGAATCTCAAATGGCTAAAGGAAACCATAAAAACCAAATATATTACCATAAATAGTGCCTTGCGAAAAAAAGTTCATTCAATTCTAGATTGCTCAGCTTATTTTAACAAGATGAAGCTCCTTTTTTCAAATTGTAAATTATGCAACAATTAACCTTCAAAGCCCATCGACAAACAGCAGGTGGCAATAAAATGTGTATAAAGAAAGACCAAAATCACAAGACTTGCTTCACTGAAAGACATTTACAAGCATAACTATAAAGGATATTACTTTATCAACACATGAAATCAATTGGCTAACAGGAATTCAACAAATGAAAAATAAAAACAGCAGAAGGTCGTAACTGATAAGTCATACCATATCAACCACAGCTGATTAGGTGTGAGCTGAACCATTGATACCTCTGGAATCGCAACAACACCAATGCTCTCAGCGGTACTATCTCCTACACTCCTTGTGAATGCAGTTCCAGGATACATCCCATTCTGCACCCACAACCTTGGAGGATCCACGCCTTGACTTTCCTCATCACCCCACATCTGTATGTCAGGGTCCTTAAGCCCTTCCACTGATCAAGACTCAAAACTCTTGCCCCAAAAAGCTTCACCCTCTCATACTCATCCTTCCTAAATGGTGTTTGATCCCATGACAAATCCTCAGCCACAATTTTATCCCCCTTCTTAGTAGCAATCACAGCCCTCGAATCACCCACATTGGCAACATAGACTGTATCTTCAACAAGCAGAACCGTTATAGCGGTTGTACCACTCATTGTATCATCAATTTCACTATTACGTAATTCATAGTTTGTCATCAAGAACGTTGAATCATAAGCTTTAGCAGGGTCATCCAACGGGGGATCATTTGCTAATTTGTCAACTAACTAATCTTTAACAAAATTCGAACATTGTGTACCAAACAGACCATGCCCATCGAACACTCCAAAGAAATGGATACTCGGGTTACCTAGAAGCTGTGTTCTAATGCAGAAGCTATCCTGATTTTCTTTATCAGGATAATCCGGATAGTAACCTCGTTGAGTTAAGACCGAGTACTGCAACTCGAAATGATGTGAAGGGACGGGCACCACCTCTAGTAATCTTTGCGCCAGTATGTGCTTGTTATTGGTATCCCTGTACGGAGCAGCTACTTCCCTGCAGCCCCTTGAATCACCGTCCGAGCACGATGGATAGCGGCTACAAGACTTGCTGTGCACAAAACCCATGTTCTTGATGGAAACCCAAGGACAAAGAATATTGAGCTTGCAGAGGGCACACCTGATGTAAAAAGCCTAAAAGACTTGGGCCTAGATAATCAGAAAGAAGCAATCTTTAGCAGAAATAAAGGAAATGGGAATCTTTTGATTACAACCAAGAAGCCGCATGAAAGATCGTTTTTGTGAAAAAAAAAAAAAAACATGTTCAAGGAGAAGAAATGAGAAACCTGTGCAATATAAGAACAATTCTGAGAGTAAAAAATGAATCTTTCTCACAAAAAAAAAAAAAATCAAAGAACACCTTATAAGAAACCCCAACAAGAACATGAAGTAGAAGAAGCAAAAGTCGGAAGCATTTTACGGTCTCTGATCAAATCACACTGTAGAGGATTCCCTCTCGTGGGGTTTTGAGAAAAAAGGGAAAGAAAGAAAATTTTACCATTTTGGGGCTCGAGAAGAGGGAAAAAAAGAGAGCTTATTGTACGGATGTTATAGATTTTCACGAAAGTACTGGACATAGAGGTTTTCGATGATGACGTAAATTGTGGGGTCTCTTGCAAAGGATGAGGAAGGAGGCAAGACATACAGAGCTGACATTCCATGTGTGCACGGATGGTTTTGCTTCTTCAGAGACACAAACCCATTTCTCCAGAAAAAACACAACATAAAACAGAGAGAGAGAGAGAGAGAGTCGGCCGCCAGGGACACACATACATAAATCTAAACGAAAACGGAAAAGACTCCAGTATATAGGCTCACCTTAGCAGAAACTTTTGAAATTCAAAATTATATTTTTTAAGCATGCAAAAAAAAATAAAAAACAGAGTAATACCATGACTTTACCCTATAAGAGCAAACAATGAGGGCCAGATTATCTCGCCATGGACTTTTATGGCGAAAAAACACTCTTAAAAGCCCAATCTTAGTGGTATCATCCCATCTATCACCCTAGAAGAGTAAAACTAGGATTGCCATCAATACTTAACATTGGGGTTAACACTTAATATTGGGATAAGAAAAGTTAGATCAACACATAATAATAAAAAGTAAAATATAATTGGTTTATATATTTTTATTATTTTTTTATATCATTTTATGTCTAACTTGTTTTAAAAAAATTATTATTAAGTCATTTTCTTGACTTTAAAGGTCTTATTACTCTTGGTTTGTGAGGTGTATGAAATGGGTCTTAGGCTCTTAGCTCTCTCTCTTCAATTTAAACTAATGCATGAGATCTTGGTCATCTTGTCATTCATTTTTCTTAGATTCGAATCATAGCATGATATCAATTGACAATAGACGAGAGAGACTTTCGTGTAAGACCTTTGCCACAAGACAAGAAAAGTTGAAATTGCTAGAGTTTAGCTTTGAAATTGACTATCTCTTACAAGGCTACGTTTTGGACGTATTAGTGTAAGAACCCCATCAAAAATTCAAATCCTTTACTTTTGGTGGCTGGTTTTGACTTGCCTCAGGATTACCATTTGAGTTATAACATATCCAGCCTAGTGCGGGCATAATAATAATAAGTAAATAACTCTATTTTCTCCATCTTGTTTCTCCAAACACGAAGAAACAACAGCACCTGACTCTGAACCATGGAAGGACGTGATTTCACAACTGAGTTAAATCTCTGTATTGCAGTTGTTCTTGAACCATTCGACATTTTTGTTCATTTTCATAGTTCCCAATGATCCCTTTTGTTTAACATAGCAAATGAATTGGAATTAGTTAGTCAAAGACAAGCAAGAGAGGGAAACTATAGTACTTACTACAATGCAGCAAGCTCATTAGAAGAAACTCTGCAGTGATAAATGCAACTATAGCCATCACTTTCATTGAAGGTCATTTGTCTCGTGCATTAGGTAGGTTAGTTCTCGGATGTTTCAGCTTGTGCGTGGCCAGTGTTGGCGGTGTTCCTTTAAGATGAGAGAGCATCACGTTCATGGATCGAATTAGAAGGCACCCCCCCCCACCAGGCGCCCCGCGCAATGCAACACCCGAGCAAATGCCCCTTCATACAACAAGGAAACTGGCGTTGGAAGGAAAAATGTTTCTCGAGAGTGCAAAATTAGGAGACATCTTTCCGCAATGCAACTTAATCAAACACACACACGAACGAATTTATACTATAAATTCTTTAAATTTTAAAATTTTATTATATGAATACCAAGATTAGACTACCTAAATTTATATTTTAAAATGTTAATTATTAATTATATAATTAATTTATAATTTATTAAGCATATTAATTATAATTAATAATTAAAATTTAATAACATAAATAAATTTATATATAGTTGTTGTTCTCAATTATTGTATGTATGTAATTTATTTTTTTTAGTGAGTTGGGGGGGGGAGTTTTAATAGACTTAAAATAGTTGGAAAGTTGAAAAGGGCTCAAGCCCATGTTAGGTTTGGATTCTGCTTTGCCATCTCCAACCCAATCTGTTTTTAAGCGTTCGATCAAGAACTAGAGATGTCTGCCATTCGACATTATGACTTCACATTTATTAAAAGATTTCAATTGGTTTGTAGGACCATACTTCAAAATTTAAACTTAAAACTAAGGATTCAAAATGATTATTTCATTAAATTTTGTGGTAAAAGATTTAATTGGAATTGTTTCCAAGTGATTACATTTAATTCCTTGTATGTTCTACTTGGGACGATTGGAATGAAAATGGCATTGCAAGTGTAAGATGGGTGGAAGACACAGCTGCGGAGGACTCTACTCTGCTTAGTTTAAAAATGCATCCTCATTATGACCCATCTGTTGCAATTACAAATGGTATGGTTTCATCAAGTTGCCACATCCGCAGTATACACTTTTGGTGGCAAATGATTCATGGAGTAAAAGGTGGGGGGGGGGGACATGGATCACAGACGATATTTGAGGGATGATGGTGTCTCTTTTCAAGAGCCAATTAGGGTCACGTGTATGATCTATGCATATATTATATAAAATACGACAAGGGGGGAGCTGTTGCATTGAATCATTTGTACATGCCAGATAATGCATAACAATGAATCAAATTGTGACTTCAATATTATTTATTCATTTCATATAAAAAAAATAAAAAAATTCCAAGCAAGAGCAAAACCCCACCTGCAAAATGACCAGGATTGTTAATTTTCTGGAAGAACCCAATATTTAATTTGCATCCTACCAAGCCAAGAACGTGTTTAATCAGTTCAATTGATAGCTGGTGACCATAACAATTAAAGACTAATATATTACATAAGCAAGATGGTGAAGGGGAAAAAAAAAAAACTAACTTAATAAAAAGAAAAAGAAGGGAAAATAGAGGAGAAATGAAAACAACAATGAGAAAAGAGAGAGTTGAATATAAAACTGAAAAAGAAGAGCACCTCTTCACCCTTCCACTTCCACCACCAACACAAATAGGAAGGCTTTTTTCAGGATATTGATAATTTTTATAGATATTTCCATTGCCAAATTCTCTCACACCCTTCCACTTTTTTTTTTTTTTTTAAATGTGAAAAATAAACATGTGATTGAATATAAATTTATAAATATATAATTATAATTGAGACATGTCTTTATGTATATTAATTAACAATAACTAATAATTATAATTATATATTTGTAAATTTGTATTTAGCTCGTAACTCTCACATTTGTTTTGGTTTTTTTTTTTTTTTTTTACATAGATAAACTCCATTTTCATCATCAAACCGATAAACCAATCACATATTGCCACATCATCGTCCAGCCCTAAAAATTTTTCATCTAGTTAACCTCTAAACCTCAAGGGATCAACCTCAAGGAGAATGACTATTTCCGGCGAGCTGTGAACGATTGGAACACGACGCTTCCGCTAGCCGGGAAATCATCCATGGCACAACTCCGGCATTTCAACCCGAGAGGCTCCAGGGAATGTGTGACACGTGTCCAAACTTCGTTGCTGCTGCATGTAATCGATACAGACATGGTGGCCGGCCGGAAAACTTGCACCACCCTCCTCAAAACATCGGCTACATCATCGTTATCGTCGAAAATGGACCCAACAGTCTCGAAGCTTGCATAGCTGTAACCATCTTCTGGGGTAACATGAACTGTAGAATAACGATCATGGTCAATCCCATTCATGGAATACCCACAAGGGTCAAATGCATAGTCACAAATTGTAGCCGCCGGGTTGATGCCGCCAATACCCGTGAGTTTGGTCATCTCTTTGCCTGAAACGTCGCCGTTCTTTCCGCCGCCGCCGCCACCACCGCCTGGATTTTGAAAGAACTTGCGCGCCACAACACGGTCAAGTTCGGTCATGCACACCTCTATAGTATAGATATCATCTAGCTCTTCGGCCATGGCGTTTGACGGATGACCATTTGCAGTGAAGACGTGCCAAGAATGAGAGTTCATTTTAGAAGGCATGACGGTGGCTTTTCTATAGCAGAGATTGGTGGGGAGGTTCTCTTCAAGATAGATAACCTCTTCCTTGAAGCTGGTGTGAGGGAAAGGTTGAGACTTTGGGAAGATAAAGCTGCCTCTGGTGTACCTGCAGGAGCACAAGGTGAGGCCAAGATTGTTGCAGGCATGGTGCAGCAATGGACGAATGGATTTGAGCAGCTGGGTGGTCCCACAAGTCTTGATGATGATCTTGGTAGGGTACACAAACAAGCTTGATTCTGATAACACGTAGGCATCAAAATACCGGTTGCCTACCGCAGAGACAACAGTGCATTGCACGGCATTTAGTACTTGCACAAGTGACTCAAAATCAAGAGCCCTGAGACCTCTGCTTTTTTCCACCATTGCCTGCTCATCTCCCAAGAAATGAAGCTCCAGGCGCTTCTCAAATCCTTCAAATCCAGACACAGCCATTGAAGCAGCTAGCTTTGCTTGCTAGAGAGGGATCACAAAAATGGGCACAAAAATAGCAGAAAGGGTAGATAGAAGTCACCAGTAAGTGAGCAAAGGAGAGAGGGGAACTACAGGTGGGAGAGAGAAGAAGTGGGTGTGTGAGATTTATAGGTGGGTGAATTGGGATTATGGAGAGAGTGTAAAGAGAGAGACTGGTGGTGGAGGCTTTGGGGGAAGATAGTGAGTGAAGAAGAGAGGGGAGGCATGCGGGTGAGGCAACCAAGAATCATGATTGCAGACATAATGAAGTGAATAAGATGATGATATGTTTTCCCAACCAAAAAGGTTCTTGGTGAAAAATCAAAATATTCTCATCAGACAATGAACTGGGGGCAAAGGGTTTTACGCCCAAACGCATGCAATTCAATCTTTTGTTCATTGTCAATTTTGTCACTATCTTGAACCCCAAAAGAATAAAAAATAAAAAATAAAAATTTGTCACTATTTTTCTGCCAAAGCAAGTCTCGTCCAGTCTGTTCCCAGTCACTATATTCTTCCATCACATTCATCATTAGTGCATATGTGATCCCATTCAAATCCATCAAAAAACACTAACTAATTGAAAAGTAAATCATGGGGTTAACTTAAATTGTTTGTAATTGTGCAAATAGTAGGCCATCATTGAAACTAGAAATATTATTAAAACTTAATTTTATGGGATGTGATGGAGATGCTGAAGGCACATTTCAACAGTAATCATGGAAACTTCTTGCATTCATGAGACATTATCATTGCAAGGAGGACCATACAATAGTCTCGCTTATATTTATACTTTTGTATTAGAATCATGTTGCGATTAGCATAGGAGAGCATAATGCAATCAGATTGTTTATCCTTTCTGTCCTGTGAATTTCACTGACATCAAACACATTTCGATTCAAGACTGGGAGCTGTGGTAGTCCATGAAATAGGTTATTCAAGATTAAAAATCATTGCATCTGAAGTCATTTGCTTGGCCACTTTTACGGAGCACAAACATAATCATACAAAATTCTAGATATCTTTGTGCATGTCAACAATCATTATCATTTGCAAATTGCAATTGAAAGTAAGTAAGCTAATTAAGGTATAGCTCAAATTTGCTATTTATGTCACGTCCAAAATGTTCAAGAACAGAACAAAAACAGAGTGAGCAGAACAAAAACAGAGAGAACAGAACAAAAGTGAGTGTACCATGCAAAATTATTATTATTATTATTATTATTTTCAACGCTTTTATATGACCCACTTCAGGGTTTTGGTAATGGGCTGTTGTATCACAGAAAGGTGGAAACCTATAGCAAGCATGATATGAAAACTACTGGTTATAGAGACCACTTTGTCGTTTTCAAAGAGGGCAAGTCTTAATTAAGAAAAAGATAGACGTGCCCAAATACCATCAATATTTTATGTTTGAAACTATAATTATGCAACAGTAGTTTTCAGAACGATTAAAAAAAAAAGTGTGGGGGAGAAAAAAAAAATAAAAGAGGAATCAGGCGTGACAGATAAATAATGAGAATATCCTTGATTTAGGGATGCCCACTCTACTTGAATTGAAAATGCTACGAGACTATGACTTGCATCATTTTTGTTCCTCCAGCAATTTGATGTATATCATCGTCTCTAATGCATTGATCAATGCATATGTCTCAACCTTATAGACCCCATATCAAAGTTGAAGGCAGTTTATTTCTTTATGAAACCAGTTTTTTTTTTTTTTTTTTTTTAGTTTAACCATATTCAACATTAACATTTAGTGTTCAAGACTTTTTTCACATTCTCTCCTCTTCCTTGAGGGCTTCTGTGGTTATAATTTAGACTCCAATGGAAGACGCAAGTTAGTTTTTATTTGGCCTAAATATATGTATATTCGAAATTCTATAAGTAAAACAAAAGGTGAAATTCCATCATTAGTAGCCATTTTATTTTATTTTAAGTGTACCGTAATGTATTTGAGTAGTAAGTGCCTTAGTAGGCTTCTTTTAGATCACGTAATTGATTTACACTCCCTTCATAAAATTTTTTCTTTTTTTGTTTTTCGCTCTTCCTGGCTTATGATTTAAGATTGTGCATACAAGATCATTACAGCAATTCAACATGATAAACCCTACGGAAGTAAGGGGAGGTTCCCTCTATAAATTGAACAGGATGTAGGTACATAAGCATGTAACATCAACAACAATAAGTGGTATGAAATACGAAAATGAGGGGAGGAATAGTATGAATGGCAGCCATGGAGGAGGCATAGCTAGGAGTATAAAGAAAAGAGTGACAAAGGCAATGATGCAAAATGGTGAGTTTAGAATCAAAATTTGCAGTTTTGAGAGAGAGGGGTTTTTTTTTTTTGGGGGGGGGGGGAGAGGGAGGGAAGGGAATCATTTGAGAATGTAAGAAGCACCATGAATAATCTTATGGGGTGTGTGGCTGGCAGCCCTCATTGTGACCACGATCCCCACATTCTGTGCTGCACGCGCACCCACCAAAACTCAAACACTACCTACCACATACAGCCGCACAAACAAAGACCCAATTCATCTCTCTTTCTCTCTCTGTCTCTCTCTTGTCCATTGGAAAATGTCAACCACATCCAACTATAATAGTATAATATACCGTATGTTGAATCAAATCTAACTTAACAAGCCTCAAATAAACTCTAGTCGTAAACAGAATCTCACCTTTTAAATGAAAAGATATAACCCAAAATCTTTTTTTTTTTAAAAAAATAATAATAATAATAAAAGGTTTAATTGGCGGTGAGTGAGGTTGGAGTTTTGAAAACTAGTGACAAGATGAAATGGACAAGTAAAAGGGGTTTTTCCTTTGGGAACTAAGCACTAATCCAGAAATTTTGGACCCACTAGTCACCTTTCTAAGTCTAGCAACCCTCAACCCAAATCATGCATCCCTGAGTCCCAACCCACGATTGGTCCCACCTAAGTCCTCATGTGTCCCCAATAACCACCGTGGCAAGGGCCCACACAACTACAAATCATCTGTTGTGTACCCCAACATCTTGGCAAACAAGGCCCCTCGTTGATCTACAGCCGAATGCATTTTTTGGACGTGGGACTCCCCATGGGGTCCTACTTTGGGGGACAAGGCAATTTGTTGGGGGCATGGAACAAGCTGTTTTTAGCCGTCATGCATTGCCTTTGCATGCGCACAATTGCACACACGTGGCAATTTCTTCTTAGTAGCTAAAAAATAAAAAATAAAAAATTGTTTCACCTTTCTAAACACTTATGATCATTTTCTAACTGCTACTGTATCATGCGTACAAAATCCTATCTGAAACGAGAAAGGTGCACCCTCCCTACTGCGCCACAGCTGCCGCCGCCGCCGCCGCCGCCGCCTGTAAGTTAGTTCTCAAAAGATTGAGGGGGTAGGGTTCATTTTCATTAGATGTCAAATTTCAACGAATGCCACATATAATCATATAAAATTGCCGTTTGGGGGGTTTACAGAAAGTTGGAGGTCATGTCCAAGATTGAATAATGTAGTTACTGCATGAAAACAGGGGAATTATCAATCACGTCAACAATCTGTCTATAAAATTTATGCTCCCATAAAATCCTATCGCTATCAGAATTGAAAGACTTGACTAAGGCATCGGTGGCAAAAGAATGCAAATGAAATGTTTAATTATTATTATCATTATTATTATTATGGGCTCGTAAATAATAAATTGACAAAATAAGAAGAAAAAGTTGGCAAAAAGGAACTATATGGCCTTTCATGATATGAGAAAATTTCTGATTAATTTTTGTATTTGTTATGGCTAAATGAAACATTTGGAGAAAAATTATCATGTTATATATATATATATATATATATATGTCAATGTAATTGGCAGTCCAATGCCTTGGTCTTGGTTGGAAATATGAAGATAAGAGGGATGGATAATGAGTCAATATTTGTACTACATAAGTGGAGAAGGAAGAGAGGGTTTCAATCTTGATTTTTTTTTCAGTAATAATTATTATTTTTTTATTATGAAAATGCAACCATAAACTTTTGTCTTCTGTAATCATTGTTGAGAAATAATAATACTAAAGGGAAAACAAGTCCAAAAAATATATAAAGAGTGTGTATATGAGCTGAGACAGTTTTTTTTTTTCTTTTTTTTAATAGCAATTGAGCTTTTATTTATAACATATCCATAATTAAAAGCACTCCCAAAAGCTATATAGAAGTCCCTAAGAGAAGTTTTGAGGACCTACATAGAACTCTATACATATATACCAAAAGAAAAAAGAAAAAAAAAGAAAAGGGTAGATGCTCATTCCCTTTGTCACACCATGTCCCTTGAAATCCTATAAAGATGGACTATGACTAAAGGCTACACTATAACCTTTCAGTTAAACAAGTTTGTTCCCAGAAATGCTTTGTGATGACCAAACCAGAAAGTTCAAAAAAAAAAAAAAAAAAAAAAAAAAAAAAAAAAAAAAAAAAAAAAAAAAAAAAAAAAAAACAGCAAAATCTTCACACAGCAGCTCAGATTCCAGGGATAACAAAAAGTCCAGCAATAGCATTTAGTCTATGCATTTTCTACAGAAAACCAGACCCCCACCAGACTACATAAATATCACTCTCCACACTGCATCACAACTATGCCATCAGAGCTTCAATCCTTAGACTCATGCCTCTTAGAGCTCTATGCCAGCACTCCTCAGGTCTAAAAGTACCCATCTTTATATATATATATATATAATTTTTTTATTTATTAATCTTATGAAGTGAATAGAAATTAATAGATGAGATAAAATCTAAATAATTAATTACAGATTAAAAAAAAGAAAAATTAATTTTGAACCAAAACAACACATGGTTGGAGAAGATTTAACTCTCAATTGTCCATAATAAAAATACACCGACCCTACAAACACAGATAACCCAAAATACTCCTCCTGGCATTATCATATGATACAACTACTCAAAAAAAAAAAAAAAAAAGAAAAAGTGATTAGATTGATAATAAACATTGTATTGCAACTGGAGTCCAACTCTGGACAGACACAACTAGTGGATATGCCCAACAAGCCCACATCATTCCTCGTGTTTTGTTTGAATGCAAGAGAAATTTGTTTTGAAAAAATAATTCAACCAATATAATAAAATTAAAAAAAAAAAAAAGAAGAAGAAGAAGAAGAAGAAGAAGAAGAAGAAGAAGAAGAAGAAGGGGATAATCCATTGCCCTATAAGAAGCAAGCATGATTCTACTGTATGACTTGGTGACAGCTTCTCTCTGACTCACAGCTGTCTGATTCGCTACCTTCGAGTCTGCCCTTAAAAGCACACATACTCAATCATGTCCTATTCCAATTCCGTTACATAAATACTGTTAATTTGATTAACATATTTTAAATTTAAATTTTTAAATAATTTTATCAAATTAAGATAAACTCACAGCCAGCCAATAGCACTCTTTTTTTTTTTTTTCTTTTTGAGGCTGTTGATGGTATGAGGGTGTCAGGCATGGATGTGGAGACTGAATATTGCCATCATGTTCCCTCTGCTCCAATCTCTCTGTCCTCTCTGGAAGTTGCCATTTACTTGCTAACCAACTTTTTTACATCTCTGATTATGATCACTGAAAATATCCCCAGTTGCAACAAAGCCTACTTATTACCATTCAATCTACCAAGCTAGTAATATATATATACCTAAATGAAAAAGTTCATCAAAGAAGAAACTTTAGGTGCAGTTTTTTTTTTTTTAAGACTAAAAATTATTTTCAAACAAATTTTGAAATCATTCAAATATTTTGCTGTGATTTATATTTGAAATATTGAATATATATTTTTTTAAAAAAATTAAATTTAAAACCATGCAACTAACATATAAATATTTAAGTTATTTATATTTATTTTTTTGTCATTTTCTAAAAATTTTTGCTTAACTAATCTTTTATCAAATAAAGTGAATTTTCCTGAAATGTAGTGCAACCTCAGATGCTAAATGTCTACTACAAATGATTACCTAGCACTTTAATAGAGCTTAATTACAAAGGACACAGGGTGAAGCAATACGTTTATCAGTCAAAACCTTTTTTGTAAATGTTGTCCACTAGTGTTTTGCTTCCTTGTCTATCCATCTCTCCTCTTTTCACTCTTCTTATCCTGTCCTATGTGTTGGCTTTGCAAAATGTAGGCACACCCTCTTTAGACTTACCTTGCGAATTCAAAAGCTCTTTCAAAGTCAAAGTGAAAAATCATGCCGAGTTAATTGGTCAAATGGGCAAAGCCTAGTTCTAGGAGAGATGATTTTGTCGCATGGTAATTTGGTGGTGGGGGATTTTCCGGTGTTCCAAACAGTTCCCTAAGAAGACCCACTTGGTGGTTTCATTAGGCATTTCCAGGGAGACAAGAAATCTATTACTCTAACCATTGGGGATAATGAGATCAAGAAAAAGAGTGTATCCTACTGAAAATGTAACATCATCATTGCAGTCTTAATAAGTTATGAGCAGATTGCATGCTTAACGTGACTTGAATAATACTCTGGTTTATATTATATATTGGCAAACCCATCACTCTAATTAGAAACGGACTAGTTTATTAATTAATCAATTAGATGGCCTAAATGCAGAGGATTAGTTAATAATGATCTGTTTTCTTTGAATTTTAAATGCTTCCCTTGAGAAAAAGGGAGTGAGTGCAGAGCCTGTTACACGGATTATTTTATTTTTTCATTCTCAGACTCTGGAGTATCCACTTGTAAAATCTTTATGCATTGCATTTTAGCAGCAGGAGTGAACTAATATGAGATTCACATTGCCCACTTACTTACTATTTAACATTTCGATTTTGTATAATATTTTATTTCTTCTAAAAAGTACTAAAATTCATTTAATTAATTAAATGAATTTTCTATTTAGTAATATTATATATTTATTCTTGTTTATATTACAAAGTTTTAGTATATTTATATTAATATTGTAATTCAGAATATATCCATAAATTGGGTTATAAGATATGTCATCAAGTTCAAATTTTGATTAAATATAAAGTGTTATGCATCTTTATATAAATATACAGAGTTTCAACATCTTGCATGTATCTAATATTTTTTTTCTGCATGCGTGGAAATATTAACAAGTGATCAGAAGTCAAAAAGACTCTGGGAAATAATCGAATCACATGTTTGAAGCATGTGAATCACATCCAAGGCGGGGATATCGTAGGAATCGATATGAAACTAAGAACAATGTTTGACCATCAATCCTACGAGTCCACAATGCATGAGGGACGTGCTTAATTAGAGAATCGCTTCAAAACAAAAACTTCAGAAGCCAGTTTTGTGCAAATTGTTCAGCTCACGAATCAGATTCATCGCTTTGACTCTAATGGGGTTCATGGCAGATTACTAGATCAATTAAACAAGCCTTGGATCAGACTTTGCATGCCTCGTGTCTAGTAAGAAAAACAAAGAAATAGATTCATGGACTTATCAAAGGAAATTGGATTTGATTTTCCATCCAATTTACTCGGCTTCATTTTCTATTCAGCTTTATTACAACACAACATTGGAAAAGATGGAGGAAAAAAAAAAAGAGGTGCTTCGCTCGATCAGTGCCTATCCTTCTAAAGATGCAAAGATTTGATTCCAAAGTTGTCAGCTCTGTTGCTGTAGTTTGTTGATTGAATTGCCATGTGAATTCAATGCATGCATTTTTCATTTTTACTTCAGAAGTTGATAATGCCGTGGGCTGATGATCTAAAGGTCCACGCATAGGTAGGAAATGACGGAGCCCGCCCGTCGTTTGGTCCTCTCACTGACCTTCCACTTCTCCACCAGCACCTTCTTGATGTTTGGACAAACTGAGACCACGGTGGCAACTCCAGATGCAGTTATGCCTGGACAGTATACCATGTGGCAGGACTCTAGCACGGTGCAATTTTTGACAAGATGACTTAGGCCAACATCTGTTATTTGGCGGCAATGTGAAAGGACAATCTCCTTTAGCAGTGGACACCCTTCTCCTAGCTCCACCATTGACATGTCCCCCAGATTCTGTCCAAGGCAAAGCATTAATGACCACATGCAAGTTTTAACTTCCCAGAATAAAAACAGACTATATTTAGCAATGGGAACAGGCAATAAACTCACTAATAGAAGGTGCACGAAAAGATATTTCTAAGTTTGCAAACACTCAAAAGTCTCGAGTGTGTTTGTAAGCAATACCGCAGAGAAAAGGGATACCTGAAGCACACTAACGTCTAGGTAGCAGAGTTCCGGGCACCCTCTTGCAATAGCTACTATTCCAGCATCCCCAATGTGGTGGCAGCCACTAACATTTAGACTTTGCAACGAGCAACCATGACCAATGGCAATAAGTGCTTCATCTCCAACCCTAGGAAATTAAATAAGATCAGACTGCAAACCAATAGCACATGAAAAATCAGTGACAAAACAGTACAGTTGAGTATGTTTTGCCTACACAACTTCCAAAAAGAGGGGAAGTAAACAAAGGGTAGATAAGAACAACCAAATGAGCATTTCTAGCATCAAATAACTTTGCATCATAAAAGAGTGGCTAAAGATATTTTACCTATCACAAAATCGCAGGCTCAGATCTGTTAGAGACTTACAATACTCGCCAACAGCTATGATTCCCCTGTTTCCTACCTATGAAGGGAAAAAAAGACTTACAACCAATACATTTCCAATTCATTCTGAGCTAAAATTCCATTGGTTTAAGCTGAGAACTTTGCAGATGTTAATATGCCAAAAACTCAAAAGGCATAAATAATTTTACTACAAAGAAGAAAGTTACAAAAACAAAAAATTGCAAGATGGATGTAAAGATAATGGCATTGGAAAATGCCTGGCCCAAAAAGGGTCACTTATTCACCACTAGCTTGACAAAAACTTGAAGACATATCTTGATAAAAGTCAATATCCATCCAACAAAACTGATTTTAAATTATAATCACTTACAGGTAAAGTAGTAAAAAATAACCATTACCTAGAGATCAATGAGGACACTTGGCATCCACTTTAAGGTATAAATGTCATGAGAGTGAATATGCTTATCCTAAACCATAGCATCTCAGGGCAAACAACCATCCACTATTACAAATTTAATGAGAACTACCTGTTTTGATACCTCATTGAACATCAGAAGCAGAACAAATCACAACTAACTTGGTAAGCACTACAGTAGTTCAAAAAAACGGGTAGAGGACCTTTTGTGTGAGAGTGAATATGTTTATGCATAAGACAAAGAGAAAGAACCTCATAACAACGACGAATGTGAAGTTCCTTCAAATTCCTGCAGCCTTTAGCTATACTGCAAATTGCATCATCTCCAATACTAGAGCAATCTACCAAGTGAAGAGCCTGCAAATACTTACATGCTCTTCCAACTTCAACAAGCGCATGATTTCCGACCCTTTGGCAGTATAACAGAGCTAGCTCAGTCAGGTGCCTGTGGAGAGTCAAAACTCCAGGTTTTTAGCACAAAGTAGTCTTAAACACAACATATTTATACTACCTCCAAGACCAGACAGAAGCAAAATAGCATTCCTCTGGGGTTTGCCATGGCCAAATCAAAAGGCCATAAGAAATAAATTAAAAATCAAACATACACACAATATCTTCCAATGGCCTCAAGTCCAAAAGTTCCAATGTTGTGGCAGCCATTAACTTCAAGATGTGTGAGTTCTTTACAACCACTGGCAACTGCTTCTAAACCTTTGTCACTCAAGAGGTAGCAGTCACTTAGGGTAAGGTTTTTTAACTTTTTACATCCGTCCCCAATGGCATGTAACCCCCTGAAAAGTAAAATAGACTGTCAAACATTGTCAATCTTCCCAGATATTCAACAAGATGGTACAAGCTAAATTTGCAAGCCAAAAATCCAAAACTTCAATGGACATAGAATGTCCCTTAAAGGGAAGCCCATCTCAAGGCCCATAAACGTGTTTTTATTTTTTTTTATGGGGAAGGGGGGGCAGCTCTCCCAGAAAATATCACTTCTAAAAAATGGACATAAAGATGCCTATACAAACTCAGAAAATAAAAGGAAAGCACAAGAAGATTAGATCAAAGACGGAAACAATATTAGATCAAGAGTAACTAACTTGTCAGTAAATCGCTGGAAACTGTATAAAGCCAGCACCTCCAATGACAAACAATGGTTTCCCACGGATATCAAGGCCTCGTCTGTAACATTAATACATTGCAGCTTCAAAACTTTCAAAAGAGGGCACCCTCGGGCCACAAAAAGGATGCCATCATTGTGGATGAATTCCGAATCCAACGATAAGGTTTCAAGAACTTTGCAGTGAGAACCTACTGCTTCCAATGCTATGTCAGTTATTCTTGCACATGCTGCAACACCAAGAGATTTCAATGTTCTTCCACAATCTTGAGCTAATTCAACCAATCCACCATCAGTCAAACCTTCACAGAACCTCAAGTTTAAATCCTCAAGTTGGTCACAACATTTTCCAATAGCTTCCAGACCCTCATTTCCAACATAGCAACCCTGTGGAGCAACAGAAAACATAAAAAAAGAAAGTGAATAACTAAAGTTTAATTGATGCCTTAGCATCAGCAGGTAAAAATTGCTAGAAAGATGGAATATTTGCAACCATAATATATCTTGAACATCGAAAAGAGAAACAGAAAATCATGTGGGTGGCAATTTCCAAGACTTGCACATGCTGAAAGTAAGGCAGAAATGACCAACTATTGGACATTAACCTTGAGAGGAATGGACATCTGCAAACAGATTTTAATGTCAAAGACTGGTGCCAATTGAGATTTTGCCTTTAGGGCATTCTCCTAGAGGATACCATCCACCCAAATATGGATAAATTGGCTGATATATAAAGTTCAAGGAAAACAGCAGACTACAGAACCACTGCATAATACTAGAAATGGATTAATTGAAAAAACCCAAATGTTCAAATATTTACAAATCAAGCACAATAGCTCAAATAATTATGGATCAAGCACAAAATTTCATCAATACCCACAAGAAAAAAATCCCAGGAAGGACAATTAACTTGAATGGTCACTAAAACATGAGTAATGATGTACCTGCAAATCAAGAGATTTCAAGAATCTGCACTTATGGGCAAGGAAAGTTAACCCTGCACTTGAAACACTGGAGCACCATATCAAGCTTAACTTTTCAAGCTTTGGAAAGCTATAGCCAAGAAGGTCTAACCCAATATCAGATAAACAGAGTGATTCAACTTGGCCATCTTCAGGCACACTTTTCTCAGTTGTAGAAAATAGCTTAAGGGATGGCAGTGTAGACATATTGCTTCCCCTTCTTCTTCCCTGCACAACAAAACCCACAAATTCTTATTCTGAAGCATAGGATTCTTTAATAATCCTTTCCTTAAAAACAAAATGACACCCCAGAATACCAAAAACACCAACCAAAAACTACCATCTGCATTTGTACTCAAGAAAAGCCAAATCACCATCATTCTTTGCTCAACTTCACAAGAGGAAAAAATTCAACACGCCCAGTAAACACATACATTATGCAAGATGCTACCTTAGGACTATTTCAATCGATACGCCAATCTAACATGCATTTATCACATATGGTCCAAAACAAATCCCAATTATGCACAAAGCTTTTTGGACAAAATGCACTCATTCCCCATCTTTTGCTTGCTTAACCCACCAATGTTAAACCCCACGAAAAGCATTGCAATCAAATTTTAACAGTCCCTTGCCACATCCATAAAATAAAAAAAAATAAAAAAAGAAAAAAGAAAAAACCATCAAAACACACACAGATACATACATACATACATACATACAGATGAAGCTATAGGCCTAGAAGGCGGGCATACGAGGTGGCCTGGGAGGGAAACAGAGAGGCGCTCGTCAACGTGGATGGCTTGGACATTGCGGAAGCGGCGGGAGAGGAACTTGATGAACAGGTCAGGATTGCCGGAGGCGCCGATTCGGAGGGTAGTGCGGCTGAGGCGCTCGAGGGAGAGCCACCGCTTGCAGACGAGGGAGCAGGCGTCCCGGGTGGCCTTGGAGTCCAGGTGCCGGAAGATCTCCATGATCATCTCGTCCGGCAGGCTGCCGTTTATCCAATCATGGCCTCTCATAATCGGCTCAGACAGAGAGAGAAAGAGAGATTCTCATGCAAATTGGGATTCAATTGGCGTATGTAATGCACCGAACCGAGAGAAGAACCGACAAAAAAGAAGCAAAGTTTATTGCTTTGGGCTTTGCTGTTGGAAGCAATCGGTGGAGTCGGCTAATCAGTTTGGATCATCGTTTGTTTGCCTGTCCGAATGGTTTCTTTTTCTCCCGGGAATGCCCCTTGGCTTTGGGCATAACTACAAAGGTGGCCACTAGCCACAATAACGTTATTTCACATTGCATACAAAATATTATATGTTCATACAAATATCATTTTATGCAATATAACTAAATTCGACATAAATTTTTACTATGAAGAAATCGTCTTTTTGTTTAAGTTAATTAATGGGGTTGTCCTGCTTAATAATAAAAATCTCAAAAATTGTGTTTTAGTCCCAAAAAGGTCGATTTTTTTATTTATTTATTTTCGTGGGATGAAGGAGTGGGGCATTGATTGAGTTTCTTTGTTTTCAACAGTATTGCATTAGTTGGTGTTCGTTTCAGGCGATCTACTCCGCATCTATCACAACGACGAAGCTGACAGCACAATTTGCACAAACGCCACCAAAAGAGCAAGGTCCTGTGCACAAGAGACCCACAAAAATAAAGTCGAAGAGAGAGAGAGAGAGAGAGAGATTGCAAATTTTTTCAGTGGATCCTGCAATTTGGTTTGAGGAGATCGTCATGTCGTTTTCTTTCTTTAAGCCTTCACGGCCCAAGACGCCGCAAGAGGTGGTGAAAGCACTCAAGGACAGCCTCATGGCTCTCGACACCAAAACCGTCGTTGAAGTTAAAGCCCTCGAAAAGGTCTTTCCTTGATTCACTTTATTGTTCATCTCCTTCTTCTTTGAAATGATACCCTTTATGGGGTTCGATTAGATTAGGCGAATTTGTTTTTTAATGCTGTAATTATGCATCGTCTCTCTGTATCTTCAGGGTTATTTGGATGATTGGGTCCATCGTAATTCATAATTGGGAAACTTTGACAAGGTTTTTCGTTGATCATTTCATTGAACCGTCCCCGTTTGCCTGTAAAAGATAATAAATTTTAGGCATTGGTGGAATAATATAAAAGATAACAGAGTGGTAGTTCTGCTTGAGAAAGTGCGAAGCTGCCTCTTGCTTTCTCAGTATTTACTATCTACACTGACATTGGCATTCTGCATTTGAGTTTGTGGAATCTTTTATTTTTATCAGTAGATGGCTTCCTTGGAGGATTATTTAGCTATGATCTTGCTAAAGTTGAGGGCCTTTCCTATTCTAGGCATATGTTGTATTAAGTAGTTGTTTTCAGCCTTCGAATTTGTAATCTCATGGCTTTGGTGTAAGACGCTTGCCATGCCATTGGTGCAGCAAATGGTGGCAAAAGGAATAAAAAATTTTCAATTGACTGTTGCCCAAGTGGGGCTGTGAGCATGGCCATAGATGTCCCGTGGTTATTTTTTCCTTTTGGGTTTTATTAACTTAGGCTTTGGAGGAAGTTGAAAAGAATTTTGTGGCATTGAGAACAATGCTTTGTGGAGATGGGGAGGTTGAACCACACATGGATCAAGTCTCACAATTGGTGCTTGAAGTTTGCAAGGAGGATGTTCTTGCTATAATGATTCACCAGTTACCTAATTTGGGATGGGAGGTATGTTGGAAACTACTTTACTATTCTGTTGTGTTTAATGTGCCTTTGTAAGGATTGCTGCAATTCTTTCTTCTGTCTCATAATGTAGGCAAGAAAGGACTTAGTCCACTGTTGGTCCATATTGTTGAAGCAAAAAGTTGACTCTGGCTACTGCTCTGTAGAATACCTAGAGAATCATTTGGAATTATTAGACTTTCTAGTAGTGTGGTAAGCTTTTGTTACAAATTTCGTTCTCCCCTCTTTTTGGTTTTACTTAATATGCATTTTGGAGGTGCATACAATTGGTTCATCGTGACTTTATCATTGTACTTTGATTGTTACATCCCATTTAAGCCTTCTCAAGGGCTGCCACACAACATTATTTGCTCTCCTGGCCCTTTTGTTCCAAAATATTAAAAAATCATTTGACATTGGTACCAAATTGAACTTGAATGGTGATACTTCAAACTTGAAGAAGACATCTCACACAATGGGAACTAGTACTCTATTTAAGTGCAGCACAGCTGTAGAATATGAGTGACAATTACTTTAATCCATTAGGTTCAAAGAACTACAATCAAAAGAAGCATGAGTTATTTTTTCTGTAAGCATTTGCTTATTTTCTGTTTCACTGTTACTTAAAGGTGAAGTCATGTGCTGAATTACTCCTATTTTTATAACCATCTACTTAAATAAAAAGAAGAAGAAAAAAAATTAAATATTGGGCTCATTCTCTAGATTTCTTCAAATTCAAAATGGGTTGAATTTTCATGGGACTCACTGTTTTCTTTTCTCTTGGAAGCAGCTATGATAACAAGGAAATTGCTTTGAACTGTGGACTTGTGTTGAGGGAATGCATAAAATTTCCAAGATTTGCAAAGTAAGACATCCATGTTTTTTCCCCATTATTGCATGGTTTGGCTGTTCTTGACAACATTGCTGAAGTTCATAATGTTGTGGAGTTAATCTTTTATGCCAAAAAATGTTTTGTTATTGTTTTCACTTGATTGAAACTTGTACTATAAGGAAGCTGTAAAGCAGAACTATGGGATTGGCATATGTGGAATTCCATGAAACTTCCATTTAATTGACTTTTTGGTGCATCATCTTTATAACCATTGCCCTCAGGCTTAACCACTGGGCTACTTCTTACACATGATTTTGGACTGAAGGATGCAGAAAACTTTTTTTAAATCAGCAGGTTTAAGTTTGTATCTTAGCTTTTTTTGGAAGACAAAAAACTTTTTTGCAGTTGCAAGTATACAATGAAATCAAGTTTAATATGTCTGTTATTATAATTGCTTTTTTTATTATTATTCTTTTGGGTACATCAGAAAACATAATAGTTGTTTGTTGAAATCTGCTTCTCATTATAATTACATGTTTCAAAATGTGCATTTAAGCCTTCACACAATCAATATTTGTAGTGATTTTTCAGATACATATTAGAGTCTGCAAGCTTTGAGTTGTTCTTCAAATTTGTGGAATTGCCTAATTTTGATATCGCTTCTGATGCTTTCTCTACTTTCAAGGTCAGAATTATGAGTTTGTAAGTGTTATTGTTTCTGCTCATTGCTTGTTAAAATTTCCAGTGTCCACTTATGCCTACTTCTTTACATGTATTTAATAAACACATGGCAGGATTTGCTTACTAAACATGGCACTGTTGTTGCTGAATATCTCACTGCACATTATGTTGAGGTAGAACCAACTTCCTTTTCATTATCATTCTTATTTTCTTTGTAGGATTAAATATTTCAAAGATTTGCCCAAATATGACTTAGGAATCTGTTGCCTTATTTATGTTGGCCTTATAATATCTAACTAGAGGATATACTTGATCAAGAACCATTTTGGTTTAACAAGCAACAAAATATAGGGCAGAAGGGGCCAAATCTAAGCTAGTCCTCACACAAGAATCTACAGCTGAGGAGGATATCCTTCTAAGCTCTAATATTTGTTAAGAGGATCAAGCACATCTACCCTTACTATGCGCACCTCTGTGGTGTAGATGGTGAAGATAACTCTTTTATCAATAAGCTTGACCTTTCTATATTCATATTTATTTTTCAGCTTAACTTCTACATAATTGCAATTAAGGCGGGTTTCTTTGCAATATATTGGCATATCTATCCTTTTTTGTATTTTTCAGTTCAATTTTCACTTTGCTCTTAAAGAATTATCTCTAGATACCTAACAGTGCAATGTTGTTCCAGTTCTTTGATCTATATGAGAAACTCTTGACATCTTCTAACTACGTGACAAGGAGACAATCATTGAAGGTTAGTTTCTGTTATACATCTTGTCAGATGTAATGTATATCTGCAGTTGTTTTTATTCTCTAAACTGACAGTGCATGGTCCCTTGGATTTAGCTTCTCTCAGATTTTCTTTTGGAGTCTCCAAATTCCCATATAATGAAGCGGTACATTTTAGAAGCTCGATACTTGAAAGTCATGATGACATTGCTTAAGGTATTACATGGTTCTATCTCCAAAATTTACCTTTTATGGTTCAAATATAGGCTCCATTTTGCTTGAATGGCCAATTGGGATATGCCGCCATGTTTCTGTTTGAATTGATGGTACCATGTGTGAGAAGACAATGGTTCCAAAACACTATGGGGTCTTTTGAATGCGTATTAGACCTACCTTCATATCCTCGGGACACAGAAGTAAAAGGGATTCATGAACATACGGGAACATGGGTTGGTGAGGGAATTGTGGTACCTCAGTCTATAGAAAGTTCATTATTTTCCTATTTTCAATGTCATAGAGGTTATCAGAAGCTTTTCTTTTCTTTTCTTCTTTTTGGCCTGCACTTAATTTCTTTTTAGCCCCTTTTATTTGTTTTTCTGCTAAGATTGTCTCTATCTGCCTCTTTGGTGGGTTTAGATGTCAAAGTGTAGCATTGTTCTGGTTGACGTCCAGGATAACTCATAGCTGTAATAGATAGGTTACATTTATCCTGCTGCTTATTTTTTGTTGCTTCCTATGTATGGTTTGACCATTCTGTCTGTTTTCAATTTGATTATCTGAACAGGACTCAAGCAAAAATATTCAGATCTCCGCCTTCCACATTTTTAAGGTTCTAGAGTCTCACCTTCTATGTTCTTTTCTGTGTACATTTCATCTACTAACTGAAGGCAGGGCTTGCCCACATGCCATCACAGGGAGCTCCAACTTGGTTCAACACTATTGGAAATAGAGGCCTGCCTTTGCTACATTATTGCTTAACTTTCAACTGCTCCAAAGTCTGACCTGGCTTAGAGGATATTAGTAGTAGTCCTGCATACGGATAATGTCTGATTTTTGTGTGTGGAGATTGCCTTCCACACTAGGTTCATTATATGGATTACATATTCTGGAGATGAGAAAGAAAACAAGTATCGTCTAAGTACCTTTTTCTTTTATGCTTGCAGGTCTTTGTTGCTAATCCTAACAAGCCACGAGAAGTCAAAGTGATCTTAGCAAAAAACCGTGAAAAATTGCTGGAATTGCTTCATAATCTCTCTATTGGAAAAGGTAACTATGTTTTCGGCCTTGCATATCATAGTACTATATTGTTGCCAGATACACCATTTGGTGTAAAATTTCCCTTTGGACCTGTGTTCAGAGGATCATCTTGTAAAATTTGTGGTTTCCCCTGTACCAGTTTGTCCACGGTAACTTAAATTTCTCTTTTAGGTTCTGAGGATGAACAATTTGAAGAGGAAAAGGAACTGATCATCAAGGAAATTGAAAGATTATCACATCCACCAAATCCTGAGAGCTAGTAGCCCTTCATCCTCGCATCTGCTACTTGCTTTTCCACTGAGATCCTATTTTTGAGGTTGTTGATTCCCATGCAATGACCTCCTGCATTCGCTGTGTGCCAAGATGTTTGGAATTCCAAGAGAAATCCTACCCATTGGTAGGTAACTGAGTGCCTCTTATTCTTCTTCATCAGAAGTCTTACAGAAGCAGATAGTCGTTCAGTTTGGGTAAATGTTTGTCTATATTGTTGTTTTGAGGGGCTTTTGTATGACATTGGGTTCTAGGTGTGCAAGTTGTCTGTGGGGTTTAGACACGGATTTCTGACAAGCGCAAGTGTTTAAGTTTACCACCTTTTCTGGTCAAGATGGGTGCTTGTCAGTGTAGCAGCATGTAGTCTATCATGGCAAAGACCTTGCAGTTGGAGTGTGTTGTGAACTTGATTCCTAATGTAGTTTCAAGGGACTGAATATGTTCCAACTTGAACCTGTGAGATCCTTCTTGTGTTTCTGTCCAAAGATCATTGATTTGGGTAAACTTACTGATACAAACATAAATACAAATAATCCTGTTAATGAGAAAGCCCCAAAATAAAAAAAGAAAAAAAAAAGGTCATTTATGCAAAATAATTGCCACAGAGGGACACCTGAAATAATGTTTGTAAAAGGGTAAAATTACTCCTTATTGCGCTTTTAAATGTTGATGGTGGCTGTTGGTTGCACCGCTGCAACCTATTAGCATTTGTGCTATTAGACCGCTCAAAATGAAAGTTGGATTAACTAGATGACTCAAGATGGAAGCTTAATTAGTATTCTGACATTTTATTATTATTATTATTATTAATTTATATTTAAATTTTTGTAATAACCTTATTTTTAGTAAAAATAAATATAGATTAATGCTGAAGTCAAATATATATATATATATATATATAAATACTTAAGTGTAATAATATTTAATTGATGAATTTCCTCTGCATAAGAACTTGAACGAAAAATAATAATAATAATAATAATAATAAATCAATATCTAACTTTTATTACATGACAAGGAAGCAATGGGACACAAGGCATATTTTAAATATTAGATTAATTGATGGAAAGATAGTACCAGCCTAGTTATCAATTTTCAATTTACCAAAATATCACTTAATGCTCTCCCACAAGTCAAGAAATAATATTATCAATGGAAAGAATACTTTCTGTTCATTTACTTGAATCTTTTTTTCATCCTTAATATGGTAAAACCAGTAACACATCCCCTTCAATTTTCCATATATATATATATATTTAAAAATAAAATAAAATTTCCTGATAATTGAATCACAAAAAATGAGAGGGAGATAGTATATCTTTCACTTTATTACTTCCTAATCTTAAAAAATAAAATAAATAATAAAAATAAAAATAAAAATAAAAAATCTCTCCCCCAAACAGTCATATATTTTCCTTCTTTTCTTTCTCTTTCGTCTGTCTCTCTGGTTCTCTAAAACCCCTGCAAATTGGTAACGTTACAAAATCGCCAAAAAATAAAAAATCGGCCCCTTTACTCTCTATCTGTGTGTTGCGAATGAATTTCTTCAAATCCGTCTTCTCGGACGATCAGACGCCGTCCGATTCGCCCACCTCCCTTCCACCGCCGCCCCAAGGCCCCAACCTGGCCGAAAGCCCCGCATGGTCCTTCGGCGGTTTGATCAAGTCCCTGGCCGCCAAGTCCGAGTCCATGATAGATACCTACCGCCGCGACTTAGAGGAACTGGGATCTGGGTTGCGCAAAGAGACCGCCGTCATCCGGGAAGCCGCCTCCCGCGCCTTCGAGGACCTCCCGGCTTCGCTCGAGGCTGGCGCATCCGTCGCTCAGGAGTCGCTCGAGACCGTCGGCAAGGCCGTCGATGATATTGGCTCCACCGTATGGAAATCCACGGCCCAGATCGTCTCTGTCGGTAGGGATTCAATCCTAGCCCCTGATTACGAGTCCAATGCGTGGAATAATGATTACGGTAGCGATAATCAAAGCGTTAGAAAGCAACGATCTTTAGACGTACAACGGTACAGTCGTTTTGATGTGCAATTGCGTGCACTACAGTGTAATTGGGATACTTACTGTACGGAACCGGAAGATAGGGTGGAGTATGAGAGGTGGAGAATCAGGTGTTTTGTATTGGAGGAGAAAAGAGGGGAGATTGAGGCTTTGATGGATGAAAATGCGGTTGTGAGGGAGATCTATAATGAGGTTGTGCCTGGTAAGATTGATGGGGAGGGGTTTTGGAGTAGGTATTTCTACAAGGTGCATAAGCTAAAGCAAGCGGAGGAAGCAAGGGCTATGCTTGTTAAGAGAGCCATTGCGGGTGAGGAAGAGGAGGACTTGAGTTGGGATTTTGATGATGACGGTGATGATCTTGATCATGATTGCAAAGAAGGGGAAAAGGGAGAATCTTGTGGAAATGTGGAACTTGAGAAAAAGAGTAGTCATAATTCAAATGATGGGATGAAAAGTGCTTCCAAAAATTTAGTTCAGGAGGAAAAGATTGCGAATTTGAGCAATGCGAATTCTGAGAGTTATAACAAGTTGGAAGAGAGGTGTGAGGAGAATGCATTGGTTGTGGTAGAGGGTGAGGGGGATAATGCTGAATCGTGCAAGGACAGTGATGTGTCAGTGGTTTCAAGTCAGTCACCTTTGCTAGAGGAAGAGGATCTTGGATGGGACGAGATTGACAATATTGGTAGCAATTATGAGAACAAAGGGGAAGCTGTTGGTAACATCAGGAGTGCGAATAGATTCGATTTGTGTAGGCGGTTGAGTGCAGCAGAGGAGGAGGATTTAAGTTGGGATGTTGAAGATGAAGATGATGAGCCTGTCAAACCATGAGCCAACTATAAGTCTGGAAATTGGGACTAATAAATAACATTTTTCTGATAATTGTGGTTATTTTTGTGTGACAGTTTCTTTATTATGGTTCGTTGTGTACATAATTGTCTTGCTTCTGTCCTTCACAAGTCAAGGAATTGGATTCTTACTAATGTGGCATGTACAGAGGTTCATTTGGACGGAAAGTCCTTCCATATCGACATTACATTTGTTATTACGGGAAACTTTGATATGAATTTTTTTTTTTGGTTGCATTTCTTTTTAATTCTTTTTGATAAATTTGTCTTGAATCTTGTCCGACATGTCCTTGAGCCTTGGGTATTCTCTGCTGTTTCTGATTTCTAAAACATATGATATCATATAAGAATCTAACTCATAAATCCAGTTCGTAAATACTCTGATTTCAAGTTTGTTGCGATTGCTTGTATGTCAAATTGGCCGATAAGCTCAGATTCGTTTGCTAGGTGAATAAAAAAAAAAAAAAAACTACTTGGAGACCAGTGTAGCAGTAGGGACTATGCCAGTTGTGCGTTTTCTGAACAAGAAAGAAGAACTTGAGCTTTAAAAAGTTTCAATTTGATTCATCTCCAAATTCCCAGGTAAGGGTCAACTTCTTATGGCATTTAACATATGTTACAGTGGTTTATTCAGGCTACCACAAGTCAGATTTCTAAAACTTGACCATTGTTAACGAGAAGTGACATTGAACAATCTAATGAAAGAAAGCTAGACAGCCCACCATGCTCCCTAACAGTACGAACAAATCAACCCCGAAAAGATAAAAGACAAGTGAATTAGGCCCCGACGGATTGGACTAGTAAGGATTTCCACTCGGAAGTTGAGTTTTGAAAATGCTTGCAAAATGATTGGAGATGAGATTCTGCTGGTAAGTCTTTTCTATCCGGTGTTTTTAACAAACATATCACTGTTACAATTTCGTAAGACTGAATAATTTCTGCCCTCTAAAGAAGTAAAAGCTAAAATTTAAATCAATAATTAGGGCAAGCAATTCCATACTCGAGGACAGAAGCCTGAAGGGGACAATGGCATCAAATTAGTTACAACCATCCAAACGATAATTTGCATGGAAAATTAAACCACATTCTTTTCATTAAGAGGCTATCAAGTTGGATGTTCTACAAATTGGGTTTGCTTAACAACAAACATTCATCCACCTAACACAGCTCCAGAAACAACATCAGTGTAGTATTAGCAGGCAGCAGGAACTAAGTATCCTGCCATTTAACCATTTTTTGCTTCTGATATCGGAAAAGAGAAAAAGCTCAAGGATAAAGGATTTCAAACAAGCAGAGGAAAAAAAGAACAGTAAAATGAAAAGCCATCCCAATATTAGATCTATTTACCAGAGTGGATTAAGGTAAATGCAAGACCAAGGATTCTGCAAGGAACAACAGGCTACTTAGCACAAGTGGGAAATTAACTCAAGTGCCAAACATTCAGAATCTCATCTGCAACTTCAGTTTCCATGAGTCTCAATTTGAAACCCAGCTGGACTGTGTGTGCAGGTGTGCTGTACATCTAATTGTCTCCACTCCTCAGGACCCGCATGATTGCCAGGAAGAGGTTCAAGATGTCCAAATAGAGAGCAACAGAGGCCAAGATATACTCATCATAAGTGAAACGCTTGATCAGGTTGTCAGTATCATAGACAATGTACCCGCTGAAGATCAAAGCACTAATTCCACCATAAACAGCAGTAGATGTGGAGCCCAGTGGAAAGAACATCTGCACAACAACAACAACAGAAAAGCCTGTCAACACAATTCAGAGAACTACCACATGTTAAACCTAACATATTAGTATGCAAATGTATACACCTGACAATTCAAATGAGTATGCCAACTTCAAGCATGTTCATACAACAACATTTCTAACCTATAAACTCATTGGACACATGAGAAATTGATACCCGAAACAGGAAATAATACACATCCATTCAGCAACTGAGGTAACTCAGACCTGGATAAAACTAGTCAGGATGAGGATGATGAGGCCAGTGAATAAAATGGGTCCCAAGAAGCTGAAGTCCTGGCCCCTCTTAGCAGCCCAGAATGTATATCCAGTTAGGGAGCAAACCACCGCAGAAGTCAGGATCAACGCTTCAAGCACAATTTTCCCTATGAGCATCCAATTCAAGAAAAGGGCTCAGATCACAAAAAATTAAGCCATCTTTGGGATACCGACTCAGATTCTTATTCAAGGAAGGCAAGGAAAAAATGCTGACCGTCTGTATTAGCGCAGCTTGCTCCGACCAAGAGGCTCAGCGACACGGTGAAGACGCCCAGGAGGATCAGGTTCACCGGATGCCTCTGGTGGTAAATATGCAATGCAAATCCAACTGCGTTTCAATTTTAAATTTCAGATAATTAATTCAATTTTTTGAAAAAAAAAATCCATCTTTCCAAAATTACCCATAAATCTTAAAAAAAAATGAAAGGGGGAAAAGAGAGATTGGGTGAGAGATCTGGATGGAATGTAATGGACGTACGGAGGAAAGGCAGGATGCAGAGGACCAAAAGGAGGCCGGGGCTGCTACTGAGGAGGACGTTGACGGGGGAGTAGAGGACGGAGCCGGCGGAGACTGCGGTGGTGATGAGGAGCTGGGCCGCGAGGATACCGTAGACCTTGCGGATCAAGCCCCATCGGAGTTGGTTCTCGCCGACGCCCAGACCAGGGTACAGCGTCTCCCCATTTCCGCCCTCTAGATCTACCTCCTTGCTGCTCACGCTCCTGAATCCGTACATTTCACTCTCCCTATTCACCAAATTTTCTTGGCTTTTTCCTCCGTTTTCTCGCAGGAGAGAGAAAAATAAAAATGAAGGAAAATTATGCCTTTTTTTTTTTTTTATGGGGGGCGGAGGGGAGTTGGCAGATGAAATTGATTGTGGGTTTATCATCACGGGAGGTTGTTGCTTCGATCTGTGACAGGCCAATGGATTGCCCTCTGGGGATTTCGAATGTGGGGTCAACAACCAAAAACTAAAAAAAAAAAAAAGGGCAGCCAGATCTATCCGACGGCGATGATCCCGGTAGTTTGACTTTCAGCAAAGTGTAGTACTGGTCAAAGTATGTCACAATAGAATTGTCTTTTTCTATTCTAAGTAGAATTTTTTGGAAACGGAAAATCATTGGTATTAAAATTGATAATGATGGATATATTAAAATCACTTTATAAATAATTTATTTATTTATTTTTATTAATTTAAAATTCAAGTTGATAAGAATAAATTTAAGTATTTATATATTATTATAAAATTTTAAATTTATTAATATTTAAATTAATTTATATATTTATAATTTTTTTTTTATAAAAATATAATAATAGGCAAAATCATTGAAGTAGCATAACTAATAATCAATAGCTACTGTTAAAATATTTTAAAAAGTCATTTGTGTAGCCGATTTTTTTATAAAAATAAAATAATAAAAATAACAATAAATGAATTCGATTTTTATATACAAATATAACGATTAAAGTATTCGGTAAGATATATTATTATTAACCAAAAGTAAAAGAAGTTATATTATACATCTCTTTCGTTTTTTTTATTTTTTTAATAATTTATCGGGTGGGTTGGTTGGGTTCGGATTTCGGATTCAGGTTTCGCCACACCTAATCAATGGACCCAACACCCAACAACGGCACAAAAGACAAAAGATAAAATCGCAAAATTGATGTAAGAAAAAAGAAAAAAACAGAGAGAGAGAGAGAGAGAGAGCCAAACAGCTTCCTTCTCGTCGTCCTCACCAAGTCCATATCCCCTGACGTCAGTCACAGACACAGAAACGCTAGGCCACCTCTCTCTATCTCTCTTTCTTTCTTTCTCTCTCTCTCTCTCTCTCTCTAGGTGGCTGTATTTTCCGCCAAAATCATAAGAAATGGGATCAGAACGTGAGTGTTGTAATTAACCATCTGCAATTGAATCGCGTTTTTTCCTAAATTTCTCCCCTTTATTATTATTATTATTATATTTTATTTTTTTTTCGGATTACTGCTTTGTTGAAGCAGATATGGCCTTCGGCTCGGGTTCCAGTCTCTTTAGCAATCTCAGAAGGTAATTTTATCCATTTTTTCTTTTTTTCCTTGCATTTCTTTTCCTTTTTTTTTTTAATTTCAAGAAAGCCCTAAAATTTTGCTGATTCGTTGTCGGAATTCCTTAATATTTTGGTCTAACGTTGTACATTTCAGTTCGAGTTTGTCTTTGTCTTCGATTTGCTAGTAACCCTTTATTCTCTTTCTTCTTTTTAGATATTTGTTTAGCTTTTTTTTGTTGGTCTTCTCTGTTGAATGCAGCTAAGTAAATGGGTAATCGTGGAATCCAGCAAAGAACTCAACTGGGGACGTAGTTAATTTTACTCTTTTATTGCTTTTTTTTTTTTGTCTCGTTATCAAGTTATTGTTCAATAAACATTTTTGCTTGCTCCTCAGTTGCTTAACTTGTACTAGATTGCAATTTCAACGCAGACATGTTTCCTTGGATGTTTGCTCCTGAGATTGCAGAGTGAACAATACTTGAAGTTAGAAAGGATTTCCTCCCCATTCTCATTCTTATTCTTTTATTTTTATTTTTATTTTTTGGCATGCATTCTGAGTGCAGTACAGAGATGGATCCCAACGCTGAAGAGTGTGGGAACACTGTGATTGTTAAAGCATATCCACTAGGTGTGATACGAGGGGGTGACAAGTACATTGGAGAGGATGAAGGGGATTCTGGACTTGAACCATACATTGGCTTAGAGTTTGATTCAGCAGATGATGCTCGTGAATTCTATAGCGTATTTGCAACACGTGTAGGATTCAAAATTAGGACAGGCCAGCTTTACCGCTCACGAACAGATGGTTCTGTCTCTTCAAGAAGATTTGTTTGCTCAAAGGAAGGTTTTCAGCTCAATTCAAGGACGGGTTGTCCGGCTTTTATACGAGTGCAAAGACGTGATTCTGGGAAATGGATTATTGACCAAATCCATATGGAGCACAATCATGAACTTGGGCTTGAAGGGGAGAGTCATCCTCCTGTTTTCCAGCGGAGATCTTCTGTTGCTCTGAAATCCCCTACTGAGGTCTCTCATCAAAGGCCAAAAATCAAGTTGCTTGAGGTAGCTGATGATGGCCACCCTTGCCCATCTGGCATGATTAATGTCAAACGCATCAAAAGAGTAGGAGATGAAGGGCATCCTGTATTAGAACCACATGTGGGTCTTGTTTTCAATTCAGCCGATGAAGCATACCAGTTCTATCAGTCTTATGCTTTAAATGCTGGATTTAGAATTCGGATAGGTCAGCTGTTTCGTTCAAAGAATGATGGGTCAATTACCTCCAGGCGATTTGTCTGCTCAAAGGAAGGATTTCAGCACCCTTCAAGAGTAGGCTGCGGAGCATTTATGAGAATTAAGAGACAAGAATCTGGAATTTGGATTGTGGATCGTGTTCAGAAAGATCATAATCACGATCTTGAGCTGCAGACAGGAATGGATAGGAAAAGGAGTGCAGCTCCAAACAGATTGATTGATGAGGTTAATGGCAGATTAGACTCTTTCAGTGTGGCCAAAGTTTCTAATGGTGGCCTCATCAAGAGAAGCCAAGAAAACAATATTGGAGGTGATTGGTATACATTGCTTCTTGATTATTTTCAAACTAGGCAAGCTGAAGACACCGGCTTCTTTTACTCTGTGAAAGTTGATAATGGCAGTTGCATGAGTGTTTTCTGGGCAGATGGTAGATCTAGGTTCTCATGTAGTCAATTCAGTGATGCTGTTGTGTTTGATACTTCATATAGGCGGAGTTTTTACCTTGTGCCATTTGCAACATTTGTAGGAGTTAACCACCACAAGCAGCCAGTTCTTCTTGGGTGTGCTCTAATTGCTAATGAATCAAAGGAGTCTTTCACTTGGTTATTTCATACATGGCTACGGGCAATGCCTGGGTGCCATCCAAAGTCTATTATAGCTGACCAAGATGTGGCCATACAACAAGCAATTGCCCAAGCATTTCCTGGGACTCATCATCGTTTCTCAATGTGGCAGATTAAAGCAAAGGAACGTGAAAATTTAAGGTCAATGTCCAATGAATTCAAATATGAATATGAGAAGTGCATCTATCAAAGCCAAACAGCTGTTGATTTTAGCACTATGTGGAATGCAATTATCAACAAATATGGTCTGAAACATAATGCTTGGCTTAAAGGAATGTATGAAAAACGTGAAAGCTGGGTTCCATTGTACTTGCGGGGAAAATTTTTTGCGGGAATCCCCATCAACGGAAGTATAGAATCATTCTTTGGTGCATTTCTCAATGCCCAAACACCCCTTGAAGAGTTTATTCCAAGATATGAGCAACGTCTTGAGCGACGCCGTGAGGAGGAAAGAAAGGAGGATTTCAACTGTTATAATTTGCAGGCATATCTGCAAACAAAAGAACCTGTTGAAGAACAGTGTAAAAGGCTTTATACACTTGCTGTTTTCAAAGTATTTCAGAGCGAACTTCTACAATGTTACAGCTACCTTGGAATCAAGACCTATGAAGAAGGAACCATCAGCAGATATTCTGTGCGAAGGTGTGGGAATGAGGTTGAGAAACATGCTGTTACCTTTTGTGCATCCAATCTCAATGTGAGTTGCAGCTGCCAAATGTTTGAATTTGAGGGTGTACTTTGTAGACATATTTTGAGAGTTTTCAACCTGTTGGATGTCAGGGAAATTCCATCTCATTACATATTACATCGCTGGACTAAAAATGCTGAGTATGGTACAGTCAGCGATGCTGAATCTGTTGTTAACTCTTATGAACTAAAAACATTAGTGGTGTGGAGTTTGAGGGAAGCAGCGTGTAAATACGTGGAGGCTGGGACAACATCACTTGAAAAATACAAACTTGCCTATGAGATCATGCGGGAAGGTGGGAGAAAACTTTGCTGGCAAAGGTGAAGCGGTCCCCTGCGCTCCATGGATAGACTAATTGTGAATGTTGTTCCATGGGCAAATTTTGTAGTGTAAGCTCATTCTGTAAATATTTGTTGAAATATTGACAAATTTCCTCAAGTTACCGAGGTCCAGTAACGTGTAATGTTTAATGGTGTTTCTTGTAGCCAAGTTGGACTCATGATTCTAGCATGATTAGCATTGTCATTTCTCCCAATCATCTGATGTTCTGCCCAGTTTCATTGACTGTTTACGAGATGAAGGCCACTTTGCCTCTCAATTCCCTTGTGTTGACCCTTTTATGCCTGTAGGCGCCCAGAAGGAAAGCGATATACAAATGCTACTGGGAAGGAAAGTGAAATACAAAATTTTCCTAGTCTTTGGCCAACGGGTGATCACCATCACACTTGTTCATGATAAAGTTGAGGAATCTATTTGCAAGTCCTGGGCCCCACTGGGAAGTAAAACTACTATATGTTTACTTTTTCTGAGTGCAACTAGAAATTTCAGGTGATCTGAAGATGAGAAATCCTAAAATGAACTCCAAATAAGCAGCTCTTAAAATCTCCAGTATCAATTGCCCCTATACTCATGTTCTCATTTTCTCAGTACAGTTGGTCTTAGTCTTTGGCAACCAAAAGGCTCTCAAATGCAATAGTAATTTGCTGGCGTTTCATTAGTTGACTTCCATTGTGCTAGGAAATGTTGATGAGATTACGTCGGGGCCACAATTCACCTGAGTATTTTTGGTTTGTCGTCCTACTAATGCATCTCGTGGGCCAGGTCTTCCAGCGGCATAAAGCTCATAAAGTGCATCTATCACTTGAAGCATCAAATGAATCTCCAAACACACTGCGGCATCCCTGCTCAAAAGTTACTGTGACCTTTGATACTAAAGAAAGGATTCACAGGACTGGATTCAAAGAGTTTTGATAGATAGTTCTGTAGCATGCTAACTATAAACAAAGTTTTGTATGGACCATAAAGGAGCAACCCAAAATGGTGGAACCAGAACTTGGGGATGATAACATATGGCCTCACCTCTTCCAACTTAACGTGCTGCCTGCTGACAAATATTGTTTCAGACTATACAAGTACTCCTACTGTCAAAAAATCATTAGGCCATTTAAAAGATAACTCTATTTAACATCCTACAGTGTGAGTTGTGAAGAATATCTGGAGAGGCAGAATGAACGAAATGAATTGCAGAAGATAAAACATAAATTACCTGGGGACTGCCTGAATATTGCTTGAGAAGTAACCAGAAAGTTGGTCTTGATTTGGCAGCACTGGCCCTTTGCTGGCAGACAGAGAGAGGCTCTGGAATTGGTAGAAAATCCTTCAAAAGGGGGTCTTGAATGACCAAAGCAGCTAGCCTTTTGTAAGTAGATATGGGTGTCTTATGAGTGGTTAGCATGCAAGCCTTCCTCTTGTGAAAGACCTCTAGCATATTTACGTGGAGTAAAATTGATGGCCTTGGCGACAGCACTGTTGCTTCTAAGAATTTCTCATGGACTATCTATCTGGATTGCCATTGACATTCCATTTGACAGCCTAAAGAAACTAACACTCGTCTCTATCAAACATTGTGTGCATTCTCACGCTCTTGGGATCATTATTGATCCTGTTTCTGTAGATCATGAGATTCTTAACATGTCTTTGATTACTTCTAAAAAAGATTCTCTTTGAAAGAAGGAGGAAGAACAGTAGGAGCAGGGGGTAATGTCAAAAGTGATCAGCTGAGACACATATGCACTGCACCTCCTATCTGAGAAAAAGGTGACAAGAAAATTAAAATAGATTCCTTTTCTTTCTTCTTGGAGGAGCATGCAATGCTCTAGATGTTTACATTCTGTTCATATTAACGTTGTTATTTCTCAAATAAATTAATACAATGTTTCTAAGAAATCATTCTATATTTTCTGCTACAAAAGAAACATATTTCTGGCATCTCTTGTAAATTTGGGTGGTACAGGGAGAAGCAACTCATTTTCATCATTCACATAACTTGCATAATTGTAGAAATGCAATTATTATTTGTGATAATGGAAAAAACAATTCTCTCATAATTTAATGCATATAACGTTTACAAGACTATTTGTTTCGTGTTCATCATAGTATATGGAGCTACCAATATGTAAATCAGCTTTCTTCTCTCTGATTCTAGTTTTCTGCAAGCAACTCCAATGCTGTTTCAACCAGCGAGTGAATGGTTGTGCTGTGACGGCTTAGACCCACCATGCCAGAGAATATGTTGAAGCTTTCAACTTCTGAGGTTGTTTCTAAAACACCTTCCAGATCCCTCTCTAGCCCCAGACCCTTGAATACACGTACATTTTCAGTTTTTTCTCGCATCATCCAGATTGCTAACTCTATGGCAAACCTCCGTATCCGAGGAACCTTGATTCGTGGATGTTCATACTTTTTGAGAATCTGGATAACTCTGTTAGCTAATGCAGCCTCTTTAATTCCAGCCATCTCAAACATTGTATTGGATTCCTCATAAGTCATGAATTTGAAAACTTCTGCAGCTAACCCAACCATTACTTCTTGTAATTTGTCCTCTTCTGACATCATAACTGCCTTAAGCGCCTGCCACAAGAGAAAAACATTAAGACTAAGTAAGAATCTTATTCCAAAGTACTCATTATAGTGAAAAGCGTGCATGCTGGAGACTCTTCTGAGATTAGAAACCTACAATCTGCTAAACACTATCAGAATAAGCTTCTTGGTGGTACAAAAGCACTTACTGTGGGTGCAGAATCTGTGACTCCCTTTAGATGGCTGAAGCAGTCACCTCCGCCGTAGGCACACAAGTTTCGCAGGATTCTTGCAGAATTGATCCGGAGCAATGGAACTTCGAGTGCTGCAATAAGCCCTGCCAATACCTCCAATTTTAAGGTGCGATGGCAGTTACTACTACTTTCTAGGGCCAGAATTGCTAGAGCTTCTCCTGCAGCAATTCTTACATGATCATGACTCTCCTGATTGAAAAAAATATTGAATAGCTCCTTGAGAACTCCACCCGTGCCGCCAATCCTCTCTCTTGCTTCCACTTCTAAAGCCAGACTATTTAATATTTCTATCCCGAGTTTTTGCAGCATTGGTTGTATTGCTCCATATCTCAAGATGTCTCTTATATTGCTAACAGTAAAAACTATCTCTGAAATTTCCTTTCGAAGTTGTTTACCTGTATTGCCAGTTGTGCTCACCAGCAGCTTCACCAATTGCAGAGATCGTTTAACTGTCAGAATTTTAAAGGTTGTATCATTTTCATCCTTCAACGACTTATCTCCGGCATGCATAAAATCAATTATTTTTGGTAGAAGGCCCCTTGTGTTTCCAATCTTTCCACAGTTGTCATGGTCACGTGCAAGCTTCTTGAGGAGAAGGAGGCCTAAGTGGTTGAATGTCCAGAAGCCATAATGTGAGTGATTAGAGATGATTTTCTCTTCGTCGATTTCATCAGCTGCAGCACTTCTGATTCTATTGGTATGAAGCAGAGACGAGATTGATTCCATCGCTCCTGGAATTCCAGCAACTCGTAGGGCATTTTGCTTTTTACCGGCTAGTTTTGATAGCATCTCCGCAGCTGAACGCCTGATCTCTTCTTCTTCCGGGTCTTTCCAATTCAGCATCTCAACTAACCGTTCCATCACCAATATGTTTGTTCCAATCTTCCGGAGAGTATCATCAGAAAACCTCTCATTCATTGCAAAAAGTCGAAGAACTCTAATCCCAATGAGTTGCTCGTCAGGAGAATTTGAAGCCAAGAGATCCATAGAAAAAGTAATAATGTCCATTTTCAGGCCATCAAAAATGCTTCCATTAACACACTTGGAATATGCATCATAGAAATACCTTTTGATTGAAAGCAACTCTGAAGGTCCCAACTCACACTCCTTGTTCACCTCTTCCAGCAGTTTTCGGTATATTACCTTATACTCCCAATAAGCTTTCTCCATAAGAAACAACAAAGCTTCTGCTAAAGCCAAGGCATAGAATATATTCAAAGCCTCTTTTCGGTTCCTCTTATCGCTATCCCCTTTTGCTACCTCACCATAGTTATGTTTGACGAGCTTTATCAATGACAGAACTACACATGCTGTTGCCGATGCAATCTGGAGCCAATGAAGAATTCTACTCACATTTTTTGATACGAAAACCCATTGACCGTATGGTAGAATAGGCACTTCTGAACTTTTCCATGTCCTATTTTGCTTCCTTTGGCAATCTGAGTTCCCTTTGTTTGCTGCATCAGAACTTCTCGAAACTTCTCTAGTATGCTGTCGGTCTCGGGAAAATGGCCTCACAAGTGTCTCCACAGTTTTAATGACGAAGTGTGAGCTTGATCTCAGTGCCCTAAAACTGCTGATTCCAGCATCAGCTATTGACCAAGGGGCCTGATGTTGCCATTCGAGCTCATGACTCCTGCTGAATATTCTAGTCCCTTCAACTAGCAATATGATAGTTATGAACCAGAAGTCTGTTTTGTCCAAAGTGATTGCAAAACCACCTAGAAGAACAACTGTTGCCCAGATAAACCCAAGTGTTCCAAGGCCAGTAGCTGCCTTCTCAAGAACTGCCAGCCGAAGAGCAAAGAGGGTAAGTTTCTTTTCTGGTGCGCGTACTGCAGTTGTTGCTGGATCAACTGAATTTGCACCGCTACTGTCTCTTTTCTCTTTGCCACTCAGTGGTTCAAAATTGGTAATGCCTGAACCGTATGCTTCGCTGAGCCTTCGTAGCTCAGCAATCGGCAGATGAATGCTACCATCTGTTTCTGATGACTTGTCGTAGCCCATGGTTGCAGGATTAGGCCAGCCTGTGAAAAAATGGATGCTTTTATTGTTTCAGGACAAAATTGCTCGATGGGCCTGTTGAAGAACTGGCTTCCGAATCCTGAAGAGCTCTTCTTTCTTCTTTTGAAAGAATTTTTTCAGTATAATATTGGAGTTCTTGCTGTTCTGAGTTGTGCGAGAGAAGATGATAAGTGAAGGTTATATAAATGGCTAGAAAAAGGAACTTTGGGATCACGTTTATTATGTAGAAATTTGGACGAAAGAGAATGGTTCAGTTGTTTCTTTCTATGCTGTCTTTCCTAGGAAGTTTTACCATACTTTGGTCGTTAGCTTCCCTTTAACTTAAGCGGCAAGGACTCTCTCTCTCTCTCTCTCTCTCTCTCTCTCTCCTTTGCGGGGTCCCTCTAAAGTTTTTGTTTCACACCAATTATAAGAAACTTGTCGGATTATTTCCATCCCACTAAAGTTTCCCTCATTTCTCGTAACCAAAAATAGTCTTTACCTTTTTATACCAAAGATGTCGTCTTTATAAACTAATCTGAACAGTCCTCATTGTGGAAGAGATTAAGAACTATTATTTCATTACTAAACTAATAAATTAGAGATATATGTAAACAATTGGCACATTCTTGAGTTTGATGGAACTTGACAATTTTTCTTGAGATGATCATATCTAGCTAAATCAATTGGATGAAGAGTAAATGTTGTCTAATGTCAAGGCTGTCCAGTAATCTCTACCCTTTCTTTGGGTCTTCTTGTAACTAAAGACTTTTTCTTCCTTCACAACATTGACTTTGAACTCAATTATTTGCGTACTATTGCTGACACTTGATTAATCCTATTGGTGGACATGGTCTTCTTCCTCATGGGAACAAGTTGGAATCATTCCCATTAAGTTCCATGGAAAAAAAAAAAAGAAACAAACAAAGAAAGAAAATTATTATTTCAGGAATTGGGCCATTTGTGGCGTTCACTGGTCTGCTTATTAACTACTATTGCACACATTCATTGCAACCCATCAATGATCAGATAATTGGCAATGATTTTAACAAGATTTCGTACATGCCTTAAAGTATTAGGCATCATCAAAATAAACCAGTAAAACGTTTCTTGACAGACTTCGTCTCTTCCGGAAAAAATATATATATATATATATATATATATATTCTTCACTATTGTCATCCTGAGGGCCTTCCAGATTGCCTAATAAGTCAAGATTTGGTTTGGATATAAAACGTGCAGTAATGGGTTTACACCCAGAGTCTTCTTGTGTCAAGTTAAAGGATCCAGTGGGACCTTAAGTCTCTAATTATCCCTTTAACTTCACGATGGGGCACTTGATGAATTTTAGTTAATTTTAAGGCTGCTCCTGTCTTGCGTGTCCTCTTTCGCGACCATGAAGCTGCATACTAATCGAAACTTTACGTCATTATCCTGGCTTTCTCAGCATGCATATAACAGATTGGTGTAGACTGTTTGAGTCAACCCGCTAGTTGCTAAAAAATTGTGTTCCCTTTTCTTCCTGTCTTCTCCTTCCTGTTTATTTTCGGTTATTTATATTTTTAATGACTTGTACTCTACGATTTCTGTTTGACGACGAGGGACTCGTCGGAGTAATGCACAGGCAAGTGCTATCTTTTCACACATTAGCCAAATAAGTCACCGACCACTCTGCGTCAGCCTCTCCATTATCATTTTCCAATATCAGCATTTTGGAATCACTCCCTCTCTATTTTTAAATACAAAAATTTGACAATGCATCCATCCGCAATGTAACAGAAAAGGGGAGGCTCTTTCTTAAGAGGTTGAACACCCTACTATGGGGTCTCATTTGAAGCAATCATATAACTTTGCTGCAGCCATGGCAATGGTTTCCGCTGCTCCTTCATTCAATTCTTATTAAAAAGAAAAGAAAAAGAAAAAAAGCCACTTTGTTTGCAAAAGAGTCACAGAAAACCAGGTAACACTTTATGTGATTTTTTTCAACCCCATCTTGATTTCACACGGCAACAACAAAAAATTTCCCCAGAGAACTTCAATAAGCTTTTCTGAAGCAAAGATGTGAACGAATGAGAAATGTAAGAAACTTTCCTCATTGCAGTGCCAAAATATGAGCACCGAAGTCATATTCTGGCATGGGAAAGTCGAAGTATCTTGTATTCCTCCTCTCCCATTACGTATCTACTTTTCACAATTGATGGACCTGCAAAACCCAAAATCTAAATGCTTGTGTCTGTGCAGAACATGTACAAGAGAGTAATTCACAAAAACTTGGATTCGGAGGCAGCTCAGTCATAATTCTTATCTTCTCATATTCCATTAGTCCTTGTCTCCTACAATAAAGAAACAACAGCCAGAATGGATGAAATTCATGACAATCCCGAATTACCAGCAGAATATAGAAACAAGTTCACAAACAATTTCCCACGGTACATAGCAAGGTGATTTTATAGCAACAATTCCCCAGAATACACCATTCAACTAGTAGGAAACAGAGATGATATTAGATTCAGGTAAAATGGAAGGCGACAAAGATTGAACTTTTCTACCCAAACTGTGAATGCATCTTACATTGTGCCTTTTCCACCAAATGACATAAAAAATTGACACAAACAAATGTCATTTTTTTTTTATGCATCTTCAGATAAATGTTGACTGACCACTTCATACATTTTCAAACTTGAAGCAAACAACAGAGAGGGTGTTGGTCAGATAAATGCTATGAGCTAAGATCCACAAGGGAGACAGATTTAATCTTTGCCACTGCATACCAAACATTCCTACTCAGTTATCACTTAGATGGCCACTCCTAAAAATATTAACCAGTTGAAATGATACACCAAAATTTACCAACCTAAAGCATCTTAATGCAAGAAGTTTGATAGTTTATTGAGGAGAGAAAACCCATTTACCATTCAACAACATACGTATGAATGTGAAAGACAAAGATGCCACAAAATTTTCAGGATATCTTTGAACAGGGGCCTCACAACTGGGGAAAACAAAGCACGCTCAGACTAAAAGAGTAACATATAAAAATGAATGCATAACCAGGAAATTGCCGAAGCAGTTTCATGGCCTTTAACCTTACAATAGCACTAAAAGAAAAAACACTTGGCTGACAGCATACAGTTGAGATATAAGGCTCTATTAAGAAGGACCCAAATGCTCAAGCATGAAGTCACAAGACATTGATATATTACTAATCTGCCAATTTTCTATTGGATTATTAAATTCCATCAATTAAGAATAAAGATTATCAATCACTTAAAACTGATAACAACAATATCAAACGCAATTTAATTTCACAACTATGCACATAATTCTGTAGAAACAATAACGAATTGATTAAAGAAAATAACATAAGCACTATGACATCTGAGGACCTTCATAACCCAAGGGCAAAACCAAAACCTTTAACTAAATCACAGCATTCCTTTGCCGAACCTTAGCTTTCTCAGCATCAATAATGGATTCTACCAACTTCACCGCATTATCCAGCTTACCCTCAGCATTCACGACCACATAATCAAAATTCTTGGCATGCGTAACTTCCTCCCTTGCAGTCGCAATCCTCACAAGCAAAGCATCACTGGTCTCTGTCTTTCTATCAATCAATCTCTCCACAAGTTCCAACTCGCTCTCCGCTACCAAAAATATAAACACGGCAGACTTCCCTAGAATCCTTCTCAATGTCTGCGCCCCTTGTATATCTACCCTCAACACTATATCATACCCTTTTGCCATAAACTCCCTAATTTGCCTTTTGGGTATTCCCTTATAATCACCGTACACAAGAGCATACTCCAACAACTCATTCTTCTCCACCATAGACAAAAATGCCTCCTTTGACACGAAGTAATAATCTTTACCATCAACCTCCCCGGCCCGCATTGGCCTACTAGTTGCAGTAACAACAAAATGCAAATTCTCCCTGACCTCACGCAATTTCCGGATCACTGCATCTTTGCCCACCCCACTCGGGCCGCTGATTACAACGATCAGAGGATTCGGGGGCGGGCAAATCGAGCTGGTACTAAAGGATGAACCCAAAGAGGACTCGAGGGCACGAAGCAGCTCCGGCTTGGAGGTGGATTTGGGGTTCTGGGTCTCGCTCATTTTGCAATTCGAGGCAGAGAATCGGTGGTGGGTCGTGAAAGCGAAACGCCGAGCGGCTTTAGAGAGGGATAAAACGGGGCTAGGGGGGTTCAAAGAGCTGTGAGGAAGATAGATTGTAGTGTGGAAATTGGATGTGCGGAAGATGGAGAAGCAGAGTCTGCGAAACATGGAGTAGCAATAGCTAGCCGGTGGCCAACGGCGATGGCGGACAGTGTGCGTCAGAGAAAACAAGGCATGGAATGTTTGGGATTTTGAGTGGGGGTGGGACTAGGGTTTTAAGGCTATGAAACAGCAAATGTGTCTTTTAACCCCGAATTGCATTTGAATATTTCTAGAGAAAAAATTGACATAAAAAGCAATTTTGCATTAATCTAATATAATTAACTAAATGATGTTACTATTAGTATTATTATTATTATTATTTTGTGAAGAACTAAAAGATGTTATTAATGCGCATTGTAATAAATTCATATTTTTAGTATTTTTTTAATGTATATTTCTGTTATCTTCTTAGAATAAAAATGCTACACTTGTCCAAATTGGGAAAGCTTCCAGCTTCTTAAGAAAAGAGTTCATGGATTAAAACATGGCAACCATTTTTTCCATATATGGCAATTTCCATATTCTTTCTTCTTCTTCTTCTTGTTTTTTTTTTTAAAAAAATTATTTACTTTTGTTGAGTTCAAGAAAATTTGTTATGAACTGTAATAAATGATATAAAAACAACATATATCTAATTAAATTATGACATATCGGAATATAGTGTCTATGTATTTCACAACTTATAATTTGTAAAATCTATTTTCATGTAAAATTTTTTAGCTTTAGGTTATGTTAAAAATTACTTTTTATGTGGTGAAATAATAATATATAAAATTCAAGGAGCACAATGTTCTTAGTTCTTTATTTCTCTTCAATTTCTTGTATTTTGCCTATTATTAGCATGTGAGATAGGAATTGCAAATGGTTTAAAAGAAGAATTTTGATTAAACCTCACTTTGACCTTTTTTTGGTTTTTTCTCTTTTTACCTGAATTGAGAGCAAACAAACCAACAACTCATCAAAAGAGTTTTCTTGCCAAAGTTCATGTGTCATAACAAAAAAAAAAAAAAGAAAGGAAGAAGAAAAATATCTAAATAAATTTTATAAACAAATTATGTAGGATTATTAATTATAGTAGTTAATCATATCATTTATTCAAAATGATATATTGTGATTAATTAAAAAAAATATGAATAACTAATTTATAAGAATTGATTCATGGTCCCCCCCCCCTAATAGTTTAATACAGAGCAACCAAAGCTTGAAAAATTCTTGATACATAATGACTACATCTTAGTCATGAGCCAGATGAAATGAATCTTTTTGGACATTTTATATAAAAACATTTTGAGCCCCAACTTTATTTTTTTTATATTCTTTGCCATTCAATTCAATTTAATTCAATTGCAGGCATACTGGCGTCCCTCCCCTGCACTGCCTGCTGCAGGTCGCATTCTTCAAGACTCTGCCTTTTGCACAATTTCGAAGAAAAGCAATTTCCACCGCCACCTCCCAATTAAAAACCGCCCCAGATCCAATCAAATTGATTCCACTCTCAATGTCAAGCCCCCTAATTCCCCCAAAATCTCCCGTCGTAGAACCCTAATTCTCTGCCAACAAACAACCCAAAGTGGTGAATCCGGTCAAAATCCAATAATTCAATCAGACCCCATTTCAATTCGCCCTCCAAAAGGCCTTAATCCATCAAAATCCACCCTTCCCACATTCATACCGTGGTTGATGGGCTCAATTAGGGTTGAAAGTGGAGACCTTTCCAGGGCAACTTCAACCCCATCCACCACCTCCACCTCTCGCACCGAAACCGTTAATGGGTCTCACGAGTTCAAGATCGGTGGATATTCTCTTGCCAAAGGCATGGGGGTCGGCAAGTACATAGCATCTGATACGTTCATAATCGGTGGCTATGCGTGGGCAATCTACTTTTACCCTGATGGGAAGAGCCCTGAAGATAACGCGGCTTATGTGTCTTTGTTCATAGCGCTGGCCAGCGAGGGCACCGACGTCAGGGCCTTGTTTGAGCTGACGCTGGTGGATCAGAGCGGGAAGGGACGGCATAAGGTTCATAGCCATTTTGGAAGGACCCTCGAGAGTGGGCCTTACACTCTTAAATATCGCGGAAGTATGTGGTGAGTTCTTCTTGTTATTTAAACAAGTCACTTCCTTTTTGTGATACTGGATTCTGTTTTTTGAGGAAGAAAATTGGGATTTTTTGGCATTTTTTTCTTTCAAATGTTGTGAGCTATGTATTTAAACATAGAAACATAGGTTAAATCAATGATCTTGTGGGGATTCTGGCTTCTTGAATATGAAAGTTAAATTCTTTTCTGATGCAGATTATGCTGGACTTAAGTGAGACTCTTTTGGGTTGCATATAAGCTATTTGAATTGAATTATTTGTGTTTGGTGTAGAAGGGATGGCACACAAGTTTAAGTGCTCATGTAAATGAAGTGCATAAGATAGACTAACTAGAAAAATATCTTGGTGTCTTGAGCTGATGTTCTGAGTCCTGCCGTGTGTTCTTTTCTTGTTGGATGAAATTTAGTGCAGTCTGCTTTTTCCATATAAAGAAAAATGCATTATGGATGAGTTTTTTCTATTCTTCATTCAGCCCTGTGTGTTGTCCATGTTGTACCTTGTGAAAAAATTCTTTACCTTCATTTCATTTTGTATGTCTCTGGGCTGGTTACTTGGTTGGCTGTGAGGGTTTTAGCCTTATAACTTCAATCTTATATGCTGATCTTAGGTTATTGGCAACGGCAATGTACAAATCTGTCCTTTGAGAATTAGTCTTTCCTTTTCAGTTGGTTAAATGCAATCTAATGACTGCTGCTGTTTGCAGGGGTTATAAGCGATTTTTTAAGAGAACTCAACTAGAGACATCAGACTATCTCAAAGATGATACCCTGCTGATACGCTGTAGTGTTGGTGTTGTTAGGTCCCACACAGAGGGAACTAAAATCTACAGTATTCCAGTTTCACCTTCTAACATTGGTGAGCATTTTGGAAAGCTCTTAGAAGGTGGAAAGGGAACTGATGTGAATTTCGAAGTTGATGGTGAAATATATGCTGCACACAAGTTGGTTCTTGCAGCACGCTCACCTGTATTTAGGGCACAACTTTTTGGTCCAATGAAAGATCAAAACACCAAATGCATAAAAGTTGAAGATATGGAAGCCCCAGTTTTTAAGGTTCTCTCTCTCTCCCTCTCCCTCTCCCCCACACCTTTCTGGCAGATGTTTTCTTTTTTGCCCCACTTTCACCCTGTTTAAACAGTCTCATACACATTCTTTTGCTTACAGTTTTGAGTATTGGACTCCAAACAAAGGACGTCTTCTTGGGAAGTAACTCATTAGAGTGTATGCAATGAATGTAAAAGTCTTGTTTCCTTTGCTGCTCTGCTTTCTTTTATGCTTGTACCATTATCATTTTCTCCCTCTTTTTTTGGTTGTTTTGTTCCATGCCAAATGCTGTCATATTTGCTTTGTTGGCCTTGGTGAGTGGTGGTGTTTCAGATGGTTGGTTCAATGTTTTGCCAACTTTTGTCTTCTAGATATGTGGAGGTTCTACCATGTAAAAAATTGCTATTGCTGTTGGATTCACAAATATGGGATTTTATGCCTCGATGTTTCTCGAACACAAGTCAGTCAAGAAAAAGAAGAAAGTGTTGCTTCTTGAAATGCTGTCTCCTCCACAGTGAATTACAGAAATTGTGACCTTTGTGGTTAAGATGTGTTCTGCTAATGTTTTTAGTTGGCCTTTTAGACTCTTTAACACTAAAACTAATTGTTTCGTTGCTGCTTTTGTCATTAACAACTTTGAGATGGGTTATCTCTGGATCATGACATGCATTATTTGAACCTTAAGACTCAATGTTGTTACTGATGTTGAAGTCTTTTGTTCCTTAAGTGATTTTAATGATGATTTAATGACAAGTTATGGGATTGCTATATTTCCCCTCATGTGATGCATAGGAAGAGGTACTCTTTACTGGTTGATTGCCTTTGTTAGGCGAGTAATTGTGGTGCCATACAGGATGATTGTGGTGCCTTACACAAATATGCACCTGGATTCATCTCTTGAGGCGCTGCATCTGTGCACAAATCTTACTCACCCCAACTAAGGTTTATTGTCTCCTTGTCTCTCTTTTTCATGTCCATGCTGTATATGCATCTGGTCCATAATTTGTCAGGTTGGAAGCATTATCACTTTGTATCAGCTTTGAAAGTCCTAGACAATGGTTCTAGCTTAACTTGACTGTTTGGCTTCCATTGTGTGTATATAAACGTTGTATACATATGGGCATTTACTATTTTCTACAAATGAAATTATTTGGTGAAAAACAATCCATTATTATGCAACAGTGTTTTAACTGAATAATTAAAGTTACAAGTGATCCACGGACAACTACTCCATGTTGTCATTATTTGAAGTAACACAATTGTTGATCTTTCCAAAGCGAGGCTTATCTTGTCTTGATATTGTTGGAATTCTTTCACTTGGATTGGTCAAGTGTGCATTATGGTGGGAAAATTCATCTCAAGTCCTTAGGTGAACTCGTGTCTCATAACATGATGCAAGAATGGAATTGTACAAAAGAAAGGTTCTGACTTTGTAGTTCAGATGAAGAAACATTCTGTTGTGCTTCCCTCGTATATTGCGGTTTACTTCTGTTTTATCATTTTCCTAAGCATCTTTCCCCTTCAATTACTAGCAGTGTTATGTTGACTGTATGTTTGAGATTGAAACCTGCAGGTTTTCATCTCATCTCAGCCACTTTGTTGGTGGTTGCAACATGATGATTAAGCTCATCCTTTGTTTTTGTACCATGGTTGAATATTCACAGGCGCTTCTTCATTTTATTTACTGGGACACCCTTCCTGACATGGAGGAGTTTATTGGGCTGAATTCCAAATGGGCTTCTACTCTTATGGCTCAACACCTGTTAGCTGCATCAGACCAATATGCACTTGAGAGACTCAGGTTACTCTGTGAGTCTAAACTTTGTGACGATGTTGCCATAAACACAGTTGCAACAACATTAGCATTGGCAGAGCAGCATCAATGTTTCCAACTAAAAGCTGTATGTCTGAAATTTATTGCACAGCCTGAAAATCTGAAAGGTAGGCTTTCATGGCACTACTTCTGTTTTGAACCATTAATATGCTGTAAGATGCTCTGTTACAACACAACCATGGTCATGCCTCATTTAAGTGAAGAGTTGGTTTCTCCTCCATACAGCTGGAAAAATGCCTAGTGATGATACTTACTGCTGGAGGAGCACTTATTGTTTAAAACAATTGAACATGATTTTCAAATGGGCCTGCTTTATGTGCTGCAACATTTTGGGATGTTTGATATGTGTTCTTATGATCTAGTACTAGTTATCAATATTCTTGGTTATATCATCTAGAAGAGAGATATCTGAATATATGCCATTATATTTCCCATGCATGGTTTGGCAGGAAATGAACAATAGACATTGATTTTGATTACCTAGTCATATCACAACTGTTGTTTTATTTAAGTAACAGCCAATAATGCTTGAAATTGTTTTCGAGTGCAGATTCTGTTATTGACCTGTTGACTATATGATTTAACAATTGTTCATGCCTTCTATTGTCTGAATGCATAGCTAATGTCCAACTGTTGTCAAATTCTTTCAGCGGTCATGCAGACCGATGGATTTGAATACTTGAAGGAAAGCTGCCCTTCTGTTATCACAGAATTACTGCAATATGTAGCCAGAATTGGTGAGCATTCTGTCATTGCTTGTGGACATGGAAACAAAGCCTTGGATGGTGATATTAACGGCAGGCGAGTGAAGCAAAGGATACATTGATTTAGGAATAGTGATGACAGCGGCCTATGGACAACAATCATAGCCTTTCGGGTTGAGATTTTTTGGAATTGTACTTGCAGTTCACTAATTCTTGGATGTGTAACGTTAGTCATTCATTTTGTTTGTCTGGTGTTTACTGTTTTGTAGTACATGGAATAGTGCACTCTGTTTGCTTGCTCTGGACTTTGTATTATAGCTTAGGTTGGTTGCTCGCTCCAAGACTTATATGTTGTAGCATAGGTATCAGCCTGTTTGGTTGTTTAATTGCTTGCAAGTAATGTTTAAAGCTGGTATGATGGTATTGGCACTTGCCAAATTTTTTGTGAATGGCATCACGATTGAAAATCACAGAGCGGTCTCCTCTAATCACCACCCAATGTAGAGCTGCAGTAGCTGGGGTTTGTCGCCGGTTTGTACCCTCCATGACTAGAACTAGCAGCAACAGGACTGCAGTGGAAAGCAAGATTCTTGTTCTCTCCCAAGAATCCTTCTCGAGATTGTAAACAGAGACCGGAGCTGGGTAGTCGTGTAAATTGTCCTCGGGCAAACCATGCCTTGCTTCTTCATAGTCGCCATCATGAGCTTTGCCGATCAATTTCTTGCAGTGTTCCCGCCCAACAATTGGAGGGTTCCGAAAGCACTGAGAACTAGACATTGGTGGGTGAGATGCCTAGTGATGCGGTGGCCCTGGCCTGGCCTTGCATGGAACAGAAATCTCCAACGCAAGTTAAACTGCAGGGAGACCAAAGTTCAATAATGAGACAAACAATCAGGGGTGGGACTTGTCTGACACCGCTACTTACGTCATAACCTAAAAACAAACAAATAAATAATATATATATATATCTTACATCGGCCTTGAAATCCCATTTTTCTCCTCCAATGCAGTATTTGCAATGTCAGAGAAATTATGGGAAAATGAGGATTATATTTTTCTGTGTAATTTATTATTTGAGAGATCTTTTAATAGAAAAAATATATATATATATATATATTATATTTATTTTGAGAATAAGGGTAACAATATTACCGGGTTAATCCTCATTTTGGTCGAAGCAAAAGCTGTAATTAATGATTCAAAGTAAGAATATTTTGTTCAATTAAGGATACACATTAAGAAAAATTACTGAATAACTCTCTCGCTTATCGTAATTTAGTGTTGGGTAGAATGCTGCTGGGGACTCTTCAAAAAAATAGTTTGACAGTTAAAGATATTCTATTGAGAGAGAGAGAGAGAAAAAAAAAATTAAATTTATAAAATTAGAGAGAATAATTTATTGCTTGATGAGTAATCAAAGAAAAAAAAATAGTTTTTTTTAATTAATTAATTAATTAAACTTTGACTGAAAATTAACATTTTATCCAAGAAGGCTATCGAACGTATATATGAATTATTATTTTTTTTTTTTTCTTATAATGAAAAAGCTGGCAAACATAATTAAAATCACAAGTTGTATGCTCTTAATGGTTGTGCCTGTCCGGACAACGGCTTCTGTCGACGTGCGGTCCGAACTCTGGAGGGATCATGGATATTTTCTTGTGTCCCGTGCCAACATAACAATTGCTTCAAAACGGCACCGTTTTTCGAATTAGAACATCGTGGCTAGCATGATGACAGTTGTCGGCGCAGCGTGAACTGTAAAACGACGTCGCTGAACAAACGAACAAAAAAAAACAAACAGGGAATAACCCAATGAATTACCGGTGTCTCCAATCCAATCCAGTGACCCGGCCCGCGGCGGTGGGGTTGGTGGTGGTGGTGGTGGTTTTCGTAGGGTTCTCTCTTTCTCCGTCTCTAAGTCAAAAAGGAAGCAACAACAAAGGAAAACAGTAACACACTCACACTCGCACAAACATTCACAAACACTTGACACCAAGAGTCAGAAGGGGTGTGTTTGTGTGGGAGGAGAGAGAGAGAGAATGGGTTCTGGAAGAACTGGGGAAGATGAAATAGACAATAAAGAAGAAGAAGAAGAAAAAGAAGAGGAGGAGCCAATACTAAAAGAACAAAACCAGAGGTTCTGTATGTTTCCTATCAGATACCACCAAATTTGGGAGATGTACAAGAAGGCCGAGGCCAGTTTCTGGACCGGTTCTCTCTCTCTCTCTCTCTATCTATATATATATATATATCTGTGTGTGTGTGTGTGTGTGTGCGCCTTTTGTGAGGTTTTTGTTTTCTTTTTCTTTGTTTCTTTCTTTTGGGTCTTTACTGTGTCTATTTGTTTGACAAACTTTTCTTTTCTTTTTTTTTTTTTTTTTTTTTTTGGGTTGTGAATTGGATGGGAGTGGGAGTGGGAGGTTAGTGATGTTGTGCCCAAAACCTTTTTTGTGCATTTCACGCATGTTGTCAGATAGGTTACACACAAGCACTGTTAAGGCACGTGTTGTGTTCTTTGGAGGTTATCTCTTTTCTTTGGTTCGTTTAAATGACTCTGTTACTGGACTCACAGCTGAGGAGGTTGATCTCTCCCAGGATATGCAGCAATGGGAGGCATTGTCTGACTCCGAGAAATACTTCATAAGCCATGTGCTCGCTTTTTTTGCTGCATCAGATGGGATTGTTTTGGAGAACTTAGCCGCAAGATTTTTGACTGATGTTCAAATCCCGGAGGTAGACCCCTGAGATTTCGTTCTTATTCGCTAATTTTCCTTAATTCCTCAATCAGATGCCTGTTTATGACTAGTGTTGTCCAAATTTATGTACCTGATATTGCTTATGATCATCTCCGTCCAATCTATTTTTAGATGCACTGAAGGAATGCAAATTCTTTTTAATTTTAACGCTGATTTGATTATGTAATGAATACCTTGTTCATAATAATCTCAGGCTCGGGCATTCTATGGATTTCAAATTGCAATGGAGAATATTCATTCTGGTAGAGCTTTGTAAGTGAGGTTTTTGAGCTTCTTCTCTTGTTATGCTTCGCAAACCATCTAATTTTGGAAATACCTGTTTCCTGTTATCAGAGATGTACAGCCTACTCTTGGAGACGTACATCAAGGATTCAAGGGAGAAACACAGGATGTTCAATGCCATCGAAAGCATTCCCTGTGTAACTAAGAAGGCCAAGTGGGCTCTGGATTGGATTAATAGGTGCAGCTGCATTCACCCGTTAAAAAATATTAGAAGTCCTTGAGCATATTTTCAAGTTTGGAGCTCTTGCTTTCAGCAGTTCTCATTATTAACCATGTGCAGTTCCACTTCTTTTGCTGAGAGACTTGTTGCTTTTGCTTGTGTTGAAGGAATTTTCTTCTCAGGAAGGTATCCTATTGTAAATACCTAGGCTCGTCTATGGCATTTTAAATGTTTGATGTTTTACTTTTTTTTCTTATTTTATTCTTTTATCTTGCTTTGATAGCAGATGTTTTACTTTCTTTATATGTCATTCTCAGTTTCTGTGCCATTTTCTGGCTTAAAAAGAGGGGCATGATGCCAGGTTTGACATTCTCAAATGAACTAATATCTAGAGATGAGGGTCTGCATTGTGACTTTGCTTGTCTTCTTTATAGGTGAGACCTGCTATTCTTTTTCTATAATATAATATATCAGATGCTTGCTCTTTTTTCTGATACTAGATTTAAGAATCGTGGATATACTTGAATCAAATGTTGTGTCTATACTTAATTTTAGTTCCATTATTTGAGTGTAAGAGACTTTTACCAAAAACACATATTCGTTGTGCTTGTCTACAGTCTGTTGCAGAGCCAACTTAATTGGCAAAAAGTTCATCGCATCATCCATGAAGCAGTGGAAATTGAGACTGAATTTGTGTGTGAAGCCCTCCCATGTGCATTGATTGGCATGAATGCAACCCTTATGAGCCAGTACATAAAGTTTGTTGCTGACCGCCTTCTGGTATATCCTTATCTATATGGCCTTATATGACTGTTAATTTCTCAGAAAAGCAAAGGCTGGAATCTTCATCTCTTTTCTGTTGTTTTCAGGTTGCCTTGGGATATCAGAAGAAGTACAATGTGGAAAATCCATTTGATTGGATGGAATTTATATCTTTGCAGTGAGTAGTAGTGGCAACTCATTAAAGCTAATAGAACTTTTATCTGGCAAAAAATTGGCCCAGCTCAAAAATGGGTGGCTTGGGCAATAATATCCTTTAGTTTGGCCTGGACCAGCCCAGTACAATGTGAGGCTAACTATTATTTAAACTGGCCTTGCAATGTAAGTTTTGCCAAGTCCTGGCCTGAATTATATATGAAACAAGGAAACTATGCCTGTGTTTTATTTTGTTCATTGTGGTCTGGCAGGACTGGTTGCTCATTTACAAGTAAGCAGTGCATATTCCACCTGATGCAGCAAACTGAACACTTGTTTTAATCATTTTAGCCAAATGACTCTGAGGGGAAAGAGGGTTAAAAGTCATGAGTTCTGATAGTTATAGGGACACCTCACTATGTTAATTGTGCTCTTCCTTTTGGTTCTTGGTTTTCATTAATGGCTATTTTGTTTGTTGGACTTTGCAGAGGGAAAGCAAATTTTTTTGAAAGAAGGGTGGGAGACTATCAGAAGGCATCTGTTATGGCAAGCCTTCAAGAGGGTGGAAAAAACTACACCTTCAAGATGGATGAAGATTTCTAATCTAATGCTGCAGTAGACTGGAGTACCGCAGAATTACTTAAAGCAGGCAATCAAAATGGTTGGTATCATCCTTGGTGGTAAGCAATTTTGTGCAGCTTACTGCAAATATAAGCAACTCAATGTACTTTTTCTGAAACAATTGAAGCAGGTAATTGTTAATATATTTTGGCATCTGTGTAAACTGGCGGTCTACTGTGATTTTTGGCTGCTACCGTTGCTCTATGTTACTTTAAGTAGTTGTCCTAATCAAGAAGTTATTGTGTATCAACATTTCATTTCCTTTCTTTTATGTTTATTTAGTCTGAAATTTCCCTTTTAATCATTTTAGTCGGACATCATGTTTGCTTCCTTTGCCTCCATATGACCCACATTCGAAAGATTCCTCAACTAAGACACTGAAATAATACGTCTGTTCAATGTGCACACACTTCTTGTGGGAACTGGCTTGACTTTGTTAGCAGTTCCAAGGAAACAAAATGTACGGGGGAGTTGGTTTCATGGAAAATTTTCGATCAAGCGATGAAATTAATGCTTCAGTCTCAATCCTTATGGTACTATGAACTATGAAGAGCTGGAGCTAGCTGCTAGTCACTCGGATCACTGAATCAGATGGAAGTTTTCTGTGTTTAGTGCACTTTGATGGATCAGCGGACTGATGTTATGGGGTTGTGGAATAATGATGAGCACGATTAGTGCTGTAATCAAAAGCTATTGGCCTTAACATTACTATCATGTCCCCTTGAATCACCTTGTTTTTGTCATATTATGCGGTTTATTGTGGAGTATGTAGAACTTGTTGGTTGGTAAGTGTCATGAGCTAATCATGTGAAAAGTCCCAAACCAAGGGAAGAAGGTAAAAATAAGCAGAAACACCCTGTTAGTAAATGGCCACGTGTCAGGTGCTTGCATATTGAAATGAACTCAAAAAATAGTAGTTGATTGTCTTGGCAAACATGACAGATTTGGGTCTTTATAATGCTTTCCCAGTGAAGCAATGTTGGACTTCATTGGATTGACACTTGGAAGGTCATCTTATCACATGTCGATCAAGTAGCAAATCAATTGGTAAATGGGCCAACTAACTCCGACCTCGTATCTTTGAGCTTGGTTGCTATCATTTCCTCTACCTTCCCAGGAAACGACACTTCAACTGCAAGCGAATGATGTGGGAGCAAGTTGGTCATTAAGAGTACTGAAATAGTAGCTTGATTTGGGTTTTATGCCAACCATTATACTCAATAAAATAATAATAAAAATAAAAATTAAAATTAAAAGAAAAAATTAGAAAAAGGCCACATGATACCCTAAAAAATTAAGGGTAAGGCTGTTGTTGATCAATCATCTTGTTGGAAAAAAAAAAAAAAAAAAAGGTTGTCATCCTTTTATTCCTCTTCCTTTTTCTTATAAAAGGGCAAAGGAAGCATAAAGAAGGTTTGAAGAACGCTTAAACTAACCCCAAATTTCCAATTTTCGGACCCACCCAAGATGCTTCGTTAGGAAAGAGGCACACCATTGCCACTGAATCCTGACCTCATGTGCTGATTAACAAAAAGTCACATTATGACCTTATTGATGATCCCATGCACAAGGCTTAGGTCCTAAGATAAAATGTTGTCCTCCGTTTTTTTTTTTTTTTTTTTTCTTTTTTAAGTTTTCATCTGCTCCGTTGACCAAAATGGGCCACAGGAAGGTTGTTGCGTGTGTCTGTCTGCCTGCAATCTTGTGATATGAAAACAGAAAATATGGTAACCAATCCGCATACACCCACCAAGAACAGACAACGTTGTATTAACCTCTCACATTTTTCAATTGCAAGTTTCATTACTATATAGGTGTTTGTATCACCAATCAGGTTTTTCTTGAGTTGGCCGTCTTGTCTAATGGTTTGGTTGGTAAAGCAATCAATTTTTTTAATGATATCAATAATTATAAATAGAAAGTATTTTCTCTCTCTCTCTCTCTCTCTCTCTCTCTCTCTCATATGGCAACGAATTCCTCCTTTTAGTTGAACCCTCTTATAAAAAATGTTTAATTTACACCTCATCGTATCATCATAGTATAATTTGTAGATCTGTTCTCCAGAGAATATTTCAAAAATTAAGAAATTAAACTTATGTTTAGGAATTAAGCTCAATGCTTTCTAAAGGGTCTATCTATCTCAATTCCCTCCCTTTTGCAAGAACCAAAATATATATATATCATAGAATTGAGGAATGAAATACATTAGTGTGATCTTACTTGAGAATTTGTTTTTGCAAGAGTGAGGGAATTGAGATAGATAGACCCTTTAGTAAGAAGCATTTAAGTGTTTATACCATTTTTATTTTTATTTTTTTCAACCCAGTGTGAAGCTAGAAATCAAGAAACTGTATGAACGATCCAAAGATATCATTTCTGACCCATTAATATATAGTAACAACCTCGACCTTCTACTCTCCCTGACCTCGTGAACACGATAATTAACCACCGCGTAATGAATCAGATGACGCCAACTTGTATGTCCACGTACTTGTTGCAGATATTTGGTTGGCCAATCCGTTTCACCTACCTCGCTTCGCTCTGGGATCATGATGCACCAATCTTCATCGTTCGTTGACTTCCACCCCGTTGTCCGCGTTCCATATGTGCCAACAATGTATTGGGTGGATGTGATGATGAACAGTCAGTGGAGCCCACACTATTAAACAGTTGGTAACATCCCAATATCTTTTATTGTACAGCCGGTATTTTTATGCAGCCAACTTCAAATATATATATATATTTTAAGATGCAGAACTCATGTGTTCTGTTTTTCTTTTTCTTTTTTGTCATATATGTTTCTCTACTCAAAACAAAGATAGCATTTGAAACAAATGATGGAGGGTATTTTTCCTTCTTCATCTTCAGTTGGCAGTAACCAAAGTTCTATTATTTAAGTAACAAATATATGGTTAACAACACTTGGACTTAAGCATTGAGTCGGATTGGTATCTGAACATGGGCAGCTTGTTACATGTCTAATAATTTAATGAGATGCCGAAGTTCAAACTACAATCAGTATAAAATATTATGAGTGTGCTCATAAAAGTAATCTCAATTATACCATGACCTCCTCCTCCTCCTCCTCCTCCTCCACCACCCTCCATTTGTAATTATTATATAATTGTTCTGGTCATATTTGCTTATAAGTTAAGGTTAGGTGCACCATGATTCTCAAATGCCCCCAGAAAAGGGAATAACCAACCAATAAATCACAACCTTACCACGACTGCTTCAAAGGAAGTCAGAGAAGATCGATCCAAGTTAAGTTAAGTGGTTCTGTGATTCTTTTAGTATATTTAGTTTTATTTTTTATTTTTATTTTTTCCCCCACCTTGCTTTCTGACCAACCCTCTTCTTACCAAATGCACAAAATTTTGGCTGTTCCCCATCAACACATTTTCTTTATTGCATGACCGAATATACTTTTTTTTTAAAAATAAAATATTAATTCAACATAGCAATTACTGCCCCGGTTTGACCTCTGCATTTCCATCCAACACACATTAAAAAGCTTCGACCTTTTCGCAGTTGGAAAGGGCTTAAGGAAAACAGAGCACCCAAAAAACAGAGTCAGTCAACTCTGTTTCTACAAGAGCCTGTTGTTTCTACAAGAGCCTGTAACTTTTTCCCCGTCTATCGACCATTGACAAAAACCTTCGACATATCGGCATGAAATGGCCATTGCCACAGAAATCAGTGTCTGGGATAGTGTTTTGGAGATCACCAAGGTGGCCCAAGATAAGGGTAGCGATCCTCTGCTCTGGGGTCTGCAAATATCCTCGAATTTGAGCTCCTATGGAGTTTCTTTGCCCTCTCCAGAGCTCGCAGATGTATTGGTCTCTTATATGTTTTGGGAAAACAATGTACCCATTCTATGGAAGTTTCTCGAGAAGGCTTTGGTGCTCAAGATCGTGCCTCCTTTCATGGTTCTTTCTCTGCTCTCTGACAGGTCTTTTTTAAACAATTTTTCAGTAACTTTTCCTTTATGAGTGGCAAGGTTATTGATTATTAGGCAAAAAATAATTTGGTAAAGTTTGAAGCTTTTTCCCTGTTTTTTTTTTTTTTTTCACTGGTGATTACAGTTAATACTTAGCTGGATTTGTGTATTGAAAAGTAATGATTTCGAACTAAGCTAGTTTTTAAATCGAGCTAAAATGAGCAGTTTAGATTCTTTTTTTTTTAATGAACTTCAAAAAGGCCTCACTTTTATGTTTGTTATCAATTCGACCTATATATTCTCTCCTTTTATTATTATTATGATTATTTTGTTTTCTTTTTCTTTTATAATTCTTCTGCACATTCTGATAGCGTCAAACATGTTTTAAGTTTGGGCCTTGTTTTAATGTTTACAACTGGCTTGAAGTGAGCAAACGTCAACCAAAAAAGACTAGAAATGGAATTAGGCTTAGTTCAGAATTTCCTTCTCAGCACGCCTGCGAGTAGCGCGTAATAGGTACTGAATTTTTTGCTTATTTTTCCTCACATTTCTTTTCCTGTTTGTTTGAAGTGAAAAGGATAGCTTAAGTTGATTTTTGGTTGCAACATTTCTATTGTACCATTTCCTTTAAAGTTTCTGCTTTGGAGTAATGCCAAAACATTTTCCGATGTACCCAGAACAAAAAAAAAAAAAAAAAAAAGTGATGTGAGAGCAATCTCATATGTGTCCTTAGGTTGTTTAATCTTATGGATGTGGAACTGATCTGTTGTGCGTTTTTTTTCTATATGTAGTTGTAATATATTGCTTTGATTGTGGGTATGACTGGTAATTTAGTTTAGTGATGAAGCTCTCGTTGTCTTCCATTCTCTAGAATTTAGTCTAACTTGAACTTGATGGACTTACTCCAATGTCTCTCATGTATTTTTCTTCAGCATTGGATTTGTTTGTTCTTTTTTAACCACTACTGATGTCTTTTGCATATCTTTGTCCATTAATGGTGTTTCTTTTCTGTTCTTCCACAGGGTTATTCCATATCGCCATTCCCAGCCTGTGGCATACAGGCTTTATATGGAACTCCTTGAGAGATATGCTTTTGAGCTTAAGAGTCAAATTAATGGCCCAAACTATGAGAAGTGAGTTCTACCTTCCTCCTTGTATGGTGATGTGATCTAATAAGTGGAGACTTCTTTAAATCTGCATGCATGACATTTTTAATATCATTTCTCTTGTAAGCTGCTCATCTTCCAGTAAACAATCAGACAGCCAGCAGATACCCTTGTTTTCATTTCTTCCAAAGCTCTACATGAAGAAGATGCATGTAGGTAGCTTAATAAATGAAAATTCTCATGAGAAAAATATTAAAGAAATGATGTTACTACGTGTCAGTGCCCCTTCGTACATCCAGACAACCTAATTCAACTGCAAATTTGTTTGCGCTTTAGATTTCGGATGAGAATAGAATTGCTTTCTATTAATCAACATTATTGTTTCCATATTGTAGTGCTATTTCCTGATGAAAAACTGGATCTATCTAAAAGTTAAATGACTGTTTGTTTTGTCTAACAGGATCATGAAATCAGTAGATGCCATTCTCCATCTTTCCCACAATTTTGGTCTGCAAGCTAGTAGTCCTGGGACTCTTGTAGTTGGGTTCATCTATGCAATTGTGTGGCAGTTATTGGACGCATCATTAGATGATGAGGGGTTGCTGGAACTTACACAAGAGAAGAATTCCAAATGGACAACAAAATCTCAACAAATGGAAATTGATGGTCTTGGTGATTATAATGGAAAAAGGGCTGCACATTACGAGAAGTTGCACAATATGAATACAGTAATGGCTATTGAGATGATTGGGAAATTTCTGCAAAGTAAATTAACTTCAAGGATCCTTTACTTGGCATGTCGGAACTTGTGAGTACATTTTACCCCATAAAAAATGGCTGGTAATGTTTTGCACACAACTTTGTCTGTCGGCCAGAAGAAGCATATGCACAATGCAGTTTACTTGTGCTATTTAATTTAGATTGGTGTCATTGCAATTATTCTTCATTGACCCTCAACTGAATGGTAGTTAGGTATTGTAGTTTCTATTGAATGAAAATTTCTTCAATCTGCCTCCAGTTCTTGCTATGCTATGCTACTCATTGATAATTGTGCCCTTTAACTAACTGTAGCCATTTCATTTAATTCACAAGTAATTTGTTTCTTTTTTGGACTTGGTTTTGCATGTCCGACCTTCTCTTTTCTAATCTTCTTTTTGCCACACTAATTGTCTGTTGCCACTTTGTCAGGCCTAAAGATTGGGTGGCATTCATTGAGAGGTTGCGACTGCTTGGAGCAAATTCATCAGCATTAAAGAATTCAAAGTTTTTATCTGCCGAGGGCCTTTTGCAGTTGACTTCAGATAATCAAATGGCATTGACTCATGAACTTAAAACAAGTTCACTGAAAAAGTTCCATACAGTTATGACTTTTAGATTTTCAATTTCGTCTTCTAGACTATGTTACGGAGCCAGTCATTCTGCGGTTTGGCTTCCTCTGGATCTTGCTTTAGAAGATGCCATGGATGGGTATCAAGTTAATGCAGCAAGTGCTATTGAAATCATAACTGGTAATGCAAGAGCTTGTCATCGCTCTCTGGATATTCTCTAAATTAATCTTGTTTTTTCAGCCCTCATGGTACAATGTTGGAAAGAGTGAAAGTTTGAATTTTCACTTTGTGCAGGATTAGTTAAAACTTTTCAAGCTATAAATGCCACCACATGGCATGATACCTTCCTTGGCCTTTGGATTGCATCTCTCCGTCTTGTGCAGAGGGTTAGAACTTCTTGTCTCTGGGCTGAAGTTTTTATAATTTCAAAGGGAAAAAAATGAATTCTTCTGGCTCACAAAAAGTGATACTTGTAAAGGCACAAGGTCTTCATATTTAATTGTGTCTCAAATAGAAGTCTAACTATTTGAATGTTTGCCCTCTATGTTAATTGTCATCGAGATGTGTGGTCTGTAGAATCAAATGACTTGCATTTCCTAGGTTCTGCACAAGTTCATTCTTATTTATGTCAGTTATTATTTTTTGGCCATTTGTTAGGAAAGGGAACCCATTGAGGGCCCCATCCCTCGCCTAGACACTCGGTTGTGCATGCTACTATCTATTGTACCTGTTGTGATTGCGGATCTTATTGAGGAAGAGGAAACTTCACCTATTGGTGGATCGGAATATGGCCCAACACATCACTGGAAAGAAAAAAATGTTCCAGGAAAGTGCCGCAATGATTTGGTTTCCAGCTTACAGATTCTGGGTGGTTACCAGGATTTGCTGAGTCCTCCTCAATCTGTTGCCTCTGCAGCTGATCAGGCTGCCACCAGAGCCATGTTATTTGTTTCAGGCATCAATGTTGGGAGTGTATACTTTGAGTGCATGAGCATGAAAGGCACACTGACCAATTGTTGTGAGTTATTTTTGGAGCTCCTGAGAACCTACCCTTCTCCTCCTCCACCATGCACGCACACATGTTGATAGCCAAGAAGCATGAGTCATTAATTCCTTCTCAAAATGAATACAGAGAAACTAAATCTAATTTCTCAAATTCATGGTGAAAAGAAATAAATGGTTTCTTAAGCTGGACCTTTCAAACTTTAACCTCATTTTTCAGGAATTTTGGCAAAGATTGTAGTCTTTTTTTTTTAGTTGGACCTTTCAAACTAAATCTAATTTCTTAAATCTTGGTTTATTTGTCTAACAATATTGTGTTATTTTTCACATATGGAAAACATTTTTAAACTTGATGTTGAGGCTACCTGATATCAGTTTTATGTCACTGCTTTCAGCTGGAAACATGCGCCACCTGATTGTTGAGGCTTGCATTGCTAGAAATCTATTGGACACATCAGCATATTTGTGGCCAGGGTATGTGAATGGGCGCATTGACCAAGTACCTTACAATCTGCCATCTCAGGTTCCTGGTTGGTCATCATTCATGAAAGGTGCCCCACTTACTCCAGTGATGGTCAGTGCTCTGGCTTCAACCCCTGCTGCAAGGTATGCTCATGCTCAATACTCATACTTATTTCTCTCAAAGTTGGTGCAATAAGATAACCCAGATTTTATTTCCATTATCAAATGTAAGCCAAAAGATCGTATGATCGTATTTTCATGTTGCTCTTGTATTTCTATAAGTAGATATCCTCCACCTTGTGGCTGCAAACCAACAAAAATGAAATTTAAAACATAGCATATCATCCATGGATCTTGTGATCTTTATGCCTGGTCATTTCCATGGCTTGTGAGCCTGGTTTCATTGGCTTAGTCTGTCCAATAATCTATTTTGCAATTGGTTTCTGGAACGTGATGATTTTATCCAAGATGTCTGTTGATCTTAAGATATTCATTGATTTTGGCCTGGTCTTCAGTTATTCCTTTTTCTTTCCTGAAGTCAGGTATATCAGATGCTCTTTTTGTTAAATTAACAAGGATAAAGCAACTGAATTTAAGCTCATGGATTTGATGGAAGCTTATCAGAACTCGAGAAAATATTTGAGCTTGCTGTCAAAGGATCAGAAGATGAGAAGATATATGCTGCTACAATTCTTTGTGGGGCTACTCTTCTTCGAGGTTGGAACACACAGGTGACAGGATGGACAATTTTAACATCAAGCATTCTCTTAATTTAATAACTCTATGGTAAAGATATTGGTTTTTAATTGCATGCAGGAACACACTGTTAGTTTCATTACTAGATTGTTGTCTCCTCCAGCTTCTGTGGATCATTCTGGGGATGACAGTCATTTGATAGGTTATGCTCCAGTCCTGAATGTACTAATCATTGGGATAGCATCAGTGGATTGTGTTCAGGTTTTCTCACAGCATGGGATGGTATGATTCCCTTTCATTGATGCAAACATTTTCACTGCTTTTATAGGAATAAGTTTGCCGTTGGTTTGATTGGATCTTTTCAATACAATGATGCTTTATCCCTAATATTCTGCATTTCACTGTTATGGCTGCCTGTATATGAATATGATAGGGCATCACAAAAATTGATATGATTGTAGTTAAAAATCCATTAGGGACTAGGGTAACATGGAAGTTAAAACTGACAGCCTAAAGTCTGACAACAGTTTTTCTCTTGGAAGGGTGTAGAGATGAAGGATTGTTTTGTTGCAACCTTTTTTACACCATTAGTACTTTATTTTCCTTACGAGGGTAAGGTTAATTCTTTCTCCAGATCATTATGAGAGCCTCAAGCACTATGATATCGTTTTACTAGTACTTTCTTTCCTTAACTGACTTGAGAAACTCCCCAGCTCCTCAATGACTGGGACCATATATGCATGGAAAATAGCAAAAAAACTAATGCTCAAAACCTCGAAAGAATTTCGCTGGATTTGGACTTTCATAAAATTCTGCCAAGCAACTCTATAAAAACAAAGATAGATATTATTTCCAATTTGAATGTGAATTTCATCCTCAAAGTGACATTTTCTCAATTCCTATGTAATAAAATAAATAAATAAATAACTATTTGTCTTGCCTTCTTTTGCTTATTTTTCTTTCCAGATTCCACAAATTGCATGCTCGTTGATGCCCATCTGTGAGGTTTTTGGGTCATGTGTACCTGACGTATCATGGACTCTGCCCACAGGAGAAGAATTCTCTGCTCATGCTGTGTTTTCAAATGCATTTGTTCTTCTTTTGAAATTATGGAGGTTTAATCACCCTCCTCTTGAATATGGTGTGGGTGATGTACCCACAGTTGCATCCCAGCTAACTCCTGAATACCTTCTTTTAGTACGAAACTCCCATCTAGTCTCTTCTGGAAATATCCTTCAGGATCGAAACAAGAAGAGATTCTCAGAAATTGTGACCTCATCATCTCCACAACCAGTATTTATGGATTCATTTCCAAAATTGAAAGTCTGGTATCGACAGCATCAGAAATGTATTGCTGCAACCCTTTCTGGTCTGGTTCCTGGAACTCCTGTTCATAATACTGTCAATTTGCTTCTTAACATGATGCTCAGGAAGATTAATAGAGGTAGCCAATCTTTAACCACTGTCACTTCTGGAAGTAGCGGGTCACCTGGACCTGGAAGTGAGGATTCTTCTCTAAGGCCTAAATTGCCTGCATGGGATATCTTGGAAGCTGTTCCTTTTGTGGTTGATGCTGCTTTGACAGCTTGTGCTCATGGAAAACTCTCTCCTCGTGAGCTTGCAACAGGTTTGTCTTGTGTGCTTGTCTGAATTCTTTATTTTTGTATATCCTAGAGCATCTCAAATGGTACATAATTGGGTGACCTAAAAACCTAATAAACAAGAAGAGTCACATTCTTTTGGTTTCACGGCACTCAGTTAAGATCATTTAGTTTATGCTCTGTTACACCTATTGGCCAAAAACAAATGGTTATAACATGAAGTTTTCTTCATTCTCAGGACTTAAGGATCTAGCTGACTTTCTTCCTGCATCTCTGGCAACGATAGTGAGCTACTTCTCAGCTGAAGTCAGTCGAGGTGTTTGGAAACCTGCATTTATGAATGGTACAGATTGGCCCAGTCCTGCAGCAAATTTGTCCAATGTTGAAGATAAGATCAAGAAAATTTTAGCTGCTACTGGTGTTGATGTTCCAAGCCTTGCTGCAGGTTTTGCCTGATATATTTTCCAGTTTACATGTTTTCTACACATGAATTCTTAAATTTGCAATTAAGGCTTATCATTTTTGCAGGGGGGAGCTCTCCAGCTACACTTCCATTGCCGTTGGCTGCTTTCGTGAGCCTCACTTTAACCTACAAAATTGATAAAGCCTCAGAACGCTTGCTCAATTTGGCTGGTCCAGCCTTGGAGTCTCTTGCAGCAGGCTGCCCTTGGCCTTGCATGCCAATCGTGGCTTCACTGTGGACCCAAAAGGCAAAGCGATGGTTTGACTTTCTTGTGTTTTCTGCATCCCGAACAGTCTTCCTTCACAACAATGATGCAGTATTTCAGCTTCTTAAAAGTTGCTTCACTGCCACACTTGGCCTGAATTCTTCAGCTATCTCAAGCAGTGGCGGTGTTGGAGCACTTTTAGGGCACGGATATGGTTCCCATTTTTTTGGTGGGATCTCCCCTGTTGCTCCAGGCATTCTTTATTTACGCGTGTACCGATCCATCCAAGAAACTGTGTTCATCACAGAAGAGATTGTTTCTCTCATCATGTTCAGTGTGAGAGAAATAGCATGTAGTGGCCTCCCCAGAGAGAGGGTAGACAAGTTGAAGAGAACAAGATGTGGACAGATTTCACTCATGGCAGCAATGACTCGTGTCAAGCTTGCAGCTTCACTTGGGGCTTCTTTAGTGTGGTTATCTGGTGGCTTGGGTTTAGTTCAGGCACTATTCAAAGAGACTCTGCCTTCTTGGTTTATAGCTGTTTACAGTTCCAAGCACGAGGAAGGTCCTGAAGGGATGGTGGCCATGCTAAGGGGATATGCACTTGCCTATTTTGCAGTACTCTGTGGAGCTTTTGCCTGGGGGATTGACTGGTCATCATCAGCATCAAAACGGCGTCCCAAAGTCCTTGGGGTTCATATGGAGTTTCTAGCCAGTGCACTTGATGGGAAAATATCACTTGGTTGTGATGGAGCCACTTGGAGATCATATGTGTTGGCTTTTGTTAGCTTGATGGTAGGCTGCACTCCTCTGTGGGTGCTTGAGGTTGACGCTGATGTTCTGAGGAGGCTGAGCAAGGGCTTAAGACAGTGGAATGAGGAGGAACTTGCTCTAGCTTTGCTTGGAATTGGAGGGGTCAAGACAATGGGCGCAGCTGCTGAACTGATAATTGAGGATCAATGACTTTTTCTCTTTCCGTATTTCAGGTTCGTTTGTTTGATTAGATTAGCAGTTTAACTTTGTAACATATAATTGTACAAAACCTTCCACGCTGTATTTTTGTGCAGCCAAAAACTTATCATTGTTGCAACAGTCGTGAGTTTTCTTTACATGGAAGAAGACTTTCAAGCTTTGGACAATAACATAAAATTCTCCAACGGAGCCTTGCTAATGGCTCTCAGTTTACCAATGAATTGAAGGTTTGAAATGAATAATGAGGCCGTGTAATCTTTAATAGAAGATCCAATTGAATCCTGTACATAGTTCAGACCTTTAAATTTTTGCACGCTTCTGTTAAATGTTGCGTGCTATTTGGATGATAAAACACTTTGTTAACTTTGCTCGCTCTGAGCAAAATTTCAACAGTTGAGTGCTATTTGGATGATAAAACACTTTGTTTTTACCTTTGTTCAATAGAGTTTGTGGTACTTGATTGCTCAACACTACCTTTTTTTCTCTTCTGGTTCTGTGGGACAAGGGTTGCTAATGCAAGTAACTTTAATAACTTTATTGAAAAAATATGAGGCACATCTATTTTTGTTAAATAAAACATCGCAATATAAATTAAATTGAGAATTTTGACTCCAAAATAATAATAATTAGTATTTTGGTTACATCCAAGTAATGATTTAAGAATACTGCATACCTCCAATTTTTGGTTACATCCTAATAATCACAGTGAAAACTGTAGTGCACCTAGTTATGGCCTTGAACAACTGCTCCCTGGCCCCCCAAAATGAAAGGACAAGTAAAGAATGATTGGTCAGAGGACACCGGATGATGGTTTTCATCAATAAGCAGGGCAAAATGTGCACGTTCACTAGGACCCCATTGCCATATCACCAACACCACTGTAACCAGGCAATCTCTGCATTCTGTGGCTTTGCATTGCTCTTCTTACTAAAAATGCCTCCTCCCACCTCCCTGCATCAGCATATATGTTGGATAACATAACTCTACTTGCAGCATGGGATGGTTCCAACCTTGCCAAGTTTTCCGCAGCCCTTTCTCCTATATCTGCATTTCCATGCGTTTTACATGCGGCCAACAATGTGCCCCAAATGACAACATCAGCCTTCATAGGCATGCTCATTATCAATTCCTCAGCTTCTTTTAATTTTCCAGCTCTGCCCAGGAGATCCACCATACAACCATAGTGCCTGATATCAGGATCTATACCATGTTCACTCTTCATGCTCTTAAAAAATTTCTTCCCTAGGTCCACCAACCCAGCATGGCAACATGCACTGAGGACTCCAATGAAGGTTATTGCGTTGAGTTTTAAATGCCGTCTTTGCAGGTCTGAATATAGTATGAGAGATAAATTTGCGTGTCCATGCACAGCCAATCCACATATAATGGTGTTCCATGGAGAGACCGTGCATGTCCTATCTTGGATTTGATAGAACAGCTCTAAGGCAGTATTAATGCTCCCACATTTGGCATACATGTCAATTATTGCAGCACTTAAATTGTCATTAACTGGGATGGAATTGTTATAAACATACTCATGGGCCCATCTGCCGTCTTCCAATGCACCCAGTCGAGCAATTGCAGAAAAAACACTCACCATTGTCACTTCATTTGGTTTGATACCCCCAGCTACCATCCAATGGAATAGCTCTAAAGCTGTTTGAGGTTGCTCATTTTGTGCATAACCCGAAATCATAGTGCTCCACGAAAAGATGTCTCTCTCATCCATCTCATCAAATAATTTTCTTGCCTGATCAATCATTCCCTTCCGTATAAATCCCGAAATAAGAGCATTCCAAGAAGCAACATTATCCTTAATGCTCCCTTCAAACTGCAAATGAGCATCATCAATCCTGCCACAAGATGCATAGAAGTGGATAACAGTTGCCTGTACAAAATCATAAGAGTGAAAACCCATCTTCATAATAACACTATGTAATTGCAAACCCTCTCCAATTTCCATTTGTTTGCCACATGCAGATATCAAATCAACCAACATAACTTCAGTAGGTCGAAGTTCTGCAGATACCATTGCAAGAAACATCACAAAAGCTTCCCTTAACCTCTCAACTCGAACATAACCATCAATAATCGTACCCCACGAAACAAAATCTTTATCAGGCAACCTCTCAAACAACTCTCTAGCCAAATCAACGAGTCCTGCCTTTGAATAGCCTTTCAGCATCACATTCCAAGAAACTATATTCTTCTCTGGCATCTCATCAAACAAAGCCCTTGCTTCACCTAAACTGGGAAAAGTACAATACATGTTCAACAAATTAGTAGAAACGAGAATAAAACCATCAAACATCATCTTGAATACCAACGCATGGAGCATTCTACAATCCCAAATCCCACCCAAATGGGAACAAGCAGAGATCACACTCGCCAATGTCAGCTCATTTGGAATAACACCCACATATCTCATCTCCCTAAAAGCCTCTATCGCCTCACTCCACCGGTCACTCTGAGAAAAACCCTTGATCATACTAGTGTACGCAACGCAACCTTTCCCAGGCATTGCATCAAACAACTCGCGGGCATCGTCCAACATCCCAGAGTTTACATACCCAGAGATCATAATATTACACGAAACCGGATCCAACCCGGAAAAAGAATCGAACATGGACTTAGCATCAGCTAAAACCTCACATTTTGTGTACATGTTAATTAGGCTATTCCGTACGAAAGTGTTGGAATCAAGGCCAGACTTCAAAACAAGGCAGTGGGTTTGGCGGCCTTGAGAAATGGCCAAATGGGTCGAGCAGGATTTCAAAGCCGAGACCAGAGCCAACTCGTAATTGGAGTTTTTGTTGTCTCTCGGGCGACTGTCTCTGACAATGGAAGCGAGACGGAGAAGTGGGTCTCCTTCTTGTGGAGGGGTTTTGGTGGAGAAGAAGACCCATTTGAGAGTGGGTTTCGATTGGATAGAAGGATAGGGGATGAGACAACGAACATGAAATCTGCGTTTGAAGGACAGAATCATGGGATGCAGACCACCATGAGAATAACCAGAACTAGCAAAAGGCAAGCAAATGGGCATTCGAGGGAAACAGAACTTGTTCGTTGATACGTGTTGAACGACATTGCCGTTTGTTTGTTATTCTTTTTCCCTTTTTTTTTGCTTTTTTTTTTAAAAAAAAAAGTCAAATTTTAATTTTAAATTTTATTAATTTTTCAATGTAATTTTTTTTTTTAAAAAATTAATCTTATACTTTTATTTTTCATTTCATTTGAGCTTATTTTTTGATAAAATTAAGGTTTATTTTTTCCTGAGTATATCCAATTTACACACACACTTAATGTCTTGTCAATTACATAATAAATTAATTCTTTATTTTTATAAACTTTAATTCTTAAAATCCCAAAAACAAAAATAATTCAATCCATTTTTTTTCAAAACTTTCTATAAACTCTAATCCTTAAAATAAAAATAAAAATCAAACCTCTAATTCTCAGCTACTAGAATATTTTTTAAGCAAATTTAATATTTTTTAGATAGATAATTTAACAAATAAAATATTTTTTTATTATTTTTAAATATTTAATTAAATATAATATTACTTTACAAATATATATATATTAACTAAATACAATATGCTAGAAAAACTATATTTTGTTAATAAATGAACTAAAAAAAACATTGAACAAAGCAAAAAAATAACGTGATTATATTGAAAAATATTAAAGATAAATTTTTCTTAAATTAAAAGATAAAAATTGACATTTTAAGTCTATGACCAAGAAAATTAAAAAAAGAAAACAGAGAAAAAATATTTATTTTAAATTAATGATAATCATTTTTTTTCTTTATTTTTTACTTCTAAATTCATTTTAAATTCATCAATTTCTTTATTTGACAATAAAGTTTTTGAAATAGAAAAAAAATCACTTATTTTCACATTTTAAAAATACATTAACGTAATATAATCAATAATTCTTATTAAGACTTACCAATTTTTAATATAATATAATTTAATTTTTACTATTAAAAATAAAATTTAATTATTTAAAAAAATTATAAAAATAATTTATATTTTCAATCATTAGACGTATCATTTATTTTTATTTTAAAGATGGATGAATTTAATTACATAAAATGTATTTTTTAAAAAGTAAATTTTATAAATTTTTACTTAATAGGACTTAGTAATTAAATTAAAACAAAACTTATTGAAATAAATCAATTTAATTGTAATAAATAAATTTTAAATAATAAAAATAAAAATAAGTAATAACTTTAAAGGAAAATAATGTAAATTATCCAAATTTATACACACACTGGTTTTCAAAGCGATTCATGTTATGCGACTGGGTGGCTTCACTTCATATGGTTACAATAACTGCACAAATTGGATCACCTTCCCACTGTCTCTTATAACATTCTTAAAAGAGTGTTCTAACCAACACTGATGGAGTTCAACAGCACACTCAAAAGAACTCACGGTCAGGGAAAAACAATGGGGCGAGAAGGGTCCATGCGTAGAGTGCAGCAGTCACCCATTCTGTGCAAATTCGAACCCACACCGATGTCCAGCCAACATCTATTAGGTCTGAACTCTCGGATGAGCTGGTCCATCCGGAAAGAAGCATGGCTGAGTACATGCTAGCAAGAGCAAATATCACGTGGAAGAATGAATAGGAATAACTGACAGGCCTGGCTTCCACTTCTTTCTTCTTTTCTTTTCCTTCTTCCAGCTCTTCTGCTTCAAGAAGGGGCTTCTTCCCGGCTGTGACACCAGACAGATGCAACCAGTTTAGTATGAAACCGTAACGTTGCAACTGAAGCTTCTTTTATCCAATGAAAGATCAAATCTTTGCAACACAGGAAGGGTATAGTGTAAACTTCGGATAAACCATTCCTCAAAGATAACAATGGGACAGTTTGAAGTTCCAAAGCTTATTACATTTGATAACCAGGAAGTTTCTAGCACTATGTAATCTACTCACTTCATGGATGCTTTTAAAGGTCAGAAGCAGATCTCAAGAATTGTTATTTCTTGTGATGCATTTCTTCTCCCGTCTAATGAGGATGTTGCACAGTAATCAAACAAACCTGATCCAGACTATGAATCACTCAGTCAGCCTCTGATATGGCAGTTGCATTGGCCAATCAAAGTAGCTACATGCTACTTATACTGCCAATGACACAGATTCCAAACTGTTCCACACTCAGACATCCAGGATTATGATAACTTGCAAGACAATTGAGACACAAGACGTGTATTAACCGTACATGGTTACATGACTTGAATCTCTGACCTCTATGTGATCACAAAGTTCTATTGAATTGAGCAAGTACAGAATTCATTCCACTCTTAGAATAACACACACAAAAACACAAGTGCCACTCCTAGGAATTACTTCTTAGAGTAGAAATATCACCTGATGACCTCGGTGAGGATGGAGGTGACAGAAATGTTGTTGACGACCCAGCCCGAACAGCAGAGTATAGGACGGAGAGTACTGTTGTCAACATCCCGAGCACAAGTGTACTTGTGGAAACTGCCTTTGACTTATTGTGGAGTCCGTTGCAGACATAGTCACGTGGTTCACTGGAGAGACCCGTGTAGCAAACATATGCACAATAAACTGATATCACAGAAGCAGGCAAGAGGCTGCCATTCACCTATTTGAAGTTGCCAGCAAAAATATGTAAGCAATTCCTCACTTCTTTTGGGTTGAAACAATATTTTATCAGCTCCACCCTAGAACTGTAAGAAGTTCCAGCTTTACAGAAGCACCAAATAAAGGGCTTGGGGCAAGAAGATTGAAACACAGAAGACAATTTTCCTTCTGGATCATCAAAGACATGATATTTGGTGAAGCAAACAACCTAAAAATACATTTGAATTGCAAAGTAGCAAATGGAACCCAGATTTACAAACTGAGGAGACATTCAACTCACTTGGAAAATTAGCAACCATTAATTAAACTGAACAGCCAACTTTTTAGCATTGAGGCTGAACCATTATTCTTACCATGAAATACATAATATGTCTATAAATCTTTGAGACTTCAATGCCCAGTGTAATCATACCATCCAAATAGTTAATGGACAATGAGGCTAATATTTGAGTATTTAATCTACATTCATACAATTATACAGAATATCAGCGAATAAAGAACAAAATCTCATCCTTACCGCAGGATGCAATGCTATAACTGCGAAACCAAATGCGAGAATCATGGTCATGACAATGAAGAAGACATTAAGGCCACAGTCATGGCCAGATGGATTGAACCATATAAACAGGATGCCTGAAAATGTAAATGCTGCAAGGTAGCATACGACTGATATAGCAAGCAAAGCAATATACCTAAAACACAAAATTGCAACATTAGAAATCCAACAATATAGATGCAAAGAGACTTAAAGATACAGGAACTTAAGCCAATTATTTCTGCTAATAACAGACATTTGCAAGACTAGAAAAGCAACAAAATAGAAGGAAAGAAGCTTGAAAAGAGAGGAACTTAAGCCTACCATTTCTGCTCATCTTTCTCCACCCAAGCATCATTCCATGAGTGTGTAAAGTCTAGCAATATAACCACTTGAACCAACAAAAACAAACCTGCCCCAAATTTAGATATAGTCCCTGCAAGCATATTTGTATGCATCAATTAGGAACCTTGGCACCAAATATGAGGAAAAACTACAACCATCCCAAATATATGTCAAAAGAAAAGGCAACAAAAATCAAGTTTGAAAGGTAGAAAGAATAAATTGTTCTTGCATTGAGAAACTTAGCCTATAAGTGAACCTGGGCAGGCATTTCGGAATACTGACAATTGTCATGCGCAATTTAACTCGGACATTAGTTCCACAATATAGAACAAGCTCATTTCAAGTATATGAAGCCATAAAAGTTTCTCAATAAATATAGTTACCATGTTAATAACCCCGTCTTTCTATTATGACATACATCGCCATCAATTTATAGAGAACCTATTTTTATTAAGGAGACACTAGCATCCACCAAATTTAAAATTTGAAGTGAGATCTGGGGTTCAAATCCTAGACCTCACTTATAATTAAAATCCCCTTCCCAACCAAGCAAACTGACTTCTCAAAAAAAGGGAGGCACTAGCATCGCTGCAAGTGCCACAAATACACTGCTCTCAGTTACTAAAAGCAATAATATATCATAATTGCTTCATAATTTACAGATAGGAGGGAAAATTACCATAAATTGAGATGACAATATTGGGGATAAAAAACATGAGCACAATAAGCACAAGCCAGATCACTATCTTTGCAATCCATCCACCATGGTGCCATGAGTCTCGTTTGTCATTTTGGTCCTTCACACCAATCATTATAAGAGCAAATATTGCAAAAAACAAGAAGTTCCCCAAACTCACACGAAGCACTGCTTGTATTTGAAACCATTCCTTTGAGTGAGTATCAGAAGAGCTTATCCCTGCAAAACCATGCAGGATCAGCATTCATTACTTGTCTTCCTTTTTGTTTTATTTATTTACTTATTTCCAACGGTAAACTAATCTCCTATTTACAATACTATAATATTTTAGGGAATTTTTCCATGGATATCCAACTGAAAATTGAACTTCATTCACCTCTTTATCAGGAAAAGTGATCACTGGATTTCAAAATTACAATCGAAACATCCAACATAATCAATTATGCGGCTCGTTAGGACCCACAATAAGTTTACAAAGAACCTCTGTACTTTTTGTGTTTTTGGTTGGTGGCGCGCCACCAAAAACACAACCAAGCAAAAGCCCAGCTCGGCCAACAATTTGCAATACCCAATTCAAAAACTGCACAAAGACCAAATTCCCAATATGTATTCTCCATCAATTATCACAATTACATCCAAACCCATCGACTGTTAGAACATCCTCTACAGCTATCAAAACCCATTAGAATCAAGACCTCAAAAAGATTGAAACTTTGAATTGAACATTCAAAAGGGGAGGCGGTGTAAAGGGGGACTGACAAGGGAGTTTCTCCAATAAAGGAGCAGCCACTTCTCTGAGGATCCAAGAAACGATGAGAGAAAGCCCAAAGAGGGCACAATAAGCGAGCCTTGCGGATTTCTTGGTGATCCCAGAAGTCACTGATGTGCAGAGGCCGCTTGTCAGAGACGCGCAACAAGAACACAAGCACGTCATCTCTCTATCCTCTCTCTAGTTTCTCTCTCTACAAATATGCTGAAACCAGCTATTAACACTGTGATACAAGAAAGACCGTCAGGGGTCCTTAATATTCTTATGCAATAAAGATTGGCAGGTGAAGTAGGAGACGAAGACAAGTAATATATATTCTTGGCATTCAGCTCATATTAATGTGTTTTTGTCGTTTTTACATTTTATATTTTTTCACTTTTGCCACGAGGTAATTTTATTTTTTGTTTTCTTCCCCAATTCTCTCTTTCATTCGGCCAAGGCCCAATTCTACCACTAATTTCGGTTGTAGCCCATTCATTTAGCGGCTTTGTTATATAAATTATATGTATAGGCCTGCGTTTTCTTGGAATTTGGAAGTCGTAATTGATAAATCAAAAATATCATAATAATTATAATTAATCATAATCAATACTTCTTCTTCTTCTTCTTCTTTTTTTTGCGTAATAATGATGGAATTATTGACAAAGGAGCTTCAGGTCAAGCAGATGACTCGTTAGCTCACTGATTGGAAGAATAAGAATGCATCATGTTATTATTATTATTATTGTCCAAAGCAATTTCCTGCTAAGAATTGAACTCCAGCTATCATTGTCTCCTGCCTCTTTGCTTCACCCTCCGGGAAAGAAGATATTATTTTCAGTGACAAGCGTGGGAATACAGGAAATTTTGGTGTAAATTTGTGATATCTGTGTACATTCAGGCATTATCTTTGGCTATCAAACTGATATATTGACGTTGACTATCTTAGTGAAGTTTTTCTAGTCTTGTTTCAAGGAACAGGGATCAATCTACCAAGTGAGATAATGGTCAGTGGCCGGCAAGTTTCAAATCACCTAATCTTTGAAAAGATGTTACTGAGTCGAGTTTTCGAAAGAGAGAGTGCAGGTAACATCGGGGTGATGCTTCTATCCTGGGATGAGTAAAAGGTTGAGGACAAGACACTGAACCTGGATGGTATTGTTATATTTTTGTCAGTTGTTGACTGCGGATGTTACACTCTGATCCTGAGTTTCACGTGAAAGATCAGGCTGCAATATCTTTGATATGCCTCTCTCGATGTGTCTCTAACCCTGTATGTCTGTTTCTCACTTGAATGCATGTGCATAGATGCACATACACATAAAGAACACTGAAAGAATCGATGAGCTCTACGTCAAAACAGTCGACATAATGCAAAGCAGTTTCAACTTGAGCAAAGTTGTCACACCATATTCAGAATACTGAAATCTTTAAGTAGTGGTTCGATCCTATAGATGCAAGGCAAGGAAAGGGAGTCATGGGGGCTTACTGACTTATATTCTGCAGCTGTTATCATCATTTTGGTTCTTGACTAACATAATCAGCATCCGGCAGAGCGTTATCATCCATCACCCAAAAGCCCAGAAGAAAAAATGTAATTAGGTAACAGTGACGCCGAATCAAAGAAAGTCGTGTTAAAAGGGGGGCCGGAGATTTGAAAATCAACTTAAAATGAGAAACACAGGAGTAAAGAGGAGCCCGATGTGAAAGAAATCCATCCATATTGCTACTTCAACAACACATTGGCAGCTCGTCCTGAAAAGAATGAAACCATTCCTATGCTATTGTTTCTGTTTGCTGTTGTCGCATACTAGGGCTTATAGACGAGTGATGTGATTCCCATTGCATACTGCAGTTGGCATTGAAACCAGGCAAATGAACATCACACACAAACATTCAAACGGCAAACCTCAACCAATTATCAAACTCGGTATTTCTATAATACAGGCATTTATTTCATCCTCTTTGCAGTACAGACAAAATTCTCTCTAAGAAAAAATTTCCCGTCTTACTCAGGGATCACACCAAGCCTGAAACTGTAATACCTAATCATCTATTCTTTCCAAGCAAATGCTCAGTCCCTTGTGTCCTTGGCATGTTTAAATCGTTCTCAGATTTCCTTGGGGTTTGCCCTGGCTTGCTTTGGATTCCCTGGGAATTATGACATAAAATAAAATTAGGCTTCAATTACCAGATGAACCCATTTTGGAGTTGAAGGACATGGCCACAAGACTATGCCATCAAACTACTCAGGCAGTTAACTTATTTGGCATTAGATTTGATTCAAGATCGGTGCAATTGTTTAACATTACACAATGCTAGCAATTTTCAGAATGTCACATATCACTCTTGAAGATGAAAAGTTTAAGGTATAAGATGGAGATAATGTTCCCTGGTGTTTAAAGTTCTGCGGGATGCAAAGGCGCAGTGATAATATGATTTAGAGGCAAGACCTATGCAATTTCCAGGGAAAGCTGATGCAGAGGTAGCTAATGCTTGACGTGCATGCATCAAAAAAAGGAGCCATTTAGGGGAAAATTAATATGGCTGAAAAGTAAGTTTCTCTTACAGCTCCCTTATTGGCTGTTAACCTCCTACTTGATGGAGCTCGTGCCACTGATGAAGCAGCTGCTGCTGCAGCAACACGGATTCTGCAAAAAAATGGAAGTGGGGGTTCAGTCTCAACTTTTCGGTAATCTTTAAGCATCAGAACTAAATTCCAAGTTCCAACTTAAACACCTTCGATGTACATCTACATATTCATCTGTTTCATCCACAATCTCCTCCTGCATTGTTAAGAGTAATATTAATAAATGGGAAGTAGAAACTGAGAGCATACATTGAAAGGATCCTCTTGCTTACCTGCAGAAGTTCCTCAAATACATCTTCCAGGGTTATGATGCCAATGACTTCGCCATCTTCAATATCATCTGATACCTGGGGCAATGCCTTTACTGCTGCATCATTAAAGGAGTGCTTATCTCCATTTGTCAGCGTTGAAACATTATCAATGTCAACAGCAACACTATCTAATTTCTCATCCTGCTTGGATAGCAAAGGGGTAGTTAATTGGGAATCCCCTTCAGTGATTTTTTTTCCTTCATGTTTCTCTCCATCAGTTTTTGGTGGAGGAGCTTTGCTTCTCCCTTTGGCCTTCACAACAGCAGCCATGTGACTGCTACCCTTTTGAAACTCGTTCAGTATATCGTACAGAGGCATATCAGATGGAACCCTAGAGAGATGTATCGTGCATGAATTCCATGTAATCTATATTCACCCCACACAGACACACAGCCAATGAACACAGACACAAATAGGAGAGAGAGAGAGAGAGAGAGAGAGGGAGGGAGGGAGATAGAGATGGATGAACAAACCGTGGAATTCTCCTTATTGAAACTGCACTAGCTGGGGTCTCTGTCTCAGGTCGCACAGTGAGGAGGCTTTTCACCTAACCCAATACATTTGTTGAAGGGAGTTGAGAAGAGCCAAAATAACGACTCCTAAATCAGCTAGTGTGTGAACCAGAAATGTGTAAATAAACTAACATATGTCAAAACATCTAAGCCTTTAAGCTCTAAAACCCACCAGAAGAAGTCCAATGATATTTTTAGGATTCCCAGAATAAACAGGAACTCTGCTATGGCCTCGAGCAAGAATTTTTCCCATAGCCTCCCTGAATTATCAGAATTATAAGAGAAATAGACAAACATGCGCTCATGAAAATATAGAAGTACAAGATAAGACAAGAAAATGGAACTGGCAAGATAAATAGAGGTGACAGCAGCAATGATTATAGCAAGAATTACCAGTCCAACTTTGAGTTGACGTCCAAGGAGAAAGTTGATTCAATAGGGGTCATAGCCTCTTCAGCCGTCTGTTGAATTTGAAAAATTGAGAAACAAAGCAATTCTTTATGTTTGAAGGTGTCCATAACGTCACTAATAGTCTTGAAATGGTTGAATTACAAAGGCATGATAATAAAGCAAAACTTGCAAACGGTGAAGTTGTTTTCTGTCTGAAATGATTTGAGCATTCTAGTGTAGCTATCACATTGAAACCACAGCAAGTTAAAAAAGCATCACCACAAATCAAGAAAAATATAAACTTGAACATTGAAGCCACTTCCACTCACCAAGCAACAATTGCAGCATGTATCAAATAAGCAAAAGGAAAACACATATGATTGAGCATCTAGTTTACCTTTTCAGTCAAATCTAGTGCTCCACTGATAATTGTTGTCTCATCATGGGTGAGTTCGCCTCCCTTCCCAGCCTAAATATACCCAGAAGGCATGTAGACATGAGTGAAAACAGTGAAAATTTATGTCAAATTCTTGTAACTTTAGCCTTTTTGATCATTTCAGTTTTGTTAGTAACTTAAACAATTTCTTGCACATCCCAAGCTGTGTTAGCTTACCTCCTGGCCATGTATAGAAACAAGGGCTTTTAATTGAGCCCGCCTAAAGAGTGCTTCATTATGCCCCAGTACCCAGTCCAGAATCTGCAACAGTACATTTCTTAGTGTTAAAGAGCAAATGACAAAATATATCGGCCAACAAGATGGAAAACAAACGGAACTCTCATTTGGTCACAGACTGCAGGAAGATATCATTTGTTACTAAATAAAAAGGGTGAAAAGTAAACAGACTTCCAATTTCTGACAAATCAGTTTTGCTTTAAAAAAAGGCAGTAGTGACTACAGATAAATATGATGTGAAGAGACAAATGTAAAGGAACAAAAGTACACGAAACAGATTACATTATATACAGCTAAAATTTATGAGGAAAGTAGAGTAATCCTCAGTTGTCTATCCTTTTGCAAGATCTCCATTACATCTGTAGTAGATTGGTTGGTGTACTAATTAGTCTGGCTTGAAAATTCCAAAGCATTTATAGCCAGAGAAGATGGAAAGAGCAGCAATAAACCAGGTGAGGGGGAAACATTAAAAAAGAAGGCAAAGTCTCACTATGGATGCACAATATGAGATATAGAGAAAACACGTGGTTACCTTCCCAATTGGATATGCTATTGGATAGCAAATTATCATCAATATTCGCACAAGCCAAACAAAATTGGCACCTATGGCAAGTCCGTATCTGGAGCATGTTGCTTGTGGAATAACCTGATAATTTAAAGGACATCAACTTCCTGTTCTAGAATAGTTGAGAAAAACTGCTCAAACATGAAACTTTGGGAAAAAATTTACCTCTCCAAAAGCTAGAACAAAAGTCACAGATAGTATTATAGCAACATACTGATTGAAAAGCTTATCCAGGTATATAGGAAGTGCCTGCATATTGCCATAAAAAGCTAAGAACAATTAAAGATCAAGAAGACACAATACCAGATAGACTTCAATTAAAACACATATCAAACAGATGCTCAGAATACAATTTCTCCAAGTGTGCAGCCTCCTCCAAAAACAGAGCTTGGGGAAGAAAGCATGTATTAGTGAAGCTATCAGAACTACCCTTTTCTCACTCAACACAAAATAATCACATATGCATAATATTCTACACTTCCAGCCTCATTGTTGTCAATCTCATTAAAATCATCACTGTCATTTATTTTTTCTTCACATTAGTCTAAAAGTTGAACCAAATCTTGATTACATATTTGGATACTCTATCGTAATATGAGAAAAAATTCCCAAAAAAGAAAGACAATGCCTAAAACACTTTCATGCATGCTAAACGTGAGACTACCTTATCAGGCCTATATAACAGAACACACTATTAGGCAACAACAATGAATCTGAGAATGATGAGGCCATATAGAAAAATGAAGAACCTGGATGCATCTACCATTACACTTAAAAGCTTAAAACTTTTTTGTATGCATAGCCTATCCCTATCATTGTTTCTTTTTGCATCATCGTAAATCAGTGATCAGCTTCCGACACTCAAATGCCATAGAATTCTAGACAGAGTTAAGCTGCCAAGACATTCAAAGCAATTCGATCGCAAACACAAGCTAGTAGTAATTCTAATGGATTCAAGCCAAGTAATTTTGCACAACAAGAATGTTACCTCCATGGCAGCGGCATTACATAGAAGTAAAGTCACTAGAAGCTGATGCTGCTTTTGAACCACAGGAAGAATAGCAGCTGAAAATAAGTTATCAATTACCCACCAAAAAAAAAAAAACCATTAACAACAAAACCTTTCTTTTCCATTCAAGCAACAATCTTTGACATCAAACTGCCATAAATTTACGAAATAAAATCAATAAAAATAATCCAAAAATTTCCACGAAATTGAAGAAAAAACGTGAAATTGATTTTTTTTGGGGGGGGGGGGCGTTGGGGATGGGGGAGAGGGAGACCAGCTTGCTTCTTCTCGGTGGAGGTGCCGCTGCGCTGGAGGATCTCGAGCTCGACGAGGCCGAGGGACATGAGTCCGAGGGTCAGACCGGACATGATGCCGGCGAAGAGGACAAGGAAGCAGGAGATGCCGGCGTAGACAAACCACATGATCGATCCAAACGGTATCGACTCTCCCAGACTCGATTGTCCGACCGTAGTCAACATCCTCGTCGCTATCGCCGCATTTATTAGTTGCATCTCTCTTCTCGATCAATCTCCGCCCCCACTCCCCCCTTCCTCTTCTCTCTCTCTACGAGTTTCGGTTGTTTTCTGTTCTTCTTTTCCGTTTTTTTTTAATTGTCTTCCCTTCGCTTCCAGATTCCGGGAAAGGGAACAGAAAGTAACATTTGCAACGACAGTTACTTAATTCCGATTGAAACACCAAAAAAATAAATTTAGATCTAAATTTATACAATAAGTAAATTAACAAAATTTTTAATAAATAATAATAATTATTAAAATTTAATAATTTGAAATTACATTTAATACAATGACAAATGTGTAGCGAGTAGAACACAATCATGAATTGGAAAGCGGGGAGTCCTTTTATTTCATTTTGGTCAATGCTTATGGGCTCTACTCCTGGAGAGGTAGGATGCCAATATCCATTTGTGTCCTTTGATTGACCACAAAAAAAAAAAAAAAAAAAAAAGGGTAAACAAAGGTGCAATCACTCCTGTAGAAACAAGTGATTTTAGTTTTTTATTTATTTATTTATTATTATTTTAAGGTTTAGATATGTTGACTCGGTAATGAGAAGCAACGATATTTAAACAGGCATGAAACCCCCCAAGCCCTCATGGTTATAAACCATGGTTCACAGTGTGGTCATGTAGCTGACAAATAAACCCATCTCGGCTCTTGGGAAAATTTCAACGTATCTATCTTTTTAGTAGAAATGACAGGTGATTTCATTGTTGAAAATTCATGACTACGCTAATGTATCCGTTTTACTTAAAATTGTCTCCTTTGAAACCTCTGAAGCCTTTCCAAGGCAAAGTTCCTTTTCTGTTATGCATAATGTTGTTACGCATCTAACAAAAACCCTTTTTTTTTTTTTCCTTCCTTTTTAATTATTATAAAATATTATATTATATTTATTAATTTAATTTATTGATAAAAAATATTTATTTTAATAAAATAATATTTATATAATAAATAAAAAATTACTATTATATTATATTGTCCTTTTACTTTAGTCATTAAGACATTCAATTTCTCTCTCTCTCTCTCTCTCTCTCTCTCTCTCTCTCTCTCTCTTTTTTCTTTTTTTTTTTTTTGAACATTTTTGTGTGCTCTATAACTTGCAAATATAATAACTCCAATCTGATTTATTTCATTTCTCCATGGTAGATGCATTTAATGAGACTAGCTTCTACATGCTTAAAATGCTCATCTAGTATCTCATAGCATTGTAAGTTAGAAATTCAACATCTGCAACCCAGAAGCCTCCCCCAAGGGAACGCTATCAGTTGCATGGCAACTGACACTCTGGCACGATCCTTTTGTCCTTCCTAGACTGGCTTTGCCACTACTAGGCTAAGACAAGAGAAAATGGAAGCCAAAAGCTTTCAGAACTTGTATGGCATTGCCTGCCTTGAGGTTTTGCATGATCCTGGCTTTGCAATTGTCACATATACAAACCTGCTATCAAAAGAACCAAACAACCAATACCAATGATCGTTAAAAGAGGAATTTTAATCGATTTCTGAAGGACGTCTGATCAGATGGCAACAGCTAAACCTTTCCATCCATTTCCTCAGTAGCCACTTGGGCAGACTCTTCACTGGCATACCAAACACATGCAAATCCGAGAGACCAGCTTGCATTTTTAATCCAACACAATTTTGACTGTAAGACAATGTCAAGGCATCAGAAGGGAAATCACAAACAGGAATGAGCATGCTCCAAGACTCTTTAACTAACACTATACGAGCTGCAGAACCACAAATTGAAAAGCCTCAAGTCCCATAGGAGAAAATGATTGTTAATGTTCCTCGAGTTCTTGTTGCGAGGAAAGACTTCCCCGATTGTCTAATTCAGTTGCTTTCTTCTCCCAGTCATAATTTTGCACGGTAACATGATGCCAAGTTACAATATCAGAAGCTCCAAGGAGCTAGCGAACAATATAGCACGCCTTTGCCGCATCATTAGCAATACAAGGCCTTTGAGCAATTCTCAAGTGAGAAATGATTTCACATTGCAAGTAACAATAAGCTGCTCCCCCACAAAACCCCCAAACTCCTCCCTCCCCCCCCAAAAAAAAAAAAAGCCACCAGTCATTAGGGTACCCCAGAAAACAAGAACCCATAAAAAATCCCAACTCTTAAAGGGATAAAGCAATCAATTTCCGAGTGCTACATCATCAGAAAGTTTTGAATTCATAGGATTTGAGTGCACCCAAAAAGGAGCATGCCTGCTCACAAAAGTATAATAGCATATGAAAGCTCGAATTCTGAAAAGACCTCCTTCAAAATACCCTCAGGCGTTGAAAGTGGAAGTCCTGCATCAACCAGAATGGAATGCTTCAACAAACTGGCCACTCACTGCAAATTTTTTCCAGGGATTTTACATAAACAGTACAAAGGTCGTCACATATTTATCTCCACCTTTATTATTCTATGCAGCATCCAATCCTCGCAATTATCTAAAGACTCAGTTAAAGAAATATGAGGCCTAAACTCATTCACTTCAAAAAAAAAAAATTGCAACAAAGCTATCTCATTTGCCTTCTGTCCATGAAGACCAATTCAATTGCAGGAGATATTCCAAAGCTAAAACTGATTCCATGTATCATCTCACTTCACTCTATCCATCTATAAAAAATAAAAAATAAAAAAGGCATCATCTTCACTTACTTAGACTTTCGGAGGTATAGTCTAATTTTTATAGACAACCCAGAAAAAAAAAAAGTTTCCCTCAAAGCTATCACCTTTAATGAAAATGACAAATGGGGGAGATTCGTGGGATTTCGTTGAAGAGTTGGGGTCATTGCTGGAGCGAGCGATTTGGAGAGATGGGTAACGTTTATAGAGTAAAAGGGGAAGTGAGATTGAAGAGGGTGGCTCAGGAGGAATTAACGTTGTGGGGATCGAAGTTTTTGAGACACGAGTGGGCTTTGGGATTGACGAAGGGCAACATGGACAAAAGACTCAATGAAACATTGCCATCCCATCCAAAATTCCCTCTGCATCTGTGGATGTTTTGGATTTGGCACATCCCTCAACGTACCGAAGACATCCCATCCAAAGACTTGAAATGTGTTTGTATGGAATTTTTGGCCCATAATCATATTAATCATTGTCAATGGCTATCCGATGAAACAATCTGGGCCTCAATTGACAATAAACAAGACCACTAGATGATGATTGTACGTCGCATAAGGTTCGGAATTGGGCTGGCCGTGTATGGGTCACCACACCAAAAGACAAGGCATTCGGCGTACCCTATAAAACAAGTTATCGTGAGTTAATTTTTTCACACATGAATTTCGGACAGTATGGGCCACTCATGCCTGAGATATAAACTTGTTTCCACAAATTGTGTTTAAAATTAAAGATCTTTAGAATTTTAATTAGAGTTTATATATATATATATATATATATATATATATATACATATTTGTTTCTGAATTTGGTTTAATCTACTACTAGGAGACTTGATAAATTTCGGTAACATAGCCTGTTGGGTATGAGTTTATATGTGAATTAAAATTGCGTATCATAAAACTACTTCTCAAGTGTTGGTTGTGTGCATGAGCAAAAGCATAATTTTAGGGTTTTTTTTTTTTTTTTGGGTCAAGAGTTGTGAATTAAGGTCATTGATATTGAAAACAAATTTTAGTTTAGTTAGGTAAACAAAAGTTTCTTTTTGTATTTTTGTACATGGGAACCGAATCTTTGTTTTTATTTATTCATTTATTTATTATGATTATTATTATTATTTAATTCTTACGAAGGCACGGCCACATGATGTGACCAAAAGATGAGGAAGTCACATAGATCATAACTTCATGTCATCCAGTTCTGTTTTCCTAGTATTTAACAGATAATAGAAGATTATCTCATATTATATTTATATAGCATTATGGACTATGGTCCCCCAAAATTTTAGTATGTTAAATAATTTTCTTTGTTTTTCTTTTCTTACAAAGCGGGGTTCTTTCATTGGTTAATGATATTAAATGGTTGTAAAATTCTTCCAAAAATTAAAAAAATAATAATAATAATTGTTAATGGTTGTAAAACATGGGATTTGTCAGATGCAATCTCTCTATCTTTCTCTCCCTCTGTTTTCTTCCAAAAGCAATAATCTGGTTCGAGCACATTGGTAAAACATGAGGCGCCCCTCGTTTATCAAATATCAAGAACCAACATTATTTTTTGTTTATTACGTGCGGCTCATTAGGTCAACGAGAGAGAAGACAAAACATTATCTATGATTTTTCATTGGAAATAAAGCCAGATTATCCCTTCTCCCCCCCCCCTTCCGCCTCTCCCACAACAATATCTATGACGTTGATGAGATCAACGTGATGTGGGTTGCAAAGCCGATTGGAATCTTTTACGTCTATTGATAAAGCTGGGATTGTGATAGCTAGCCTAATTGTCGGTCAAAATTGTTGCTTTACAATTGAGAGAAAAAAAAAAAAAAAAAAACCTTTCGTTGCGATAGCTAAAAGCTACCCACATGTCATTTTTTTGCATTGAGATGACATCTGTTGTTGTCACATCGTGGGCGAGCATACCGCCGTAGAATTGATGGGATGTCCTTGTGAGAATACCGAGACGTGCAGACAACAAGAAGAAATTTCAAGCGATGCTGGGAAGTTATGTTTTCGACATTTATGTGCAGTGAGCACAATCCTTCGATTTTTAGCACATTGTTACCGATCTTAATGTTGTCATTGCTCCGTAATGGCTCCAAATCCTTTTATTTTCAGGCAGATAGTTACTGACCTAATAACTTCATGTTTGTCATTGGGTCCAAAAGCGTAGAGGGGTTCATGATAGTCAGGCACAAGAGACTATCAATTCCTCATGTTCCAATCGTCCCATAACTCTTGCATATCTATCAATATCAGTTCTTTCATCTTTTTTTTTTTGTAAGTTTTTTCCTTCTTTTTTTTTATCTAAAAAAATTGATTGATTCCATCTAAAATTAGAATTATGGTTTTAAAAATGACTTTAATACTATTCAATTAGTTTTTGTGAAATTATAATTGCAATCATAAAAGTCTCCTATGTCAACTTACAAATTATTTAAAAAATACATTGAGATATAAACTAACAAAAAAAAAAGTCCAATTTAGTTAAAAAGACAAAAAAGTATGCCCTTAGCAATAGTTGTTGATCAATAACTCCCAAAAAAAAAAAAAAGACATTTTTTCAATGAATATAATAAAGAGATGTAATTTTTTTATTTTACAAGTATTTTAATAAATATTAACAAAAAAATTATTTTTTTTAATTTAAAATTTTTTCTATTTATGATGAGTTTTCGTTCTCAATCATACATTAATTTTAATATTTATCTAATTTTATTTTCAAATTAAGAAGTGTATTTGAGATTATTTGGCATCATGGTTCGTTTGATGGGTATCTTTTTCCACGAATATCAAGCTTATCTTTTTATTATTTTACACGAGAGGGGAAGAAGGAGATAACCACGATTTAAAACTTCATCTTTGACTTAGGTGGAAAGCGTTCTTGTGCAATTTTACATACGTGTGCTTGGTATCTTTCATGTCATTGAAGTGACTTTCATTTCATATCTATCATATAGTTTTCATATTGCATCTCATTTGTTGCTTTTTCAACTGGATTTCTTTTTCAATTTCTGATTAAAAAAAGAAAATAATAATAATGTTAAACATCATATTATCAATTGATTATGAAGCATTATTTTTATTGAGAATGATACTTTTTTGTTTAGCATTTTATTAAATAATTTTATTAATAAAACATTATTTATCTTAACAAAGAAAGTGTTTTCATAATAAGTCAACAAATATTATTTTATAATATTTAGCATTACAAATAATAATAATAATAATTATTATTAAAAAATATATATATATTTTCAACCCTTAATATTGTAGGATTTCTCCCCACTTCTCTCCCTCTTGGCGGCTCACCTCCACCAAAAGGAACCTTTGCAAACTAAAGATAACTGTAACAAATATTATAACATTTTTCATGCGCATAGCCGAATGGCATATTTTAATAATACGGGCATAGGTTTATTTGTTGCTAAAAAAATACTGCTTCATGCGACTGCCTAGTATGGTCATCTAAGTTAACATTTAGTTATTGTCAACTGCATTTGATTCTTTCACAAGACGAATTCCAAACTTCTTTATGCAATTCTTTTGAGAAACTCACCTTGCAAGTTATTATTTTAGATCAGTAATAAAAAAAATAAAAAAAATATATAAAAGTTACCAATAAATAAATAGCTGACATGTACATTTTAACATTTTATCTTTTGTCTAATTTTTGAATTTTATGGAGTATCTTTTCTCTATTTTTGTAGCCATGTAGGCTCTGCGATTACCCTTCAATGCACTAAGAAGAAGAAAAAAAAGAAAAAAGAAAAAAGAAGAAAAGAATGTCATTATTCTATAAAAAAGCTTTTGATCCTTAATCTACATTTATACGTCAATTGCATTAAGAATCTTCATTTATTTTTTTTTCCTTTGTGTAGTTCCACGCTTCTTTTTATCATTGGAGGGTAGCGATAGAACAGTGGGTATAAAGCCCACCACATTCCAAAAATTGGAATCGTTTTGATGGAAAACAACATTTCTTTGAATTGGTTCCGACCCATCAAAATTGTTGTGGACCTTCTGCCCTCCCCCACCCACCAAAGATTCCAATTTGCAATTTCACGTGCAAACTGTGTCCATCATAAATTTGACACATTTTAGATGTAAATTCATGTTATATTATCAAAATATTAGACATGCATTTATTATATTTTATTGTTTGTTACCATTTATATTAGTATAATTCATAAACTCACATTTGATATATATATATATATTAAATGTTATTATTATGGTTAATTGTAATTTATAATGGTACAATTTTTACACTCGCATTTGATGTATATAAATTCAATCATGTTAACGTTTTGCATAAATATCAAATATTTTCAATCATAAAGGTTAGATCATGATTGCACATTAAAGGGTCTATCAATGCAATTTCATATTTTGAGCAATATCGATGCAGTTTCATGGAGAATCCTCAACCATGTGATGAAATGAATAAAAAGTGAACACAAAGGCAAAAGATAAGAATCACACAACTTTAAATATTCCAATCACCGTTCTAGACATACCGTGTTGCTATCATGCTCCAAAAAAGAAGAAAGAACGAAAAGAAAAAAAAAAAGAAGGGAAAATGACACACATGGACCCCACATAGAGTCTACTGCCCAATGATTGGTGTAGACGCGGCACACGCCAGTGCAAATGGTTGGCTCGAATTTGATTTGCTTCTCCAATTGTACGGAGGAGAGAATCCAACGACTGACAGCTGACAAGAACGATCTCCCCCTTCCTCTTTCAAATAGAATGAAAAGTTCAATCCCAGCCGTCAAAAACCATCATCTTTTTCTTTCTTTATTTTTATTTGTGTCCACTTTTCTTTTTCGCTCGAAATAGAAAGAAGAAAAAAAAAGAAAAAACACCTCGAATTAAGCAAAATGCAAACCAATCCTATCCCGCCCCACGACTTAACGATGAAAATTCCATGGGTCCTACCATTATCGCACGGCTGATGCCATGGCGGCAACAGCCATTGGCGGCACGGCTGCTGGGGTGATAAGAGACTCGGATGGTACAATGGTGGCCGCATGGCGATCTTCGTGGTAAAGAAATTGTTCCAAGATCATTGTGCTAGGCCTCACCACAAGTTTGTCCCATGATTCATCAGCTTCCTCTCCACCTCTCAGAAACACTTCGGTGGCATCAATTCTATGCATATTCCATTTCCATTGGCTGGATAGCCGATGGATTTTTTGCAATTGGAGACAAGATAGTGCACGAGTATTTTCCTTGATATTTGCAATCGCCCCATCAAGTAGTTTGGCGTAAGTTTTAACGTCCAAAATCCCCTCGTTACGCAAAAATTGGTCCAATTCAGGAACCCCAATTGCGCGTCTGATTCCTTGTGAATAATCAATCTTGTTGGGATCAAATATATTCCTTACCTCATCTACCAAACCCTTTTTCACCATTCGATCAACTCGGTCTGATACGAATGAATGAAGCACGGACAAGGACACGTCCACCCACAGAAAGCAACATTCGTACCTTAATCGAAATTCAGGATCATCGTTGGCCAATGCCTTGATGTATGAGTTCGACCCGCCAGCAATAATTGGTAGTCGGTCACGCATCACGATTGACTCGACCGCAACTGAAGCGTGATGCCTGAAGTCATTGGAAGTGAAATCTGCATTAGGGTCTATTATGCCTAGTAAATGGTGAGGCACCCCACGGCACTCCTCTGGGGTGACCTTATTTGTGACAACGTCAAGGCCTTTGTAGACTTGCATTTTGTCACAGTTGACGACCTCCGCTGGAAAACGGGTCGCGAGGTCAATAGCCAGTCTCGATTTGCCGGTGCCGGTCGGTCCTACCACGAACACAACCTTGTCTTTGCGGCGAAGGAAAGGGTCCGTATTTAAGGGTCCTTGGAGGCTCACAAGGGACTGCACTTGCTTGATGGCAGGAGACATTGAAAGCCTTGCAGTCATTATGTATGCCGAATTCTCAACTTCCTACAACTTGACGAAAAAATATTGTAACTGTATTGAAAATGTTTATAAGAATTGAAAACTAAGTGATTGCGAGTAAACCGAATCTCCACACTGAAAATACTTCATAATTTTTATTTTTTTTCCCCAACAGATGTATTTTTTGAGCAATCCATACAAAATCTAATTACCCCACATACTTAAATGGACCACCGTACCTTTAATGTCAAAATATGCGGAGACTCGTGGAGGAGAAAGGCCCGTACGTGCAACAGTTTTGTGTGTTTTTTTTTTTTTTTTTGCACACAGAGAGAAAGAGAGAGAGAGAGAGAGGGACGGAGATGGAGGAAATAAATGGAAGGAATGGAAATGAAGCAAAGCTACTTGCCTAGTGGAGAAATGTGTTTCTTTTATAAGTAATTGCAAAGCCTTATGCCCTGCTGTGTTGAGCACCAAAAGGGCTTTTATTTGTGGGGAGAGAGCAGTTTTGCTTGGATTCTATGGGTTTTTGAAAGGGTGACCATGAAATGAGTTATATATCACCTTGCACTAAAAAGGGTAGCCCTGAGCCTCCTATTTATACACAACTCAGCAAAGACTAATAAAAAATACTACGGCTGGTTGCGCCCATTTTCCATGCACCACTCCAGAGCTAGGTATAATTTACTCTTTTTTAACAAGCTTATATCTACATACATATGCATACAAGTATTGACCCTTCTCGTGGTTTTCTTTTCTCTTTTGTATTTGATTTTGGTATGGTAGTTTGATAATATTACACATCAAGCATTCGATAAAAACAAGCTTGATAGAAAAAAAAAAAAAAAGAGAGAAAATATCTATGTTTCTTTGGCAAATTTCTAATTTTTAGTTGACAAAATTAAGAGCATACTTAAAAATTAGACAACGATTATGCTTGATTTTTGTTAACAGTGAAATCTGGGTGGAAATACTGAGGACAGCCATATTATCACCGGATGCAAATTTCCTTTATTTTATGCTTTTTTAATTATGAGTAATGTTAAATATTATTAAAATATTTTACACAATTCTCATAAGAATATTATTTCAATTGAAATGAATATTTTTTACTAATAAAATTGTTTAATAAGATTATTTATTTCGATAAAAATAATATTTTATAATAAATGAAAAAAAATTCTTGATATTTAACATTACTCTTTAATTATAATTTCCCAATTAATCTCGTTGTCGCATGATAGTTTTATGAAACCCACAAAACGATAACGTTCCAGGAGGACAAGTTTCGGGATAGGTCAAAAGGGGTCATGCAAACTTAGACCTTGGTCCCAAATTAAAAAAATTAGCAGTTGACTTCTTCATTCGTTAAATATATGTATATATAATAATAATAATAATAATAATAATAATAACAATAACAACAACAACAACGAGACAAGAGTTGATGCTAGATGAGTCGTCTAGTGCTCGTTGATCTCTAGCTATATATGCAAATATTTATTTCTGAAAAATAAAATAAAATAAAAATTTCAAATAATTTTCTAATGTCAGCTCAATGGAGGAGGATCGATGCAGCTCATAATAAGAAGATTCCCTGCATTTAGGCTTCATTTGTTTGTTAATTTGCATTTTATTTATCTCAAGCGTGGGCTTATGTTACGTCCTAATCTTCATATAAATCAATAGTACCCACTTTGGTGAATATTTATACGTGTGGATAGATGTGAGTTGTCTTTAAAAAAAAAAAAAAAGAGTAGTGGGCAAAAGGAATTTCGTTTCTACAGTGATTTCTATGCCTAAAAACAATTATATATTTGTGGTGAAAAGACTACAACCACAATAAAAATTAAATTTCAATCTAAAACTTAATTAAAATAATAGACTACATAAATCTAATATATATATATATATATATAGTGAAAAGATAAGTCAATATTTTTTTTTTCTTCTTTTGTTTATTAAAAAGTTTGTTCGCGTGAAGAATAAATAACATAGTGGAATTTCAAGACAAGCTTAATTAAAGGTAAACTTGTAAAGCACTAAACGACCTTTTGAGAACCAAGCTAACAAAAAACAATAGCATTCAATAGAATATAGTTTATGTTTGAATACCCTCTGTATTTTTAAGATAATTCACTTCTTTTTTTTTTTTTTTAGCACTTTTGAGTGTTTAAGCCATTTAGACTTTTGGATGCCACTAAGCCACTGGGGATTAGACTGTTCATATATAATGTAACTATGGGAAGCATCCACCTAATGAACAAATAAAAAATAAAAAAATAAAATCTGGTACTAGACGTAATTTTCCAATGTAAAAGAGTTATAAACCCACCCCCAACACCTCATAATTTATTTCTTTCTTTCTTAAAAGAAAAAAGAAGAAAATATAAATAAAAAGAGAGCTATTTAGAAGGGAGGGGAGAAAAAAAAAAAAAAAGGAAAGGAATTTGCATAAGATTATAACCACCTCAGCAAAAGGATACCTTGTCAAATTCCCAATCATATTCTAACAATAATACTCAAAAGTCAAATAACATTTTTCTATGAATAGAAACTCTAGGAATCCTATGGGGATGAAAAAAGTAAGGTTGTAGATATAGTTTATTTTTAATATCAGGGTCGGTGACATGAAGGAATTTCTCCTTTGCCTTTCTTTCCATTCGTTGGCTTTCTGGCCATATCCCTCATATTCTGTTCTCTACTTTCTAGCGTGGGGTAGGGCAAATGCAATGCTTGATTAATACTAAAACAAGTATGTACTCACCTGACTGAAGCTCTTTTTTCTTTGGATGACACCAGAAAAGGAAAACAAAACACAGAAAAAACAAAGGAGCCAAAAAAAAAAAAAAAAAAAAGAGCAGGGCAACTCCAATCGAATCCCATACAGTAACTCACTTATGCCTGACGGTGGTGACTCACAAACTTCCATTGGAGCCAACAAAAGAAATCTCAAATTAGCAATAAATAATAATAATAATAATAATAATAATTAAAAAAAGCAGTACAATAGTTTCTTTCTTTTAATAAATGCTGTAGCCGACACTCCAAGGTGGAAATCATATAATTCTCCATAGATTTTTTTTAGTTTAACATGGAAATTTTAACTGTGTAAAAGATACACATAATGTAGCATAAACAAACAATATGGGATATCACTAAATTGTAGTAGGGTAGGAAGGAAAAATCGATCATTAAAATGTCATGAAAAATTTTCCGGTGACTGCAATTAGTAGAGTAAATTTCAAGGACGAGAGTGTGTGACGGGAAACAAATCTCGAGGACTTACTTGCAGACATGGAAGATAATTTCAAGATATATTTATGAGCAAATTTTCTAGTGTTTAATGGAGACCTCGAAGAAGAAAAGGTTAAAATGTTTGTTAGGTGGGACAAGACCATTTTGGAGGAAGTGAGAAATAAAACCAATTAAATATTTATAGTTAAATCTACAATTATTCGTCAGAGAATAGATGCTTTTAGAAGCTTAAGTTCATATTTTTTATATAGTCATTGAAAAGCTCTGATGGGGGCTGACGTACGAAGAATCTAACCCTACCCTCCCCAAAAAAAGCCTGCTTATTAGCGTCGGACTCGTTGTTAGTTAGTGTAATATATTTAAGGTTAGAGATGTTGAATTGAAAACTATGGGTGTTTTGCCTTATATGAGTGCCATCGTTCGCTTTATCTACTTTTCTGCCAATGTTTTTTTATTATATATATATATATATATATATAATAATTATTATTATTTTATTATTTTAATTTTGAGATGTAATCATCATGCATGGTCCTCTGTCTTTATTCGTCCCAATTGATGGTGGAATTAATTTGTGTTAGAAACAACAAATATTATTATTATTATCTTTCCATGGGCACCAAAGAAGTATTAATATATGAAATTATTATTTGCTTTTTGGTCTCAATGCACATAATCTCTTATGTGTAGGGTCAACACTTCCACTCTTCACAACCAAAAAACTATATATATATATATATATATATAATGCCTTTTGAAATAATATGGAGCTATGGTAATCATTAGGAAGATAGTATTTAACATTATCTTAGGCTCCGACTTGACAAATAAACTATCCCCAAGATATGTACCAAAAAAAAAAAAAAACTATGAACAATATTGTGCAAGTAATAATATTAATATTAGTGTTAAAGTTTGAGGTTGTGCCAACAGATTGGTTCAACAATAAAAGTTCAATATTAAAAGTTGACAACATATTTACCTCATTTGGCTTCGTTCGCAAATGTTCCATAAGCTTTGACCACATTATACGTACTATATGCGCATGGTGGTGATAAACAATATAAGAAAATTTACCTCTCTCACATTTTATGGATAAAAAAAAAAAAAAGAAAGAAAGCATGCGGAGACATTATTTAAACGAAGAAGGAGTGGATCCATACACGCAAAACAATTATGTGAGCCCCACTCTACCCCTTGTTTCTTCGAGTACGGAGCTTTCTTTCTCGTCCAAGGATTAATTCCCATTTGCATTTTGATCTTCAATATTGACAAGATTCAATGAAACTCAAGATATATCATGTATGGTTGAACCGGAGAGTCAAATTTTAGTGTTGCGAGTGCAAACATTTCGTAATTGAACTATCTAACCCAGGTTTTAATTCAACAAGTACATGACTTGGCAGGACTTTCATACCTCCGAACTTCAACCCAGAAAAACTAGACTTGTCATGAAAAGAAGAAGAAGAAGAATATATATATATATATATATATATATATTGACACATGAGGTCTTGATATTGTCCCACTGCTTTTCTGTGACCATGATGGCTCTGAGTGCACGAGGAGGAGACCGCCGAAAGTTTACTTCCAAATATCAAATCCAGAAGGAAGTAGAGCACTTTGTACCCTATAAATTTTAAATAAATCAATAAAATATAGTTGGTTGTTTCAAATGGGCCATTACAAGTTTCTGTGGATTTTCTGAGGCATGTGATTTTTTGCATTTCTTTTGAAGCTTGAACTATGAACTCCAGGAAAAGGGGTCTTTTGTTTTTTGTTTTTTTTTTTTTTCCTCTATCTCTTTCTCTTGTATTAATCACTTGCCCTGCCACTCAGCAATTGCATCCGACAATGGCATGTGCTGTTACCATCAAATTCCAAATGAAAAGATGGGTCACCGCGCTAGGATAAAAATTGACCTATTAAAGAAGTTTCACATAAATAATAAATTTAAATAAATATAAATAATTTTTATATTATAGATATATATATTTTATTTTTGGTTTATAACACCCACACAAGAACTCTTTAATATTATACTACTTAGTCATCTCATGACTATTTAACTTGAGATAGTAAATATAGTGATATGAAATATATATATATAACAACAGTAATATGAAAAATTTATAAAATTTCTTTGGGTGTATTTATGATTGCATGTTTCTACACTAAAATAGAAACATTCAACTACTTTTGTTTTCAATGAAATTCGGTTTTCCAACCTGGGAGGGTCTCTTTTGGGAGAAGGCATCTGGCTTTGAGGAGACAATGGAATACAAGAAGCTCACTAATGCTCAGAGATCTGGTCTCAATCAAATTCCTAGCCGTATATATTTACTCTTTGGTAGCTTTATTAACGTTAGGTATCTCCTCATCTGTGGAGAAAGTGTTGTTCAAGGATTGTCATCTGAAAGTTAAGCCCTCTGGTCTGTGAACTCATATTTGGTGTCCATTCATCAGCCACATCTCTTCTCTCTTATTTTTGCCATTAGACCCCTTCTTTATTTATTTATTTATTTCTTCTTCTTTTTTTTTTTTTTTTTTTTTGAAAAAAAATGTCAGATTATGTCATTTTTTCTAATCTGAAAAAAATAAAATAAAATAAAAAACATTGGAATGATAAATTGACTTCCTCTCTCTTCCAATCACATTTCTCAATTCATCTTCATTACCCTCTCAACTGTCGATTCTCTCATCTCTACAGCTTCTCAGTCTCTCCACAGCTGGTATTTCTGGCACAATCCCTCCTTCCTTCGGCCAGCTCACCCATCTTAGGCTTTTACACTTATTCAAAATGACACATATGTACCAAAAAGCAGCTAATCTAAAAGATTGGGCTGTTAATAGATAACAATTTTTAATATTTACGATATTTTATATATATATATATATATATATATATATATATATATTTTTTACAAAGAAAAAGAAAGAAAGCATTTAGAGGATAAAATTTAAAAGGTGGTAGATGCTAGCATGCGCTGTGCTTTTTCTATGGGCCAGATATCCAAGAATCTAAGGCCTATGGCCTTGATATTCCATAGATAGTTAGCTCTAGCTGGACTCAGCGAAAAAAGAGAATAATTACTTAAATATACTAGCAATAACTAATTTCAAATTTAATGAAAATTTTTCAACGTGTATTTTCCATTAGTTAGTCAATAAAGGGTCAAATTCTAAATTAATTTGGATATAAGCAACTACTAACTGGAACTCATTTACATTAACTAGTTCAGCAGCCATTGAACCTGGCAACAGACGTCCCTTGCAGTGTACAGAAGAAGTCACCACGTAGAATGTTAACATTAGCATGGGAACAAGCAAGTTCCAATTAGAATCAAAATAGTGGTTAGGGATACTTAGTCAAAGCCATTATCTTGAAAGAACAATGCTTATATGACAGGAGAAAAGCCCCAGATTAGCTCAAGCAAACTATCACTTGGCTCATACATATGCAGCATATCTCTTTTTAAGAGTTTGTTATTTATTTTTCATGTATTTAAGTAAATAAATAAATAGGTAAATAATTTTTCAATCATAAATTTTTTTAAAAAAATATATTTCTCTCATCAATTTCTTAGAGAAATCAAAATTATTTTTTTTTAAAAAAAATATTTAGTAACATAAACTGTTTCATTATTACTCACATCACTAATAATAATGCACATATAATTGATTATGATATTAAAATGTTGACTATTTTTTGGAAAAAAAAAATTCATAAAAATTTGTCACCAAAATTCGATTTATTCCATTAAATTTATTAATGTACTACATACATATTATTAAATCACACAATCTTCTGTTTATCAACCACAACCATATAAAAGTTATTTTTTCTCCATTTTTTTTTTTATAAAAAAATTAAAAAGTCTTTTTCCTCACTTTTTTTTTTTTCTTTTAAAGTTTTGTCGAGCTTATGAAAAACAAAAGTTTATCCTTTGGAATAGAAAATAATAAAAGAAAGTAGAATAGGAGAAAAAGGTGAGCCTCAGTGTAACAATAATAGGATTAAATCGTAGATTGAATCTTGCAGGCTTCAATGGAGGAAATGGTCTCTTAGTTTGAATGGGGATGGATAAGGATACATATATCTAAATTTTGCGCCCAATCGACAAAAATATTTTGAATCCTCTCCTGCATAGAACAATACAGAATAGGTTAAATTACTAACCTATCTTATGTTTAGAGTTATTTTGAATTGAAAAGCAGAGACATGTCTTTTATTGTTGAAAAAAGTACACCTACGAAACACTGAAATTTTTAGAATAAAAATAAAAGAAAAGGGTATGTTTGGTGGTGAAATTTGAAGTCAGACAAATTTATTGTAATTTTTTAGTAGGAAACACTGATTTATGAGGTAGTTATTTGAAAATTAATTATTTATATGTTATTTTATAATAAATAATATTTTATATAACATTTCATAATAAATAATAGAACTCATGGTTATTAAATAAATAATTTTTTAATTGCTGATTGTATATATATATATATATATATATATATACTATTTTTTTCTTAACTTTTTTATTATTTTATTAATATTTTGTTATTATAAAAATATTATAGACAATTTAAATAATAATTTTGAAAACACAAGAACTTATTAAAAATTTGATTTCAATATTACAACCTATATTTAAGTATGTTTCATTTCATTTTGTGAGAAAATTTACATAAAATTTTGTTACAAAATAATAAAGATAAATTTTATATTAAGAAAAGTGATATTTAATATATACTTTAAAGTAATTTTTTTTTTTTAATTTTCAGTGTAATCTACAATTTCTTTGTCAATAATTAGTATCTTTTAATTTTTCTCAGCCGTATTCCCATCATGCATCAATCCCACTTGATTGAATATTCTAATTCAGCAACGTAGGAACCAATCATTCGCTAAAAACGCCATTGGAGCGTTACCACAACTTGCCGAGGCTGTTTCTAATTGCTTCGAGTTTTTTTTTTTCAAGCAATCATTGAAATGGGGTTTTGAAACGCCTTCGCTGGGATCAAAAATTCTCTTCTGGGCTGTTGCCTAGTTCTGGGTCAGCGCCAGCCGTGAGCCCAACGATCATTTTCCTATTGGATTTCAGTTCTTGAGAGGCGAATTGGAGACTGTGAGGACAAGAGAAATCTAGCCCAATTGTGTTGGTCGCAATTGAATCTATCAATGCTCTATAGGACTTGGACTGTGATTTCATTGCTAGGACTTGGCTGGCCACTTAGGGGGGGTTGTATATGTTTCTTCATTTTTTATTTTTTCTTTTCTTGCTAGAACTTGGCCATTTGGGGTTTCATGTTTTTTTCTTTATTTATTTTTCTTCTTTGCTACTTTGACTTTCCAATGTCATTACTAATGAAATTAAGATTTGAAACTAAAAACAAGGAGATGTTAATTTGGTTATTTTTTCTTTTATAGTTATACTATTAATTTGATTCATTCATACTAAACTTGTAGCTCAAACCCCCCCCCCAAAAAAAAAGCACAAGACTATATTTCTTTAGTCATTTTAAATGCTTAATTAATAGTTCAATCTTTGATTAAATCTGAATTAAAAAAAAATTATGGATATTTTTCTTCTATATGAAAAAGCAGCCCATGCAAATTTGGACAATAATTTTATTATGTAGAACTAAAAATTAAATGTAAATTTATGTCATTCAATTTTAATTGTCATTTATAATTAATTTATTATTTATTATACAATATAATAATTATAGTTTAATAATATATATATATTTTAAATTTTTTTTTGTGTCTATCTAACTTTTTTTTTTAATTTAAACAACACACCTAATGTATTATTTTATTCAAGAATCAATAAGAAATTAGTATAATAATTTTTTTATATTTAATTTTATTAATTTATAAAATTAAATAAAATATAATTAATCTATGTGTATGTACATACATACACATAATTTTAACCATCATATTACTCTCCCTGAAAATTATTTTTATCCTCAAAAATAAAACACAGAAATAATAACTGAAATACAATAGGGAGGTAAAAGCCAAAAAATCCGTCCAGAGAGGCGAGCGTGGCAAGCACACACCCTCTGCTGGTGGTGGCATTAGAAAGGTAAATTAAGCACGTGACTTCCCTGCTTCGAAAGCGACAAACGTGGTTCCGTAGGTGGATCCGCTTATCAGTCCCCGAGTGCCACAACGACAACAAAATCATCCGTCCGCGCCCGAGAATGGTGGCAAACAAATCACGGCCGCCGGTGCCATTGCCGCATTTTATCTTGATCAATTGATTATGAATCTCTCTCTGTCTTCAACTTCTCCGTCATCCTTTTGTGCCGCTTCTTCTTCTTCTTCTTCCTCGGCGCCTTCCTCTTCAGCCTCCACCTCTTGGTTCTCCGGCATCGTCCGCGGACGCGCAGATAAGTCCGGGAGTGTCAAGATGGCCAATAACTCTTCCAGTGGCGGCGGAGAAGATGCCGGTCCGATCAAGGCCAAGAATCAGTTCCGCGGCGTGCTGTTCAAGTACGGCCCCAAGCCCGTTCAGGTACTTGAAATTGATTTGTTTGGAGAGACTTAAATTGGTTTTTCTTTTTCTTTTTCTTTTTTTTTTTTTAAAAAAATTGAATTCCAAGGAATGAACATCATCAAGCAGCTGCTTTTTAATGGGAATTTTAGGCAAATTATGGGATATATCATTCAGATTTGGTTCATTTTCAGCTTAATTTGAGAATTAAATGTGATCTGGACAGCTATATTGCTTAAAGACTTTGGCTTCACGGTAATAACAAGATGTGTTGTGGATCCACATTATTTTTTTCCAAATCTAAGTGACATTGGAGTCTAGCGAGGCGAGATATGTCCTAAAATTTTGAGTAGATAACTGAAGTGCTTAATTACCAAGGTTGAGTTTTTATTGATTTGTGTTATTCACTACTTTGAAATAATAAAAATGATTCACTTCAATTTTTGCAAATGACACATGCAATGAGTCCTCCAGCTTAGCCAGGTAGTGTATGGCGCTTGGTTTTCTTTAGGAGAAATGTGTTAATAGGATTATCATGTATCACAGAACTTTCTTGAACCAGCACTTTGAATTCAAGTGTCAGAGGATGATCTTTTTGGTTAGGGATGTTAGACTCTTATTCGAGGTGTTGATGCAAAAAAATTGAGATTGTAGGTCACCTCAAAGAAAATTTTAATATTGAAGTACAATGTCTTCTTTAAGTCTTCAAGTCTGTGATTTTAATTTGTTTGCAGTGTGATGTGCCAGTAATGGTTTAGTTTTCTTCACTCTGCAGGTTGCGTTTCAAACATGCGATTATAAGCAACAGGTCATTTTTATTGGTGGATTGACTGATGGTTTTCTAGCAACTGAGTATGTATAAATTTGTTGTCTTATTGTCGTTATTACTATTTTTTCTGGGGTCTTTGTTGCTATTATCATACAAGTATCCTCATTGAGTTAAAGTGCTCTTTCCTTTAACCATATAGCTCATGGGGTTAGTTTCTTAATTTAATTGTCAGATACTTGGAACCCCTTGCAGTTGCTTTGCATAAGGAGAAATGGTCTCTTGTTCAATTAACTCTATCGTCCTCATACAGTGGATATGGAACCTCCAGCTTGCAACAAGTAAGCTTTCAAATATCTGTCATTCTTTGTGATTTTTTTTTTTTCCTTAGTTGTGTCTTTTTCCATCAAATTAACTTGATAATAACCCCTTTGACGACTACTGTTAGCTTATACTGGAAAAAACTGTTGAATGGTTGTATGATGCCAGTTAACAAAATGGCCATCTTTTGAACTCATATATTAACCAATTTGCTCCCAAGTAATGCAAAAATTCTGGGCTCCTTATTATCAAACTTCCAAACCTAAGCTCCAATTATATGAAGGCCAAATTCCAGGCACTACTTAATCCGAATATGTCCTACATGAACTGAAATATAACTTTAAGGTTGTTCTGCATTGTTGTGATACAAGTATCCATGTTTTAAAAAAGCTTCTTAACTTAGAACTGTTGTACCTCTTATGTTGAAGGATGCCATGGAGCTTGATCAGCTAATAAGTTATTTGATCAACAAAGAAAATTCTGAGGGTGTGGTATTGCTTGGACACAGTACAGGTTGTCAGGTGATTTCTACCTGCCAAACATTTTATTGTGCATTTTATATGTTCTCTTACTTGAACATATCACGTAAGTTTGTTCTGTGTGAACCTAGGATATTGTACATTATATGCGTACAAATGCTGCATGCTCCCGAGCTGTTCGTGCTGCCATTCTGCAGGTAAGGTATCATCTGTTTAGAGTAAGTTTATTATCCTGCTCTAGAAATTTCTCCTTCCTAAGTGTATCTCCCAAAATCTTTGCATATGTGTTGATGCTTAGAGAATTTATGGTCAATGAACAATACCTGACTGGTAAGCTGTGAGAATGTATGTTGAGCTGCTTTAAATAGTCAGATTTTTATCCAGGTTACCCGCATGGTTTATGTTGACTAAACCAGTGATATTACCTCTATCCCACCACATTAGTGTTTTATCTTTTGAAGTTGAAAGAATAATCATATATGCAATAGTGTCACCTTGGGAAGCGTTTCAGGAGGAAAATGTGGAATGAGAAGTTATCGATGGGTTAGCCATTAAAGATTGCAAACTTCTTTGCATAAGAAAGTGATAGGCTTTCTCAAACTTAAATATACAGGCAACCCCAGAGGTCTATTTTTTTAACTTTTCAATGTGAACAGGTGTTTCGGTTTGAAAATTGGGGACCATATGATCATAATTTGCACCAGTCAAATTGTTTGTTTTGCTATGGTTTCTATAATGTTTAATATTTGATAAATAAAGAGGTGCATGAACCATGTTCTCAAATAGCTTTTGAATTCAATTTACATCAATATATTAATGTGTGTATTGCTACTTGAAAAGAATGATACTGTTGGTGTGCAATGGTTTACATGTGGACCTTTTTAAATGATCTAACTTTTATCTGCGGCAAGCATTTGTTTCTTGCAATTGCCTACTTTCTGTGCATAGGCAATGCAGCTGCGGTCATAATTTTGTATTTAAAATTGAAAAGTTCAGGCTCCAGTAAGTGATCGGGAGTACAAGGCAACTCTTCCAGAAACTGCTGCTATGATTGACTTGGCTTCAACCATGATAGAAGAAGGGAGAGGTTCAGAATTAATGCCTAGGGAAGCCGAGCCTTCTGCCCCAATAACTGCTTACAGGTGGTTATGCATTTATGTTGTGCTCACTGGTGTGAAATGTTTTTCAAGGTTTGGTTATGTTTGCATAGACAATTCTTTTTGGCTCATCAGGCTTTATTTTCCCATGATGTTAATCTAGATTGTATGGGATTCAAATCTGTTGTGGTCAATTGTCATGGTTCTGGATTATAATTTATCAGCTTGGATTTTCTCATTTTGTATTTTACACATATTAAAATAATGCTTAGCATTACATGTGATTCACACAAAAACTCACTTGAAATCTGTTTGTGTGTGTATATATATTCTCTGTGTGTATGTTTAGATCCTGAATCACTTAGATTTATTAGAGATTTGCAACATCATATGCTGAGAGATGCTGTCTGCTGATAAAAACACACTATGCAGGTACCACTCCCTTTGTGCGTACAATGGGGATGATGACTTGTTCAGCTCAGATCTTAGCGATGACCAGCTGAGATTGAGACTTGGGCACATGAGCAACACACCCTGTCAGGTGCCTGTATTGCTTGCTTCAATTGTTGCCTTTGTATAGATAGATTTGTGTACTGTGTGTTCAACTGCATTCAACATTTTAGTGTCAACATGTTAATTTAAAGGCAGGACATCTGTATTAGAAAGTTCTATGAAATCAATTGAGTTTCAGCCAATACAGTAAGCCATAAATGTGATGAGCATAATATTGTGTTATCATCAGTACTAGATTATACGGTGATGCCATGTTAGGGGCACTGCTTTTTTGGTTACGGCAAGTCCTACAGCTTAACGCATGTCCCTGTGCAGGTAATCTTTTCTATGGCCGATGAATATGTCCCAGAGTATGTTGACAAGAAAGCATTGGTCGAAAGGTGACAATTAAAACTTCTACATACCTTAGCGAGTTTTGATGTTGAATTGCCATAAACCCTATAAGGGTCCATAATCTAGATGGTGATGGACCTGATATTTGGGCTGACTTTGATAGATATTTATGAACTATGCTGCACATATTTTTATTATGGGCCTTTTTTGTATTTTTCTCCAATTTTTTTGTGTGCCCCGCGTCTCTCTGAGAGTGATAGTAATTATGACACAATTAACTGTTCATTTTTGTACGCATTGTCAGGCTGTGCAGGGCAATGGGTGGTGCAGAGAAAGTTGAGATTGACCATGGCAACCACTCCCTTTCTAACAGGGTAAATGAGGCTGTTCAAGCAATTATTGACTTCCTTAAAAGGGAGGGGCCCAAAGGCTGGGATGATCCATGGAGCTAATGTGGTGGTTTTCTTTCTGCTCTCCATTTCCCTCCGTGTGTTTGGTATTTGTCGATCTCTGGTTTTCTTTAGTTCTTATTTTTCTTCACTTGTCAATGAGTAGCTGCTTATTCTAGTTTCCATTACCAAAACAAGGGTGCATTTAAAGAAAAGGAAAAAAAAGCTGCTTATAGAACATTTTGATTTTCTTGGCAATGGTAAACCTTGCACATGAAGAAATCATCACAAGGGTGTTGTCACGATTTGTTTGATCTTTGGATAGCAAGTCCTTTGTACCATCCAAGAAATGTAACAATCCTGTTGTTTGTTAAGTGAATGAAAATGTATTCAAATTGCATCCGCAAATTACTTCGTTATTGCTCATCGTAGAAGAGTAAAATGTGGAGAAATCAAAATTTCAATTGATGCATTAATGCATTAGGCTTTACTTCAACGTCACATCATTTTTGTATGATATCTCTTCCAGCCATGCTTATTTTGTTTTCCAAGTTAAAAGGCCAAATGCGCTGTCTTTCAAGACTCTTCCCTTCAACGTCACAGCATTTTTGTACGACCCGAAAACCCCAATATAAAACCTGAAGCTGTTCTGCTCGGCTCATTTGACTGGGTAATATGGCTCTCGATCTTACAATATGTTCCATATACTCGTTGGGGGGGGGGGGCTGGATGTAAAAATGAAAAATTTTACAATTTCGTTCACCCACTGGACATGATTTATATGATGAAATTCCTTACTATAACCTTACTATAAATCATGCTGATGCTAGTCAGCCTGGAGGCTGAGGAGCTAATGGTGAGTTGAAATGCGAACCGTTATTGAATTCTTACAAAGGCATGGAAGAAGTTGATGACCGAAGAATTGTTCTTCATTTTTAGCCATTAATTCCTGACTGCCTCAAATCCTCAAAACTTCTGGGGCTTAGGAATTGACAGACTTATCAATCAATAATAAGACTTTGCCTACTCAACTAAATCTTTCAAGGCTTAGTCAATAATTTAACCCTTGTTGTTTGACGATCTAATGGGTATAATGAACACGAAGACAAAGGCCTAGTGCCTTACTACCCGGGAACCTGGAGACTATTAAAAGAACTTTGTTCCCAATCTGTCTGGGAGATCAATAAACGTGCATGCTTTTTCTTTTTTATTTTTTTCCTTTATAAATGGATCTATGCGCATTTTCGCAATTAGCTGTTTTTGTTTTTTTCTTCTTCTTCTTCTTCTGGTTGGTTTAAGATGGGAAAGCAGACGGGATCTAATTAAACAACAATTTTTTAAATTTAATATAATATTATATTAAATTTTTAAAATTCTTCCACTTATATATATATATATATAATTTATTTAATATAAAATTATTTAATTAGACATTTTATATATTTTCAGTAAAAATCTCCAACAAACATTTCTTCGTGACATCAATGCCCCCCGGAACATTAATGTAACCGGCGGACGAGTGGCAGACACCCCATTGTCGGTGCTACGCTGTTTTCCATTTCCCCCCCTCCCTTTTCGCTATACGCGGACTCCTTTTCTTTCTTTCTTTCTTTTTCATTCTCTTTTCCTTTTACAATTATAAAAAAGATATTTTTCTTTATTTTTGAAAATATTATGTTAAAAAAAGTTCCCTGTTTGCAAGAAATTTTCAATTTTCAAATTAATAATTATTTTATCGAATTAGAGTATAGCAGTGTAAGTATTATATTATAACGTTATTTTTATTAGCTGTCATCAAAATTTTGTTTCTTTATTTTATTTTGACTGTACAGAAAGTCTACTTTAATTTTAGATGGTGACCGTGAAAGGAACTACGTGGATTGGTTTGCCTACGTAAATCAGAGTCCTACTTAGACGGAAAACATAATGATACAACTACAAAATTGTCTTCCCTTTTCTCTCTCTCTCTCTCTCTCTCTCTCTCTCTCTCTCTCTCTCTCTGAGAAAAAGCAAATTTCTTCCCGATTTTCTCTTTTTTACCTGCGCACAAATTTTTAGCCGCTACAAAGACACATTGGCTGTAGGGTACAGAGACATCAGTTAAAAGGGTGTGCTTTGTTTGTTCGGTTGGTGCTGCACGCGCATTATAATGTGCATTCTTTCTTTCTTGAGCAAATTGTGTTTTACTGAAAACCCTTTTTCTTTCTTGAAGAAAGCAATTTTCTCCCGGGGGAGGGAAAACCAACCTCAGTTTTGAGGAATTCTAGTGCTTGTTTACCATATAAAATTTGCGGGCTTGGCTTGGTGGTTTTGTTTTTGGCTGGGTCGTGTCTCTGCAGATATGCGGGAGAAAGGAGTGATTTCTCCACCGTCAGGCTCATCAAGTCTATCAAAGTGGCAAGTTCTTCCTTTAGGCCAGCTGATTCAATGGCGGTTTCACATACTCACAGCTTTAGTTTTCATTGGAATGTTGGTTGTATGGAGCATTGATGGATGCACCGTTAAGAGCTTTATTGAGTCATGGACGTTCAACCAGACCCAGCAGTACAGAAACATACTCACAAAGCCCGCTGATCTCACCCAAACCCATGAAAGTTTCAATCTTCACATAAACATCAGCGATAACCAATTAGCCCAAGATAACAACAACAGTACCAACACAGCTGGTGCTTTTTCTTACAATATATTCCAAAACGTAGGCAACGGCAATGTTTCTGTTTTGAATGTTTCAGATGGGTTTCCACAGAAGCCGAGGATGCAAGAATCAGGAGCTCAAGGGAAGTGGGTGTCGGCTGAACTAGAGCCAGATTTCACTAAGAATCTACTTTCACGTTGGCTAGCGCCGGGAGGGGAGCCGTGTAGAGATTCATACACGGCGGATATTGTGATTCCTGGATTGGACGGTCAGGATTTGATTGAGTTGGCAGCTGGAGATGTTCACGAGTTTGGTTTCCAAGCGGTGGATGAGTCCAAGAGCCCTCGCTGTTTAGGTGGGGATTACTTTGAAACCGATCTTTCAGGGAAGGCGTGGAAGTCTCGGCCTTTAGTCAAAGATTTCGGGAATGGCTCGTACTTGATTTCGCTTCAGGTGCATCCTGATTTCACGGGTGAATATAATCTCACTGTAATTTTGCTCTTTAGGCATTTTCAAGGTCTCAGATATTCGCCTAAAAGATTTGCATTTGACAAACAATTGCGTAGGGTTAGAATTAAGTTTTTGCAAGCTCATGTCCAATTGCCAGCTTTGCAGATCTGTCAAAAATCTGATTTTATTTCAAGAGATATTTGGTTTGGGAGGTGGACTAGACATGGTGGGAATGATGGTTGCCAAATTAGCAATGACGGCAGATACCGTTGCCTGGCACTAGATTTTCCTTGCCAGAGTCCATGGTGTAATGGTTCATTAGGCGCGCTAGAGAGTAATGGATGGGTGTATTCTAGTCATTGTTCGTTTAGGCTGTTTTCAGCTGCTTCTGCATGGAATTGTCTGAAGAACAGGTGGATTTTCTTTTGGGGTGATTCGAATCATGTGGATACGATAAGAAATATGCTCAATTTTGTGTTGGATTTACCGAAAATAAGGTCAGTTCCCAGGAGGTTTGATATGAATTTTTCGAACCCAAAAGATGCATCACAATCTGTTAGAATCACAAGCATTTTCAATGGGCATTGGAATGAGACACAGAATTACCAGGGCTTGAATTCTTTGAGAGATGAAGGGTTCAGGAACTTGTTGAAGAAGTACTTCTCGGGGGACAGTGTACCGGACACTGTAATCATGAATTCGGGTTTACATGATGGAATATTTTGGTCTAACATTAGAACGTTTGCTAAGGGAGCTGACTATGCAGTATCATTCTGGAAAGAAGTTGTGGAATCAGTGAGAAAAAGGGGATTGACTGTGCCATGGATAGTTTACAGAACCACAGTTGCTACTGGTGGACATGCGAGGACCCTAGCATTTAATCCAAATAAGATGGAGATCTTTAACTGGGTGGTGTTGGAGAAATTCAGGCAAGCTGGGCTGCTTTCTGGTGTGATCGATAACTTTGATATGACTTTCCCTTGGCATTTTGACAATCGTTGCAACGATGGTGTACACTATGGTAGAGCTCCATTGAAGATGAAGTGGAGGGATGGTGAAATTGGGCACCAGTACTTTGTGGACCTTATGTTGGTTCACGTGTTGCTCAATGTTGTGTGTGCAAAATAGCAATTGAAGAAATTGTAGATTTATCTCATTTGTATGTTATTTTTCAATGTATAAAGGACAGTGGCCTCGTGAAGCTAGACAATGCCAGAGTTGGAGCAAATTGAGCATCTGCTGTTGACATATGGTTAGAGGCAATTCTGAGAGGTAGCGAGTCTCAAATCCATCTCCAATTCAACGTTTATATTCTTCTTTCTCTTGGGGTAGCATTCTTTATTCGTTTATATTGTAGCCATACGTGGTAATTAGAAGATGTAGTTTTACGCTTGTAGCCATATATATTATGTCTAGTATACATTGAAACTTCCAGTCCATCTGAACAAAGCTGATTTGGTATAAGCCTCCTTTTCTATTCTGCATGATATTCTGCATGATCGAATTTAGAAAGCGTTTATTCCGAAACTAAAGCCGATATTTACGGGAATTCGAGGGAGTTTGAATCCCACTTCCACTCAAGTGCTTTGCTCGAATGGTCAATCAATCATTGCCTACATATATCTGAGTTCTATTCTTTATCTCTCCTCCTCCATTTTAGCTTTTGTTAAATTACAGAGCAGGAGGTGGGGAAATAACAAGCAAATTTTGCATTCAGCTTCTAAAATAGGGACCTTTTATCATCCGAGCCAGCACTTCTTGTCAATTTTTTCTTTCACATCTCTTTGAAACTCTGAGATACAGAGTGGCACTTTTTCGCAATTAGGCATGAAGTTTCAGGAATTTATGGCATCTTAGAGTGGAGTGGCCGCCTTCTTTTTCTCTTCTTTCTTTGGTGGAGGTGAAAGTTTACACTTTTTCTAGTCCCTACTCATGATAAATGTTGAATGTGATAATTCTGTCAGACTTACTCTTCTCCTTCTTCTTCTTCTTCTTTTTTTTTTTCACTTTGAAGGGGTTCGTTAAGCAAGCTTTACTTAGGATCGCTGCTTTTTGGACTTTTAGGTGGCGTTAACATATAGCTTTTCACGGGTTGTACCTACGTCCAGTGGGCAGTTGGTCTGTTCCACGACACGGGTTGCAACCTGAGCTTTACACAAATGGGTTTGCATACCCTGAAATGCGTCAAACATTACACAACGACAGCGAGAGTGAATCTCGTCCTACACGCACGCATTATCAATATCAGTGCAAAGGAAGGAACCGATTCCATTATAATCCTTAAGAATCAAGTCAACTATTTCCCTATACATACATACATACATACACACACACACACACACACACACACGTAAAGACAATGTTACAGAGCAGTCCGTACAGAAATGGCACCCATCAGCAAAATGTAATCGGGGCCTCCAATGCGGCTCATAAAAGGGTGATTGGGAGTTGATAGCTGTTACAGGGCCTATGGCCCAACATCTTCTGACCCACCAGTTCGAAGGGCCCAAAAGCTACTTTAAAAAATAACAATAATAAGAAAAATTGAACAAAGAAAAGCTACTTTTTTTTTTTTTTTTAAAAAAAAAACGAGGTTAGAGTAAATTTATAATCAAATTAAATGAAATTAAGTAGTCTAAAAAAAGGGGTCACATTAACTAGATTTATTTATTTATTTATTTAAAAAACATAAAAAAGAGCATCGTCTGTATATATGTTAATTAGCTCAGGACAAAGACATATCGGTTAATGTTTTAATTTAACCTCTACCTGAAGAGGGCCCACCAGCTCCTGCGCGCTTGTCGTTGAAGCAAGAAGCAGTTTCCGATTGCGGAAACGCGACGAAGCCCGCAGGGCCTTGGCCTTGGCATTGCAGTTTAATTACCCCTTCCTCCTCCTCTTCCTCCTCTTCCTTCTCCTCCTCCTCTTCTTCCATGGCTGGTTTCACGTGGGCTGCTGCTCTCCGTATCACTCTCCTCATCGTCCTCCTCGCCGCCGTCGTTGTTGCTTGTTTCACTCTTCCCGTTGAAAAGGTTTCATTCTCTCATCTGGGTCTTTGCCATTCTTATTATTGTTTTTTTTTTCTAATATATTTTTTAATGTTTTCTATTTTTATTGGAATTTTTTGCTTTCTTTCGCGGACGAAGGTGGGGGGCTGTGATTTGGGGTTTTGGATGCGGTCATTGTTTGATCTGTTGTATTTCATTGTTTCTTAAAATTGATTGGTTATTGGGTAATTGGTATTTCTGTGTTTTGAACTAAGAATGGGATTTTATTTTGTTTTTCTGGGGGTTTAAATTATTGTTTAGGATTGCAAAGTTATGATTTTGCCGGTGTTTATTTATTTATTTTAGTGGCATTTGCTTGTAATTAAAGAAAATGCAATGCAATTTTTCTCCAATTTGATTCCCTTCTAAGGAAGAATAATTTCGAACTTAATATCATGCTTTATTTAGTGTTTAGAATAAGGAGATACTGGTTTTATGATGGCCTGCCGTAGAGATAAAGATTGCATCTTGAAACAATGTCTTTTTTTTTTTCCAAAGATGCTTCTGGTTGAATTAAGACATGTTTCACATACTGGTGGCAACAATGCTGTAATGGGTGCATGTGTTTTACTTAGTGGCCTCAACTTTTTTATATACTGATTTTTGCTTGCAGATATTAAAGGACTTTTTAGTATGGGTTGATCAGGACCTTGGGCCTTGGGGTCCCTTTGCCCTGTAAGTCATTTTTTATTTTCCTGAATGTTCCTTGCTTGGTATAATTCTTTTGTTCCAAATAATTCCATCGCTCTTGGTTTGCTTAACATAGGATTTCAAGTTACTTAGTCCATTTGATTTGTTTGTCGCGATTATGATGAGAAAACCATGGGAGAAATTTCTAAACATTGTCTTGATCATTTCCGATGTGTTTTGCACTGTGAAGTCTAAATATATATTAAATCCATGCTCATGATATAGTCTCAGACATACACTGTCACACCATTCATATTTCCCTTTTACTAATTGCTCCACTTGGCTCTGATTTTTGAACCCACCCATTTTGATGGATGATTAATTGATCTGGGCCTAGCACCCAAGACTAGTAGACTAGTATGGAGCTGTTTACCGGAAGGCCTAATTCCCAGCAGTTTTCCAGTTCAACATGATAAGCTTGATCATTAGAATGTATAGAGGGATATAACAGTATAATGTTGGGTAATCTGTTATTTATAATTTATCTTGGTCTTGAATCCCTTGAAAAGCTATGCTGCATATTCTTGGCCCATAATAGGTGATGTGAATGCTTAGATGGTTTTTAATGTTGAAATGAGATTACACACCATTCATTGTTATCTGGATGGTTTGCAGGGCTGTTGCATACATTCCACTAACAGTATTGGCAGTTCCAGCATCAGTTCTTACTGTAAGCATTATATCAAGTGTGATCCTTTTGCAATCCTGATTGCCTTTGTGTAGCTGCTTACGTAACTAGTGTGCTCATGGCCAAATACCTATTTTTCTTTTCTGATATGAATCTGCCTTAGCAATATTAAATCCATTTGCCAAGCTTCTTGATTGTACCCTTTATTCCTCTTTTATTTCAGTATACTAACTTTAGAAGAAACCATAGCCTGTAACATCTCTAATCCTCAGCTGACTTGGTTCCCATCCTTCAGCTTGGTGGTGGATATCTTTTTGGTTTGCCTGTGGGCTTTGTTGCTGATTCTATTGGTGCCACAATTGGTGCAGGAGCTGCTTTTCTGCTTGGTAGAACAGTAAGATTTCAGACTTATTTTAGTATATGCTTCCTGGTTTCAATCAGATCCAGAAAGAATGTTTTGCATTTATGGAAAGGCTTGGTTAAAGATTGAATGGATTTGCATATTCCTATAACTTTTTTTCATGTTTTACATCTTATTAGAGTTTCATTTGGTATGCATCACATTGAGCTTCTACAAACATGTATGAAGTCATCTCATGCTTTTATGCAGATTGGCAAGCCTTTTGTTGTTTCCAAATTGAAGGATTATCCGCAATTTAAGTCAGTTGCCATTGCAATTCAAAGATCTGGCTTTAAGGTTTGTGTGAATTATACATGATCTTTAAATCTTTACTGACGTAATGGTATGATGTTTTCTAATTCCATGTTTGTTGTTTCTGAATTTTTAATAGGCACCAACATGTGAGAAATTTAAATTCAGTAATTCATTATTATTGCTATCTTCCCTAATGTCTACAAACTTCTTATCAGATTGTTCTGCTGCTTCGGCTTGTTCCCTTGCTTCCTTTTAACATGCTGAATTACCTGCTATCTGTGACCCCTGTTCCGTTAGGGGAATACATGCTAGCTTCCTGGATAGGAATGATGGTGCATTCTAAACTCCTTCCCTCATTCAAATATGTCATGAATTGAAAGATGACATATACTTGGTGAACTGGCTTGGTTAGAGTCTTGTGACTATCTGTATTTTCCTGCAGCCAATAACACTTGCATTAGTATATGTTGGAACAACGCTTAAGGATCTTTCTGATGTCACCCATGGGTGGAGTAAGTTTTCAACTACTCGTTGGGTAAGAATCTTGTCATGATCTTGTGGAAAAAGGTTATATAAATATTTTAATTATATCCATGGTCAAGCTTCCTTTTTCTTTTCCATTTGCACACATATAACGATTTGTTTACTGTGAATGCAGGTTTCAATTGCATTTGGCCTTGTTGTATCTGGTACGTTGCAATAGCATGCGCATGCCAAATATTTTGCATTGGTGGTTTTCCTTGTTTTCTTTGGTAGACATTGTTGGCTGGTTGACTAGTCCCAAATGCCTGAACTCAAATTAAACATAAGCAAGGCGAAAGCAATTTGGTTTGAGCTTGGGGGACAGTGGGTTGTTACGGGTCCCCAATTCTCCTGGAAGATGAGTGTTTGGTTGGATATCATTGTTTCTTTGATTTACTATACCAGTTGCTGCATGAGAATTGGTGAATGTTAAAGGAGTTGCATTAGAGGGGGATTGGGTTAAAGAAGCAAAGCCATTGATTGGACTTTTGGCTATGTGTTGCGCCTTGAGTCAGAGTTGGATATAATAAGTTTAATGCTTCCTTATTCTATTTTCTAAAGTTTCAATGTTTGTAATTGCTGGTCTTCTGGGTTTTTGCTGCTGTGCAGTGATCCTAATGTTTTGGGTTACTAAAGTTGCCAAGTCTGCTTTGGACAAAGCTTTGGCCGAAAATGAGGACATAGATGGCATTTTGGGTTTGCCCGAACTTCCTGTAGTGGCTGATTCTCCTCCTCCTGATCTGAACCGGCCACTTTTAATCAAGATAGACCCACCTGAAGAGAATGATGAAAACCAAAGTTCATGATAAATGTAAATTCTTTGTTCTGCCTCTTTTAAAGGCCATGCTACTATACAATGATTCAGACTGGTGCTTGTGATACTGGTCTGTATGGTCCTATCCTTTTTACAAATTTAGGTTCAGATAGAAGTTAAATCACCAACATCTACGAAATTTGATATCAAGGTGTAGCCTCTAATTTGTCAAGTGGGAATTTGATCATGATTGGGGAATCCATTAAATTATTGTTTTCGATTAATCATGGTTCTTGTCTCATTGGGCTCTTTACTACGATTGTAGCTTAAACAAGCCAATATTGACCATGGCAACAACAGTCCAGGGCATCCGCAGTCACCGTGATTTTTTGATCGTGAGGCTTTTCTAACTTTTGCCGATCATACAATAGACTCAGCTATGGCGAGTTTGCCTTGGTCCTGGAGTAACGGGGTTGTTAAATATGCTTCACAACGAGGGCCATTAAGATTCAAAGGCACGCCTTTTAAGGGGCCTGGAAATTGTTGACTAGTAAGCTCCATCGTTGACAGATATGATTGACACTGTAGCTTTGATCATTAGTTCCCGGTATTCTAGGAGATGGGTGGGCAATGGTATCATTGGTGGAGACTCTAGAGACCTTTGCAGCAACTTGAGTGGTAATTTTTACTGGTCAAATCTCAAGTGGAAGCAATGGCCCCCATACTAGGCTCATCTGATCTGGCACAGCTCGAGTATCCTGTGGGAGCTGTTCTGCTGTTAGCCAGAGGCCGGCCCCTTTTGATAAGTTTTTGTTGTCTAATTAATTTTATCAAATATTTTCACGATAATTCAAATATACGATATTATAAGACAAAACAAACATCTCAGATCACTGGAACGAACGGTGGTAATTACTGCAATGTTCTGATTGGGTGGAAACATAAGCACCTTGTGGACATTTTCAATATATATATGAATCGGTCGAATTTTTATTACAAAATTAATTTATCGGCCTAACCCACAAGTCAACAGCAATGATATGAGGAGCTAAAATTTTCAGCAAGTCAAGGGCTAGTGGGATTTAACGTCAAAATATTATATGTGGTCTAAGCGGCATAAAAAGAAAGAACCTGATCTCTTTTGTCTTCTTCCAAACCCGGACAAAAAAAAAAAGAGCTTGGAGGAGCCATCAACATAGACTTTAAAGCTTAAAACTACGTAGACAAACCAGATAGCACAAGGCATTGCCACAAGTTCAAGGAGAGGAAAGGCATTGAGTCCTTGAGAGGAAAATGCTAGGATTCAGCATTTTCCCTATTAGGGGCTGTTTTGATGGATGTCGCACACACACCTCAGGAATCGGAACCAGGATCTGGAACCTAAGTGACAGGCCAATTGAACTGCAAATAAGGGTGGGATCAATACTGAAAAAGATTCACACACTGAAGCCAGGCACTTCAAAGAGGCTAAAGTGCAAGAGCATATACAAAGCCTACATGCCTGGTAAGGTCGCCAGTGGAGGTATGAAGAGCTTGCTGTATTACTATGATGAGGCATGCCAGCCTTACATTTGGGTGCATGACACTGGAGGTAATTTTAACAGGATGGTTAGGCAGCAGTATATTAGCCTTGAAGACCTGAGGAACTATTCTGAGATCAGAATCTTCAGGGATCATGAAAGAGGTTGCATATCGATCCGCAAGAAACCTAGGCCTGATTTCTGCTGACCCCCTTCACTGACTTTAGCTTTAATTCGTACTCTTGTTTTTTTTTTTTTTTTCTTGTGTCTGAATATATAAAAATCAAGTTGGTTTGCTTGTCTTTCTCCCGGTCCTTTTGATCCTTTCTGTATCTTTTACTGGGTGCATATGAAGATTGATAAAGAACGAGGGTAGTGTAGTATATGGATATGGGTGCTTTGATTGATTCAGTTCCAGTATTTGCTTATGATACTTTGATGGTCCAGCTTGAGGTCCGAGGAGAAAATGGAGGAAATAGCCTCCCAATGAAGCAAAACCAGGACATCATATACCCAACAGCAAAAATGAAATCCCCACAGTTTAAGCAAAAGATTGAACTGCGATTGGAACTGTGGAGGTTAAATACCATGAATTGAGCTTATAATTGACCTCTTTACGCATCAAGCAGTGTCCAGGTATACATAATACAGACCGAAGTCTACCTAAGAACAGTTCAAGGTAGTCAAGAAAAATGACAGGGTTACGACTTTTGTGATTATAGTGTTGGAGACATCCCATTTTTATTTTCATGGTTGGAATTTTAATAGTAAAAGTGGTTCATAAATTCAAATTTTAAATTTTTGTTTGAGATATAGCGTTAAATTTATAAATTATTTAATTTTTTTTTAAAAAAAAATTACTCCACTTAAATTTTGTATTAAAATTAATAATTTAACAAAATACGGTATGATTTTTTTATAAATAAAAAATTGAATTATTTTAAGTAAAATTAAAATTTATCTTTAGTGGTAAAAAAATTAATTAAAAAAAATAATACGTGTTTTTTATATTATTTTTAAAATATAGTAGAAACATATTTTTTAAATTAAGTAAAATAAGATTGACTTGTAAAATAAATTTAGTGGAATTCAAAAAATATAAATTGGAAGTAAAAGAAATTTATAAGATTATTAAAAATTTTAATATAATTTTATAAATTATATAATTAATTTTTTTTTTGCATCAAATAAATAAATTAATAAATTAAATATAAGTAAAAATACTGATAAATTTAAATTTTAAATTTTCAAATTAATATATAATGAATTCTATTATTTCCTTTAACCCACCAAAAAATCTTTCTGATTTCGGAACCTCGCATCTCTTCGACGAGAGTTACAATTGAGGAGCATTGGTTCCAAGGTAATCTCCAAGTGGGTGGGACTCTTATTTGCGGGGCTTTCCAAAGGTTTCTGCCACTATTAGCTGTACCTGGTTCTTCATTTTCATGCTCACTGAGTCGTGACTATTTTAATGGAAGATCCGCGGCAATTTGGGGGTGATGATGGGAAATGATAGCCACGAATCAAGACTGACGAAGAAGGTACTCAGGGCACATGATAGGCCCATTGACCCCAGAAGCAAAGAATCATGGTTGCCTTGCTTGGAAATCAGGTCATTGCCCTTATTCCTTCATTTTCTCTCCTCATTTTTTTTTTTTTTTTTGACATATTGAATTGCATTATCATGTTGTCAATTTATCATATGCAGTTTTGATTGTAAGCCAATGAATGACGCCAACCCTATACTGCTCATGTTTGTTTCTGTAAATCCATCTCTATTTGGTGGCATCAAGCGCTGAATTTCACTGTTCTTTGCAGTTATATGTGACTGACCAATAGGCCCAATTTCACTTTGCTAGTCTTTTAAGGGCATAATAAACATCATTAGTTTTCTAAAAATGATTAATTTTATTTTTGGGTCCAATTTAATTGGAGAGGAGGATTTAACTATAAATGTGTGAAATTCGGAGAATTTTTATACTTAGTGATCATTAAAATTTTTAAAACATTTAGAAATTTTTATTTTTATTTTATTTTTCCTTATTTAAAGATCAGTGCAAATATTTCAAGCATTAACCTCAAATATTTGAACATCATGGTAGCAGAAATCTAACTTTGAGGACGGCAACACAATTATACTGTGTGAGTGACGGGCACACAGTTATTTTTCCCTACTTAGATAATGCAGAATACACTTTAAAAAAAACTGTAGTATATTCGGTTGGAAATTCAATACATTTTTTTAAATAAATATATATATATATATTTTAACTTTTTTTAACTAAAGGCAATCCAGCTCATCTGACAGGTAAGTTGCCTACCTACAACTTCAAGCACATTTTTTTAACGACACAACACAATATCCGAACAAGACACCAGTTTTTCTTCTTCGGATCTCTCTCTCTCTCCCTGCCTAACCTAAAAAAATGGGAATTTCATGGAGTGGCAGTAGTAGAAGAAGACATAACTCTTACTACCAAAATCCACCTCCACATCCACCGCCGCCGCCGCCGCCGCCGCCTTACTATTATTCCACACAACCCCTTCCCCTTGCTCTTCCTCTTCATTCTCCACCTCCACCTCCACACCAGACCTATTTCACCACAGCAGCATCAACAACAAACCCACCACCATCTTGTCACCCCCCCCACAATCCATATCAAACTCACACCCCACCAACTCCTCCAATTCATCACTCCCACTACTGTTCCCAATATCCCTACTACAGTTCCTGCAGTTATGCTGATCATCATCAAATGATGGGCAGATTCCATTACCACCACCACCACCGTCCTTTTTACTATGGCAGCCAGGCAGCTAATGGTTGGCCTGCTATTAGGAGGCCTGATGTGGGTCCTATTCAGCCGATTCACCCGGCTCCTTACGTTGAGCACCAAAATGCCAAGAAGGTTAGAAATGATGTGAATGTTCACAAGGACACGTTGAGAGTCGAAATCGATGAGCTGAACCCTGATAGTCACTTGGTTTCTTTTGTTTTTGATGCCTTGTTCGATGGGAGGTTAGTGACAATTCTTAGTGTTTCTTGGTTGTGTGGTAAAGTGGATCTCTCTGTTGGTAATGCTTTGCTATGTGGGCGATTTTTGCTTTTGATGTTTTGGTATATATATATTTTTCTGTGTTCCTGAATGGACTTCTAGGTTTATTTATAGAAATAAAGTTAAGATCTTGACTCTCTTATTTTTTTTCCCTAATTGCCATTACCTGAGTTCTGAGAATTGCGTAGCTTGGCTGAATATGCTTAATGAATCTGTTTTGCTTATCTGAATTGGAATTTTGATGGTCTCTGGTTTACCAAAGTATCAGGAATGTAGGTAGAATGAATTGGATTAGTATGAGATCTTTCTATGTTGGAAGCTTCCAAAATTTTAGCAAAATTTTTATGCTGTGAACTTTGAAATATAAGTGGTGTCTTGATTGATGCTTGAGGTAGGCATGCAGGTCGATGGAATCAAGAACAGGATAAGTTCACCCGGGTCAGTAACAATTAGAGTTTGTCAAAGTCTGTTTCTTTTGAATTCATCCAAATATGAATGAAAAGAAAATTGTCCAATTAAAGTCATTAACATTTTTAAGAGTGCCAAATTGTCAAATCTCATTAGTTTGCCCCCCTGAATGTTGAAGTGTGTCCCATAGCCAACCTTGACCAGACTTGGCCTTCTTTCTTTTTCCTCACTCTTGTGCCCGATTGTTCTCTCTTCTTCCCTTTGGCGCATTTTCATCATTCTGAAACAGGAAAAGGGAGAAAGGTGAGGAGGATCATTTTAGTGAGGGAGGAGCAGAAAAACCATTGAGTGAAAAGAGACAGAATGATGGTGGTGCAGGGGTAAGGAGAGACAAAGTCAGAGTGGGGCTAAGTCTGGTCAAGGAGGGCTTTGGAACCCACACATGACACAACAGCATTTAGCAGGACTTATGATTATCCCACATTGACACTTTTGAAAGTTGCTGACCTACTTCGACAAAATCAAATTGATACTGACCCATCGGTGAACTTGTTCCATTCCAAAACCCATAATATGGATGTTGTGCATTTCATCCTCAGGCAAGAGTGTGTAGGGGAGAGGGATTAGAATTATGCAGCATGACCATAACTTTAGTATGCCTTAACCTCTTTGCATGACTGATAATTGATTGTAGAGTTTTTAACAGATTGTGAATTGGAATAACTTATGATAAAATTGCAGACTATTTATTCTTAATTTTGGCAAATTCACTATGTGAAATGTGCCCTGTTACAAGCTGAAAAGGATGTACAAGTCAGGCTAGAGTAACAGTAGACAATGAAGGTACTATAATTGCAAGGATGACCAGGATTTTTGTTGTCTCTAACCAACAAGCAGGGCTTATTTTGTATGGCAGCTTTACTGTATCATCATGATAATTTTGGATTTAATGTACCATTTCTCAATCTCTGTCAATGGTCTAATGTCTGGATGGATTCATGTGTGGAAATATAATTCACTGATGCATTGATTTATTGATGCTGAGTAGCCATTTGGCTTGCTGAGACTGGCAAGACTAGGCCTGAGTAGGTGTATACCTTTTATGTTGATCTGTCTCCCCTCCCCTTGGGGGGGGAAGAAGAAAATGTACTTTGAAAGAAACTCAGAATTGAACTTGGCATAGCTTGTCTACTGCCTAAATTCTTGTCTCTATGGTCAGCTAATGTGGAAGTGTCCACATTGGAATTGTGTATCCTGAAATTGGAACAGCTGTATAGTGTTCTTGCATTGGTTTGGAAGTCTAATATTTCATAACAAAAAATATTATAGCTATCTATGAAAAGTAGCATGCCAGTTGCTTCTTTAGGATTTGATTTGTGTATTCCCTACAGATAATCAGTGTGGTTTCAATAATTATGCAAGCATTGTGAAATTCTTTATACTGAGATGCTCTCTTTTTGTCTCATCTTAAAAAAACAGCATCACAATTTTGTACTTTGCCAAGGAGGAGTCCAATTGTAGGTTTGTCCCTTTATTTCCTGAAGCCCATTCACCTCTTAAGATCCCCATTGAGAAAGGTCTTGGCCAGAACTTTCGTCAGCCTTCAGGAACAGGCATTGACTTGGGTTTCTTTGAGTTGGATGATCTCTCAAAGCCATCACCAGGGGAAGATGTTTTCCCACTTGTAATAGTTGCTGAAACATGCTTGTCAGCTGATTTGGAAGATGAGCATGTTGATGCATCTATGTCCAATACATCTGGTCATATGCAGATAACACAAGCTGTTTTGGAGAAGAAAGATGGAGATCCTTTCTCAGTAAGAGTTATAAGGCAGATTCTGTGGGTTGGTGGAGTTCGATATGAACTGCGTGAGATCTATGGAATAGGGAGCTCAGCTTCCGAAGGCTTCAGTGATAATGACCCAGGGAAGGAGTGTGTGATCTGCATGACTGAACCTAAGGATACAGCTGTTTTACCTTGTCGGCATATGGTGAGAATCAATCTTTATATTATAGATTATATTCCACTGTAGTTCTTGCCATTAGAGGGTACAGCATATGTGTTGCTGTATGCATGAGTGGCAATAAATTTTGCCGCTAAGGTTTCTCCGGCAAAATGGGGCTTTCGGGCATGTATTTCACAAAATATATGTTTTAAATCCAGGCACGGAAGCAGAAAGTTGTTTGAGGTGTTGATTCCATTGATTAGATACCCTCCCTCTCTCTCTTCGTGTGTTCTCAAACTTTTGCTTTGCTCTCTTGTATTTTTTCAGTGCATGTGTGGTGAATGTGCAAAAGCTTTGAGGCTTCAATCTAATAAATGCCCCATCTGCCGTCAACCAATCGAAGAACTTATAGAGATCAAGGTAAATAATGGTGATTGATGACAGATTCCTTGCTTCATGACAATTCAAACTTACAGTCAAGCTGTTATTCTAGTTTTTGGTTTTATGGCAGTATTGCTGTTATGCTAAGGATTTTGTATATCTTCATCTGTTTATGTCTTTTTTATGATTTTTGTGACTTTGTGCAAAAATCAAAGTATGTAAATCTAATCTTACAAGAATGTAACTCATAACTATGTATGTATGCACATGCTTATGGTAGTTTCTTACTTGTGGATAGTTAATATTGGAGAGTTAAAGGTAAGATAGGTTTTAAGACAACTGGATTTAATGAAACCCATAAAATTTATGGGAGTAGCTCTTTTTCCTTTGGGCTGACATCCAAATAGAGAGGCTGAGGAGGAATATTTTCCATGGAAGTTAGCATTAAAAGGGTCAAACTGAGGATCTTTGCAGCTTGTGTGTATCTTTACCGATTGTGTCCTTTATATGAATGAAAAGACTAGTGTATATGCAGTGATATAAGTCATTCTTTGCCTGACCAATTGCTTGCTAGTGAAGGATGCAAGGCAGTAGAGATTCTTTTAAATAGATTGACCTGCACATCTCTTCCATTAGTGGCTTGTTCAACTGGAATTTTTTCTTTGTTGTCTCTGTGATTCTAACTAGCTTTCTTGTTTTGATGGTGCATTTAGTTTAAGAAGTTGGATTTAGAAGAATTCAGTAATCCGTCCATTTATCATGCTTACTTCTTGATGATCAAATATCTTGTTGCACTACCATGGACAAACTCTCAGTGAATGGCGCTCCATTTTTAAGAGCTCACCTAATCACCATGCATATCTTTCATCACGTCTTCTCGTTACCTTGTACTACCTTGGTGGGTCTGGGGGCTCTTGTCCACAGAATTTCCAATTTCCCATTATCAACTCACTTTATGGTGTTCAACTTCCTAACAATTTTCTGTGTTCTGATTTGACTCAGTGATCGAAAACTTTTACTTTATTGACGGATGATAGTTCTTGAAGTCTAGGACAGATTGATGAATTTAGGAAATACCCCAAAATGGATGGGAAAAATGTCCCCAGGCCGCGGCCTTATGTGGAAGAACCCGAAATGGTGAAAAAGAAAATTAATGGGCTAGACACTAGAGCAAACCCATCTTTATCAACTTCTCATTGCCGTATTGTTATGGAAGTGGTAGAAATTATTGGCTGTGAAGATGTGCAAATTTATGGGAAAAAGTTGCAGGTCTCCGTTGATATGATTCAAGACTGCTGAACATCTACACTTCTCTTGCCATGCCAATCTGCAAATACAGAACTACCACTGTCACATAATGAATAGGTGTCATAATGAAGCTTTTAAGATCCATGCAAATGGCCTTCCTCTACATTTATTTGCTCTGAATCAGCAACCAATCACTATCCACAGGCCAAGTGGGTGCTCATGGGATGACCTTGAAATAAATGGCAATGGCTGTGCATGTGTTTCCTCTAAGAAATATACAAACAAAAAAGAAGTAAAACCATACCCTAGAAAAGTCTATGGCCTTGTTACTCATTCACAGGCACTCAGGTTCATGCATCCACCAAGTAAAAAACCTGCACGGATATTCAGCTATTGCAGGGACTCACAAACAACTTGGGTTGCGTTAATACAGAGCTAGGATGCATCTCTTCTTGTTAAAAGAACATAAAGAAACAACCTAAACAAAAACAGGAGTTGACTATCAACTAACTTTCCTTTTGTTGCTTTGTATTGAAGCTTCCCTGCGTCCGAGTCTAAAACATGCAGCACTGACCCTTTGCATAAATTCTGGGTCGAAAAGCCAATTTGGTTGTCATTTGTCTCCATCGAAATACCTTTTTAGAGGTAAAGTAGCAACATGTTGTGATGAGGAGGGAAGATAAAGCGCAAAAATAAAGGGACAAACGTCACAAGGGTTTCATTACAGTTTAGGCTTTTAAGAAAGACAGCAATGATTTGCGTAGACAAGAAAGCCTGGAAACTTAATAGAAAAATAGGCCTACAAAAGTGATTAGCTGTCCGAATTTGGGGCTACTTTGGAGTTTGCGTTCTTTACCTAATTGCTCCTACAAAGTAAGCAACAAGTAACAGATGATTAAAACAAAGCAAAGAGCTTTTTATTATGAGCTACATAAAAAAAATTACACACAACATCATCTAAGGCCCCCTTTTCTCAGATGGAATGCTCCGGCATTATTTTTCAGTTCGCATGCAAAAATCTAAATCATATTTCTGAACTCTCACGAAGAAGCTTTATTTTTGTTCTAATCATAAGGTGGGGTTCATGAAAATTTCCACAAACTCAATCCAGAAGTCCTTCCCAGTCGTGTATAACTCTCTCTCTCTCTCTCTCTCTCTCTCTGTTTTTTTTTTTAATATCAAATATTCAGAGTGACAAATACAAAATACATTACATAGAAATAAATCTGATAAATATATGTGATATAAAATATATTTTATCACCCAACAAAAAAAAAAAAAAGTTTTTGTAGATTTATTGAACATGCAATGAATTGGTTAAGTTAGTGGTTTGTTGGTAAGAATAATAATACTGCCCTGTCTAAAGCTTAAAGTGGCAATTATAATAGGAAAGCAAGGAACTTCCTCTGCTGAAAGACTTTAAATTCGTGTAAGATATTTGTGCAGGGGAAGTGCCGTCGCTAGACAACCTAAAGAGTGAATATTCTTTTTTTTTTGTTCTGACAAGCAAAGTGTTATGGATCTTAAAATTTAGTTATTGGAGTGAGAAAAAAAAAAAAGAAAAGAAGAAGCTTAAATTAAATTCATACAAGACTCACAAGACAATTTCATATTTTCTACGTTAAATTATAATTAATAGTCTGCCACCCTCTACGCGACCACTACAATTTCGGTGTTATCGTCTCCTTTGACTTTGCACTGGATTTAATCCCAGGAGAATCATAAAATAACTGTAAGAGTAAGAATAATTTTGACACCAATTGTTATGGATTTTGGAAGAACCACGTTCTAAAAACTAATTATTATTAAAGTTAGAAAACTCAAATCCATATAAGTCTTAGGGGATAAATAAATAAATAAATAAATTATATCTTCAAAGTAGAATTACAATTAGAATCGTACACACAAAGATTAAGATAGATTAATTGTAAGTTGAGTTGCAAGTTTGAATTAAATTGTAAACCAAAAATAAGACCCTTTTTTTGGGGGGTGGGGGGGTTCTCTTTTAGCAGAGATTGGTAAATTGACATTAAAGCAAGAATATTAAAATATCAATTGAGCAAATTATTCAATGTGAACAAGAGAATACACAAATTTAGATCGACATTTGGCATCACATGGCTGCATAATTACCTACACTCAGACCCTTTTAGTTTTTTTTTTTTTTTTTTTTCATTTTGGTTTAGTTTTTTACATTTACAAGTAACAAAGTGTGTGTGTATATATATATATATATAGACACATATATCAGTGAATAGAAAGACCCACTAGAGGTGGGTAGATAGGCCGCCAGTTAGGCTGGCAGAAATTTTGGCTTTTTAACTCTTGCACCCAATGATTTGGTGGAATTGAATTTGGTTAAAAATAAAAATAAAAATGACCCACCAGAGGAGTCCCTTTCAGTTGCAATACTTAATGCAGAAACTAATCTGTGAGGACAATTCTGACAGAATCCATTTTAGATGATAACAGTAATGAAAGATATTTTAAAAAATCTGAGCTCATTTATGGTTAACCTACTGCACACGCTTCTGCTGTCTCCCCAATACGGCAAAGAAAAAGAGAGTGTACCAGTGCAAGTTGGTCAAATGCCCTCCCTTTATACATTTGAGAAAAATATTAATATGTGATTATTTAAGGGTCCAGATTATCGGAGACTAAACTTATTTATGAAAATTAAAAGGAAAAATATTCATAATTTAAAATTTTGTCAAAAATTATGCACATATTAGTTAGATATTTTACCTTATTAAACTTTGTGCTTAGTTAATACTATCCTCATTAGAATTTAATTCTTATTCAGGCCCTTCCTTAGTTTAGTTGACCTGAAAGAAAAAAAAAAAAAAAAAAAGAATTCAAGCCAGGTTTCAAAGCCAAGCCAAAACTGCTTGAGAGGCTGTGTAGGAAGGTAAATCAAGAGTGAGAACTGAACAGCGGAGAGAGAGATTTGAGTGAATGTCAGTGAGTCTCTCTCGGAAATCTTGACATAGGTATAGCCAATAAATAAATGAAACCCCACAAAAGAGAGAAGAGTCAAGAAGAGCCTCCCAGAAACCACACTCTTTCTGCTTTGCTTCCTTCTTAACACACACACGCACACACACACACTCTCTCTCTTTCTCTCGCTTTCTGTCTCCTTGAAATAGCTGAAAGCAGAGTCCAAAGAAGTTTTCAAATGTGCACTCATCTCCCTTGAAAACTCTCTTTCTATCCTATTCCCTTTAATCAAGATTCAAGACTAAGCCTTGTTGTGTCTTTAATTTTCTGTGCTCAGTAGCAGACCTTCATTTGTTTTTTTCTTAAATTTCTCTGTGTTTGCTTTGGAAAATACAAAAGAAAGAACAGAGGAGAGGCCATTGTGGACTCCTTGTAATTTACTTTGTCCTGTGCTACCCACTTCTTATTATCAGATCTATTATCCTTTTTTTTTTTTTTGGGGGGGGGGGGTTTACAGTATTGGAACTTTGTGTTTGTTCCATTTGACTTGTAAGGTATGAGTAAAGAAGAGTTCTTGAAGATCCAGGTACTCTCCTTCTTTCTTTTGTTGGTCTACACCATTACTTCTTCTCTTTAATTACATTGCGTCATTTGAACATAAGTGCTTTCTGGTGGACTTTCTTGATGTTTTGTCTTTGGTAAGCTCATCTTTTTTTTTTTTTTTGAATGATGTCCCTTTTTACTAAGTTTTTGAACTTGGGTTGCTTGTGCATGTAGACTTGTGTTCTCAAGGTGAACATACACTGTGATGGATGTCAGCAGAAGGTTAAGAAGATCTTGCAAAAAATTGATGGTAACATTTTCCATTTTCGAAAATCTACTCTTTTTTTTTTTGGTTTAAATATTTTTCCAAAACTTAGTTTTGTTTGTCAATCCACAATTATTACTCTGTGAATTGGCTCTTCTCAATTTTCCCAGGAGTGTTTACAACCAGAATAGATGCGGAGCAAGGTAAGGTAACTGTGTCTGGTAATGTGGACCCGGCAGTACTCATCAAGAAACTCGGAAAATCGGGGAAGCATGCCGAGCTCTGGGGTGCCCAGAAGGCCAGCAACAACAACAACCAGAACCAGAACCAGAACCAATCGGTCAAGAACACGCAAATTGATAATGGCAAAGGTGGCAACAAGAAAGGCCAAAAGGGTAGTAACAACAACAACCAGCTGCCCAAAGGTGGTCAACTGAACCAGCTGCAACAGAACCCCCAGCTGCAGCAGCAACTTCAACAGCTGCTACAGCTTCAACAAATGAAGAGAGCACAAGATCTGAAGCTTCCCAACATGCCCAACCAGCAGGACTTTAGTGATGATGGACTTGATGAGTTTGATGATGATGACGACTTTGATGATTATGAGTTAGATGAGATGGATGCCCCTTATCATCATCATCCACTTAATAAGATGAAACCCCCCGTCATGGTTAATGTCCCTCAGGGCCTTAATAATATGACGATGAATGGCATGCCTCCCCAAGCCATGAATGCCCAAAAGGGTGCTCCAAACGCTGGAGGTAATGGCAAAAAGGCTGGTGGAGGTGGTGCTAGTGGTAACGGAGCTGTGCCTGTTCAGTTAAATGTTGGGGGAAAAAAAGGTGGTGGTGGAGGAGGTAGTACAAATAATGGGGGAAACCAAAATCAAGGTGGCAAGAATGGTGGTGGCAAGCCACAAGAGAGCAAAAACGGCAACGGTGGGGGTGGTGGTAATAACATGAATATGAATGGGGCTAAGAAGGGGAATAATGATAACGCTGGCGGTGGTGCTGCAAATGGTGGGTTTCACAACATGGGTGGACCCTATGGCAATATGGGCCAAATGGGTAACATTAGTCTACCCATGGGCCAAATGGGTAACGTTCCTGCTGTGCAAGGCCTGCCGGCTACTGCCATGGGCGGCGGCGGCGGCGGCGGCGGCGGCGGCGGGTACTTTCAAGGAGCTGGGCCAGATCTAATGCCAGGCAATCCTCTCCATGCGCAGCAACAACAGTACTTGGCTGCAGCAATGATGAACCCGCAAAGAGCAATGGGTAATGAGAGGTTCCAGGCCATGATGTATGCAAGGCCCCCGCCAGCAGTCAATTACATGCCTCAATATCCTTACCCATATGGCCCGTACCCGCCTCCCCAACTCCATGGATCAGACCCATATAGCAGCTTCTTCAGCGATGAGAACGCTTCAAGTTGCAATGTTATGTGAAGATTTACTTGCAATGGTGAGGCAGCCGCAGCCGCCGCTGCTTGACTACTTTTTGGGTTAGTTTGCTTCAGTTATGCTCCAAGGGGAACTAAGAAGTTTGATGGCTATACGTGGTTTGTTTTCACTTTCAATTTCCTCTTTGATTTTGACTTTCTTTTTCTTGGTTCCAAGTTTGATTAGGAGTTTGAATTATCGTAGGGGAGTATTAATAGATAATATATTAAAGTTCTCTGTTAGAGGTGACTAGGCGTCTCTTTGTATATTGCAAAACAAAAATAAAATACTTTTTTTAAAATTAAAAAAAAAAAAAAAAAAAAAGGAAATGGGGGATAGCGAACTCCCCATCTAAATGCCCATTTCTTCCAATTGTCAGAATTAGGTCCTGTTCATATATCAATATTAGTTTGTGTTACTGGTGTGTGGTGGACTCCCCAGTTCCCAAGTAGTGTCTTCTGGTCGTGGGTGTGTGTACCTAACTTGCAAGGATATAACTAAATTATTTAACATAACATCGAAGGTGGATAAATTATTGGTTTGCATGCTTTCACATTTTCCGCTTGCCATACAAAAACCCATTTTAGTATATAGGGGGTTCCAACATGGCAAATGAGAGGCACATTGTTGACAAGGACAAGCAGCTAACAGCTTTTCTTCATGTATGAAAAGAAAAGGAATAAAAAAATAAAAATAAACAAGTAAAAACAAAAAAGAGAAGGAGAAATCTCATGGTGTTGACACTGTTGTGGATACAAGTAATGATCAGGATGATGATGGTGTTGACACTGTTGTGGATACAAGTAATGATCAGGATGATGTTTCTTTAAAAAGAAAACGGGGCCATCACAAGAGTAGTACTATGTTTTCTTGGATTCGCATTTTACTTCTTCAGTCGTCCTTCCCTAACAGCTCATATAACAGTAACGAGTCCATGAAGTTGGTTTTATATACGTTTAGGAATTATAATTATAAAAAACATATCGTGAGTAACGGGATATCCATGAAGGTGGAGTTGGTGTTAATAGTGGGGTAGGAATTTATTAGTATCGAAAAAATCCAAGTAAAAAATATCAAAAACAACAACAAATGAATGTCCCTAAAATAGTTGATTAACCAATTGAATGCAGCCCGCCCCACACACACACACACACACACACACACAGAGACACAGAGCTATATATTATGCAATCCCATGTTAATATTTATTAGAAGATTGGTAAGAAAAAATCAAAATAGAAAAAAAGGGATATTTTGATGATTTCTTGAACATTTTTGACAGAGACGCAGTTTTGAAATATATTTAAAATTATTATTATTATTATTATTATTTTAAAAAATTTAGATGTTAAATATATTTTATTTACATATATGAATTTTAAATATATATATTTTTTTTAAAAAAAACAACAAATATGTGATCTAATCCAATTTGGTAAATTATGTCCCACGGGCCACACTTGAGGACTTTCTGGATAACAAACCCATGCTAGAGTACAGATGGAATGCTAACCGAAATTCAGATGAAAATCTAATTAAGTTAGGATTACTATGGAAAGGCATGTTGTATGTTGATTCCATTGGACGTGATTATCGTCGTCGTGCTTACTATGGTGGACACGCTGATGCGTATATCCCATATGGTGAAAATCTTAACTATTATGACGTTAACTCTTTATATCCATTTATCATGAAGACCTTTCCTATGCCCGGAGGAAAGCCTAAATGGATGGGCTATTTGGATGGCCAGGATTTAGATAACTTGTTTGGATTTATTGAGGCATATGTGGCATGTCCCAAGACTTTAAAAAGACCCTTTCTACCCTATCGAGACAAAAATAACACTCTCATCTTTCCAACCGGTGAATTTACAGGTGTTTACTATAGCGCAGTAACAATTAATGCTCCGATCCGAAGCTCGAGATCCGAAATTGGGCAAAGGCATTTGTTTGGTCACGAGAATAACGAAGTTCATCTTGAGAATTGGCACTCATGGGTCTTCTCTACAACCAACCGTCTACTGACACATGGATGAAAAAAAATAATGTCGGCACTACCGTGTATTTAACGTATCATTCAATTCATTGCTTATTAATCCAACTGAATAATAATCTATTCATCCATAACTTTATTCTTTTTCAAAATTAAAAAAAAAAAAAGAAATTTTAAAATTTATTTGGAAACTTTTTGACACTCTCTAATTACAAGTAACCCTCTTTTATCTCACCCAACTTTGAATTAATACACAAAGTGTATTAAATAGTTTTATTTTTTAATTCAATGAATATTTGAATTTCACAATGAAAGTATTTATATATATAAGATTAAAATTGGAGACTTCTAACCACATGGGGAAATATAGTGAATTAATCATAACAGAATACGAGTGATTGAATTTTCATTACATTTCCACGTAGTTATAGTCCATCATACTAGGTTTTTGGCCTTTTAAGTTGCAAAGAATATTGGAAAATCTAATAGAGAAGAGGAATAATGTAGCAACGGGCAGCTAATACTGAAAATACTTTGACAATTGGAAATAAGAGCAGCAATGTCAGACGGGGTTTTTTCTTACAGATGAGGGCGAGCACCATTTTGCTCGTCAATTAGTAGAATCCGTGGATAAGCACAGTTGAGACAAGGCAACGCTTTGATTTGATGCTTCGTTGGACCATATCAAAAAGCTTTCACCACACTGTAATAGAAGTTGGGCGTTCCAAGTGTGAGGTGATAAAATTTCTATTGGTCCCATTAATTCCCACTTGCCAAACCCAAAAAGTCTAAGGTGAAATTTCATGTTTTTACCAAGTCTCAATTGCTCTATGATTGTTATCCTCTGAGTTGGGGCACTAAGTTGGACTAAGATCACCCGAACCAAGACCTGCTTCTGTCTCAAGTCGATGGTGTCCCACCGAAGTTTTTTTTTTTTTTGTTTTTTTTGAGAACAAATAAAAACAGACAGAAGATGAAGCAGCAGTCCATAGGATTGGCTGATGGGCATGAAAACAAAACTTGTCCGAAATCAGAGATGAAAGAAGGACCATCTACCAAGAATTCAATCAATCCTGCATTCAGTATCCAAATGCTAATTACATATATGTTTTGTGTTGGGGTCTCAAGTCAAAGGTCCACAACCCAGCATTGTGTTTGTCTATATATTTAAGTGGTCACAACCAGTACAGTTGATGTCACTAAATAGATATAATATATAGTTAGCAGTCTTGGGTGGTGTGAGAATCGAGTCATAACACTTTCAATATATGGTCAATTATTCTATCAAATGCATGTGCCACCTTGCTTCTTCTGTCTCTCTCTCTCTTTTTTTTTTTTTTTTAATTGAAAAAAGAAAGAGGGATTTAGATAAAGTTTTGCCTACTATAATGTATATTTTGCAAACTTAATTCTAAGAACAAATTGAAGCCAAAATCTGTACATGAAAATTTTCCCAACCAATCGGGCTACTTTGACAGAGAAAGTAGTAGGAGGACTGTACAAGTTGAAATATGATATTTGGGAGCGTAACACAATATTCGGATGTTCCCACCTAACGTGGGTAATCCCGCCGGTCACGGAGCAAAATAAGGCATTGCCTAAAATGTATGTGCCGCTGTAATGTCATCTCATTAGCTACACTCCATTGGCAAAAATTGACGAGATTGAAAAGATTCCTCCCAGAAAGCGATTGCTCACTTAGAAATTGTTGCCTCCAAGTTCACATCCCTTTCATGTAATTAGCAAGTAAGACAGTGACTGAAAGCCATTGTCATCTTCTCAACAGTCCCTTCCTGTGACGGCTAGCTCCGTCTGCGTTGTAAATGTTACATTATTGAAGATTTCACCCGCTTGATTCAGGATATGTATCTTTGTGTGTGTGTGTGTGTGTGTTTTTTTTTTTTGGGGGGGGGGGGGGGAAACTAAGATTTTCTAAGTTATGATGCACTTGCGTCACCTCGGGAGTGTTTAAAATTTTTCTTGTATGATCCTCTTGTGGGCTAGGAGTACCGAAGCATGATATCATCTGTCTCTTATACACATCTAGATGTGTATAAGAGACAGGTCCTGTGCTACCCACTTCTTATTATCAGATCTATTATCCTTTTTTTTTTTTGGGGGGGGGGGGGGGAACTAAGATTTTCTAAGTTATGATGCACTTGCGTCACCTCGGAAGTGTTTAAAATTTTTCTTGTATGATCCTCTTGTGGGCTAGGAGTACCGAAGCATGATATCATGCTTCGCTTTTTGCTGCCTGAAATCAGGGTCATTGAATATGGCTAATGTTTGACTGAAAGTGATGTGCTTCTCTCTGTTTTTTTTTACCTATCTGGAAAACTTTGACATTTGTTACATTAGTGCAAGTCCTCTTCAGTCCTTTCAAGCCTCCTGAAGTTGTTGAGTCTTTGTCCCCCTACTAATTAACAGTTCGAAAATAGGAGGCTGGACAACATTTTTGACAATTATGGGTACCAACTCAGTTGTCTTTAAATGAAAAAAAAAAAAACCTTATTGGAGACATCATTTGATTGCAATAATCAAAAGAAAATAATAAAAGGGTGTGTACATGCCGTGTGTATCAAAGTTGAATGATCAACTCATTGGTCAGTGCCTGTTGTTAGGTTGGGTGGGTAGGGGCCAGGAGCATACATGGTGGACAAGTGAAGATGTGCTTATAATGGGACGTGGGTCGACATGGTGGGGGAGATTTATCAGGCCGAACCAACAAAAAAAAAAAAAGCTTGAAAATGAGAAGAGGCTTTGTATTATTTGTCAACTTGAAAAGTAGCTTTGAAATGGCCAGTTAAAACAAATCGAAGGTATAGTGTTCCAGCCAGAACATAGTCTATACCAATCATAAAAGTGCCTCGTTACTTTCAGTAAAGCAACTAAGTAAGTGCGCCGTGTGTTCTTAGATACCGATTGATGGCATTGAATTAATTATACAATGCTGTAAATATCTTAATTAAATATAATAAAATTTCGTCCTATAGATTAAAAGATTTATTATTTAAGAACTTTTTTATTTTTTATTTTTTATCAAAAATTTATTTTGTTTATTGATTTAATACAAATATATACCTATTTTTATGCATTAATACAGCTTGACATTAAAAAAGTTAAAAAAAAAAAAAAAAAAGCGAGACTGCATTTCTCAATTTTATATCCACAATATGTTCTTTAGAGGTCTGCAGATAAGATAGAAACCTATATTACCTACTGTTATCTTTTAAGATGTGTTTATTTTAATAATCTGTATGTGGGATGAGAAGGAAAAGGAGATGTGATTTGCATACATACTTTATATCCTTCACAATAAACATTATATAAAATTGTGTGGTTCTTAGCTAATCTAATTTGCATACGATGCTATGTAAATCAATAGCTTCTGTGTGTGATTCCAACCTACCCTTTCATCAGTCTAAAATTGTTTAATTACCATTTTCTCTCCTTCTTTAGTTTAGTTTAGTTTAGTTTTTTTTTTTTTTTTTTTTGGGGGGGGGGGGATAAGAGGTGGGGTAAATGCCAGTACATCACTCTTTTGCATTGATTGTCCTGAGCGATGATAGTTCGAAGGTCGCCTTATTTTAAGAGGGGGAGTTGCAGGAGTTGCTGCTTGCTTGTCAGCATAACGAAAGCAGGGTGCCAAAAAGTCCTGTGTGTGTGAATTAGTGTAAGCTCCTGCTTGCTTGTGTAGATTTTGCTCTGGCAACAGCCACCAGTCCTCGTTCTATACGGGGCCTCCCCAATTGAATTCTCGTCCCAGGTCTTAACAATCCGAGTAAATAATTATACCTTTGAAAACTAGCACAACTATGCACTTTTTTTTTTTTTTTTTAAGGTCGCCTAAAGCGAGAAGAAACCTATGAGTACCATAGGCAATAAAATAGAATCATCAATGTCAAATCGAGGAATTCTACGTTCAAAGTACACGCGGACCAAGGAATTCAGAGTAGTAAATTAATCACATGGGTGGACATGTCTTTGCCGCTGTGCTATATAGTACTGCTGCACCCTGTCCCAGGACTCGTGCACTGGCAACAGTTTCATACTCTGTAATCTTGACGAAGGAATTTGGTTTTATTTAAGCGTCCAAGCGATCTGCTGCTTGTTTTAATTTTTTCTAGGAGTGACCCCTTCTGCATGTGCCCTTCATGGGACAGAATTTCATAGCCTAAGAATTTTGAAGGACCTCAGCTATGCCTTAGCTATAAAATGTGGCCCTTGCTCTCTGACAAATTAATGTTGGCATCTCAATTTTTTTTTTTCCTCTTTCATGCATGCATTGTTTTATCTTCATTCTATCATCAGCATATTGGGAATAATTAGTCAAGAATGTGTCATTGCTTTGTAGAACTTTGGACCCATTTGGTAGTTTTGTTCTCCGGTTCAATAAACATTTCCATGTACAGACCATAGGGGGGACCAAACTGTTTCATGGGTTTTATTTAAGGGATGCTAATTGACATAATGTTGTGTAGGAAAGTTTGGCAGCCATAGCTTATATAGGTCTTCCACCTTGAGTGGAATAATCAAATCGTCTATGAAATAAAAACCTTGCTTTTACTTGATGCATGCATTTGAGGATCACGAGGAGTTACTCAAAATAGTACTGATTATAATTTATTGCAATTTCTCGCCTTGATCTTCGTTAAAAGGTACATGTTTCATGTGAAGTGTACTGTATGTGTTTGTGGAATTCACGGAAGCGAGAGACTGAGGGGACAAAATTGCATGATATTGAAGAAAAAAAAATCCTCTTTCTTTCTTCTTCTTCTTGTTTTTTTTTAAGGGGGGGGTGGAAAGGGGTTCAATGATGACATATGAATTAATTCATTAGACACTACCATCTTGTCGAAAAAGAGAAAAAAAAAAAAGAAAGAAAAGAAGGGCACTACCATGACTTTCCAAAACGAAAAGTTCAATGAAACGTTTTCATATGGCATCCGTTAATTAAGTTCTTTGAGAGACTAATCTAAAAGCATTGCGTAGAAATCAAATCTTGCAATTATAAAAAGAGGTGAGGGATATAAACTAAGACACCTTCGTACGAGTTTACATTTGACATTCTCGATTCCCACCGCCTCGCTCAAGATATTCTTGTATAAATTTGATCCCTACATATGAATCCAATAAATAAAATTGTGCTTTATATTCGATTTATCCCCCCCCCAACCAAAAAAAAAAAAAAAAAAAAAAAATCTTCTCCACAAGTCAATTGAAAGAAAGGAAAAAAAAAAAGTACAAGTCTACTGCAAGTCACATTGAATTGTCATCATTAAATGGTATCAGGGATATCCTTTAGTAATCTGACACTAAAAACCAACTGACAACTGAATAAAAAGTATTTTTTTTTTATTTTAATATTTTCCGGTGCTCACTAAAATTTCCAATAACTAGAAAAAAAAAAAGAGAGAGAGAGAGAGAGAGAGGCTCTGATGTAAACATAGAGTTAGACTATAAAGCCATCGAATGCAATGCACCATTTGTTTAGTTTTTTTTTTTTTGGGAGGGGGGGGTCATAGCCCTGTTGGTACATGAAATTCCTAAAGCAGTAAAAAAAAAAAAAACCAGAGAATGATGTAATAAAAAAAGTATATAAAGTGACGGCTCTCACTAAAGCCGAGAGGAGGAGCCAGCCAAGCCAGCAGGAGAAAGTTATCCTGCAAGTCCCGACAAATAATAAAAGTGGTAAAAAGGTAAAACAGTGAAAAATAAATAACAAAAGTATTAGAGAGCGAGAGAGAAAGAGAGACTGACAAAGAGAGTAATGAAAAAGGAGACGGAAGCAAAACGGCAAGAATTGTCCGTTAGCTTGTGTGAGAGAGAACGTGTCTGTGAGCCCCCCCTTGTGAAGAGCTGTGGGAATCTTTTTTTTAAGATGTACGGTTGGATTATTTTAAGGGGACCCACTCGATATCACAGACTCTCACCATACCTCATTATTACTTCCCCCCACGCCTTCTTTTTTTTTTTTTTTCAAAAAGACATCGATATAATAATAATAATAATAATAATAATAATAATAATAATTTTTTTAAAAAAATTTAGTATAAAAATAAGAAGAAAACTTAAGAGATCAAACCCAAGTTCTAACAAAAATAACAATTTCTTTTATCTGTTCACAGTATCAATTCTATGATTGTAAGGGAGCCTACGAAGTGATCTCTGTATCTGTAACACTTGGTAGTTATATTATTATTATTATTATGTATAATGTAATAAAATAGAGAGAGAGTGCGTGTATATATGCACATGGGGTGAGACCAGTCTTTAGTTTGAGCTGTGGCTCTGATATCATGATATACTGGTAAAGCATCATCGTCCACAACGAGCATTGGACGTCGGGCAATTTTGTAATCAAACCTTTTGGACTCGTCTAGATCCTTGAGCTATGTTAGTTAAGGGCGACGGGATGAGTTGCATTGTGTGTGGTTCATGAAGGAAAGGAAATTCAACTTTTAATGAGAACCCAAGACTCGTTGGAGTTCGAACTCCTGTTAATGTCTCATCCTCCTACTCTCTTTCTTTCTAAGGTGGTTGAGATGTTCTCACTCTAGAGCGCCCCCCCCCCCCCCCCCCCCCCCCCCCCCCCACACATACCTAACAAAAAAAAAAAAAAAAAACAAAACAAAACAAAAGTGGATCATGTTTGTGCTTGTCTTTTGACTTTGACTAATGGAACTTGAAATTTTTAGGCTGGTTTGACATAAAGTCATGGTGCACTCTAGTTGGCGTGTTGATGTATACAAGCTAACTAGTGACATTGCAATGGCCGAAAAAAAAGAAGAAGAAATTATTTAGATAATGCTGGCATCTAATGTCTTGATATTGTCTAGAATCATGATAAGGTTTTGAAATTTTTCAAAAAAGGATACAGTTAATTTGACTTGCTGAATTGAAATTATTTGAGTAGAAATTTGAAAGGACGTACAAACTAATTAATTAAAGTCAGTGCAAATGGCCCCGCGTCTAGATATTCAGACAAGAAGTAAAGTGGCCGGTAGCTAAAACTTTGTTGACATTACGTACAATTGTGTCATATAATATTCCATGTGTCACATGCGAAGACAAGCTACTGGGTTTTGAATTTGGAGTGTTTTTAGTTTCAAACCCGTGAAAGAAATGAGAATAGAATCATCATCATCATCATCATCATTTAGAGCAGGTGAATTTTCATGTGTGGTTGCAAAATGTAAGAAGCAAGACATTGTTATTATTGATTGGAAGTAATACTCTAATTAATAATTTTGTGCAGTTCTTTTTTTTTATTTTTTTGAGTTAATTTAAATTTTTTTATTATCACTTATTTTGATAATAAATTTGACATAATATTGAATTTCAAATTAATTTAAATTAAAATTAAATACAAAAGAGAATCACTTCAATACAATAGAATTTGAATTATATATATATATATATATATATATATATATATAAATATATATATATATATATACACACACACACACACACACACACACATATATATATATATTGAAGGTAAAAATTAAATGAGAACATTACAGGAGTGATGAAAAGTGTCGGTGGGACTGCACAATGTTTAAGCCTACAGCTGCTGGTCGGTAAATGCAAATGGTTATTCACGGCAGCCTTGAACTCGTCACATATGTTATATAAGTTAAAAGGTCGATTGATTCATGAGATTAATCTTGTCCAATACACTGAGCCCATGAATTTTGGGCTTCATCTTTACAGGGTGGGCCGTCGTTTGTGTTAATTTTTCGAAGGTTGTGGAAAGAACCCAGCCCAGCAGTCCCAGACCAGAGGGTGGCAATTTTGATGGGCTGCATTTGGGTTTTGATCATCTCAATCGAGAGTCTCTCCATAATGATCCATGGAAGAATTACATAGTTATTTTATTTTGGGTACACCGAATAATTTTTGAGAAATTTAATATATAATCTATATATTAAATCTAATTTAATAATTTAAATTTTAAATTGAATTGATTTTGTATTAAAAAAGAATGTAAAAGTATTAGAAGACAATGCCCTACACTTTTAATATGCACAAAGCTGTTTAAGTTGAAAGGTGAATTTTAGTATAATAATAATAATAAAATTTTTATTATAATTCAAAGATTACAACAGCTCACCGTTTTAGTTTAAAGTTTACAAGGGACTTTTCCATTGAAACTGTGCATCGAAGTTACGAAATGGCGTGGGCGAAAGCAACCCCTTATGCCTTAGAGGTTCAGTTTTATAACTCAATCGAGTCCTCGATTAGCAAGCTCAGTCTAATTATTACTTCAGTGCATTGGTAGTTTTTCAAAGATAGCTATATCATCATCAACTGTGATGTTTTTCTCATATACCATACAATGGTTTTGATTAGTCAGAGACTTCGTAGTTTACAGCTTTTAAACCTGGCGTGATCAATCTTATTTTCACTAGTGATCTGACATCCTTCTCCAGTGCGTGTAGATCATGATGATTGATTAGGAGAATCACTCCAAGTTATATTTCATTCGATCCTATAAATAATCTCTGGAAAGAAGCTTTGCTGAACTTCAAGTGCTAGTTCCTCCACACTCAGCTGACATTCCAGCCCGATCTGCAAGAAAATTGACGATCCAAAAGCCATGAGACAATTTCTTCAATGAATGCATGCATGGCATCTTCTGCAATAACAGTTCACAAGCATGAAATCGATCGAGAGAAACATTCCCTCAATTAATAAAATCTCAAGTTTTCCTTTCTTTGCCTTTTTTTTTTTTTTTTTTTTTGTATTAAGGGTCGATTCTGTGATATTACTGACATACGAGAGCACTCTGGTGACAACCATTATATGATATCATCATATCATTGGCCATTTTAGAGGTTGTAGTGATTATAGTATGCGTCACCTCGAATTTATTTTATTTTATTTGGATGTATTTCAGTATGTATGTATGTGTTTTGCATGAATGTAATCAATATAGTTAATGCAGATTAATTATCTATATCAGGAATATTAAATCATATAATTATGGTTTGGAGCATTATTACACCATGGTCATGTTGGGTAATAACTTGCCTTGGGCTCATGATTGTTCAAGAACAATAGCTCATGCACTTCTTATTGAAAATGAATATATTTTAAAAGGTTTAGTTTACATATTAAATAAACAATTAGTGTTGTATTATTTTTGAATTAGTTTTTACATATTTATTACTAACCATTATATATAACAATAACACTAATTATTTATTATTGTTGTAATTCGTGCTTATATTATCTTATGGGTTATTAAGTTAAAATGATTATAAATATATATTTTTCTAAATTAAAGGTATTATTCTCAATAATCTATTATTTACTGTTAAATTTGTCAAAGATTAAATTGAGATATTTATGTTATCTCACTATGTAAAGTGTAATATTATATTTTGAATGATAAGAATTATAACCTATTATATTATTATATTATGACAATTTGTTTACAAAATATAAATTATAGTTAAAAATAATAATTAGTATATATATATTAATTTAATTTTATTATAAAAATATCTTATTTTAGTAATTATTTTCTAACACTTCTCAGTAACTTCCTACTTCCCAAATTTAAACGAGGAAACCGTAAACTGTCCAAAATGCTATACCAATGGCCTGTGATCACTTCTCTTGACAGTAGGAAGTTATACAGGGGACCAGCCAGAGATTGATATGGGAATACCTTAATGATAAAGGAGTAGAGAACAGTGTCTTCCATGCTACTGATGTTCAAGTGAAGGACCTCAAATTTAAGTTTCTCCAAGACATTGATTATCCTCACCAGTTGGCCTGGTATCCGCCGGGATATTGTTTTCAGGATCACATTTGATCCTGATATCTTTGCTTCTACATCGGCAACAGAAGAGTTGCAGCAAGCAGCTAGTTCCTTCACATTCTCACACCCAAAGGGGCTCTCCGGTTGAAGAGGGATGAGCTGCAACGGTGGCGGCGGCGGCCTGGAGCTAGGGCTTGGTCCAGGACTAGGGCTTATACTTTTCCTTTGTTTCTTGGACTGCAGAGCTTGTAGAACTTGGTGCAATTCGTTTATGAACTCTATTACGCCCCCTATAATGGACGCTTGGTCCCCCTTCATAAAACAACATTACATATAATTAAGTTAATAATGAAGACTCTGAGATATATATGGTCATTTGAACTTAACAAATTGGAGGTTTTACATCCAAAGTTCCAAATTCAATTGCGGGTCAACGAATTTCGTATGGAGAACAAAAGGGGGAGGACTGGTTAAGGATAGAGGATTTATAATTACCCTTTTGACATAGAAACAAGGGGTCAACGAGCGCAAGACTTTGAGATGCTCATTCATCTGTCTTCTCCTGTTTCTTTCCACAGCAATGTGAGACATGATTTTAAGGTTGGGAAAAAAAAAAACTCCAATATAATGCTTGCCTCCCTTTTTCTTTAATCTCTTTGTACGAATTCCAGGAAGCATTGGCTTATGGCTATTTATAAGCAGCAACAATGAGAGAGTCCACAAGAGAGAGGGCTACATGTCTAATTGGCTGATATTAAATGCTCTATGTTGCAGTCTCGTGAGGATCCTTTGCTTACTCTTTAACCTTCCCATCCTCAACATCAACACCTCCTTTCTGTCTTTCTCTGTCTTCCCTCCCTTGCAGATATTACGTCTCACGTTTATTATCTTGGGTCAATTACATGCTCCGCGTGAAAGTTAAAAGAACGGGAAGGTGTATGTGTGGTGTTCCTTAACTTCCTACATGTCCTTGTCACGTACATTTCCTTGCTATCATACTGCCATTCATTGTGCCACATTTTTTCCCTCTTTATTTATTTATTTATTTATTTATTTTGGGTCTTGTCGGATCCCTATCAATCTTGCAAGTGTAATTTTCTCAATATCTAGTTCCTTATATGTAGGCCGCAGGGTGGGGGGGGGGCGGGTGATGTATAAATCTCCTGGGTCTGATTAAAGACATATCATTTACATTTAAAATGAGTTCTTAAAAAAAAAAAATTACTTCTTTATAGTTATAGTATATGATATCCCATGATTTTATTTGGTCAACGAAGTGTAGATCACTCCTTGACCAACAAAAAAGTTGTCAAAACACACCAACAATGGGAGATGACCATTTCATTCTGGAACGGCAGAAGGGATAATCCTTTTGTTTTTTTTTTTATTCCCTCTGCTTTAATTCTTGTCCAGGAGATTTGGGAGAAGCTCAAATTCTGAGCGCAAGCTCTTCTACTTTTTCTAATGTCGCCTGCGTTCAATGGTTGTTATTGGGTGCAATTTTGCCTTTGTTTTCTCTGTTTCTTTACGCAAACTTGCGACATTTCCAGGCTGAAGTGGCAAGGCCCACCAACTCCCAAGCATTTATCCAATCTGGTCTGTATTCCCTTGTCCAGACTTTGAAAAAGAACTAGATTCCCTCAATAATATCCAAATAAATAATATTCCTGCACTAAAATGCGAACTATAAATTCCTATTCCATAGGGAATTCCCAGAAACTGCATAAAAAAAATTTTCTGCTACAACCGGATAAAAACGCCTATTGATTTGCAATGAAGGCAATGCTTCACAGTAATTCCTATTATTGCTTGGTAAAGAACATCAGAAGAGAGACAAAAGCCAGTGAACTTACAGACAATTCTAGGATTTAATGCATAGGGGATCATTTCCCATATTGCTATTAACATCTTTAGGATAGATATACTACCGTGTGTTCACTCGTCATAGTTTGTTTAATAACTGCTATACACGAATCTTCTGCAAATCATCAAATCCAAGCTCTGCCTCCAAGCTCCCCCTTGCGTTTATTTGTGACACTATGATGGTTGGCCTTGTAGAACAGAACAAAGAGTTTGCTAAGCTATGCGGGATTGCCTTACAAAATAAAACACAAAGAAATAATAATAATTAGTGCAGAAAAAGGAATTGACTAAATCAGTATAGGAGAAGAAATGACAAAGGGCAAATCTAATTTGCACAACCAGCACTATGACATTATAAATTCTGCTCCAGCACAAAATTGTTTGCAAACTATCTCATGATAAAGATGACTAGTTTACTGTCACTCAATGAAAGCATTTTTCACGGACAACAAACTTATGCTTGCGTTTGAAAGTTTTGATATGGCAGGGGGAGATAGGACACATAAAAACTTCATTCAGAGCTGGAAAATAACTGCCCAAGTTAATCAAAGCAGGTTGCTTCCTGAAGGGACAACAAACTTGTGCTTGCTTAACAACTTGCCTTCTACATTAAATATTCTAAAACTCAGAAGAGAATGTATATTGAGGATGGTTAACCTTGAAGAGATTTCTCAAACTCCTGGAGTTGACAGATGAAACCAGCATTAGGACCAGCTTGAGGCCGTCTACTCTTCACATATTCCAGAGCTTGGGACAGGCTCATACCATGCTTTTTCATCAAATAAGCAACAACAATAGTCACGCTGAAAGGCAGGCAGATATATATTCAGTCTAATTGGAAGTGTAAAATAGCTGACTTCCATCTGAAACTCTCAAAACGCAAGACCCAATTTCTTTTAGTAGTTTTTAAATCGTGAATAATATGTCCCGAGACCCCTTGTGATTTAAAAGCATGACTGCTAATTCTGGAGGAAACTATGTCCAGCATACCTTGTGACAACGAAAAATGACTGCTAAATTTATATAAAAGGAATAAGTAAATATACCAACTGAAGCATCGTTGATAAGGTATTTTTTAGGAGACTAGATCCCTATTAAAAGGATGCTCAACTCCATAATGAATGCTGCACAATTCATAACATTTAACAGTGTTCAAGTGTTCTTTAGAGATTGAAACCTCACTCACACCCTTTTTGTCAGGTGTAATGCTACTTGCTAATGTCTGTTACACGCATGATTAATAGGTATAAACACAATATATCTAATAAGGCCACTCAAAGGCAAAAATAACTGAAAATCTTTCACAATAGAACCAATAATCATCAAATATGTGTCACATAGAGGCTCAACATATACATACATGCTTGAAAACCCAAAGACATAAACAAGGATTTCCTCCCCAAGTCCCCAGCCCAAACAATAGCCAGTAAAACCTCTTGTCAAGATGCATAAAACGTTTTTTGAAGCTATAAAACAGTTTAAAAGGGAACTCCTGAAGGGACACAGTTTTCAATTCTTAAATGTGCAAAAATCTCAGGAAATTTTGACACTAAGAAATTTAAAAAAAAAATGAAGCCAGAGAGCAATTAATTGATATTTTGGACAGACAAATCACCTTCTGGATCTCCCAACAAAGCAATGTACCAAAACACCACCATTCTGTCTTTTAGCTTCATCAATAAAATCGAAGCATTCATTGAAATATTGCTTCAAATTTGTGTCTTCTCTATCCGCAACTTCCTCACAAAGACGATGTAAAAAACTCATTAAGATTCTAGTCATTAACCAAAGGTATATATGCTAACAAATTCAAAGGCTGAGACTCACAACAACATAAAGAAAAGTCAAGCAGGTGAAACCATCGTGGGATGAAGAGGGATTAAAACTGATATATCAAAACACAACCACATCCAACATCCAACCATAAAAGCTAAATGATCTGCTAAAGCCAAGCACCATGATAAACTTAATTGACTAACACTCTGCGATGGGAGAAAGTATACATAGTAAAGTCACCTCAGTTAGGACAATAATAGCGCAAGAGCAAGCAAGGCCTAAGAATCCCAGGGTTTAAACAAATGTAGGCAAATAGCAGAAAAGCAATAGAAGACATAAAAAAAAAACAGAAGCTCAAAAATTACGATGGAGGGAATTCATCAGCTCTGAGAAAAGCGGGTTCACAAGATTGGTTTAACCAAATGAAAAAGATGAGATATAATACCTCCAATGACTTTATATACAAAATGATTAGGATGAGCAGGAGCCAATGAATTAGCTACAGTTAAAACGTGTGTGATATTCTTGCTTCTGAGTTCATCCTTGTTGTTAGCAGCAACAACGGACCCCAAGAAAAGTCCCTGAGAATTAAAACATAAAAATCCATCACAATCCAGGATGAAGCAAGAAGACTACAAGGCATAGAGACATGGGGCGTTCTTTTTATCCTATTCTTTTTCTGCAATTACCTCCTCAACTTGGCATGGGACATTGTCCTTCCTGTAGCATCTTGTTACATTAATAACCCGCAAAAGTGCCGCTATCTGGCTTTCGATTCCATCATCGATCTTACTCATAGCTAGCAAAGTGAAAAACTTTCGACCCCCTATTTATATTCCCACCTTCAAGAAAGTCACAAAAGTTTTTAACAATCGCCCGTTGCAGATTTTCTCCATGGGAATCGATCAAAAATAATTTCAAAAAAAAAAAAAACATAAGATAGAAGCAGAGAAATGAAATGGGTAACAAAACCTGATTACAGATCTTTGAAATGGTTTATGATCAAACCGGATCACTGTCGATCAGACAACCTAGTTGGCCATGAACCGAAGACAAATCACCGCACGAAACGCCCAGAAAGTTAAAAACTACCTTCCGGGAATATTCCTCCCCAGAGTCAGAGAGAGAGATCAATGTAAACGGTTTTCTGTTTGAACCGGCGGTTAATGGTTCGATCCCTCAACCCTTCTCAATTGTGGTTTAATCATAAGTCATAACCGGAATGGTCAGGCATGATTCATGGTCTGGTTCGATTTTGATTGACCCAATTCTAATTCCAACCAAAAAATGGGTCAGTCCTAATGTGCGCTAAAGTATAAAAAGATTATGGTTGTTAATGGGTCAAATAATTTTTAATTTCCCATGCTTTTAATCAAATATTAATTTTTATAATTTGTATTTATCTTTTTATTTTTTTATATATATATTTTTTTTCATTAAGGGTCCACACAAAATCATTGATATAAATCTTCAATGTTGCAAAGAAAAGTCAAAACATATATAACCCACGTTTTTATTTTGATATATTAATTGCTAAATGTCAAGTTTGCCCATTTATCTTAGTAACAAAAGAATTTTATTTTATTTTTTTAAATTTTATTATTATTAGACTACAATGTTCAATATTACTGTTTTGCCATGAACAATAAATAAAAATGCTATATAATATAAAACCGATCTTGGGTGTTCAAATCATGACACGAGCTTTAATTCCCAATTTCCTATTTTATTTTATTTTAAAAAAATAAATAAATAAAGAGAAACTCTCTTAGCTGACGCGATGCCGCATCAATTGAACGTTCATTGAATTTCATTCACGTCGAGACCCTTCTTCTGAACATATAATAATATCATATCTCGTTTGAAATTTCGCTCAAAAGATCTAATCCCCCTACTTCCCATAAGAAAACAAAAAAAGAGAGAGAGAGAGAGAGAGAGAGAGAGAGAGAGAGAGAGAGAGAGAGAGAGAGAGAGAGAGAGAGCTCTGTGGTCCACATGCCCATGCCTGAGGGGATAAACACATGCCACCGACAAGTAGTGGAGGCGACGCAGGATTTTAGTCAGCTAAAAAAGCAGCAACAATTTAGAGTCCTTATCCTATTATCATTTCGAACGTTGTTGTTAACTGAGTATCTTTTGGCCGCGTCAAACTGCCGCTTCCTATTTTCTGTCTGTCCCTCTCACCCTCAAACCCATCTCTTTCTTCTTCTTTTTCTTCTTCTTCTTCTTATTCTTCTTGTTTTATTTATTTTTTTTATTTTGTTTGTGTTTTCTGTCTCACTAGTTTCCTTCAACGATGGCTTCTTTTCACTTTCACGTCCTCCTCCTCTTGGGCTCTTTTGTACTCCTTCTCAATCAGTTTCATGCTCAAATTCCCCACTTGCCAAATCATGATGCAGTTCTTCTTCCTGTAACAAAAGATGCTGCAACCCTTCAGTACTTGACCAAAATTCATCTCGGCAACTCACTTGTACCCACCAAGCTTGTGATTGATCTTGGTGGTCCATTTCTCTGGACTGATTGTGCCTCGAGACACGTGTCTTCATCTGTGCGTCTAGTCCCAAGCTGCTCAATTCACTGCGCCAAAGGCAAGGCCAATTATCACGGGATCAAGGGCTGCCAATTTGGTACAAATTGTCGAGTCTCTACCAAAAACAGCATCACAGCGTTGGCAAGCAAAGCAGAGGTTGCAGAAGATATCTTGGCCATCCGATCTGTTGACGGGTCAAAACCCAATCCAATCTCCATCCTTGATAGCTTTCTCTTCTCGTGTGTCTCCAGTTTTGCACTATCCGGCCTGGCAAGTGGTGCCAGGGGAATGTTGGGCCTCGGAAGGACGACCATAGCGCTACCATCACAGCTTGCTGCAACATTTGGCTACCACAGGAAATTCGCCACCTGCCTGTCCTCATCAGACGGTGTAATTTTCCTAGGCTATGAATCTAGCAGCACAATTTTTGGCACAGAAGTTTCGAGGTCATTAATGTACACCCCGCTAGTGACTGACCCAGCCGGTGAATATTTCATAAACGTCAAGTCCGTCAAGATTAACAACAAGAAATTGTCTCTAAACCAGGAGGGCATTATTGGATCAGGAAAATTAAGCTCAGCAGTGCCGTACACTACAATGGAGAGTTCAATATACAGCAAATTTGTTCAAGATTACATCAAAGCTGCTACCTTTATGAACATGACAATTGTGGAACCCGTGGCACCTTTTGGTCTTTGCTTTAGTTCAAAGGGGGTTGCTAGTGGTACACTAGCAGGGCAAATGGTGCCCACAATAGACCTGGTGTTGCAAAGCGAGATGGCGAAATGGAGGGTTCATGGCAAGAACGCAATGGTGGCCGTAGGTGATGAGGTTATGTGCTTGGGGTTCTTGGACGGTGGCTTGAACCCAAATACCCCAATTGTCATAGGAGGTTTTCAATTGGAAGACAATCTTCTGGAGTTTGATTTTGGTTCTTCTATGTTAGGATTTAGTTCATTGTCTGTGAGACAAAAATCTTGTTCTAGTTACACGAAAAAGTTCATCTTTGACGAGTGGCTATAGATATTTGATTGTTCTCTTCAAATTTTTCATTCCCATTTGATCCAAAAAGAAAAAAAAAAAAAAAACAAAAAACAAAAGAAAGAAAGGTTCCTTGGCACAATCATTTTCGTTACTGTTTTGGCATTTGAGTTTTTACGGTGTCACGGTAAAATTACACGAATACGAATACGGTCAAATTAATGAGAAATTTGTTTGTTGCATTATAATGAAAGTTGACTGCATATGTTTAGTTTCTTAATTTATGGTAAAAATTAACAATACAAATTACAAAATTTATATATAATGATCATTATAATATAACGTTGACCTAAATGTTGATTCATCCTTAACGAAGTTCTATTGCAAACAAATTCAAAATTTGCGCACTTTTCGAGGACTAATTCTTAAAGAAGTGAATTGAAATGGATTTCATTTTGGATGTCATTTAGCAAATACTTCTGATCTCTCTCTCTCTCTCGTTTTTTTTTTTTTAATTTTTTCAACAAATTTCTGTACCGTGTTTTCTTGCTGACAGCCAGCCAGGCTATACTGCTGCTATGGATCAGCCAGGGAATCGCCAGCCTCCAGCAGTAGGTTTGGTTGGAACCACAAGACCGATTCCATGTGGCATTTCTACTCGATATCCACCACCCCAGATGGTGGGATCTTCTTCTACTGGATCACTTCAGTTGCCTTAGGCCCAGCTTGCTCAAAACCCCACCTTGCTTATCAGCAACATGTCACGGACTTAGATTTAAATCGGTGAGTAGATACAAATATTTAATAACGTAAAAAAATAATTTTATAAATAAAAAAATAAAATATTTATAATTATTTTTTTCCATCTTCTGCATTCCTGTGAAGGATGCCCGTTCAGGTGTTTCGGGCAATCAGATGGATGGTTACACTTTCATACATATAAATTATTCAAGGTTTGCATACTTTGGTTATTCCCTCCCCTTATTGTCTCAACTGTTTTTAGAAGTGCCTAGCTGCTAGGAACTGGCCTGTTCCCATAATTATTGGATGAGGATGCTAATCAATTGATTGTGACACGGAAATGAGTAAGGCGATCTGTGTCATGCTCGTTCTTTTGTTATATTTGCTAGCTTCTAACCAATTACAGTTGCATGTAATTCCAAATTGCTGGCGACCCTGTTGCTGGTTTGTCGAGATTGAAGATATCTGGTGTTTAGGCTTCATGGTCTCACAAGGAGTTCAACCTCATGATCTGGAATGGTGGAACCAGCCCTTTATTAGCACCCAAATTCACCTTTAAATACAAGATATATAGAAGTTCTGATACTGTTAAGTATCAAGCTGCACAGCTTGGAAACGGGGAAAAAAATATCGAGCAAAAGGCAGCCGGTTCGAGGGAAGTCTCCTTGAGAACGCTCATGTTCTTAGGATCCCCGCTAATATCAATAGCATCAACAGGTTGGGCATATATCCTCCAAACTGCAGTAAATAAATAAATCCTTTCAGATTTATTCTCTTAATTGCCAGCAAAAAATTGTTATTGAACTAAAAGCCACTACCTGCTTCCCAAGCACTCAATGATATCAGTGGTAAGAGTTGACCTTTTCCTTCTATCAAAAGCAAGTGATGCAGCCTTCCTCAGTAAAGCAGAAGCAGCGATGCAACCCATCACTGCTGGATTTACTGGACTGTAACAAATGAAACGCAAGTGTGAAACCCGAGTACACCAAAGATACCTTTGGATTTACTTGTTGAATGGGAGAGAGTGAATAATGTAACCTGATATTTAAATGCCCTTCAGTGACCAATATTCGTATATGTTGTTGACGTGCCCAAGACAAAAACACTGCAACACTGGAGTCATTGCAAAGCATGCATTATGAATAGTGAACTGCCTAACACAATGATCAAGCTTATGATTTTCCAAACTCATGATGTTGAAATCTGTATGCAGATATGGGTAATGGTACGAAATTGGGTGGAAAAGGAAAATAGAGAAAAACACAAAGAAGTTGCTGTGGCAACCTAAATATGCCAAACTCATTATCTACAATGATAGATGGATGGCAAGGGCACAAGCAAATGGGATGAAGCAGCTTGTAAGGAGTCTCACTAGGGATGAAACTTAAAAGAAAGCTTGCACTGGGAGACCTCACAACGATGACAAAATATAAAGGAAAATACTGAAAAAATATAAAGGAAAATTAATGAAAACAAAATACAGGCACACCCCACAAAATATACATGCGCACACAGCGTACTGCAGAAAGAAAATCTTTCGGTTAAGCACAACATCTGATATCAGTAGCATGAAAGTTCTATGTGCAAAAAGCTCAATGCAATCAATTACCTTCCAGAGAGGATATCGCCCTGCCCCCCACAACGCCGAGGTGAACTGTAGTTGCTTACTGATTTTACTGCACCAATCAACAACAATCAATCTAACATGATGTTGGCCCTAAAATAGAGTGAACTTTAACAGCACGTGAAGTGGTAAAGAAGCACGGGGAGATCAGCCTTGTTCAATTAGACCAGGTGTGCAGATAAAACAAGGCAAGCCATGGCACTTGAATAATACATTCATGATTGAATATTTCTTTTCTCATAAATGAAGACAGCTCATTAAACTAATCCTGGCATTAGGATTGGTCTTTCGTAGGGATGACTAAAATGAAGGCTAAGAACCAAGTTTGACCAACACCTGGCTATAATCATACTAGGCATTAGAATATGAAATAATGGAGCCAAGGGACTCTATAAATCTCATGAGTTTAAAGATATACAATGCGCATTACATGGTCATCTTACAAGACTGGAAAATATAGGTATTCCATACCTATATCACCATCACTGATGAGGTCAGATTTTCCTTTGCGTAAGATGGTTACACCTCCAATTCTGACCAATGATATGCTACACGTCAGAAGCTTCCACAAGGATATGAAAAACTCAATCATTAGCCTAAACAAACCGCAACAAGTTTAAAGTAGAAATATGAGAACATGAATATGGGCGATAATATACCAGTATCATCTTGTATTTATGGTACCTCATACACTAGACTAAAGGAAATAAATGGGAAATGGGGACTTACAAACACAAATTCTCAGGGGTCATTGGTATGAAATTCACCTTAGAAATGATGTTTGCACTGACTAATCTAGAACCTAGTTATCCATCCAACAGAATCTACACATGACCAGTTTCAACAATGAAGAAAAATATAAAGCCTGAAGCAAAAATACATCAAGTGCTCACAAGAGATAACCAACAACAATATTACAAGAAATTCCCAAGAGAAGTTCACCGCTTGGCAAGAGACAATAATTGTCCATGAGCATCTTGCTCAGTCACTTCACAACTTAGAACTTTCTGAACCAGGCGCTTGTACTCATTCACATTTGGGGTTAGCACAGCTAAGGGGTATCCACTAACAAGATCAAGACTGTCTGTCACAAGGAACAGTCCATCCTGGGAAATAATCATTTCATCAGCATAAACAGGCAGAGCAACTGCATAGCTGTAAAGCGTGCAGATAAAACAATGGGATCAAGCATATTTTAAATGGCCGATTATGTACCCCGTCTATGACAATTGGAACATTTGACTGCCTTGCCTTCTTCATTATTTCACTTACACATTCCTGTGTATAGGTCACAAGAGTTGCGTTAGTGCAGAATTAGACAGATTAGACAGAATATAAAGGATGACAGAGGTATAACAAGTCATAGAATTAAAAATTGAAATGCATGCATTTGGTGCACTTGGCACAAGCACCTCTAGGAAAACTTGGCCACAAAAGGAAAAGGCAGAGATTCTAGCAACATGAAAACTAGAAACAGCAGGAGATAAACACAATTCACAACATTGCTTATAAAGAATATTCCAGTAGGGGAACTAGATGATTCATTGGCATATGTCATAATCATGTTCATACAAGACCCCAATGAGATAAAAAGAACTTTAAAAGCTCCATATTTCGGCTGTGAATTCCAAACTGAATCTACCAAGTGACTTTCGAATTAGGGCAGAAAAAATGTACCAGAAGAAATGGGTCCCTTCCCAGGCCAGGGCCGACAACAAGACAGTCAAATCTCTCTATCCACTTATCAAACTCAGCAACAACATTTTGTGACACAAACCGTTTCTTCTCATCCCTGGTGGCATGTTATTTCCAAACAATCAGTATTCTGCTCAGAAACCAGGCTTATGTATCAAAGCAATAAGCAAACTACACATTGAAAGGAAAAAGGAAACTAAAAGCAGAATTACCCAACACTATACGATTCTTCCAAAACAGGGTGCACAATGAGCTCAGGACTATAACTTTTGATAACTGGAGCAGCGTCTTTTGTGCAAAATACATGGGACAAATCTGCACCCTGAAAAGAAAAGGACAATTTACTAAGCCTTAGACCAAAATGCAGTTACCTATTAGTAATATCGGAAAGAGAAAATATGAACCTTATTAAAGAAGATGAGAAACAAACTGTCTTACATAATGAGAAACAGTGAATTCAAGAACAACAGAAAAAAGAACACTAACAATTTTCAGAGCTGAAATGGCAGCAAAATATGGAGCGCCAGTATACTCCCGACACCCACCAATAACAGCTATTTTTCCTGTCAAACAGATTAAAAGAAAAAAAAAAACACACCACTTAACATGAAAAGGTTCCAATTTCACACATAATCAAAACCCATAAGCTGGAACATTCAAACCTAAAAAGGAAAAGGAAAAAGAGGGGATTTGCAGCAATTTTTACTGAGTTTTAATACCAGCCTGGCCTTTATATCTAGTTGGGTCAAGTTTTGGGGTAATAGCCTTCAAAACGTTATCAGCATCAGCTTCTAAAGTGGCTCCACTCACACATACAGATTCTTGCATTCTGTATTGACTATTGTGAGCTTCTCCAGCTCCTCCAAGAGACCTTATCAATAACTGTTGCCTTCGGAAAACAGCTGCCGCTAAAGCACTATTCATGCCATGCTTAATTAACATCACCAAATCGCCACACTGTCTTAAATACCTCCCACATAAAAAATTTTAAAAAACAAAAAATCAAACTTTCACATGAAAGTTACAATCTTGGCAGGAATTCAATACAAAATAGCTAGAATTCATCTTGATTCATTAAAAACAAACAATAAACAAATGAAGATGATTAACGGTACCCGGAGAAAAATGATTGAAGAAAAGCTTGAAGTTCTGTTGTCTCCGATAGTTCACTGAATTTGAGTTCGATAGCCGGGGGGGCTTTTTTTTCAACCGTTTTGGCCTTCTGGGTTGGGTCTTTGTTAAGGAGTACATGTTTCTCTTCGTCTATCAGCCGTTGATTTTGACGACCAGATGCATCGGTCAGCCATAGACAAGCCAAGAGGTCTATTTCCTTAAGGGTTAATAAATAAATAAATAAATGAAATGAAAAGTAAAAACCAAACGAATATTAAAAAAATGATAATTAAAAACTTTTATAATTTATTTTATAATTTTTATATTTTAAATATTTTTTTGAATTAATCATTTTATAAAAAATTAATCAAAATGGCATATTTATCAAACAAGATACTATTAATAATTTAATTATTTATGTAAAAAATCAATTTAAAATAAATTGTAAAAATATAAAATTTAATTAAAAATATAAAAATTATAATTATAAAAAATTAAAAAATTTAAAATTATTTATTTTTATAGAAAAAGGAAAAATGGTAAAAGAATGAACCCCAAAACGAGGCTGGGGAACTTTGGGATTGAAGGCGACTAATGGATGTAGTTTAAGTTCTTTGTTATATGTATTACAGTAAAGAATGTGATGAGTCTGCTGCAGTACAAAGAGAAGGCAAGAAAGGAAGCTCCACATTAGGATAGAGAGTTGAGAAGCATTGGGGAATCAATTCGTAATGTTGCAGAGGCAATCAGGGAGGGAAATGCAGTTATCAATAGCGCTCGACGGCATGTTATCAAAGCCTGCGCTTCAAAGCTTACAATTTCGTCGCTGAAGATCCTGCTAGGGTGAGGGCTTTTCTCGGTAAACCCGGTTAATGAGCGTGCAAGGATCTTCGGAGACAAATGATGTATGGCCCTGAGAACCCTGATAGATTCATATTGGGTTTATGTGCTTTCAGTGAGCTGCTTTAGACTTTGTCCTGCATGAAAGACGAGGTGCATATGATGCATAATTTCTACAAACCCCCTGGTCTATTACAGTCCCCATAGCACAAGCTAGAATGGAATGTACATGTGAAGAATTGTAATTTCTACTTCTTGTAATCTCTCCATCAAATGCAGTTCACTTGGTCTATTCCAAGTTTCCGGCAGCTCAGAAACTAGTTCTAACGCAGCGCATTTTGACCATTTGTTGTCTTCGTCTGTAAATGTATCTTCCAAACTTCTGGTTTCTTCTAGTTGAGCATCCCATTTTATTACACATGGAGCACGATGCAAGTGGCTTGGCGACTGTTACCGTTCTGCTCCCCAAGGAATTGGTTAATTTTCACGAGGATAATCATAATTTTCTTATTTGTTTAACCTCAAGACCTCGTAATTGAGATTAGTGCTACCTCATTTCTGGGGTATTTTTCAAGTGGAATCCCATAAATTTGGAGATGGTGGAGACACTGTGTTGGCATGCGATGGTGATCGCTGTCATATATCCATAAATGTCTACTCATCGCTAATCTTTTTAAAATAAGATTTTTTTTTTTTTTAAGTGGTTCACCTTCTAAACTAAAATTTATTAACTTGTTATTGACTTTAACCCAATTCGGACAAGAACCATTGAGTTATATTGGTCATATGTATTCAAGAAAGGCATTTTAAAATGTGCCGACCAATTCTAGTTAGTCACTTAATAAGTTTGATTCTATCTTTGTTAAACTTTTGGGGATAACATATCTCTAGGAGTTATTGTAAGCTATAAATTATTTGATAGTTGATGGTGTTTTTTTTTTTTATAACTTTAACTGTTTTTTGACAAAAAAAATTTTTATAATTATATAATTAGTAGTATATGTAAATTTAGATTAAAATTTATTTATCAATATTTTTATTTAATTTATGTTAAATTTTATTGTATTCAAATAAATTTTTTTATATCTTATTTTAATATTAATAAATTTAACATTTAACATATTTGGTATAATTTTTTTATTTGAAATTTTAAATTAATAAAAAAAAATGTACCATACCAATATCAAATTGATTGGTTAACTTTATTCAGGAGAGAGATTTTTGGCCTTGCAAAGTGTTGCAATAAATTTTTCATAGATAAAAGGCTAGGACTACTGCAAGTATGCCAAACCTATCAATTGGTTAGCTCTTGATGGTAGATCAAAGATCATTTACATGCCCTTTAGGCCCCCCCTGACATGGACTAAAATTTCTTGCAAGAGTGAATTTAAGACCGTTACCAATGGCTTTGTTCGCTACTGAGGAATCCTTGCAAGATTTTACAGAGTAGATAAATGCCACTGTTATCTAACCGTTACTGTATTTAAGCCAGCAACCACCGCCGAAGTGAAATTAAAATTGACCCTGAGTTGCACGATTCCCCATTTACATACAGCCGAAACCCCCCCTCTCTCTCTCTCTCTGGATTCTCGTGGTGTTCCAACCCAGTGCTAAAACTTTCAAAACAACTGCGGTCATAATGTCTCTGCTCCTTCTCCCTCTCTCCCCCCGGGTATATAATAAAGCAGTAACGGATAAAAGAAAGAGTAATAGGAAAGTGATTAACAGCCCTTTTGCTATGATTCTACCTTTGCTTGATTGGCACCCATAATCCTTTCTTTCTGTCTTTGCCCCACCTTTTTTTTTATCTCATTAATTGCATAGCAAAACTGACCTGCCAAGGAAAGAAGTTTTGATTTGATAAACAAAAGAACAGCAATGCTAATGGTTGTGTAGTTTCTGTTTGCCATGAATGTTGTTTTCCTTGCACACCAAACTTCCTCTCCTTTTCCTGTACCATACTCTCTTTTGATTTTTGTATCTGAACTTTCTCATCACCATTGATGCCGGTCCAGCCATACCCAGATTCAAAGATCGTGTCTTTCTCCCAAATGTCTAAGAACCCATCTCAGCAAGAGCATGAAACTATGCAATTCTTTGAAATCTTTAAGAAATTCAAGCGCTTTAGACTTTTTGAACCACCTTTGGGAGTCTTGGGGTTCTTCTTTGCTACAGTCTGCGTGATTTGCTGCTTTTTTTACTTTGATTATAGGTCTGTTCTTGGTAGAGGCTATAGATATCTGGGTAAATCGGAGAGGTTCATGTGGTTGCAGTTTAACGGTTCGGTTCAGATTGAAAGGGTCGAGTTCTTAAGTGAAGATGGCGAGGAGTGTGATGTGTTTGATGGGGATTGGGTGTGGGACGAGAGTTATCCATTGTATCAGTCTAAAGATTGCAGCTTCTTGGATGCTGGGTTCAGATGCTTAGAAAATGGCAGGCCTGATTTGTTCTACACCAAATGGAGATGGCAGCCCAAGCATTGCAACTTGCCTAGGTTTGTTTTCTTCTTTCTTCGTGATTTTTGCTTATTTCTTGAGACTGTTTGGTTGCTGAGAAAGCGCGAGGAAAGAGCATTCTTTAGTCTCCAAAGATGTACAATAAAATAAAAAAAAGAAAATGACTTAACCTAATGCATTTTTCTGCTCTTATCAGTCCAACATATATTTTGGGAATTTTAATATCTGTTAAATTTAATCCGAGGGATTAAAAAATCTTTAAGGATTTGACGATTTTTTTCTCTTTATTATTTTCCCAAGTTTTCTCTTTTCTGATTTGTTGCAATTTATTTTGTCACTTTTCTTTAGCTGATAAGCTTGACGGAGATACAGATAAAAGAGGACATTTTTTAGGCAATGAAGACAAATGACTTTCGCTTGAGTGCACAAAATAATAATAATAAAGACAAATGACTTTCACGCATTAATCCAAGTCGCTATCACACTTTCCGCCAAATAAGCCTTTGTTTTGCTTGGTAATTTTATTGTGGAGCTTTAGAGAAACCACACCGCCACAGATGAGAATTAAAAAAAAAAAAAACGAAGGGAAAATTGACTTGATAAGTGGTATTAATTCACACCAACTTCTGGTTTATGACATGTGCATTGTCAAGTTGTGTTCAATCGGCGATGACCTGTGGATTCAAATACAATTGCTTTGTATTTTTATATTTAGTATAGATATCAATGCAAAGACTGAGAGATCTACCTCTATTTCCATTCTGATAATTATTAATGTAAACAGATTTGATGGCAAAATGATGTTGGAGAAACTGAGAAACAAAAGGCTTGTATTTGCTGGGGATTCGATTGGGAGAAATCAATGGGAGTCCCTCTTGTGCATGCTATCTTCTGTAGTTTCTGACAAGAATTTGATCTATGAAGTGAATGGCAGTCCAATTACAAAGCATAAGGGATTCTTAGCGTTCAAGTTTGAGGGTTACAATTGCACTGTTGAATACTACAGGGCTCCATTTCTTGTACTACAAGGCCGCCCTCCTGCAGGGGCTCCAAACAGTGTCAAACTAACCATTAAGGTGGATCAGATGGATTGGAGCGCGGTCAAGTGGAGGGATGCTGATATCCTTGTCCTCAACACAGGGCACTGGTGGAATCATGAGAAAACTACTAGAGGGTACATTGTCCTTGGACTCTTAATTGCGTTGGTATTGTATTTGGATGAGCTTCAACTGTGCTAGATTTGATTTATGTTTAGTATCACAGGATTAAACTTAATCTTCCTCGTATGGTCCAGGGGTTCTTACTTTGAAGAAGGAGCAAAGGTGGAATTGGACATGAGCATAGAACATGCATATCGAAGGTCCATAGAGACTCTGCTGCACTGGATAGAAAATGAAGTGAACACAAGCAAGACCCAAGTTTTCTATCGCACATTTGCCCCAGTGCATTTTAGGTCTGTCAGAAGCTTTTGGTTTCACTGGTTTTGTTCTTCTGCATAGCATTTTTTCTGCCCATCGTTCCTCAGTGACTGCCTGTATTATATGCTTCTACAAAGTCCTTAGGCTTTGGGCTGCTATGGGAGGATTGCTTCTTGATCATGCTACTTGAGCAACATCAGCATTCATTTTTCCTTGTTGATACTTCTTTTATTCTGAGATCTTAAACTGAAAATTTTTGCTTGAACGAACTTGACAAATAGAGTTAAGCTTTATTTGGAACTTGGACATTTGTGTTGTGCTGCTCTTAATGTGTTATTTTAAGTGTTGCTACATCGCAGTTGTTCTCGTCTGTTGTTAATAAACATTCTATAAGGAGGATCTCATTTATTGCTTCATTGCAGAGGTGGAAGTTGGAGGACTGGTGGGCACTGTCACTTGGAGACATTGCCATCCATGAAAATGGAGCCATCATTGGTGCCATCTGAAACACCTTCCAAATTCCAAATTGCATCCAATGTGTTTTCAGCCTACTCAAACCAAGCTTTGAAATTATACCTGCTAAACATAACAAGCATGTCTGCTCAAAGAAAGGACGGGCATTCATCTCTGTACTATCTGGACTCTCATCCAGCACCTCTGCACCGGCAAGACTGTAGTCACTGGTGCTTGCCTGGCGTCCCAGACTCGTGGAATGAGCTGCTCTATGCACTATTTTTAAGGCGTGGAGCCGCTGGAACGCTTAACTTGTCAAACCAACACAGCACACAGGTCTGAAGGACAGTATAGCAAAACATATGTATGCACTAGATTTTTTATTTTTTAAAAGACAATTGTAGAAAAGATCATGTTCATGTGGAGAAGTGAATGAATCATTTGCAATGTACACAAGTAATGGCCACATTGGTTACTTGAGTTTGCTACAATTGTAGAGATTACAGAGTCCTACCTACTAGTAGGGCAGGCAGAGGAATCGCAGTTGATTCTTTTGTAATGAACTGTAATTAGCAAATTTTGTCTGTTCAATAATTTTCTTCTTTTGTTGAAATATATTTATATATATATTTCTAATACTATCAAACGATGTGATTTAATAATAAAGAAACTTGTTCAGAGTTTATTCCTCTACGCAATCTCTTTTTTTTATTATTATTAAAAAGCGCGAGTACTACTTTTGCACCCTTTTTCACATTTTCCTTTACATACATACATACATACACACACTCACAGACGCGCGCGCGCGTGTGTGTATGTGTATATATATATATATATATATATATGATCAAATCATACGCCGAAAACAGAAATGAGCCCAAATATGTTTTGGGTTTGGGCCCAATGAATGAACTTTCAATTAAATCTCTACCGCTCGGCTCCTAATTTCAGACACCAAAGCGTAAAATTGAAGCTAGCAGTAAGTGCCAAGTGGGTGCACCACCAAACGTTCTTAAGCGAGCGAGCGAGCGAGAGAGAGAGAGAGAGAGAGAGAGGTGGCAATGGCGGACTCCGGGGGGGAACACAGCCGATCGAGGGACCTAGACAAGCTACTTATGCGTCAGGGAAATCTCGTCGGCCCAACCTTCGTCCCCGGTCCCGAAGTAAGCCCCTTTACCTTCTTCGGCGAGACAATTTAATAAACATCCGTCGTGCAATTTTCTTCGTTTGGACTGATGTTTCTTTTTGTTATGTTTTGGTTTTTGGAAGTTGGTTGCGGATCTTAAAAAGTATGTAAAGATACTGGTGGTGGGAGCCGGTGGATTGGGCTGCGAGCTGCTGAAGGACTTGGCTTTATCGGGTTTCAAGAACCTCGAGGTCATTGACATGGACCGTATCGAGGTTTCCAATCTCAATCGCCAGTTCCTCTTCAGGTTTCATTAGCTATAATTTTCTGGGGTTTGATATAGCTTTTGATTATCATGCGGATTTTGATTGGTGTGTGGGAGTTAGAGCATGCTTGATGGTGATGGGGTTGACTGGATAATTAGTTGTTTACTTTTATCTCGGTTTGTGCATCAAATTTTATTCTGAGATTGAAATTTGAGTGGTACTAAACTGGCTTTCAAATGATTTGGGAGAGAAGAGAAGAAGAGGAGACTTATACTGTACTGACTAAATTTAGTGGCGCAAGAAACCAAAGACATGAAGGAGAGTTTAACAATATAACACAGAGGCTTTTTACTTGAATTTGGGCCTAATTTTGCTACAGAAGAATTTGTGTACCTTTGCGCTAAAGTTTGGTGACTGAAATGTTTGCTATTAGTACTTTACATTGCAAAATATAAGCAATTGTTTTAAAATGGTTGTTATATTAGCATAGTTTCAACTTGTATTCAAGTCTCTCGTAATATGATGTTCCTATTACAGGCTTGAAGATGTTGGTAAGCCAAAGGCTGAGGTGGCAGCCAAACGTGTCATGGAAAGAGTTAGTGGTGTGAATATTGTGCCACACTTCTGCCGAATTGAAGACAAAGAAATTGATTTCTACAGTGATTTCTCCATTATTGTGCTTGGTCTTGATTCTATTGAGGCTCGGAGCTATATAAATGCTGTAGCTTGTAGTTTTCTTGGTGCATATTCTTATCCTGTTTAGTTTCGTCAGATGTCTAGTTTTCACATCTGCTGAGAATTTATTCTCATCTCAAATTGTGTATTATTTAAACATCAGAGTATGATTCTGAAGACAAGCTGGATGAACTTACAATGAAACCTATAGTAGATGGTGGGACTGAAGGTTTCAAGGGCCATGCTAGGGTTATACTGCCAGGATTGACTCCATGCTTTGAGTGTACCATCTGGCTTTTCCCTCCCCAAGTGAAGTTTCCTTTGTGCACACTTGCGGAAACCCCTAGAAGTGCTGCTCATTGCATTGAATATGCTCACCTAATTAAATGGAGTGAGGTAATGTATTTGCCACCCTTTCCTGTTTTTCAGGAGATTTGGAGTCAGTTGTTGTCATCTTATGATACTCTCTTTGTAGGTTCATGGTGGGAAAGCCTTTGATCCAGATGATCCAGAACATATGAAGTGGGTTTATAGTGAGGTGGAATTATTTATTGAGTCTTAAATAGTTTCTTCTGAATGATGACACGCATTCTGGGTCCTTTCAACTCTGACTGTATTCCACAGGCTGTCAAGAGGGCCGAGCTTTTTGGCATTCAAGGAGTTACATATTCTCTTACCCAGGTAAATTTGAACTTAAAAAAACTAGTTTTTTTTTTTTTTTAAAAAAATTACATATTCTTTCTAGGCTGAGGCTTTTCTTATTTTTAAATTGAAGAGTTGCTTAGTATAGTTTTACCTTCTTGTTGGAATATCTTTTTTTCCTTTTTTGTTTATTTTATTTTTAATCTTCAGCCTCCTATGTAAGACAGGTAAATAAACTTTCCTCTTTTACAGGGTGTCGTGAAGAACATTATACCAGCTATTGCTTCGACAAATGCAATCATTTCAGCTGCATGTGCACTGGAAACTTTGAAGATTGTATCAGGATGCAGTAGAACTCTATCCAACTATCTAACGTGCGTGTGACTTCTCTTTTCTGACATAGCTAAGTTTTGGACTATGTTTTGTTACAATATCAGATAGTCAGAATGCCATATTTTCTTTTTGCCCCCATTTATTTCCATACTTCACTCATTTCCTTTTTGGCTGTACCTGATCACAAATACAGAATATTGAAAATGCTCATGTTGATAAATCAGTTGGCATGTATGTTGTTGAACCTTGAAGATAATTCTTATATATTGAAAATTATAAGTTCTTTGACGATCTCTATAACAGGCGGGAAAAATACTCTTTAGTTATCTGAATTTCTTGTAGGTATAATGGTGTGGAAGGTCTCCACATAAAAGTGACTGAATTCGTGAAGGACAAGGACTGTCTTGTTTGTGGTCCAGGTGTTCTTATTGAGATTGACAGTTCAGTTACTTTGCAGAAGGTTATTTTCTGGCTCTTATGGTTATCATTCTTTTGTGTGCTGAAAATGGGATAATGGACTATCATAGCAGTGGGTTTGTCACTGTAAAATTAGATACTCTGTATAGGCTTTTCAGTATGTTTGGTTTGCTATCTTAAGATTTTCTTTTCCCTAAGCTAAAAGGATTCAGGGCCTGCTTGGCTGGATGATTTCTAATTACTTATGAATTACAGTTTACTTTTCTTTCTTTTGTATGATCTCATAATGGTTGCTTTGATTGACTTTTGCGTAAACAGTTTATTGATCTGCTTGAAGACCATCCTAAGTTGCTTTTATCAAAGGCAAGTGTCACACACAGAGGAAAGAATCTGTACATGCAAGCACCTCCAGTCTTGGAAGAGATGACCCGATCCAACCTAAGTTTACCGCTTTTTGAACTTATGGGTAAAGTGCCTAAGGACATTGTGCATGTGACTGGTACAACCAGCAAGAATGATAAGAAAATGTCTTGTCTGAGAAAATTGCGTGTTGTTTTTAAGGGAGTTGATGGGATTGTGGACATGGATACAGCTGTTGGAGCATAATATGTGTGCAGAATCTAGATTTTATTTGCAAAACTATTCAACTCCATGAAGATGATCTCTCATGCTCCCTTAAATCCAAGATGATGATTTCCCTGGCTCTCTTGCTCTGCAAAATTAGAGGAAATTATCGAGCTTCATGCCTTTTTACTTGTAACAGGTTTCAAGACAAGGCTCCCCAATTAAATAGCTTTAGCCCGACTTCCTCACAGCGAGAAACTGTTATTGACAAAGACCTGAGTCCGTTTTTATCATATATTCCAAGTAATCAGGTTTAGCTACAGCAAGGTTGTATAGCTATTAGCTTCTCTTGCGGTTGGATATCCCGTTTTGTTCTATTTTGCATCACATGCATTTCTGCGTGAGGCCTTATTTTATTTTATTTATTCATTGCTTAGACCTCAGATAGTTTACTCAAGAGACAGAAATCAGGATTAGGAATATGAAAGACTCTTCGTACGTCAATCATCCAGAAGGGCATATGGTCAAGGATAAGTATTTGGATCAAAAGATGGGACTGTGGGTTTATTTCATCTGATAGCTAATGTCTCTGTGCGTTTTTATGTTTCGCCTGCTCAAAAGAGGAAGCCCCATTAGGCCCAGAGAACAAAAATATTCGACGAGGTGGGAGGGTGGAAGGCTATGAGTTAAAGTCAATTGGGCATTTACATCTGCTTGAACTTCCGGAGTCTGCACCCTGGTGAATGTGGCCGGTCTACAGACTCAAAACTTTGGTTGCAGCGGCTACGGCATTGAGGATCTGAAATACGATGTCAATGGGACAACATCCAGGTGAAACTCGCCCGACCACCTGGTTTGATACCTCTATCGATGCTTATTCACGTCTCCATTCAGAAAATTTTAAGCCTATGCATGCTTTCGAGGAGGTATCCGATGGCTTAAACTATTTGGGGTAGACAGTTTGGACGATCTTTTTTGGGGGTTTGCGAGACCAGTAGCCTAAGCAATCAATGACAACGTCTGTAAGCTATCTCAGATGCCAACTGCAAGCCAGCAGCCGACTCCAAGAGATTAAGATGCTTCGGGAGGTTGCACTTGCAAACAAACAATTCATTCCAAGAATAAAGGAACTTGTGATCACATGGATAAGCCCCCTTTCAACCGATGTAATTAATGCCCAAATTAAGGTGGACTCCTGAAGATCACTATACTAGCACCAATAATGGCACGCATAAGTTCTCCGGAAATTATGTTATTCTAATTATATAACCTATAATTCAATGAACATCTTAATAAAAAAATAAATAAAAAAAAACCATAATAATGGCATGCATAAAAGCAGGGTCCCTTGGCCAGCCGGCAAACCGCGTGGACCACCAAATGACACCCATCATTCGATCAATTGCTTTCCCTAAAGAGTAAAGCTAGTGCATCTATGAAGTGATGAAACAAAACACATCATTCATCTCTACCTAGCAGTAAAACGCTTAGCATATGTAGCTGACCCTGCAGACACCTCTTAATTGAACTGATCCTGGTGATCCCCTTAAGTATCCATTTAGTTGGCAGTAATATAAGCCACTAAAATTTTAACATGCCTACTTTTTACACTCGGCAATTATGTTGATAAAAAAGAGGCTACGCATTAATTCGACCCTCAATTGTGATGGACCAAGCAACAAAGGCAACATCCCCTTGCCTGCGATTCTCTGCTTATGCTTACGTGCACTCCACAAGTCTATGTTCTTCCTGGTGCTCCTTTAAAACGTCATCAATCACAAAACCATAGTTAATGGTATATCCCAAGTTTGAACTTTTATGCTGTATAAATAATAAGGCCAACCCAAAAAAAGAAAGGAAATAGAAAAAAAAATAAACAAATAAATAAATAAATAAATAAGACAAGAAGAAGAAGAAAAGGGTCCTATTGTAACTAGTTTGACTGGCTGCTTGCTGCTTAACCATGATAAATTACCACAGCACCAAGACAAGATGTCAATTAGATGAGCAGTGTTTTTTTATTTTTTTAATACAGTTCGATTCATTCTTGTGGAGCATGAACTCTGAACCGTACCCTGTCCCCCTCTAAAAAAGGTGTATGCGTACGTGTATGTGGGGTTGAGAGAGAGACAATTCATCCATTTACAACCATGTAAAGAGTTAAAAGGGATTTTGAGTCTATCTTGGATTAGATATCTGTTGCTCGCTTGCTGTTCCTCATCTATTTCTCCGAACAGGATAATATCATTAAATCACTCGATGATTCTTGTGGGGTTGTGGGAATTGGCCAGGTTGGCTAACTGCCACTAAGAACCCACCACCCCACATGTCCACACCCCCCCCCCCACACTCAATTCACCCGTCTCTTACCCCTTATTTCTCCTATTTATATCCCCCACATTCCCATGTCACTGCCCAAAAAAAAAGGAAGAAGGGGGGAATTGAAAGGTTAGAAAAGTGGATCTAATCTCCTTGTTCTGTGCCTACTCGCACAAGCTCACCTTCAAGTTCTGTGTCTGAGTGAAAAAGAAAAGCAAGAAAGAAAGACTTTCTTGTTGGAGCTGTCATGGAAGTGAGCATGGAATTTGAAGATGACTTGTTCTTTGCAGAATTAAGCAAGCAAATTTCTCTTCTACTCATAGAAGATGACGAGGACCCAACGGCAGTCCCTACGGTTTCTTTACAGGTTTGTTGCCATACAGACTACTACTAGCTCAAACAATTCATTGAAGACTGTGGTATTCACTCTATGGTTAGTGAAAGTATACTGAAATAATTTTTACTACGAACTTTGCAGGAATCCTCGGGAGGGAATTATGCAACTGCACCATCTCCATATTGGTATCAGAAAACTTGTAGAAGAGAAAGCAAAGGAACAGGGGTTTTTATCCCCCAGTCAGTTCAGCCAAGAAGGAAGCACAGACAAGGAAGATATGGCTCACATAATTCAAAGTCTCACAGGAGGCATGATAATACTACTAGAATGGTTTCTCAACACTATGACAACAATTCTTTTAAACCTAATAAAGGCTGAAGTTGTGCGCATCTTTCTCAAGTGCATGATTCAATAGTTTCAACTAATTTTCTTGCCAAGACAAGGTCGTGAGGCAGGGATATTATAGCTTAATTGTGTGTGTGTGTGTGTGTGTGTGTGTTATGTTGAAACATGTACATGGAAAAGCCATCTATTTTGTTTTTCATAAGTCTTGAGGAGGTTCATCGAAGATTTTTTATTTCCTCGACAAAAAAAAGGGTGAAACGCAGAGTGTTAGTTATTCACCTGAACCGAAATTAGAAGTTACCCGTTAACTTTCTCATTCAATCTCCTTCCATTAGCCAAACATTGTTAGACCCGAAATGAAACACGAATGGTAGGCAGTAGGCTCTCACCTGAGGTGGCTTGATGCCTCCCAAATAATGGAAAAGTATGGTTGTTTTTAATTAAATATTGTAAAGATTGTTGTGCTAATTATTGTGATCGGTTGTCCAATTTGCTCTGTAATTTTGTAATCGTTCTGGATGCCAGCTTTGTCTTTTTTTTTTTCTCCATTATTTCATATCTGCTTGCTATCAAGTTCAAGCAACTGAAATCCAAGAGAAGAGTTCATCGCAGTAGAGGATTTGCGGTTGAATATGGAGGTCCAAAGTCGAAATCTCATAGGAGTTGATACTGGGGCTCCAGAAATGAACAGTTTTTCAATATTGTAGGGTACAGCGTATATTTGATGGACTTTGAAAAATTCTTTCCCAGTTAATAGCAGAAAAATTAAGATGGGTATATTTAATGCACACACACCTACTTGTCTGTAATTCTGATAACGTTTTCATACAATCTGCCAGTTAGAGGAAGATGGGGGTAAGAAAAAACCAGGAGTGACAGAGCAATCTCCTAGCTGCAAGCCAGCCTAAAAGAATTAAAACAGACTTTATTGGTGTTATTGGATTCTCCAATGACATATTGTCGAGTTGTTTTAACGTTTGGAATACGCTTTCAAACTTTCCTTTCACCATAGCACGTTATCCATCGAGAATTTCTGTCAACTTTAATGATGATTTAGATGGGTAATTTCTCATGTAACGAACCCAACAATGAGCAGGGCCGAATTCCTGCTTGTTCATTTCATTTTCAGTCTCCTCTAGCTTTACATACATACATACATACATATATTGGCTAATTTATTCCTATTGAAATTCTCGAGCTTGAAATTTTCAATTCTGAAGATAATTATATTTACAGCCCGTGTGTTATGTCTACACTAGGCTTTTAATGTCTATTATACTTCAGAAAACAAAAAAACAAAAGGAGCGTATGGAACCTGCCGGAACCTCTAAATTAGGTCGCTAGCAGTTTTCCAATGGAGTCCACTCATTGGATTCTCCATACTTTGTAGTTTCTTTTTTCTTTTTGTCTACTTTATATATATATATATATATATATATATATATTTAAATATTAAACGTATCAAATATATAGTATTACTTAAGCAGGCATCAGTCTGAACATTTGTATTTTTCTCCGTTGCCCTTTGAATCTCTCTGTACATTTCTGTCACTGTCTGGCTTCCAAGTTCCGTGCCATATCGGAATATCTGCCGTGAGTCCACCTCCTTTCATTTTGTATTTACCGATAAGTTTGAGTGTCATGTTACATGTCATCTTCCTGTTGTCTTTTTGGACCTCCCATGTTTCGCATCATACTCGTGTAGGAAGCCATCTTTTCACTGGCCATTTTATCATTTCAGTTTTCACTTTCATTGGTGAAGTTGACGGCTTTCCGTATGACAATAACTCTCTCTCTCTCTCTCTCTCTCCGTTTTTTATTTTCTATTTTAATAGCCACATTGATAGAACCCAAACCTGTCTCTTTAGGTAGACGTCTTCTTCTTTACTAATTGTAGTGTCCAAAAACCGAGCAATTCTTTTGCTCTCAAAATTCTCAACCCAACTCTCGTTCAATACTCCAAATTCTTAAGGGTCCTCGGTACTCTAGTAGTATGAACCAACCAAGAACAAAGTGAAAAAGATCAAAGATACGACCATAAAAGGGGGTGGGAATGGGATGTTTGCTTACATCTCCTCGAAGAAAGAGAGACAATTATCATCAATCAACGTTTGAGAATGTAGTACTTGCCTACTTGCATGGATTACACCTCAGAAAAATTATCATTTATGGCAATTATGACTTAGGTGGGCTACCACCCACATTGGCTCTCATATATTAAAAAAAAAAAAAAAAAAAAACAATCCCACTTGGGCAAATCACGTTGTCTGAAAAAGAGAAGACGTATGTCCGGTCGCATGTGCACCACCAGCTCATACTGAAAATAAACGAGAGTGATGCAAATTGCAAACAAATCAAATATTAGATTGCGATAAAGCTCCACGATGTAACAACAGCTCTTTCTACGTGTATGTGCACTTCCATTCCATGTCACCGTGTCTAATCCACTGATGGGAGACAAGTGAAAGTCTCTTGGGGCCGCCAGTTGGTTCCTGTTGGGCCGATTCAATGAGTTGAGAGAGACATTTGCTCATGCAGATATTCTTTGATATTTTCAAATTAATAACTGTAGTTTGGTGGAATTTTAAGGGATTAGGACCTCCCCCCAACCAAACAGTTTGTTTTTTTTTTTTTCTAACGACATATTTAGTTGTTGGATTAGTAGACACTTAACAGAGTTATATGAATTTTACTTTGTTGGGGCCCATAATTAAGAGGCCTAATGAATGAAATCCAATCCAAAGAGAGCTTCTTCGTTGAGCATATAGCATCAGAATGAGGCCCAACATAACCACTCCGATATACAAACAGCCCAATAGAAATCGCAGATTGCTCGACAGTGCGGATCGTAAATGAGGCCCAAACCCCGGAAACATCAAAATCAAAGAAACAGACTTCCACCAGAAATATGACAAAAGCTTTTGTCTTTTTCATGGAATTACGCTCCCTTTTTGACTGTCACAAGCTTAACAACACCGACGATCTTTCAAAGACATGAAAAAAACAATAACGAACAAGAAATAGAAAGATCCGTTGGAGAAGCAGAAAGATGATAGATGATGAGAGACAAAAAGGAAAAAAAAAAGGAAAGAGAGAGAGAGAGAGAGAGAGAAAAAAAGGGTGGGGACAAAAAGTTCAAAAATTTAAAATTAAATTTAAAAAATTAACATACTATCACATTATCACTTTAAATAATAAATATTAGAAGTTATTAGTGGAAGAATTAAACCGAATATTCTTAATAAAATAAAATAATGTATAGCGATAAACAATTATTTTAGAATTTTGTTTTTGGTCCTATTACCATTTCTTAATTATAATAAATATTTTAATGTCTATTGGAGTTAATTTTAATAGACACGGTCATGTCCTTTCCATTGATTTTGACGCGCGCGCGCGAGCGTGTGTGTTTTTATTTTATTTTATTTTACTTTACTTTACTTTTATTGTTGCTTTCACGCCGACAATACAATAATTAGCGTAAAAAGTGGTTATTAACTGTTTCATTAATCATTCCTTAATAAATTATCGTCCACATAAACTCCGCCATTTCAGGGGTCTGCTTGCAAGCCGACGAGCGGGGAGTCAACAGGTTTCACATACATTGGGCACATCGCAGCCGTCTATTTTAGCGACCTTTTCTAAGAAGCTCCATGAATGGCGATCGCCAACCTCTCTTACCTCTGCTTTCTTCTTCTTCCTCTCGCTCTCCTTGCTCTCCTGGCCACAATAGTCCGGCCCCGACCGGTCAAGATCCCAGTCAGAGACCGCCATGTGTTCATCACCGGCGGATCAAGCGGTATTGGGTTGGCCCTAGCTCATCGGGCGGCAGCGGAGGGGGCGCGTGTCTCCATTCTCGCCCGGTCGCTCGACAAGCTAGAGGAAGCGAGGCAGTCGATTCGGCTCTCCACCGGGATAGACGTGGCGGTCTTCGCGGCGGACGTGAGGGACTTCGAGGCAGTTAAAGCTGCGGTGGACAAGGCAGGGACCATCGACGTTTTGGTGGTGAATCAAGGGTTGTTTGTGGCGCTGGAGCTGGAGAAGCAAGAATTGGATGCGGCCAGGTCCATGATAGAGGTGAACTTGATGGGAAGTTTTAACATGATCAAAGCTGCCTTGCCTGGAATGAAGAACAGGAAGGACCGTGGGCCCGCCTCTATTGCTCTCGTTTCATCTCAGGCCGGTCAAGTATGGATCTGAACGCCAATCTTTGCATTTCATGGTAGCTAGTCATGGAATGCTTCTGTATTATATATCATGCAAGTACTTTTTGTTGTTGGGAATTGAATGAAAATGTCTATGTCTTTCCATTTGTTTAATGATTTTGAGGGCACTGTTTTAGGTGGGCGTTTATGGATATACAGCATATTCAGCCAGTAAGTTTGGCCTCCGAGGACTAGCAGAAGCATTGCAACAGGAGGTCATTGCGGATAACATCCATCTCTCTCTTATTTTCCCTCCAGATACTGACACTCCTGGTCTGGTGGAAGGTGTGCATATAGACTCGGGCTCGCTATTATGCATTGATTGAAATTTCAAGCTTGTTTTTACAATTGATAGATAACCTCTTTAATGAGTCCAAGTAATTGGGGCTTAAGTTTGTCTCGGTTGTGAAGTTGGCATCTGATAAATGCATAATACTCTCAATTTAAAATACTGTCTTGAAAGGGTTAGAGTTATTTTATTCTTTGTCCTCCCTCACTGCCAGTGGCCCCAAATTGACATTTTCTTAGTGTAATTCTGTTTTCAAGCAATAGAATGTGATAGAAATGATAAATGGATATTTCTCAGTAATTAGTTTCAATGAAGGATGCATGGCAAGATATGATTTCCTTGTACTGGTTCTTGAACTCAAAATTACTGTGTAGACTGGGTGCATATTATGTCTACTTTCAATTTTAAAGGGCTCTGTCATGTTGTAAGTCAATTTGTTTGTGTGAATTAAAAGATGGCATCTGCCTACAGAAAATAGAAGCAGGCCGCAGCTCACAAGTATTATAGCAGCATCTTCTGGTATTATGAAAACAGATGAAGTTGCCAAGAAGGCTTTAGATGGAATCAAATCAGGTTCCTTCATTGTTCCTTGCAACTTTGAGGGAATCTTATTGTCCATAGCAACGGCCGGTTTATCGCCACAGAGATCATTCTTGATGGCTTTTCTTGAGGTGGTTGCAGCCAGTATAATACGTATTGCATCTCTGTGTTTCCAATGGAAATGGTATGGAATTATAGAGAAGTGGCACAAACAAAGAAATGGTATGGTCCCAATGTTTCTTCCTTGTGTGTATTTCTTCTTCCTCTGAAAAGGAAAGCACTTTAGGTCATGGCATGAGTTGTAGTTTGAAGTGAGATTTGAAAATGGTCCATGTCTTATTTAGTCAAACACTAAAATGAGATTTGAAAAAATGGTGGAAACATTATGAGTGTGGGACTCATTGTGACCTAGCCTGACTTGTGTCCCTCTGGGATAGGCATTCTTATTCAAAAATCTTGAACAAACAATATCAGATATTGCATGAAGTAAGCTGTCTTTGTCAATCTAAGAACCATTTCTAATTTTCTTTTCGATGATAAGGACTACCATTGATGATTTTTTTTCACCAACTTTTCCTAATAGGATAGGATTGCCTATTTACAAATCTTTCTTGATAGAGTTGCATTAGACTGTCTCCTACCTTTGCCTTTTGCTGCAATGGATATTTTTGGATGATCAGTGAGATAGCAAGTATAAGATTATGCAATGTGGGATTTGTTGGAGAGTTTGAATACTATTTCAATAACTTTGTTCTCTAGCTCAACTTAAAAGCTTGGAAGTGAATTACTCTACAACAATATATTGCAATGCAGGTTCTATGATATGTAAATTTTCTGTGTTTCCCTTGCTTTAGGAAGCTAGAAGTCCTTGGTGCTTGATTTTAGTTAATACCACACACCAGGGGAAGCCGCCATTTATAGTGAGGAAAGGAAATATCTCTCTTCCATTCTTTCTGAAATTGCTGGATACATCCTTCTTTCAGCATTTTCGGTTCAAAGAACGAGGCTTTTTGGCTCCCCACACGCCACTATCCGTTTTTGACATTGCGTGTTGGCTAGCAGGCATCCAAATGAAACATGTTATTGGATTTTAAACCTGTCGCAATGTAATGTTTATGTGCCTGTTTTCATTAAGTTAGATTTCGTATAACAGGTTATAAGGGTAACTTCTTTTTCTTTTTCTTTTTCATGTAGATGTCTCTCCCTCTTTGCAAATCTCCAGAAAATGACTAGAATTTAAATTAAACCGCAGTTTTATTCCAGAAAGGTACTCCTCGCTAACATTTGTGGCCATTTTCATAGCCTGGTAGTCTAAACTGAAAACCACGAGCATGCAAAGCCTATGCACCTAACAGTAAAGTTGATGGAACTGATCATTATATCATCGGATCATTAAGGAATTATAAAAGAGCCCCACTAAGTAACAATACATGGGAAGCAACAAGACGGTAGAATATATATAAATTTAATTAAAAAAATTTCTACAAATATCCAATTAAAATTACTCAAGTTAAGTAAAATGGTTTTGTTTTTTAATTAAAAAAAAAAAAAGAAGGAATGATCCGGCTCAAAATTCTCTGTATATATATATATATATATATATATGTTCACAAAGATTTCCATCTAACGTGGAAAATTGGATTACCGGAGGGCCAGAAGGAAATATGGACCGGTTGAGGGCACTGGAAAAGGTCCAGCATTAAAGCCCGGCCCATTGAATCTTCAAGATAAAACGACACCGCTTTCCCATCTTCCGGTTCCTTGGCATTTCCCGTGTCACCGACCCGCGACCCAAAAACCAAATTAAAGGAGAGCCAAAACTTGCGAAGAGGAGCGAGCTAGAATCGACTGGTGTCAAGTACAGCTCACTCGACTATGGCATCCACAATCCTGAAGCGAGCAACGGGCTCCTCCGCCTTGAAGTTAACGATATGGGGGGATGGTCTCGGAATCGGAAGGCCATCGAGGTCCTTTGCGAAAATCGCCGTTGGGGCTGACATAGTCTCGGCTGCACCAAGTGTTTCCCTCCAAAAAGCCCGGAGCTGGGACCAAGGTGTCTCCTCCAATTTCTCCACCACACCCTTAAAGGATATCTTCAAGGTTTGTGAATTAAGTGGGAAATTGCTAAATTATATATATATATAAAATAATCTTTTGTTTTGTTGGCTCTGCTTCTGTTTGGAGTTATGTTAATTCTGGTCATGATTCTTTATCTTTTTCTTATTGATGGTTTTTTTTTTTTGTTTAATTTGATGCCTGCAGGACAAGAAAGTTGTCATCTTTGGTCTTCCTGTAAGTTACTGTCCCTGCAGAATTTCATTTTTTTTCTGGTTTTATTTTTTCTATTTCTTATTTTATTTTTATCGTTTTAATGAGTTGATTTTAGTAAATTTAAGTGCCAAATGATTGATGATGTTGTGTTTAGAGCATAAAAATGTGTTTAAACATTTTGCAAAACTTGAGATGGAATGACAACAGATGACTAAACAAAGATAGCGGTTAATCATTATCCTGCAAATTTCTTTCTGATATGATATATTTGAAAAACCTAAAACTGTCTTTAGACTGCGGGTGCGACCATTTACATGGAGTGCCATTTGACAACCAGTTGCTTCGTACTTCAAAGTTGCGAGTTCCTGGGTGGGTATTCATGGAAGAGCGGGCGAAAAATTCTAATGCGAAAGACTTACTAAAATCCTGCAGTTAACATTTAAGTCTCATGAAGATCTAACAATTTACTTAATTTGATGTTTTTAGTCGATTGTTTTCTGAGCTTTGTATCATATTCTCCAGGGTGCATACACAGGGGTCTGTTCACAGCAGCATGTGCCTAGTTACAAAAACAACATTGATAAATTCAAGGCCAAAGGAATTGATTCTGTGATTTGTGTGGCTGTTAATGATCCATATACAATGAATGGATGGGCAGAAAAACTCCAAGTCGAAGATGCTGTAAGTGCTTGTATTCCTTTTACTCTACAGGCCACAGAGCAATTTTTTTGCTCACTACATTGGCTGTTTCTAATTCCTTATTCTTAAAAGACAACTTATGTGGCAAGGAGTCCAAGTGTTAACATTTGGTGATTATAATTAATCTATCAGCATTGCTTTGCAAGCACTGTACTGGTGTTGTTTAGTTCTGCTAACTGGTACAGTGGTGCTTTTTTTTTTTTTTTTTCTTGAATCAAAACTTTTGGACCATGATGATAGCCTGACATAAATGAGAAAAAAATTAACTTTTGTTCTTTTCCCATTATAGATTGAATTTTATGGGGACTTTGACGGGAGCTTTCACAAGAGCTTGGAGTTAGATAAAGATCTCTCTGTTGCTTTGCTTGGACCTCGTTCTCAAAGGTATGATGTTTTGCCAAATATCTTTTTAATCTACACAATTGTTTTTGGGATTCCTCAATTTTTGCCTGGCATCATCTAGAGTTATGAAAAGCACTGGAAATCCCATCTGACATCCCTGTTCGGACATCTGGCATGGGGCTTGAGTCTTTGAGCCAACAAATCAGAAAACAAATGCATATGTTTTTGGCTAAAAGTTGCTTGGCTTGGCTGCAGAGCTGTAGAGCTCTTAGTCTTGGTACCAAGGTTCAAACTCTAATCCCAACAAGCCAGAATATTTCTTCTTCTTCTTCTTCTTCTCTGGACAAAGTATCATGGTTGAAAATGAAATATCCTGCTTATATTGGTGATCGGCTGCCATCCATGAATTGTGTAGCTTATATAGCTCATAGTTTTCATCCATGGCACTATTGGCATATGTTCAGCCATTGGTCACCATCCATGCAAGTTCAGGATGGTTGTTTTCACGAAAAATTTTCTGCTTCTAAGGCCTTGAGGTTGCTTTGGTGTAGATGGTCAGCATACGTGGAAGATGGCAAGGTTAAGGTTCTGAATGTGGAGGAAGCTCCATCTGACTTCAAAGTTTCTGGCGGCGAGGTTATTCTGGGGCAAATATAATGTGATTTAATTGCAACTACAATCCCCACTAGCCCTTGATGTTTTGCAAGCAGAATTTTCTACTATTCCCATTTGAAACTAAGACAACATGGATTTTAATAACACGGGACAGGAGTTTTGATGTTTCCACCAAAGATTATTGTAATTTAAAGAAATTGCAATAAATATAAGACTTTCAAACTAGAAAATTGGAGAATTTTTTTCCGATAATTCCTAGATTTTTGTTTTGAAGGGAAAGGGAGGAGGGCGATATTTATTTTGTAGGATAAGCTACAGGCTCGTTTAGTTTTGTTTCAATCCTCTTTTTGTGATGAATTGCGAATTGTGTTATTTTTGTCAATTAAATATTTTAACATCTCCAAAGAAAGTTAAAACCAACATATGGTCTCGTCTCATTGGAAGCCACTCTAGCACTATCCCAAATTCCAAATGCTAGAAAAATCGAGACATTTGCACATATAGAAACGTGGGGCTAAAGAAAAGCCATGTCAGAAGCGTTGTGGATTACCATATTCGGGGCTCCAAAGCGCAAGGGCAGATTCCCTGGGTTTTTCTACAAGCTACAGTAGAAGAAGCAGCCCCTTTACTAAAGAGCAAAGTGTTTTGCTGGATCTGCTCCACTTCTTTTCTTTGGCACCAACTCCCAAGGAAAATGACACAATGGCTCTTTTTAACTACTTATGGATTAGAGTTTCACCTTTTGATTTACAAGACATGCTCGTAGGAAAAAGAAAATTGATCGAAACAAGAAATATTCTGGAAACTAAGCTCTAATTCAGAAAAATGCTTTATAAGTACCTCTAAGAGAAAAATCCCTTTTTTAATACTCTTATTTGGAATTTGACAAAAAGACTCCAAATTTTGATGAGAAGACTTAACTGCGGGTGAAAAGCAAATATTAAATACCACAGCATTCAGAAAAGATCAATCAATCAAGGACCAATGCAATAAAAACTTCAAGACCATTTTCAACTAACGCACATGACACGGTCAAGGTTTACTCAAAGGCAGAACATTCATTTTTTTTCCAAATTCAGAAGCACGCCACAAAAACAGGTGCAGATAACAATTCCCGTGGGGTTCCACATGAATCACATCAAAGTTAATTATGACACAGGAAAAAAAAAGTACAAAACACAGTAGTTGATGGTAGTTATCTGAAGCCCTTAGTGGTAAATATACAGGCAATGCAGGACGCAAACCAACAGAGAATCTGGGTTCTCATTGCACGTCACTTGCATCATGTGCCCTTGAGGATAAGTAAATCACAGTTTAGCAGTTAGACCCAAGCTCCACAGCATCAGTGATCTCTCTGTAATAAAAAGAAACAGAAAGCAGAATTTTATGTCATCGTCTGCAGACTTATAACACTGACATCATAACAGTTTAAGCTTTTAGAGTGGTCATGAACAACAAAAAGATAGGGATGTTCCTCATGCTTTCAGTTAGAAAAATACTAATCCATCCTAAGAATGGTAGATCAAGGCAGCATTCACATAAAATTTCAAACCTGTATGTGGTTAACTTCAGCTCTGTCTGGAACAGTACAAAAGATGTGCGCATTCAAACTCATATTTTGTGTAATTCCATTGCTTTCTCTGTCAAGAGATGGAGAAATAATCTCTTGCACCTCCTTTCCCTTTGCGAAGAAGTTTGTATTTCCCCCAGTGAAACCAGATACAGGACTGGAAGATTCAGCTCGTTTTGGAGTGAGATCTAAGCGCTCAATCATTCGTGCAACACCTGCAATTCCTGCACTGACTTCCCGCTGAACTCCTCTGCTCAGCTCCTTTACTGAATTGTTTGGTGCAAGTAGCTTCTCCTTAATGCCTCGAGTACTTTTTGATATTGATTCTTTGTACCTGTTGCAGGAAATCTCTATCAGAACCAGTAAACATTAGTTTGATTGACACTTGATGTGCTTACCTGGCTGAAGCACTTGACCATTTGGACTTGATAGACTCTGACAAAGAAGACATTTCATAATCCTGAGAATCAGTTGGAGACTGTGCAAACAGAAACCTGGACATGAAACATTAAAAACTGTTATTGTGAATCATCATAAACCGTTCATCCACCTCTTCAGCACAAGATCAACTTTGGCAGGCTCAATTCAGACGTCTGAACTGTGATTCAGCAAGGACAGAGGAAGCCAATTTAACAGAATAAACAATGTCTGTATGGAAGCACACACTGGTTTAACCATTACCTGGCTTTTAAAGGGCCATCTCTATTGGCAGAAGTACCAGAAACTGTGCTCATGAAAGAAGTGGCCACAGATGATGGAAGACGTTGGCTGGTGACTGACGCTCTAACAGAATCTGGAGAATTACCTCCCGATGATCCATAACTTAAACTTTGACCTTCTTCTGGTGAGGTGTGTGTCTGCCGTACGCTTTCAGGAGAAGTAAAGACAAGAACCTCAGATGGACCACGTCCAGGAGATCTCTGCGTCTCCCTTCTGCAGAATGAAGGTCCTCTTCTTGCAGCAGCAGCTAGATGCTGCAAAATGTGCTCATCAACACCTGAGTCATCTGAATAGGAATCCTGAAAGTCCAAAGTTCACACCCAACACAAGTTGAAATTTTTATAAGCCAACTGGGCATGCAGCAAGATAACATTGTAATATGGTTCGAAAATAAACTAAACAAGCACCTGTTCAACGAGACAGTCCTCACGCAAATGAGCAACATTTGTGGATGCAGCAGGAAATCTATTCCTTGATCTTAGAAGCCTTTCAGACTCAACAGCAGCTAGAAGCTCTTGGCTATAAAATTAAACAAGAAATGGAAGGGCATAAACAAGAAGCACAGGCTGATTCACAAGCATTCAAAAGCAGAAAAACTGGATAACTAAATTTTCGTTCATACAGGTTATGCACATATGCATAGACTACTTTGAAGAGAGAATGGAGACATAAAAATAGCTGTATATGATTCCAATACCTACCTGGAAGGGTCTTGGAGAACTACTGACTGCCAACATATGGGGCACTCTTTGCTTCTTTGCGACCTAAATGGAAACGCGAGTTCAATTTACAGTGAACATTCCTCATTATCTTGAGCTACACACAATTTTTTTCCTAGCAAAGGGATAAATGTGGATTCTCATCATCCAAAATAACGAAGAGCAGGAACTTACCACTCAAGAATGCACTGTAGATGATATTCATGTTTGCAGCTGGTGATCTGAAACAAAAAACAATGACCAGAAGGTTAAAAAAATAACGAAATAACAAATCTTTTGATTTTCTATGAACCTAGGTTTATTGAATGACCATTGACACAGGCTTAGTTGAAAGAAGTAAAATTTAAAAAGCCACTCATGTGGAATCGACATGGATGAGAGACTAGTATAAAAGTAATTATTTCCAGAGCATCCCAAGTTCAGCTCTAACAATGGTGATCACGTAGTCACTTCAATTGATTTCCAAGAGCAAATTTCCGACTATCACTATTATCTTGATTCAGTTAAATTATTAAGAATAAAGCAGATTATGGCACACCCAAAACCGTAGAAGAAATAAAGAATCCTGGGAATTCAATCAGAGTCCGCTAATTTAATAACATCAGCGTTGAGTAAGAAGTACTAAACAACATGATCATCTTCCTTTTAATTTCTTCTTGATGAAATATCAGGTGAAAAGATAACGCAGTTAAAAAAAGATCACACTTAAGTTTCCCCGTGAGGATGGAGATCATACCCACAATTAACTCCGATTGCTTAGTCCGACCAAGCCGATTACAATTAAGCCATTAAGCGTTCTTTAATTTTTACTTTTTTCATGTGGTGCCACACATCAATCTGATACCAATTAATGAATTCCCCCCCCCCTTTTTTTTAATATATACAAGATAGAAAGATCAATTGAAAAGTTTCCAATCAACCACGGCCACACGACCGATCGCGCACATAAACACTCAGAATTTCGAAAAGGTTTTCCAAAAAGAACAAAAAAAAAAAAAAAGAGATTAGAAAAGAAAAGACTACGACGACGACGATAAGTTTCAATGTAGCCATAAAAAAAGGAGAAAAACAAACAGAAATAAATAAATATATATATATATATATATAGAGAAAGAGAGAGAGAGAGAGAGATACAGTGGCAGGGTCGTCAGTGGAGAAAGGCTCGAGGCATATACTGCAAGCGTCCTCAACGGCGTTGTCAAGACCAGCTGCACGGAAGGAAGAAGAAGAAGAAGAAGAAGAAGCTGACGACTCGAACGACAGCATTGGCTTTTCAGTGAGCAGAACAAAAGAGGAAGAAGAAGAAGAAGGAGAAGGAGAAGCGTCCAAAGTTTCCATGATTACACAGTAACGGAGGAGGAGTGGGTGAATTGAGAAGGCGTGGAAAGGGACGCTAATTAAAATAATAGCTTCAAAAAGTGTTTTTTACACAGAGAGAGAGAGAGAGGTCAAAGAAAGGAATTTTTTAAGAGGGAGAACGGGAAAGATAAAGAGACAGCCAAGGCAGGCGACAGACAGGACAGGGAGGGCCAAAGAATCCCCCTCTTCAGACGGCCGGCCATTCGGGATTGATTTTTACTTCGTTATTTTCGTAAACTCAAACAATTATTGTTTATAACTAATCCCATTACGAATATTCTTTAGTTTCAAAATAACAAACTTACAACTCTGTTTTTTTTTTTTAAATAATAATAATAATAATTAATTTTTGATTTATAAAAAATAAAATTTAAATTCTTAACTCCAATTATAAATATTGGAGTCAATAATTTTTCAGAAAACATAGACTAGTCAATCTTATTTTTAAATCATATAAAAATTATTTTTTTAAAAAAAAAAAACTTATTTGATGTTACAAAATATTTATAATTGTAAAATTTTCTGCTAAGTATGATAACCATATTAACAGTAAATACAAATGAGTGCAAGTATCCATTCCAAGGTGAATACTTCAAATGAACACACATGATTACTTCATTCATACACAAAATTGTTTCTTTAAATTCCCGAATTATATTCGCAAGAGAATGATTGAACATTGAATTGACTTCCACGCCAGGAAATCCCCTTTACCTAACCCCATTGATTCCCCACTCCACAACCTTTCTTCGTAAACTCTCTCTCTCTCTCTCTATTTATATATATATATATATATTATATTTATTAATTTTATTTAATTTTTTAAAATTTATTTTGTATAGTTACACACTCGAAAACAAATACCTCAACCATGTGGGGGTGCTAACGGAAAATAACAAAACCACATTGATAAAAAAAAAAAAAACACAAGTAATTCGAGGAAACAAGCTTTGATTTAGTCGTGGGTGGCGTTCTTTGTTCTCCCCGTTTGCCCGACGCTGACGGAAAGAGCTAGTAGGACTCACAAAAGTAATTAAAGAATGACCTTAGAAAAAAAAAAAGTCCAACAACGAGGGGGCGAAAAGAACGAGAGAGAGAGAGAGGACGAAAATCTACACGTCGTATTATATGAGAAAAATAAATGAAACGTGGGTCCCATAACATGCTTTCGGTTCTTATCTAGAGAACCCACTACGGTCTTCTGTCTTTCACCTTTCACCGTTGTTTTCGGTGGCAAAAGTTGACGCCAGACCGTATTTTGATATTACTTTTTGCCGAAAAGTTTTGGAAATTTTGAACCCAAAAATTGAATAAAATTAAAAATTGGTATTTGACAAAGTCTAATGTCTCGGAGATACTTACTCATCACTGCAACACTGTAATAAAAGTATTATATATATTATGAATATATTAATTACTATAACTTTAAATTGAAATAAGAGATTATTCATTATATTTTTTTATTTTACCTCTTTTTATATAAAAAAAAATATATTATTTAAATTTAAAATTTTATTAATATACATCTAAATTTATTTATGATCAAGATAAGTTGCAACACACAAACTTAAACTTAAAATTATCAACAAAACAACTACTCCGGATGATAAGAGAAGTACCATTTTTTTCTAACTTCAAGCTGTGGAAGTATGAAATACACCTCAACATCTTTCTTAAATTAAACGGATCAACTTGCTGCTTGGGCTGGGATGGGTCGGATCCTAAGGCTGGGCTCAGTCCACTGTCCTAATCCCATCGTCGCCCCGCTAAACCCGACCCATTGGACATACACTCTCTCTCTCTCTCTTGTTTTATTTTTTTCGCACACACAATACCTTGCCGGCGAGAGTGAGCCCAGCCAAGAAGCGACGAAAATGGCTGCTATCATGTCATCTACTACTCAGCTTCCAGCTCTTTTCTTCTCGAAACACACTCCAAAAGCTGGCCCTTTCCCATTTCAATCAAAAATCACACAGTCCGATTCTTTATTCTTTTCCAGCTTCACAAACACATCAGCTCCCTTGTCAGCACTCAATTTCGGGCCCTCAAAAGCCGCCGCCGTTTTCGATTCTTCTCCTGCTGCCGTCAGAGAAGCCGATGCTTCCCCAGCCCGCGACGCCTCCACTTTGCCCGAAATCTGCCAGGGTCACGTGCCTGATCACGTGTTGCGCAGGCAAGTTTCTATCATCATTTCGGGCATGCAAAATCGTACAGTAGACATGTTAGTGTAATAACTTCCTCGGATGTAATAAAGTTGCAATATATATATATATAATTTATTTATTTATTAAACACGTTTCAGGGTAGAGGAGTTGGGATATGTAGTGCCAACGGATGTGCAGAGGCAAGGTTTGCCGGTTCTTTTTAGCGGGCGCGATTGCATACTTCATGCTCAGGTCAAGTTTTGGGCTTTTTTTTTTTGACAGAGAGTTTGAATTGAGCTTGTAAATGCTTATTTTATGTATGAGAATTTGGTGCATTTTCGATTTTTATGCTAATGTGATCCAATGTTTTTGGCCCCAGAATAGACAGGTTCTGGGAAGACCCTTGCCTACTTGCTATCGCTTTTCTCTGTTATAAACACTCAAAGGGCGGCGGTGCAAGGGCTAATTGTTGTGCCAACCCGAGAACTTGGCATGCAAGTAAGAATTTGATGATGAATTTAATGTTAGAAGTTTGAAATTTTTTTTAATCATACATAACTAAAGTTAGTTCGCCTTGTTTTTATGTGAAAATAAACCCGGGGAAGAGAATGAAGAATAAAAATTGTAGGTAATCCATTAGTAATCGTGGTTTTGTTTTTTCTTTGTCAACAAGGTGGCAAAAGTTGCTCGAATGCTTGCTGCAAAATCTGTTGACATGGAATTGGAGGAGAAGTATTGCACTGTCATGGCTCTTTTAGATGGAGGGACGCTGAAAAGGCATAAGAGTTGGCTAAAGGTTTGGCCTTGGTTTGATTTAAATTATTTTCCTGTGGTTGGCCTCGTGGAATTTCAGGTGAAGTGTTGTTTGGGGTATCAAGATTGCTGAAGGAGCTCTAAACGTTTTGCATGTTGAAGTTGAGAACCTGTTCAGGACACTTAACAGTTTGATGGATTGGAAAACCACTTTAATAATCATTCTGGACTGGATGTTTGTTTCTCTCCTTGATCATTTTCTTTGGCCTTTTTAGCAGAGTTTGGGGGCTGCATCTGAATCACAGTAACATGGGCTTTCACATTCTAAATCTAAATCATAATCCAAATTCTAAATCTGATGTTAAAACTCCATTAGTGCATGCCATCAACAAAAGTTTTGTTGTTTCCATTGTTGCTTGCATCTAATAACTGCATTATCAGTTGTAAATGAGTATTGCCAATGTTTCAGGCAGAGCCTCCTACTATAGTGGTGGCAACGATAGCAAGTTTATGCCAAATGCTTGAAAAGCATATATTTAGGCTTAACTCATTGCAGGTGCTGGTTGTTGATGAGGTAATCATTTTTCTTGTACTGCTGCTTCTTTTCAGAAGACTTACTGTTGATATGTTTCTCAGAATGTTTTAGTAAATCATGACCATGGTATGTATTGTGCATTGAGTTTATAATTTTCAACTAAGTGTTCGGACAATTGCATGCACTAGGTAGCTGGAAAATTAATTTTTTATTATGAATGATTCTCTTGAGTTGTTATAGTGATCGGAACCTGACAAAAGAAACTCTTTTTTATGTATCTTTGGAGAATAACATTTCATGTTATTGTTTGGGTAGGTTGATTTCATGTTTTACTCTTCAAAGCAAGTCAATTCCCTTCGAAAGTTATTGACGTCATATTCATCATGTAATAGTCGTCAGACCATTTTTGCTAGTGCATCCGTCCCTCAGCACAGACGATTTTTACATGATTGTATACAGCAGAAGTGGACCAAGGTTGGTGTGTATTGTCGTGGTTTTACATTTGTTATGACTGGGATTGGACATATTACTGCTTCAGCATTCACTGGTTTGTTTTAATGATTCTGCATCATTGGCAGACTGATGTAGTTCATATCCATGTCAATCCAATTGAGCCCATGCCATCATGTCTGCATCACAGATTTGTGGTAAGTAAAATTTCAATCATATATATTATGTTGCACATTTTTGTAGGCAGAGAGCTAGCACATGTCACAGTCTCTGTACTTTAATGGCACTGCTTTGCCAATTGCGAAATAGCAAATGTCACTTTCTTTAGTTTCTGTTAAATCTAGAGTAGAGCATCCTAATACTGAATTTCTGGGCAGATATGTGATAAGAAACAGAGGCATCAAACCTTGCTTTCCTTGTTGCAGTCTGATGCACCAAAGTCTGGCATTGTTTTTGTTGGTGAGCAGGTTTGTAATGCAAGTCCTCTCTCTTTACCAATCTTATTGAATTAATGCAATTGTAAAAACTCTCCTGGCAATGGATCTAACACCATTTGGAAGTTGGAACTGTACAACATGGTAAAAAATATTTACTTGACAATAATAGTTTATTGGGAAAATCCTTGGCATGGTGTCCGGTACAACTTATATCACTAGTTTAGGCAACTTACTCTCTAGTTTGGCTGTATGGTATATGTTTTATGGTTGTATCCCGTGTCAAAAACCATTTAGACCACGGGTCTAATGCTTTAGCACCTGTCAGCATAATTTTGTCAATCTGTATGTTCCTATCTGTGATAGATTATCTGAAATCACAACTGTTTGGAGTGAATAGATTCACTTATTTGTTGTTTTCAAGACTGAAAGGTCGAAAAAGGCTGGAAATGCCCCTCCAACAACTCTTTTAGTTGACTTCTTGAAGAGTTCACATGGAGATTGTTCTGAAATTCTACTTTTGGAACAAGACATGAATTTCAATTCTCGGGCAGCTTCTCTATCGGTAAGTGGTGTCCAACTCTTAATTTACTGACTTGTGGATGTGCAGATTGGTATAGGTGACAGATAATGCTATCATATCTAATATTAGGTAGTAAAAAAATTGACTACAAAATTTCTGCTATACCCATATAGCTCAAGTTAATAATAAACTACATCTTATTAGTACAAAGAGGGGAAATCTTAACTTTATTTTTTTTTTCCCTTTTCTGATTCTGAATTTATATATTGCTGCAAAATAATTTGTTACTTCTAAACTTTCTAGGTATTCTACTCTGGTAGAAGACCTTTATGAAGAAAATGGAGACAACTTAAAGTTTTAAACGCAGCAAAGACGATTTAATTATTTCTGCTTCCTCCCGATATGTCCAAATCTTTTGTTTCTGTGTTGGTTATGTATCTCCAAATGTTTCTGCTAGTGTAACATGTTGATATATTGGACACAGGAGGTGAGGCAAGGGGGAGGCTATCTTCTTGTATCCACTGATATAGCTGCCAGGGGCGTTGACCTACCAGAGACAACTCATATATACAATTTTGACCTGCCAAGAACTGCTGTAGATTATCTTCATCGAGCTGGAAGGACAGGTAGAAAACCTTTTTCAGACGATAAATGTTATGTTACCAGTGTCATAATGCCAGAAGAGCGATTTGTTTTGCAAAGGTACGAGAATGAATTGATGTTTAGCTGCAGAGAGTTCAGTGTATAATGCAGGGACTTTTGCTTAAAGCCCCACCCCCCCCCCTGTTTTGCAGCTTTCGATTTTCCTCCCTCGTTTAAATCAATCTGCCTTCTCTTTTTGTAATTTTCGCTTAAAAATATTTTATATCAATTAAGCCAAAAGGCATTATTTATACTAATCACAAGCTTTCTTAGTGGGTCTTCGTGTTCTAAAACACTTGACTAAGAACTAGATTATGTATTCTTTTATTCTTTCCCATTGTCATTCATCAACAATACTGTTAATTTAAAATGGGTAAAATCTAAGTGGACTTAAAAAAAAAAGTAATAGAAATAATTAATTTTTATATTATATTAATTACTTCGGAGTCAAACTCATTAAAATAATATTGTCAGACGACATTGCTGATTAAAATACTGGCAAAGTCTTCCTTAAAGCTGTCCAGCGCAAGTCTTCCCATGCATCTGAGTTAACACGTGAAGAAGAACTCAAAGATGATTATGGATCAATCAATGGTGGAAAATTACCCGTTCGAGCAAGCACAAGATGAAGTGGGAAAATGATATTTTGCACAGAAAGCTCAGGATATTAGATGCATTCAATCATCAAAATTTACGAAATGGAGCAAGACGAGAGACTTTTTATGCTGCATAAACAACTTGAGATATCCAATGTCAGGAGGCATAGCTTGGTCTTTCCATTCATTAGACAAAGTTAAACTCTGTTTCAAAAATAGGTTCTACGAGCACTCCATTCATATATGGCTCTGCAGAGTTCAAATGTGTACCAGTACCGAAAACTTCTTGGGAAGCATCCTACTTAACGAATTTTGGTGTAATTTAATATTTGACGAAAGATTAAATGCTATTAAAGAAAACAAAATAGAGGAATATATGAAGAAAGAAAAAAAAAATTACAGGATTCCAAAAAAATGGGGCCAAAAGGAAAAATAACAAGAAAAAACTACCGTTATCCGCGTAATTATGCGAAATCTACGGGACAAGAAAAAATTAAAATAAATAAAGACAACGCCACCGCCACCAATCATTTTTATGTATGTATTTATTTTTTTTTAAAAAAAAAAACAAATCCCCCAGCCGCCGCCCCTTTTTTTTCCCTCCCTTCAAATTTTGCACTTTCGCGTCCATTCCTGCAACGGCTCTTTTTTTTTTTTTTTTTTATTTGTTCTCCTTCACATTGAAACCCTTCGATTCCACTCTCGAAAAAAAAAACACTAAAGATTGGGCCGAATGCAAGGTATTATAGGAGCTGTTCGCCGGTCGTTGGTGTTCGAGTCGGCGTCCGGGTAGAAATGACGACGCGCTTCCGATCCGGTGGAGGAAGAGCGAGTTGATCGGTGGCGGTGCCTTTGGTAGAGTTTACATGGGAATGAACCTCGATTCCAGGTAGCTTCTCGCCGTTAAGCAAGTCAGCTTCATTATATATTCTCTCTCCCTCTCTCTCTCTCTCTCTCTCTCTCTCTCTCCCTCTTTCTGTCTATCTAAATTCCATTATATGTTCATAATTTTGATGTTCTTGTGGGGTTTCATTGTTATTTTACAGGTTTTGATTTGCAGCCTATAGTGCTTCCAAGGAGAAAACGCAAGTAAGAACTGGATTAAAATTTTCTGAGGTAATATCCAGCGTTTCAATTCCTTTTTGTCAGTTTGAAACGAATATGTTTGTGGGTTACTAGTTCATAGATTGCTTTGTCCTTCTCCAAGAAAGAATAGTTTTAATTGATTCGGTTCTGAATTTGAAATAGGCTCACATGAGAGAGCTCGAGGGAGAAGTGAAGCTTCTCAAGAATCTTTCTCATCCGAACATTGTTGTGACCATGATCTTTAGTTCTCTTTCTTGCTGGTGGGTTTAGTTGTGTTGTTGTCTAATTAATTCTTTTCTCCCTCTTTTTGTTTCTCAGAGCTGTTTAGGGACTGATAGAGAGGATGATTCATTGAATGTTTTATTGGAATTTGTTCCAGGTGGATCCACATCGTCACTTTTGGGAAAATTTGGATCCTTCTCTGAGTCGGTAAGTGATTGCTTTAATTTTAAATTTTTATGTGGACTTGTTTGAAATGTTAACTTCTCACATTCTTTTACCGAGCAGGTTATTAGAATGTACACTAAACAGCTGTTATTGGGACTGGAATATCTGCACAGAAATGGAATAACGCATAGAGACATTAAGGTATTTCCTCTTATTCACTGGTGAATATGCTTTTAAAGGATCTCTCTCTCTCATGGAATATTGAGCCTGCTTCATTGCAAGGGGCAAACATTCTGGTCAATAACAAGGGATGTATCAAACTTGCTGACTTTGGAGCATCCAAGAAAGTAGTTGAACTGGTATTGTTACATTTCCTGTGTAATACAGACACTGTTAGTCGAGTTACTTTTCTATCTAATTGTGTTCTATTTTTTGCAAGTGCAGTGGAGCTTCTGCTTCTGATTCACTAATATTGCTACATTCATACAGGCTACTATAAATGGTGCCAAGTCAATGAAGGGTACTCCATACTGGATGGCTCCTGAAGTTATTCTCCAGACCAGACATAGCTTGTAAGGCAAATCGTCTAAAACATCCATAATTATGTTTTACTTGGACATTAGAAGTGAATACATTTTTTTCATGGTAGCGTGGAGAGCAGTAATCCTTTCATTTGTTGAAATGAGAGAGTATATTGTTTCATCTAAAACCGGTTGCTGTAAGCAGGTACACAGATCATCATAATCATTTTATAACTTTTAGTTTAAATGATTGTGGTAACGGCACCATGCTATAAACCTCATAGTCTTTTTTTGTTTTTTTAGTGTCATCTCAATTTCAGAAGTGATGATATTGTGGATTTGACTTTTGCCAAGAAATCGTTCAACCCAAAAACTTTGGATAAAGGCTAGGAATGGATCGTATATTGAACTTTAACACACCCCCTCACGCAAAAACCCAACTCTCTTGTGCTGGAAGTGAGAACAAAGTATAAACTCGTCTACTTATAGAAATTTAGAATTAAATGTGAGGGAAGCAAGATTCGAACCCATTTTCTCTTGGTCATGAAGACTCTAATATCATGTTAAAACCATTCAACCCAAAAGCTTAAGGTATTGAGTGAGAATAGATCATATATTAAATTCTAACAACTTCCATCAACACCTGAGTTCATGCTTGCACTTTGGGATACTATTCTAGTGATTCGCTCTCATGTTTGCTCCACAATGGTTTAATATCACAGGAAATATCAAATGATTCATCTTTTTGACACTTTCTGTTAAACATCGGTTCTGTTGATTTTATATTAATTGCTAGAGGTTTATGAATTGAACCTATATCCAATGTCAAGTAGATAAATGGGTTGGACACATTGAGGCGATTAGATGATATTTAACTTTTGGAGAAGTTAGCATTATGTTGTACATTTAGTGAAACCTTTATTTGTTGTTTAAGAACTGATATATGAACCTGGAAGAAAGCAAACTTTAATACATAGTGCAAACAATGAAGTTCTCTTGTGAATTGTATAGTCTTGCTCCTTTCTGCAGTAGAATGAATAGATTTTATGTATGTACCAACTTTTAGTTTCTGAAGATCATTAGTATTAATATGCTAAATTTGTAGCTCTGCTGATATATGGAGTGTTTGATGCACTGTCATTGAGATGGCCACAGGGAAGCCTCCACGGAGCCAGCAGTATCAGGAGGTACTCAATTCATGCATTTTGCAGAACATTTTCTTCCATTTGTATCTATCTTGTAGCTTAACGGAAAAATAAGCTTTTCTATCAGTAATGTTTGTATCTATATATTTATCCGGTGAATGTTGTCAAATAAGATACAATAGCAATCTTGCCAATGGCAGCATTTCTTCCCCGTGACCCTTATGGTTCTGTGAAAAAGGTTGGCAGGGACAGTTATTGTATCCCATTTTAGCCACCCACGGGGGGTGAGATGAGTTGAAGTAAGTTCATTGTGGAATTGAAACTCACGAGACAGAAGCTATTTAAGAACCATCATCAATCAATTTCTGCTGATCATCCCTTCTTGTAAATCATTTGTATGTTGAAGCAGAACCGAGCAGTGGATTTAATGTAGCGTGTGAGGTCATCGTGATATTGATCATCATAGCGTATCAAGCATGTCCCAGATTCAATGTAAAAGAGGGGAATCACATGATTTTGAATGAGAGATTAGGAATATCAAGTGTTTTCGGTGGTAGTCTTATTCTGTATACAAAACGGTATGCATGATCAGCCATTTCAAAGCTGTCTCATTTATTTGACATTATAGTTGGACCGAAAATTTGTCGATTGATATATGTTGATTTTCAGAATCGTGCAGCACGACGCCCCACTTCTGCTTTTCTTCTTCTTCTTCCCTTTTTCTCTCTAGTCGACTTTTTCTTGCCAATTAGAATTTTCTTTTCTGTCTTGTTCGACGCTTTGACATAGTAGAGACAGGCCATTACGTGGATTTAGGATAATTTTTGCTGCTCATTTTCTTGTTGGAGTTGTATTTCAGCCAATGGCTAGGCACCCTTTTGCTGGTTAGCCCAACTCCCACGGATTTATTCAAAAGATAAAAGTCTGTCTTCCTAGCCAGCTACAAATACTGTCTTATAACTATGACATCTCAAAGACCCACCTCCAAGTAATTGATTGCACGAAAAGAAACTTGCGACTGCGCTTCCAGCTTGAAAAGCATGTTCTAATTACGACACCATCACTACAGGCCCACAGAATCTAGTCAAGATTGCTGAATCAGTAATCAATAAAAAATAAATAAATAAATTGTCATGCTTCCTTGGACTGAAGAAAAGAACCGGAAGCCCATTGAAGGGACGGTGTCGGTGTTCCCATTACTCATTTGCTGACACATTCAAACCAAAACATATTCAAGTTGTGCACCAAAAACAAAAACGATGTTCAAGTTCACGACGGAGGAAAGGGAACGGAAAATTAACATTTTTTACCATGTTTGGAAGGACCGTGGATAGGGGAGAAAAAGAAGAGGAAAAAGTTTCATAGGAGGGCCCACATTATTTAGTGCCTTCAAATTATGAGCTTAATGGAGAGACAATTCCTTTTACAGAAGTTTATATAAATTTCAAAATTCTGATATATATTTTGTAATTTTTTTAGTTGGGTTTGACTATTTGAAGGGTTCACAGTAAATAAATAAAACACTTTCTTTTTGCAAAAAGCACGTCGGCTCATGAATAGGTGAATGACGTGATTTTATTTGGCCTTTTGTTCTGCGCTCACTTTGATCTGTTTCCATATCATGCAAATTATATTCTAGCAATTTCAACGTTTTCCATCTGATGTCATCAAAAAGAAAACATTAGTTTTCTCTATTTTCTGGTTTTTCCCATGTTCATTTCTTTCATTATATATATATATATAAAGGAACATTAAGAGAAAGGAAAAGAAATCTGTGTCTTTTCTATCATTTCAAATCAGATCCAGTCTGGCGTGCAAAGCAACATAACCCTTCAGTAAAAGCATGTTTTGAAACGTGTTCCCTAAACAAGCCTTTTATCATTTGTTCTTGTTGAAGTCAAAAGGAGAGCCTGAGTTAGGCAAGTAAAAATGACCTTATATCTAGAATCCATGGCCGCCTTTGAATTCTCCGCATGCCTCCTATTTATTGCACAATATGGAACCTGTCTTGTCACGGTTCCCATAAAAAGGACAATTAAGGATGTTTTAACATATTCCACGCTATATGCATATATATTTTTTATTCAATAATAGAAATACCAAACACATGTTAATTTATTATATATATATATTTATTTATTTATTTATTTATTTAACTTTTTTATTTATAAAATTAAGTAAAATATAATTACTTCATCATTTTTGTTCCCCAAGAATAAAAGGTTTAATCCAAGTTTCTTTGTCTTTTATGCATGTTTCTTTGTTTAGTCTATTTGGGAGTCTATAATAAGATTAATTACCCATCATCATGAGTTAAATTTTCTTTCTTTATTTTGAATCTCATGTTCATGGTATCATTGGACATTAATAACTTTAAGATGAATGCTTTAAGGTCTCACTCAATGGGGTTCTCCACCTTATGTGCTCGGAAAGGAGTCAACAAATTCAATATAATCTACTACTAGTAGCACAAGCTATATCAATAATGGTAGGTGAGGTCAAAATCACAAAAGCTGCCCATTTTGTTCTCTTTTAATTTCTTTCTTTGCTTTAATTGTACATGGATTAAAGGGATCTTATAATTAGTTGCAAATAAACGGAGATACCATGAAAGGAAGGAAAAGCCAACTTTTTAATCCAGAAGACACAAAGTGGATGGAGAGTCATGTTTGTGTTAGATGAGTTGGGCATGTTTCCATCTCTTTTGGGCGGTGAAACGACAGCCTCTAGACGTGAAAGACCGGGATTCTGGCCATCCGGCAAGATTGCTTAAAAAACATTAAGCCAAATGCAAAAATAAGTACATTTTTATAATTAAAATTTTAATTTTTTTTTATTTAATCTTATATCTTTTAAATTCATTTTATTTTTTATATATATATAAAAAAAAAGTGAACAAGCCATTAATGATATTCTTTTGGTAAATATAAAAACAGATTATTTATTTTTTTGTCTGAAAAAATAAATTTATAAGAAACATAAAAGAAAAAATATATTCAAATTTAAAAATTTCAATTATAAAAATTCATAAACATTTAAGAAAATTTTCTCACATATCTCCACAGACAAACTGACAGATACATTTGAACATTTGATGTAAATGACAGGAAAAATTATGTATATGTATCATTTGATTGTTTTGAGCCCAATACAATTTGAAAGCCCAGTTGGGCATCTCTATTTTTTTATTGCAAATATTTCAAAGACTTAAAAATCTTGAATTCAGGTGCATTGAGAGCACAGCCAAATGATTTGGATGCAAAATCCCAGAAATAGAAAAGAAAGAAAAAGGTTCTTGCTCCTTCAAATTGTGGCTGAGACACTGCATCTGGAAATGGGGACCATACAGATAACCCTCCAAAGTTGACGCACATGCTGCTGCTCAGAGGATCATCTAGATTCCGTGCTGTAATATTTCATTTGTACGCTGCAGCAGTTACCTGACGGAGCCAATGGCAAAACTGACACGGATGATACAGACATATCTATGGTGGATTTTTCCGGAGCAAAGTTGACAAGTCTGAGAACACAGAATTCGGTGCATGCTGAACTGAAAAAGAGGTAGCCTTCAGACAGCTACTGCATTAATGCATGCAATGTACGCCCATCATCAACATATGCTTTTATTGGGGGCAGTGACTCTCAATGAGAGCACCCATGCTATGCACTTTCCACTAAGTTTCGTGATCCAACGCCTGCAGGACGTAATCAAAAAATTATAATTAATCAGTTTGCACAGAAGTCACCAAACCCAACTTGCAACCTGTCTATTTTTATAAAATATACAATGCGGCAAGCTCCTGTGGCCCTGTTGTTGTACCTTTGCATTTGCTTTGCTGTTCTGTGGCATTAAACTATTGGAAAATCGCTTGAGATGGAGGCAACAACTTGCGTTAAATGGATGTTTAATATGAAAATCTAATCAGACTGTATATCGTACGGATGTGTACCGTGCCACAAGTACCTGCTGCGAAAGGAATAAGCCTGGTTTTGGTTGTATATGAAAATTCCATGTATGACTACTCCCCCCCCCCCCAAAAGAATATAAAATGCTTATTACTGCGTTTACTTGCCTAAGGTATTAACTTTGCCATAGACGCAAGCCTAATTTCTAGATAGTATCTTAGCATATAGTTTGCATTCCTCAATCCATAGCTCGATTCTTTTTATATATTTAGTTTAATCAATTAAGTATAGTATATATGAACCTAATACATGAATATCATTTATTAAATTTAACTTTATTGTATCATATATTAATAAAATAAAATAAAAAACTTGACATAATTTATAATATTTATGAGTTTTATTATTTATAAATTTGAATATTTAGGTATATATATATATATATAATGTTTAAAAGGATTGCTTAAATTAATGATGAGTCTTTGAAAGTGTCATGAGTAACATAAGAGCATGGTGTCCCGTATCTACAAAAACTGTTAAACATTGTAAATTTGTAATACACAAAGACTATTCAATTCTTTTTTTTTAAAAAAAAAATTAATTTCTGAAGACTTTGTTACGCCATTAATGGCAAGGAATTTCAGTAAGGTTATTTGTCCTTGTCAGTTTGCTTTCTGTGCATGATTAGAGAGAGAGAGAGAGAGAGAGAGAGAGAGAGGTTCGAAGAGGAGCACTTCAAATAACACGATGATAACTACGTACCTACCACACAGCGCGGTGTCACTCCCCCGAGGAATTCACAAGATCACAAAGAGAACAAAATGGAAATTCATTAAAAAAAAACAAGAAGAAAGCTAAGTAAGAATTGCGGAATATAATTATACTAGGGAGTGACATGCAATAGAAAACTTCATGAAACAGCCACCAAAAATGGCTCCGAATTTAACAATATTGCTGTGTTCTCAAGATCACTTTCTTTGCTTGCAGCTGCTGTCCTTTGAAACTCTTCTCTATTCCCATTTCGGCCCCCGCATGCAAGTTCTAATTCGTTGTCATCCGTCACTTCTATCACAGTCTGCTTCTCTACTTGTTCCTCAGCAAACTCTTGTTTTTCTTCTTCTGGTGCTTTGTCAAGATTCATGTCATTTTCCATCTCCATATTTTTTTGGTTTCCTTCGCCTCTCCTTTCATTTTCTTCCGTGGAGGCCACACCTATAGAGTCAAAATTGGGAGCAGAATCTTTGACAAAGCTTAGACGAAGGCGGCCTTGGCTTCTTTCGGCTTGGAAATAAGTGTGCACTGATGGGGCCTTGATGGCTTTGATTACAAGTCTCCCATCTTCGCGGTGGGACCTTACTCGAAGTGACTCTGATCCATTGATCGTTGTCAGGGGTGGTGGAAAACTGCTCGGTTTTGCTTTCTTAGCTCCCAAAATTTGACGCGGCTTTGGTTGCTCCCTTGCAGGAGGCCTTTGATCTACTTCTGAGTCCAAGGAAGACCATGAGAAAATGCTGTTTTCGACTGTATCGGTGCCAGTTTCACTCCCAAGATTCTCAGTACATAATTCCAAGCTCTTCTCGCTCAGCGTTGAAGAAGATCGCTTGACTAGAGGATGCACGTATGTGCTTTCTCTCTCAGTTGATGATTCTTTGAGCCCTGGAGAGGTGTTGGATAAAGCTTGGAGGAAGCTCCACCCACCTGATTCGGGAGTCGGAGATGCATGCTCATCGTGACAAGAGTGAGCCTTATTTCCAAGTTCCTCGTAATGGCATTCGTCTTTAGGTTCTTTGGTGTTGGATTCTGATATACAATGTTTTAAGGCCAATTCAAGGGATTGAGAAAAATGGGGTTTTGGTGAACATAACCTGAGCCTTAGTGTCCTTGACTCCACAAGCTGGGTCTCAAGACACGACCGCAAACCTGGGCAAACAACTGTTCCCATCTGGAGGCAGAAAGCTGCCAAACTACCCACCAAAAACCAAAAGAGTATGGAGGAGGCAGAGCCAAAAACAGAGGATAAACAGAGGAGTTTGGGCTTGGGATTAAAATGAGTAGGTTATTATTTTATGGGAAGGAACTTGTAGAGAGGGCAATAGCAGAGAAGAAGGAAGACAAGGTAGGGAGGAGACTGAACATGAGACGAGCGGATGGAGGGGTGTGAATTTGTAGCGTCCCAAAGTGCCAGGGACGTACAGTAGAGAGAGAGAGACAGAGAGAGAGAGAGGCCTTTTTACACCACTTGGAATATACAAACATTGATCTGCCACACCCTGAAAAAGAGGATTAAGGAAATAAAGAAATTTGCAGAGTTAAAGAAACACCAATTGAAATATACAAATATTTGTTTTCTTTTTTAAATTGGGTTAGGGTAGAAGAATTTAACTATTGCAATATTAATTCTAAATCTCACCCTATATTTTATATTGTTATGCCACAAACTTCAAGTTATTATTAATTGACTGATTTTAATTTTTTACTTAATTTAGAAAAAATTAATACCACAAGTTTATATACTTGAAGAAATTATTTCAATTTTTTAATTTCATACATATTAAATTTATATTTTTTAGTGTAAATAAATAACTTTTTTAACAACTGTTTTTCTTTTGACTTCTTTAACGAGTCAATATGTATTTATTATTATTATTACTATTATTGTGCAGTGTATCATTAATATTCTCTAGATTTGATCACCTTGTTCATGAGTCAAATAATTTAATTTATACATTATTTTTTTAAAATTAATTTTGCCTTTATAAAATATGATATATACATTATCATCACAAATATATATATTTATATATTTGATCACCTTTTTCATACGTAAAATAATTTAATTTATATATTATTTTATTAAAATTAACTTTATTTTTATAAAATCTAATCATTTATATTATCATCATGACTAATATATATATTCGTTCGGCGTGCAACACAAATAGTAAATACATCACTCAATCACTCGTATGAATTTGGGGCAAAATCGTGGATTTATTTTTTTATTTTTAAGAATGCTCTTATTTTTATTTTACAATATGAGTTAAATTAATTTAATTTTAAATATAAATATAAATGTAAATAAATAAATTTATATAATATCAAATTATATATATATATATTAAATTTAATATATATATTAAAAGTATATCAGACACGACGCGAATGTTGTTAAAGAGAGAGACAAAGATGGATGGAGAGAAACAGATGGTCCAAAAATTACCAGCTCCTCTATTCCCTTTCTTTTCGTTCAAAAGAAAGCCGACAACAAAAGTCGGGGGGCAAAGGATTCTCTCCTATATTCCTTTGATTCTTTGATTGTGATGCCTCTCTCTCTGTTTTTTTTTTATTATTATTTTAAAATTTTTGAATAATATCAAAATTTTATTTTATTTAAAAGTTTAAACTGTTATTTAATGTATAAAATATAAAACATATATTATTTTTTAACGAGTAAAACAGAAAAATCACAATCCACCATTTGTTTGCCTGATTCATATGTCCCGAGAGTCAAATTCTACGTTGATTTGCTGTCCAACGGAAACATAACAACGCAAAGAACCCAAAACTTGAAAAATTACTTGGAAAGAGAGAGAGAGAGAGAGAGAAAGATAGATAGAAGTTCAAGCACACTCCTTTGAAATTTCAAGCAAAAGGATAAGATATGCCCCATTCCGGCCAACCCCATGCGTCAAACGACCAATCCTCTGCTTTGTGGACCAGCAAAATATTGCAAGAAACTAATATACCCAAATGTCAAGTGAATGGAAACTTTGCCACCTACCTCAATCAGGGGGGGATCCAAAAAAATCAATGGCTAGTTGTCAGTGGGAAGGAATGCATGCTTATTCGTTAATGGAGCAATCAATATGTTTTAGGCCAAAAAAGAAAGGGAATTGTTAGATCAAACTAAGCCTAACAGGAGGCCAACCTCCAAATATCCATAACCCCCCCACCCACCACCACCACAGACTCCGAGGCAGGCAAGCAGTCTCGTGCCTACCATTCAAATGCTGCTATGATATTGCTCCCTGTAGTTGCGACCGATTAAAATCCTATGAAATTACGTTTCTAGACTGAATGGGAAGAATTTACTGATAAGCACAACCTGTTTTGTATGTCCAGGGCAGATGCCTCAAGAAATGGTATACTTTATTAAATTAATAGTCTACACTCTAGAGTTTGGTTTGTGTAAACATCATTCCTTTTTCTTGCTGCGGCCTCCCATTAACCCAAATAGTGTCCAGCCATTACTAATTGTGCGGTCAGAGAATGCAGACATGTTAGAAAAAGGCCTTTGAAAAAGAAAGAAGTGATCCTGCACTAATGCACCCTTTAGTTTGTCGGTATGGTGCTCCTGCTCTTTCTTAAAAAGATCACATTTAAGGGCTTTTTAGTGAGGAGAAAACTAACAAGAAGCATTCCTACCCTACACCATGTGAATAGACCCCAAATGACCTACTCTAAATGCTTACATTAATACTGTTGGCTTTAGAAAGTTGCTTTTTTAGTATATATTTCTTATTTTTATTAAAATTCAATATATATGATTCGTTTATAAATTTTATATAATAACTTAAAATTTTTAATTTTTTTAAAATACAATATTAAAATTTTTTAAAAAGTCTTCTAAGACCTTCAGAATTTTTAGGACTCACGAAAAACCTGCAGATGACTGAAAATACCCCCCTTTAACTTTCAATTTAGCTGTTGAGTAAAGAATATTCTCAGCTTCGAATTCTCTCACGCAGGTTATGAATGAATTATGTCGAAGACAACCCATAAGCAACCAATCATATGTATAGTTAACCGATTGGTAACTTCAAAACCCCAACTTGACTGGAACATCAAGCCAGATCATTGCTACAAGACTTTGTTTCTCACTTAACTTTAACTTTCCTAGGCGGCGACAGACACTGAACTGGTGTTCCGTTGATGTCTACACGTTCTGACATCCAAACCGATAATGCGAGTATACGTGAAAGAATACAGTTGATTTAAACGAACACAATTTATTTTTATATTATATAGAAAATATTAATATAATATAAAATAATAAATAAAAATCACCAAATTGTACTAATTATGGGTCCACCTAGGATTCTCGTTGATTTTAGTGAACGTCTACTCAACAAAGATATGAATGACAATCAAACAGCTCTTGTTGGTCAAAAACTAGCAGCCAATATGGTCTTGTTCTTCTTAAGCTTGGGCTAATACATGTGCAGCACTCCCCTCCAAAAGTACCACCTACGAAACCAAATAAAGAAGCTTAGTAACACTTTCGTAGTACAAAAGCTTCTTTATTAGTGATGTCAAAAAATTGTGTGCGCCGGCAGAGAGCGTAAAAAAGAGATGTAACAATAAAATTTACATCATTAGAATCCTTCAACCTTTGCTTGATTTGTATATTACATAACGGAGAATCTTCAACTGAATGTATCATCTCCCGGTGGCCTTAAGTGAAGTCCACTTTGATTTTTTTCCTTTAGATACATATGTTAACGAATGATTTATTATTAAGAACGACAAGTGAACCCAGTTAATGGGCTGGCACAAGGGTTTAAGCAAAGCACTCTTCCCACGTTTTAGACCATGTTAGTGCCACCTTTTCCCCTATCCAATACCACCTCAAACTAATCCTTCAACGCAAAACAAGGGAAATATACAATGCAGTGAAAGCCTACGTGACCAGGCAAACCTGTCATGCAACTAATGGTCGTTTTATTGTTATTTTGAAAGTAGAAGTGAACTAATGAAGTGTGCATGGATGGCATGAAAAAGCTTTATACGGGCATCATACAAGCATCACGGCCGAAAGGTTAGCTCCACAGACTATGACTAATCCTAATTCAAAACCGATATTCATGATAAGAACTGCTGCTGCCATTCCTACAACGCCAGATCATTGTTAAAGAAAGCCATCTGTCTTTTTCATGCTTTAGACGACGTTGGATGTTTCTGCATTTGGTACGTACGTGGTTGTTGATAATTATGCCTTCATACTTCAAAGTGACATTTAACTAAGATTGAGGAATAACAGCACTGCTTGACAAAGGTAAACGTACGTAGGGAACAAATCTTTAGTTGATTAGTTTAGAAACCTTACCGGAGGTGGTATGGCCAATGGCAGCAAAAGCAGTGAAATGGAGAATGCTAATGACTAAAATTTGGGAATCAACTAATTTTTTATTTATTTATTTATAAAAATATGTATTTACATCCAGAATCTCACAATGTAATTTTTACTATTTCTGTCACTCAAATTGGCACCTTTTAAACTACAATGAAATAACTCTATTATTATTACAATATCTTCGGTCTACCAATCATTTAATTAACGATTTATATCCAAGTCTCTAAATTCGTCGATCGCAGCTCCTTCCAATCCGGTGCTTGCACTAATGTTTTTCAAACAAAAATGAGAATTAACTACACAATCAGTACCTCAACTTATTAAAAACACTGAAAATCAAACAACCAAACTTTACATTACTTACCATTCAAAATAGTAATGTGATTGATAGTTCAATGTGCTTTTCTTCGTATTAGTATTGATTTAAGTACCTCGTTATAAAAAAATAATAAAAATTTATATTTAATGTACAGTATTATATTTCATATTTATTAATCACAAAACTAAGTTGGATTCTAAGTCCTCTCTTACCAAATTGTATAGTTGCAAAAGAAATAGAAACGAGATGAAATATAATACCACAAGAGCCAAAATGCTAGCAATAATAATAGTAATAATAAATAAATAAATAAATAAAAATTAAGTGTGACATATGCATATTAGTCAATTCTTATATTTTAAAAAAAAAAAAATTATGCACGTTCCAATGGATATTTTTGTGGGAGAAGGTAACGATGCCGTGTTATTAGAGTCTACCCGCTGCAGACGGCCATTTGTAAATAGGGAAATTACATACACCGTCCTTCAACTTCTTTAAATTTCCATTTCGCCACTGCCGATATTTGCAATTTAATTATCCACAAATTACCGTTCCCGAGACATTATACAAGCCAAAAAGGGCATAAACATCAATCAAATCATTGGGAGGGGGGGGAGACAAGACACTTGTCTCTTACTTAATTTACAATCTTAAAAGACGTACACAAATTACCATCAAAATAATAATTTAATTTAACGTATTAAACATAATCATTAAATGTGACCAGAACTGATTGATTAGATCGGTGAATTAGTAAGCCAAATCATGGACTGGTTCCGTTTGTCAAAAGAAAAGTCATAACACACTTTCTTTTTTCTTGCGATCAGTATGGTGGTCTTAAGCCATGAAAGAAAAACAAATAAATCTATATAAATATATTCCGAAGCCATTGAACACCATTAAAGTCCTGCTGCTGCAGTAGAGAGGAAGAAAGGCTGAGAGTGATCTGGCCCGGTTTCGAAGATGGTCCCTTGAGGAGCAGAGAGTCGTGAAATAAAATAAAAAAAAAAAACAAAAAGGAAAAGGTGGCCTACGTTCTGGCCTTATCAAATCATTCAAGTGTGACTTTGTACTGGTATAATAGGAGGCGAGACCTATTTGTTGTTAAATATTTTAAAATTTAAACATTTTAATTTTAACTTTTAAATTATTATTATTATTATTATTATAGAGAGTGTAAATTTTATTAGAATAAAAATAAATATTTTTAATATAAAAATCAAAGTTATATTGATTTTTTATTTTTTATGCTTATTTGTTTTCTTTAATATATATATATATATATAACCATGCCACATAAATCAAAGCAACAAAAAAAAAAAAAAGAAACAGGTGGGGAAGGGTGTTGGGTTTGGGAAAGAAGGGTGAAATAAGAAAGAAATGAAACGTGTGGCCATTTCAAAGCGAGCTTCTCGCGAATCAGAAACCGATCACTAACCAGACGATAGGCAATCGCCGACTACGGCGACGAAGAAGATGATGATAGCGAGCATTGTCGGTATCGTCCTTCTCCTTATGCTGTTTTTGGTCCTTATCCTAATCCTCATAGCCTGCAGGCCATGGCGCTTCTTCCACTCTTACCATTCTCGCGTTCTCAAGGTGATTACCTGCCCTCGATTTTATGATAATTTCATTTCCATTTGCGGTTTCTACTACGCTTGGGCTTTTGACCTCCGCCATCCTCTTTTTTTTTTTTTTTTTTTAATCATTGTTTGGATCAGAGTCTTCTTTGTTTTTGTTTCCCCTCTTTTTAAAGTTAGTTCAATAGTATTAAGAAATCAAAAGAGCTAAAACGAAGCCAGGTCGAGGTTTTAGGTGTGTTAAAACCTTCTACGGATATTAACTTTTCGTTTCCTTTTTAATTTTATAAATTTTTAGTCAACATTAGCTTGTTAGGGATTGATCGTTTGGTTTAAGAATTAGGGGTTGTGATTGACACCGGTTGCAATGTAGTTCATTGATATTAAATCAATCGATGATGCTATCTGTACTTATTCGCTCGATCATTTCTCTTCCTTATCAATGATGAATTGCATATTAATCGTGTTTTTTTTTTGTTGTTGAAAATTTTGTGGCTGTCCAAGGTTACTTGGATAATCACTTTAATTTCTAGAAGGTAAATGTGATAGAAACTTTAATTCTGTCAGAATGCCTAGCAAAATGTTTGAGGCAACTAGTAGTTTTAAATTAATCAGAATGGCAGATAGTATGTTGCATCTATAAGGTAATCATATGATGCCTTATTTCTTGGACAGTTTTGGGCACTGATCCTATCATATAAATAATATTAGTTGCATGCCTGCATGGGTCTGTGTTCTCTTTATAGTTGTAGAACATACATAGGGCTTTGTGGGAATTCTTTTAGTGTATAAAAGGAATGTGACTTGGAATTTTGGATAATAATGTCTGAAGAATTTATGACATATATGTTATCCACATCTGTGCTTGCTGTAATCACCATGGATAGGGGTTTTTCTTTGAACAAGGATAATTTTGCCTAAACAAAATATTTAGATGTCTTCGTCTCTGTGTTCACAGTTTTTCTTTTCATGTTTCTCTTTTTTAGAGACTAAGGCTCTTGACGTGCAAATACATAGAAATCTATCTACTTTAATAGCAACGTGGTGCACTTTCAATATGTGTATCTGTAGGTAGTTACCAATCAATGGTTCTGTTTATAGCTCATGACCAGGTCTTTTTCAGGTTGGTGACTTAGAAAGGCCTCTAGTTTCAGATGATGTTGACAGTCATGGGCAAAACAACGAATTGTTAAGAAATTGTGACCTAGAGGGTGCATATTATCAGAATGAAGGGCTTTTGCGCTCATCCAAAACACAGGGACTTGTTTACAAACAGAGGCCTGCCTCCACAGCTTCACCGTTGTCCCTAGGTGTCCTTCTATTCACACAGATCTTTATTACCAATCTTTTTTATTTTCTTGTATGGTTATTCTTCAATAATTTTCTCAAACTTTGAGGAAAATTGACGTCTATCTTTTACTTTTCCTAGGCGATAGCTTGGTTTTAGATGTAGTTTCAGATCAGGTGGAGGATGTATCAGTTGGCCAAACCCTCAAGTTCTCATTGAAAGCAGAGCAGTTAACTGAAGTGCAAAAACATGTTAGATTGGAAGATCGAAGTCCTGGCTTAAAATCTGCTGCAGGACATGACGCATTGCAAGACTCTTTTCCCAAGGTTATACCTGATCAAAGTAATTATCTTGTCCCATTTGTGTGCACGAGGTTAATTTATGATGTTTTCTACTTGTCTGATTGTGAAAAGCGTGTTATCATATCTTTCTTTTAGAATTGCAGGTAGCTGCATCTCTCTAGAGGTCATCGCTGGGCCTTCTCTTGGCATTCAGTGTTCTATATCATCAACGAGTGCTTCCAGGCTTCCACTGACCCTTGGAAGGGTCTCTAGTGACCTGTTATTGAAGGATTCAGAGGTTTCAGGGAAACATGCAATGATTAACTGGAACGTGGATGTAAATACTTGATTACCTTATAACAATCTAGAGTTTGTGATCTGCTCTTTTTAAGGTGCACTGACTATTGTAGACATATATTTTGGTCTCAGAAAAAGAAATGGGAACTGGTAGACATGGGCAGCCTAAATGGAACACTTTTGAATTCTAGGCCAATCAACCATCCTGATACCGGAAATAGACATTGGGGCGATCCATTTGAGCTATCTAGTGGAGACATAATAACGCTTGGCACAACCTCAGCTATACATGTAAGTCAACCTGCCATAGTGCTTACATATCAATTTGTACTTTCAATGTTATGCGCTGTTATTATACTGACAGGTTTTGCAGTTGCTTTCTTTTTTCATAATGAGTTGGATTTTCTTCTGGGATCAAACCATTTTTTTAAGATGTCTTGGTAAGTTCTTGTTTACTTTGGGATCATCTGATCATTGACTCTGTCAAATTCTGAATTCTTTGAAGCCGTGCTAGTAATATTGCTATAGATTAGGATGTTCTAGATACCTTCTTAGTGATGGTTTTTGAAGTCTCCCCCGTTGTAGTTGCATTAATAATTACAACATTCTAAATGCCTTCTTAGCGATGGTTTTGTATATCTCTTTTTTTCTTCTCTGCTCCACTTCCCTTTTTCTTCTTCCTAGTCTCCTGTGCTCCTCCTAAAAAGTTCTTCTGATGCTGTTTCAGTGAAGTATATACAATTGTGACTGTTCCCTTTCCCTTTTTTTTTTTTTTGCTTCTCTTCCTGCATTTATCTTCTGTCAATCAATGTCAAAGCAGAACTTTGAATGAGGATGTACTGCCTTCTTTTGCAATTGATGTGACATTGGATATTTTCTGAGTCAATGGTTTTATATATGCTCTATTGGACAGGTAAACGTTATGTCTAAAGCTGACAGCCAGATGCCATTCAGTGCGGGGATGGCTTCAGATCCCATGGCTTTGCGGCGAGGAGGAAAGAAGCTCCCCATGGAAGACGTGTGCTATAAGCAATGGCCCCTTCCAGGCATTGAAAAGGTTTTGGATTTATTTGTTTTGCCTTCTAAATGATGTTTTAGTGCATTTCATCTGAAAGTTTTTGTACCTAAAACTTACTTTGCAGTTTGGCGTGTTTGGGATATGCGATGGACATGGGGGAGTAGCTGCTGCCAAGTCTGCTAGCAAGTTAGTGCTTTTATTTTGGTTTAGTATGTTATTCTCTGCAAATTGAGAATTCTCTTATTTTTTTTAACTGTCATCCTTAACAATGAGAATAAAGTAACTTTTGAGCACCTTATGTTGTTATCGTGAAAATGAATAGTTGAGCTTGTCATCTCTCATTCCCTGTCTTAGGAGGTCTAGTTGTAAAAGGAGCACTTTCCCTTGCGTTTAACACTCTGAAATTTCTTTCTTCTCTAATTTAAGCCTTTGTTGTATTCTTTCTACTATGTGCTTTGGTATACGAGGTCAGTATCTTATAGAAGCTGCCATCATGGATTTTATTACCTGTTTATCCATTATTTTTTCATTGGCCACTAATTAGTACTGGTATAAGGCTATTATTTTTTGATAAATTTCCTTCAGGCTGCTTCCAGAGAAGATCACTCAAATTTTGTCAGATTCCATGGTTAGAGAGAGAGTTTTATCGCAATGCGATGCTTCAGATGTTCTTAGAGTGGCATTTTCTCAAACAGAAGCTTCCATGAATAACTATTATGAGGTTTTTCCCTTGATTCTTCTCCTATGTCACAGTTTTTAAGCGATTTTCTTAAGTCCTGATTTATAGGTTCTTTGTGTATATCAGCCTATTAAGGGATGCTTGGAATTTAATAAGCTGGTTTGCTCTTGTTTTGATGCACTCCCAGGGGTAACTTGGAAAAAAAGTAGAGAAAAGAGTTCTTAGAATTGAAGGCTTGGATTTGTTTATCTTTCTTTTTCTTTTTTACCTTTTTCCCCATTTATTGTTTTCATTTCTGTTGCAGGAGTAAAAATTTATTTTCTATTCTTCTCTATATTGCTCAAGTTTTGATGTTCCAACCTTAATCATTTAGCTGTCATAGACTAAGTGCCATTATTCTGCATATGATATATAGGACTATGTCCAAATGTGTGTCCTTGCATGTGCTCTAGGATTATCATCTAGCTGAAATATGGACAATGGCTTGGGTAGTGAAATTTTATTGCTAGTTTTATGGTTTGGACACATCTTTGTGGCCTCACATTGTAGGTCCTCTAATATCAATTAGAAGCAATCAAGCATCTTATATAAAAGCTCAGACATGCACATTTGTAATTTGTAGGAGTAGGCATTCCTTGGTGTCAGATGATTGTATAAAAAGTAAAGCATGTGCAAAGGTAATTGTTTTAGGCAGACATTGCTTTTTCTTTGTTCTTGTGTTCAGCTTGAATTGCTAAATTTGGATGATCAGGATCCTTCTGTAGATTTGAACCTTCCTAGCCTGCAGATTTTCTTGCATTTACTGTATGAATATCTAATTTTTTGCAGGGTTGTACAGCAACAGCGCTTCTGGTTTGGGCTGATGGTGATGGGAATTTCTTTGCTCAATGTGCCAATGTTGGAGACTCAGCTTGTGTTATGAAGTAAGTTTTGATGTTCTGCGTCCTTGTTTCATTGGATAACTGTACTGAAATGGAGCTTAGGTGTGGTACTTGGTGAACAAAAGGTGGAAAATATTGTTCCTTAGCTTTTAGTCTGGCAGAGAATGGCCCTTAAGCCATAGACCATCGAGTATTGTTGAGAATTAGGATTTCTATTCCTTTGGAATATTCTGCTAATGGTTGACTACTGCAACTGATTAACATGATCTACATGGGACCATAATATGCCAGAGATACGATAATACTATTATACTGTGAAAATTTCTAGTATTTTATGGAAAAAGAAAAGGGAGACGTCTATTATGTGTTGTTGGTGTGAACTTCTGGCATAAATTGTACATGTAATTCTTTGATAGTCGAAAACAAAAATTTTGGCTGTTAACTGTAGATTTGATGCCATATTTACAGTTTGGCTGTTAACTGTAGATTTGATGCTATATTTACAGCTGTATATGTTTTCAGTGTTGACGGGAATGTTATTAGAATGACAGAAGACCACAGAATAACTAGTTATTCTGAAAGACTTCGAATAAATGGAGCAGGGGAACCATTGAAAGATGGGGAGACACGCCTTTGTGGTAAGGGAAAAATGATCTCACTCAGTACATCATCGGGTTGATTATCACCTCCCCTTCTCCATTTCCTGGTCTAGGCTTGAATCTTGCTCGGATGCTTGGCGACAAATTTCTAAAGCAGCAGGATGCTCGCTTCAGTTCAGACCCTTATATAAGTCAAGCTGTACATATTGATAAATCAAGCAACACCTTTGCACTGTTGGCCAGGTGTTTTTTTTTGTGTCCGTTGTCCTTGCTTTTGCAGTATATGAGATCCTTCAACATCTTTAAATAGCTTGTGATTCAGTTAACTCAGTTTTCCTCGATCTATTTTGAATGCCCTAGTTGCCAAAAGACTGTTGTTTGGGAGTGACCAAAAGTTTTATTTCTTAACCTTGCAATTCTCAAGCCTTGCGTCGCAACTGTCTAGAATCTCAAATGTGGTTGTCTAACGAAATTCTGTGAAATTGGCAGTGATGGATTTTGGGATGTCATTAGTGTTAGAAAGGCATTTCAGCTGCTCCTGCAGGTTAATCTCTCACTTGTTAGTCCATAAAATTTCCACCATTATCTTTATTGGTGTTGTAAAATTTCTAGATTTTTTTTTTTTCTGCTAAGTTCTGAAGACATTGAAGTTTTTTTTTTTTTTTTTAATCTGCACAGACAAGGGAGAGATACTTGACAGATGGGGAGGACGTGGCTGAGAAGATTGCTAAATTTTTGTTGAGCGAGGCTAAAACACTGCGAACAAAGGATAACACCTCCATAATTTTCTTGGGTTTTGACAGCAAATCTGAGCAGATCTTGTAAACTTGCATCTTAGCATGAATTATGAGTTCTAGTGTAAATGTTTTTATATTTAATCTTTAATCTTTTCTTTACTTCATTTACATTTCTATATTTTGAGTTGTCTGTTGTCAACCAAATGGATGCAAATGTCACCGTCAGAAGATGGTGAGGCAGAATTCTGGGTTCTCATTGCGGAGCTGGAAGGTGCCTACTGTTCGCATTGGTGCAGGCTCGTTCACGAAGTCAATTCATTGCTACATAGAAGCCTGAATATTTTCGAAAATGGTAGATCCTGTGTGGTGTAAGAAGGATTTTTTCCAGCAATTCAAAATTCTGAGGGTCATTGTAAAGTGGGGTTACCACGAGTATGTTAAATATTAAGTACTTACGAAGGCTCATGTGCAGGATGCTGGAACTAGTTGGGAATGTTTCTTCAAAGGGAGAAAATACGCACGAAGAATTTTTTAGGATAAAAAAAAAGATGTAATATAAGATATATTTTTTGGATAGTTAAAAAAAACATATCACAAAAAAAATAAATAAATTCATGAAGCCGCAATTTTTTTGGATTGAGTACCTTAAAATCTTTGGATTGAAAATTTATTTTAAACTCTAAAGTTGTTATAGGTGAATAATAGACAAATTACTGTAGGTTTTTATCAAAAACGAATTTGTTATTCTTAAATTGTTGAAATTCACAATAAACCTTTCAAGAAAAATTAGATGGTAATATTAAGAAAATAATAAAAAGAGTAAATTAATTTAATTATATGTAATTTTGTAAATAAATAAATTTGTATGTAAAAAAATATATTTGTGTATATGATATTATTACGTTGCTCGATAAATTTGCCGAGTAGGGTTGTTCTACTCGCAAGAAACGGACAACTCCCACTAACTCATTCGGTTCAACGGAAGAAGCGATGGGAAAGAAAAAGAGGGCAGAAGCAGACGCTGAAACAGCAAGAGCGGAAAATGACCTCGAAGCAGAAGGCGATCTCGTTAATGGCGATTCTCCTTACATAAAGAAGACGAAGAAGAAGAAGAAGAAGAGCAGTAATAAGGAGAAAAGAAAAGAAAGAAACGAGAAAGAGAAAGACGAAAACAAAGCAAAGGAGGTACCTACAGTCAGCATAGCCGTTCCCGCCTCCATTATCGATAACGCCCAATCTCCCGAACTCGCTACCCGAGTATTACTAGAACTTTTCTATTATTGTGTTTTTTTTCTTTTATTGTTATGATAATTGTGGCTTCAACTTTTTAAATTTCTTTTGTTTTGGTGGCTTTTCGTTTTTCAGTTGGCAGGTCAGATTGCTCGTGCTTCTACCATATTTCGAATTGATGAGGTCTATTTCTTAATGTCCTTTTTTTAATAAAAAAAATCTTTTTGGTAAATTATGTCAAATTAGATTTTGGTAGCAAGGACGTAATTGTATTTTGATTATGGTAATGTTACAGTGTGTGTTCTGTATTTGTGGCCTCTGAACAGCTTTTGAACTGTTGGATTGAATGAGTATTCATTATGACTTTTGACCGGACGGCTGCCATTATGCGTGCATGGCTTGCTTGCTTGTGCACTGATATGTGAAAAATGCTTGAGAGATGGAGAGACAATAGTGTTTGCTGATTGTTATGCAAACAGGTTGTGGTATTTGATAATAAAAGTGGTTCGGTGGATGAGGATCCTGCTGTTGTCACAACAGGCAGCGGTGATGAGAATGAAAGCAGCGCTGCTTTTCTTATAAGGATCCTAAGGTATCTGGAAACTCCACAGTATTTGAGGAAAGCACTCTTCCCTAGGCACAATAGCTTAAGATTTGTGGTGAGGAACCAACCTGTTTCTGACATTTTGTTATTTCATCTTCTCTCTTAGGCTAGATGTTACTGAACTACAAATTTACAATTACTTGTATCCTTTATCATTTCATTTTTGACAGGGAATATTGCCCCCACTTGATGCTCCACATCATCTGAGAAAGCATGAGTGGGCTCCCTTTCGGGAAGGCAAGCTTTTATTGTTTTATTCCTCAAAATGATTGTCTGTTCGCTTCCCCCCCCCTCTTTGTTTTTCCCCAAATCACAGTAATGATATAGCATGGTCTTTGGGATGCATTATGAAATTTTACACTAAACTTGTCCAACGTTCATCATGTAATCTTGAAATCAATTGTCATGCAAATCCATTTCTAATGCTTCTGGATTCTTTTTGCATGGATTTTACTTGAATTTGTGTTTATTCGTCTTTAGGTCAGCCTTTTGATACCTTCTGACGAACTTATAGGTGTCACACTGAAGGAAAAGGCTCCAAAAGCTGGGGGTACACTAGTTGATGTGGGTTTGACTAAGGTGATGTGCATTGAAGTTTTTTAATTTGTGGTCAATACCGTTTCTTGTGCTGAATTAGCAAAAACAGTTGCTGAGGATAAACAACTTAATAATTACTGAGGACAAGTGCTTGCTGCTGTTTATCTCTCATTCCCCACACATTTCCAGATGATAAGATTTGCAGTGCATTGGCTATATAATCTTTCTTTTATCAAAATAAAGTCACTTTGTCTATCTATCAAAAGGTAGCAATGACAAGGACTAAAAGTTCGCATTATTCTGCTTTTTTCTATTGTAGACTCTGTGTTTGTTGGCAATTGGAGCTCAGATTTGCTCAAGGAGGTTTAAATTCTTCTAAGCTAGTAAAGACTAAGGAATGTATAAAATTTCTGGTGATTTGGAATATTCTAGATGTTGAGAAGTGTAGCCGGGCTGGCACCGTTTCTAATATATGTAATTGTGATTCCATATCATTATGCTTCTCCTCATTTGTTTCAACACGTGGAATGGTTCCTCCATTTTTACTCTATAGGCACCTTAGGTATATTCAATTTGGCTTTCAATTTGTTGGGTGTGAGAGCTTAATTTTCTTTTCTTCTTTTCCCTTCTATTTTTTCTCCAAGGTCAATGCATTTTATAATTTGCGGTATGTTTGCTTTGCACCTAATTTAAAAGTTTTTGTTTGCAGTTTAGATACAAAACAAATCTTCAGTAATTTGGTTTTTTACAAATATGCTAAATTATGCAGAATGTGAGCATTGATCAAATGCTTGATCCTGGAATAAGGGTAACTGTAGCTATGGGAACCAACCGCAATTTGGATGCTGGTAATGAATCTCTTTTTTGGGCAAAAGGCATTAGTTCTGCTTCTAGTTTGGGAGTTTAAAGTGATTAGTGTTCAATTAATTTCCATCAGCTAAAATTTGGCCTTAAATGTGGATTCCATGGTTCTTAGAATCAAGACATTTCCGTTTAACATATTGTTAGCCTTCTGTTACCACTAGTGTTACATATGTTGCAATATATGCTGCAACTTTGAATGTATGGCTTTACATTGCATGTTTGTTAGATTTGCAGCATCAAGTTGTATTATCATCCAAACCCAGGGAGGAAGCAGGAATGTATTGGGGCTATAGGGTGCGTTATGCTCCCAATATCAGTTCAGTGTTTAACAATTGCCCACACAAGGTATTGATACTTTCAACCTAAGAATTTTTTTTCCGTCTCTTTCTTGCAAGCAATATTCATTTTTCTGCTAACCATTTTTCAGAAGGTGTTTATCAAGATCTACAATATCATTTACAGGGTGGTTATGATTACTTGATTGGTACGTCAGAGCACGGTCAGGTTATCAACTCATCAGAGCTTTGTTTGCCAACTTTTAGGTACAATTTTTCTCTATGCTTGATCCTTATGGCAACTTCTTCTGGTTCTGGAGGAGATTCTTGTTTTCAGTGCTCTACATTTAACTTGGGGAACATTAACCTTTCTCGTTTTAATGTGAATTTACAACCCCTCTTAATTGAAGATGTAGCAAAGAGAAGAAAGACCTAGTAATTTTTCTAGTAAAGGACTCGTGGTTATACGAGTCTACCTTTTGTTGCCAGCTACCTAACTGAGAATATTCATGCTTAAATGAAGATCTAGATGGATGCCTCTGGCAATCAGTGAAGACAGGTAAGCATTCACATGCATGTGCGCACGCGTGCATGTAGAGAGGCATTCAAGGGACCATTGGCATGATGAAAAAAACTAACTGATGGACCTACCATGCACATGTATATAAAGCTGACTTGAATTTGTTCAATTTCTTTGTGGTGGGATGTGGTTGGAGTGCTCATGTTTCTTTGTTTTTTCTTTTTGGTCTGTGCAAGTTATGTCTTCTTCAATTGTTCAGGAGTGTGCACCTACATGTGTTTGATTTTAAGGCAGTGCTGGGCCTGTTATTCTTCAGGATTTTTTTGTAATGTCATTGACTGTATTTATGATTTTGTTAGGCATCTATTGATTGCATTTGGTGGACTTGCTGGCCTAGAAGAGAGTATTGAGGAAGACACTAACTTAAAGGTGCTACTTAGCGAAAATACATTGCCCTTATAAGAACTTACTCATTCTATCTCTGAATACTGATTTTCATTCAAGGGTAAAAATGCTGGAGAAGTATTTGATTTATACTTGAACACATGTCCACATCAAGGAAGTAGGACAATTCGGACTGAGGTTGTACTCTTCTGCTTACTTTCATGACTTTACCACTATGGAATGTACCGTTATTACTGTGCTTCTGTCTTTAAATGTTTCTTTTGCTAACAGGAAGCAATTTTCATATCACTTCAATATTTCCAAGAGCCCATCAACGTATCACTGCAGAGAATTCAACCTGGAGCTTAGTTTCATATCTGGACAAAAGCTTTGGCCACTCTGGTGTTGTTCCTCTGCTTGCCTTCCATACTCTCGTGATTCTCAGAGATGCTGGAGCTGGGAACTCAAGTTGAAAATCAGAATCAAATACTAGTCAAGTGAACAGTCAAGGATTTTCACAAACTGCATAGCATAAAGATTCAGTGATTTTTCCCTGTTATTTTAGCTATATTCTATAGCCTTTTTTCGTCCGGATATTCTTGAGAACTTTTAGGATTTGCAAGTTTTGGCAGTCCTTAGTTACGGGCTTTTTTTTTTTTTGTCATTAAGTTTTGTGGTATCCTTGGTGTATGTGGTCATTCATCCCCAAGTTTCCGCTCGGGACTTTAATCGCCATGAATGGCAGTTGTGCACTGAAAAACCCAACAAAAGAAAATTGGTTCTGTAAAAGAGGAAGAAGATTGGGTGCTGTGTTAGGAAGGAGATTTACCTGGATGGATGGCAATGAAAGAGAAGTCCTGAATTTTAGAGGGCCCAAGAAACTCGAATAGGAAGATAGCAAGAAAGTGTGGCTGTTACTTATGACCAAAAAATCTGAGCTTATAGAACAGTGTCCCATTGTTTGTGTTTTGTAAAGAAATTTTATTTTGAGTTTTTGAAAACTTTTTTTCTCCTTTCCTCACCAAACAAAAAAAAAAAAAAAAAAAAAAAAGGTATTATCAATGTCTCAGTAAACGTGGAAAAAATGATTTATTTTTTAATAATTTTTTTTAAAAAATGTTTTTAACGGATAAATTATTTTTCTGCAAACGAATGGATCTCTAATTGCAGATGTGTCTCTTTGGGCCACTCAAAAAGCCTCTGACCATTCAAGTCTGAAAGAAGGCGTGGAATAAAGACAAAAAGTAGTCCGAAGTTCGAAAATAGCTTTTTGAACTTCACATTGCTTTAGTGCAAATAGATCGAGAATCTCAAAGTACATTTGTGGCAAACAAAATAGCAAATTCCAATTCTTTAAAAGAAAGAAATATTGGAATTTTCTGACTTCGTAAAAGTTGCTTTCCTAGATTATTCACTATTAGAATTCCTTTGCAAACTATTAGTTGAATTATAATTATTAACTGGTAATATAGCCTAGAAGATGTCGGAAGTTTTTAAATTCTTTGAAAAAAGGGTAATAACTAGTAGTTAAAGGGTATTAATATGTATGTATGAAACAAAATTCTAATATTGATTCATAAGATAACTTTACCGTACAATTATATCCATCGCTACGTTTTTCACGCAACAGATTTTATAGAGTTGACTAAAGCCCCAACTAATCGGATTGATGAGTTTCGATTGGGAGTTCAATCGTATGGTGAACAAAAAATAGAGAGAGGATATGAATAAGAAAAGGTTTTGAGGGAGAGAAGACTGTATAAAGGTTTATGGAATTGAAGAATGACAACATGCCTACGGCAAGTGAGGAGACAAGATAGCTACGGCTCAGCCTCAGAGAAACACCTCTAATTGACGGCCTAATGAAAAATCCGTACACCATAGAGCGTAGAAAAACCAGAAACTTGAAGTTGTTGGAGCGGACACATGTTTACAAGGAACACCCGTAAGAAGGAGAGATCCACCTATGCCTAAAGAGTTCAACTGATTCTAGAGGACAGAACTCCTGTGGAAGATAAAATGACTGAACTTGACATGAACGACCCAGCGAGATCCAGTCCTCTTTACACTGGAGGATAATGTGAGGTCTATGAACCTACTCGTTGTCCTAGGCTGCCTGTGCAGATGGACCTGGGGCTTAGGAGTGGTCTTCATCGGCGCCCTATTAAGTTGCCTAGCATCAATGTAACCATCCCCATTTATGAAATGAACCTTTCAATGACTTCCGTAAAGGGCATAACTCTATTCTTCTTTGCTTCTTCATGTAACATTACACACTGACAAGAATGTAGCATTCTCATTATTAATTGCACTTTGGCTTTTCTATGGCTCCAAGGCCACCTCTGAATGGCTAATAGTCTTGTACATGGAAGTCAATGCCCCATCTTATGATCTACTTCTCAACATGAGGCATCCGAAGAATTCCAATTTCTCTTCCGTTTCCAACACATGAATTTCATTCGTCCTTCAATGTGTCCAGAAACCGAAGCTCTAAAAATAAGTGGAAATGGAGCTCATTCTCTCTTAGTCAATAAAATGCAGGCATTCATAAAAAGTTGAAAACATCACCCCCATGATTCGCAAAGCAAGAGCACCAACCCTCAGCAGAAATTGGAGATGCAACTATCATGCCAGTTATCACATTGAAATGAATTTGACAAAAAAAACAATCACTAGCAAAGCAAGATTAAGCTCTGAACCAAATAACTTCACTTAAAAAAAAATATTAGATTTCCAACCTCTGACTGCCTGATGCATCTAAAGATAACACGCCACATGCTTGATCAACTACCAGCTTTAAGCCTAGAGAATCAGACCAGCTCATCATCATGGTCAGAATCAGACCAGACCAGCCTAGAGAATTAGATTAGTTATGTCTTACTTGCTGACTTAGTAAAATTTTCATGGTCAAAAGCTCCATCTACTAGCAGCAAATTTATCTCAAAATCATGTTCTATAGGCGCATGGTGGACTAAGTTCATCTAATAAACTCTTTGAAGGACTACTAAACATGATAGTTCATACAAACACCATGTTGCGTTCTGGATGTTTCATGCCACTACTAAAACCCAATGCGTTATAAAAACCAAACACAAAGCAAATGAAGATCGATTAAAAGAAGCATCGACCTATTAATTCCAGATTTTGGTCATCATGGAAGAACTAGAACAATTCCACAAGAAACTTCCAATAATTCATAGTACATAACATAAGGATTAAGGCACTTCTTTAAAGCAAATAACAAAGTTATCAAATTCAACATCAAAACAATCCAACCAGAAAGCAAACTGGGCGAAACCACACCTGAAGAATTTTCAATTGAGCAAAGCCCACAAGCAGATTCCCCAGAACCCATATCAATTATCACCCTCACATAAAAAGGGAAGAAATTCATAGCAAACTAAAAAAATAAATCAAATTAAAATAAGACAAACAAACAAAGAATGAGTATAAAAAACAAAAACTTGCCCATAATTCAAAACTCAATCCGTAGCCAAACTCGAATGCATATTAGTAGAAGTAATAATAGCAATCCATCTAAGATCCAACAAAATTTAAGCCATAAATATAAAAGTGTCCCCAAAAAATAAAAATAAAAAAAGAAGTAAAATTCCTCTTCAACGGTAAGATTTTTGGAACCTAGCCCTGGCGCCACGGCCACCAAACTTCTTGGGCTCGCACCTCCTGGGATCGGCGACGAGAAGAGTACGGTCGTACCTGACGAGAATGTCCTTGATCTCCTTCTTGCTCTGCTCGTCCACGTATTTCTGGTAAAACGCCACCAAAGCCTTTGCTATGCTCTGCCTGATCGCGTAGATCTGTGAGGTGTGGCCGCCGCCCTTGACACGGATCCTCATGTCCACTCCATTGAAGTGATGTCGTCCAAGGAGGAGGATCGGCTCCACGGCCTTGAAGCGTAGGATCTCGGGCTCCACCAGCTCGATTGGGCAGCCGTTGATCTTGATCAGGCCGCGGCCGCGCTTGCAGTACGTGACGGCTACCGCTGTCTTCTTGCGGCCGAAGCACTGCACGGATTCCACCGGCGCCGCCATGATTATGCTTTTGCCCAGAGGGTTTTTGCTAAGAGAGTAAAGCGGTTAAAAGTATCTGAGAGAGACGTTTAGGGTTTAGGGCTTTTTTTTTCGTTGGTGGGGGGGGGATGAGGTGGAATTGATGGTGTGATGCGACTGTGATTGGCGGCCTTGATGGATGGATTTGTTTCGGGTATCCAATTCCTGGGCCCATGGAATTGGAATTGAGAAGCCCAAATAAGGATTTTCCAATTAATTTCGTAAGCTAGTACCTCACAATTTTCTGAATTAGCAATTCCAATATAGCCAAAAAGAATAAAAATAATTTTTTGATAAATGAAAAATTTTATGTAAATTTGTGGTCAATTTAATAAATATTAAATTAAAAATATGAATATTTCTTATATAAAAAAATGAGGCATCAATTGGGGATAAATTGAGTGAATAGTTTTTGTTTTAATTTACTTGAATTTTTTTATTAAATCTTATAAATATTCTAATTAAGGGAGCCAACAAATTAAAATAGATGATGGGAGGATATGGAGAAAAAATGTTAGATTTATTTGCAAAATTTTGGTTCATAAATAATTAATCTATTCATGTTAACTCCTTTTCTTAACACTTATCAATTATTAGTATAATTATAAAATTAAAATTATAATACATATTATTTTCCTTTTTTTTCCTCAAATTTCCCTCTTTTTCAAAACAAAAAAAAAAAATTGACTTTTTTTTTTTTCCTCAGGCCACCATTCCCCAAACATAAGCTGGATGGAAAATTTCTTCTCATTTTTCTTCCTCTTATTTTTCTCTCTCCTACTTTGTGTTGAAACAAATGCTTCACTTATGATAATAATTTTAGATGGCACAAAAAATATAAAATAGACCATTGGTCTGAGACACATCTATATAATAAAAAAGTAATTACAGGAATATAAAAGTAATAGATCTAATATAATTAATAAAATAATAAAATTTTAATTTTCTCTAATTTCATTAATTTCTGTTTTTCTCTTCTTCTTTTTTAAATTCTTAAATTTGAAAAAAAAAATATTCATTATTATTTTTATGCATACAAGTTAAGATTAGTTATTGTGGTCCTAATTTAATTTTTATTTATCACCATCACAAATTTAATTTTCTTATGTCATCAGCGCCAAGTTTGTCAGTCTTTTTGGACCAGTCTGATGGGGGGGGAAAAAAATCAACAGAAAAGGGCAAAAAATAAGGAAAAGGATACGGCCACTTTTAAAACGAAGAAAAGAAAACAGAAAATTCATATTAAAATACACTGAACAACAGCATCCATGTTCCAAAACAATCCCCAATAATACAAACCATCGTTCGAAACGAAAAAGCAGACTGAAAGTGACACTTCAACACAAGGGGGGGTTGTCACTGACGGCGAAGAAATGAAGCCAAGCGCTTGATCAAAACCTTGGAACTCTCCTTCTCAGGTTCCAAAATATGGAACGCATGATCCTCACCCTTCACTTCAATCAGCTCCACGTCGCCTTTCCAGCCACTTTCTTTGATTGCATTATAGTACAAAACACCTCTGTCCCTCAGCAGAAGATGATCACGTTCCGCAACTTCAAGGAGCAACCTGGTACACCCAAATCCTGCCAGACTCGGCGCACCTGGAGCAAGTGGGTTGACCATCGGATTGTCAATACCACCAACCGCCGACGGGTAAAAGGTAACCCAAATCTTATATGGCAAATGGCTCTCGGGATCGCTCGTTGATTCTGATCCGATTTGATCTGAACCCCAGAAGTAAGGATGAGTGAGAAAGGCACCCAACAATCTGACACCACCAGGCAAGCTCTCACTCCCTGCCCTCATCCCGATATTGTGTCCTATATTGGCCCCCGCGCTATCGCCACCAATAAAGACTCGGCCAAAGTCACCGTGGTTTAGTATCCAGGGATCTTTGTCTTTGCCATTTCCGACGGAGTGTGATGCCACCCATTGAAGAGCAGCCCAGCTATCTTCAAAAGCGATGGGGAGAGGGTGCTCAGGAGCTAGCCTGTAGTCTACCGAGACAGCAACGACTTCAGCTTGAGAAACCAAGCTTTTTATGTATGAGGTTTCGACGGAGGAGAAGGCAGACTCGATGCAGAAGCCTCCGCCATGGAAGTAGACCAAGATAGGAATTTTCTTTTGTGGGTCAGTGAGTTTTGGGAGATACAGTCTGGCAGAGATGGGTGGATCTTGTGAAATGTTTACGTCTTTTGACGAGACACCAGTAACTGGGTCTTCAAGCGAGGGAGGCGCGACAGCAGATGAGCCACTTAATCGGTCGACGGACCCATCCTTGTAAACCCTGACTAAGGAAAGCAACTCATAGTCGATTTCCTTGCTTGTAGAATCCATGAGTATGGGAGCGAGTAGGAAGACGTCTCAACTGCTCCTTGGCTTTATTTAGTAGGAAGATGTATTATTGTTTTATTGCACAGAATTTTGACCAAATAGGAAGAAGTATAATAAATTTTATATATTATTTTTATTTATATTATTTAAAAAGAGAGAGAGAGAGAGAGAGAGTAGTGAAGTAGATGCTGCATGAAAGCCTAATGTCACTGCCACGCTGCATGCCTATTGGATTGGCATGCACCCCTTCTTGACCCTCTTTTTCCCTTCTGGAGAAAGATTATTTGATTGCATTGGCAACGCTTTTTCATGAATATCATCTGCCTTTTTTATGTTTTTCTTTCAGCATTCGTTTAGAGATAAATAACATACAGTAACTACCTACATTTTGTAGTTACTTACTATAGATCAAAAGTATTCTTTAGTCTTTTAAATGACACTTTAATAATTAAAATTTTAAATTTGTATTTGTATTTTAATTTTGAAAAAAAAAGAGTATACAATTTATGAAAATGAAAAGAAATATTTAATATATATATCTTCTTCTTTTTTAATTTTTTTTCCATGTATGTGTTGGATCAATCATCAAAACTTTAATCCTATGTATAAATCTTCAAATTTTTTGTCATAAAAAGAGATAAGTTACCATAAATAGTAGAAGAAGATAATGTAAATTAAATAATCTCTTTTATCTTCATATTCATACAAATCTTAAAAATTTAATCATAAATATGAATGCAAATTGTATAATTAACTCACAACTTTCGCCTACATAACGTTTATTGGAAAAATATGAATAAGTGATCAAGTGGGGACAGGGCCCCACTAACACGTTTCTTTGGAGATATTTTGGGGATATCATAAGCATTTTTCCAAAACACAAGGCCCCGTTTCTTTTGAAGGAAAATAAAGGGTGTTGACGTGATAAGGGGACACGCGTTCTGCTATGAGCCAGCCGTTGAAAAACAGATTGAGAGCAATGTGGTTCAGAACAGGATCGGAAATGAGAGGAGGATGGGACGGGTACGATGGCATTCACTGGATCGGCCGCAGAGGATGGATAGTGGGTGGATGGCATATTTGTAAATCAAATCGCAGGTTTATTGGTCAAAGAAAAGCAACATTATCCAAGCACCAGCCTTTTTCTCGCGGTGTTACGGTGGCAGTTGTCAGTTGGTAAAAGGAATCTCCTGTCTGCTTGCATCTGTCCAACCGAAAATGGCTATCCTCCTTGCTGAGACAAACATGGTCGTGACTATATAAACAGCCAACAAATGGTTGCAGCACTGTTGAAGTAATCTCTCAAATAAATTATAAATCATGACTTCTATTATAGAAATTTTCAATTTTAATTTAGAAAATGAGATACAGAGTTTATGATCTTATAAAAAAAAAGTTATAAAATATATAAGTTCAAATTTAATATCTCATATTGATATTCATCTTATCCAAAAAAAAAAAAAAATTGATATTTAGATACACAGTAAAAGAGTTTGAAATTTATAAATATTAAAATTAGGTATAAAGAGAATGTATTTAATTTTAATCATATTCAAATAGTAATTAAAATTAAACGTCAACATAACATATTTGGGATTTTTTTTAATTTAAAAAAAAAAAGGTTATAGAAGGTTAAAAAGAAAAAGAGCACACAACTGCACGTGGTGTTTTCACTTGGGCCCAAAATAGGGAAAAAATTTATAACTTTCGGCCCATTTTTGTGGCAGTCTGCTAGGGCCCAATAGTTTTGAGCTCCTTGCTGTTGGCTTTAAGCATTGGCCGGAGTCTCACTTTCTTAGAAATCTTTAGAGAAATTATGGCACCTGCTGCTCAAAGTGTGATGGGGAACTACTATGTGTAGCTGTGCAGGGGGGTTTGCTTATGTTGTCTTCATGTCACTTTCGTCTGGCCATTATCATTTCACGTTGTTTTCTATTGAAGGCATTTGGAAGACGACCGATTGACTGGCAACACCCCCATTCATCACTTGGAAATGGAAAGGGTCTCCGTCAATTGCAAGTCTTGATCGCACTAGAGAATACGCATGCCTCGTTCCCTTCCTGAATCGTTCTATGCCGTTGCTGCCATAGATTTCCCACATTCCGTTCAGCTAAATGAACAGACCCACCTGCCGAAATCTCTGCAGCGATGCTCCAAAGGTACGGTGTCTATTTGAAGCATTGGATTCTTGGCTCAATCAGTAAATGGTGTCCAATATTATCTTATCAGTTTTTTCAAAAAGACGAACAACCAAAAAAAAAAAAAACTGCCCCTCCCTGCATTTGATTTTGTTAAACTAATCCCTAAAGGGTTTTATAGGTTTCATTTGGTTTTGTTAGAAGGTAGAAATCAATATATATATATATATTATTTTATTTTTAAATTTCTGATCAGTATAAATCAATATCTTAAATTATCTTTCAGATTAACTGGGAAACCCCAAAATATAGTATTGACAAGACCTTGTCATTTTTTCTTGCAGCAAGTCCAGGAGAAGAGCATATGTAAGGTCCCAGTCCAAACAACAGTTGGAGGCCCATGCCCCAACTGTAAATATTATGTAAAATTTTTCGTTGTCATTGTTTTAAACGCTCTTTTTTATACGAAGAAAAATCTTAACATTGTGATTGATGAAGGTCCTTATTGTTAACCTCCGATATTGGTAACCCTTGTTGAATTGCAAAAGTAACAAGCAAAACTGCGTCTTTCAGCTTTTGCTGTTATCAATGGCCTTGAAGAATGCGAAAATTTACAGACTTCTGATATATTCGCAAGTATTAATGGACATTATCAGAAGTACAAGACAGAGCATTCTCATCTAACGACGTGCGTTAATAGTTTCAAGATGATTGATCAGATAGCTTCCGCTGATACTTCCACGTGGGGTCCCCCTGAATTTCAGGTCCTGCATCTTTGCATGTGGTATGACCCCTGACTTATAATTGGTTCTTACCCACGAGTTACAGAACTCTGTACTTCTAGCGATACAAAGAGAGAACAGATAGAGATTATTTTGTCAAACACCATCCGACATGAGAAATTGCCAGCACTTACGTTATATAACTCCTAAGATCCACGGTGATTAACATTAATCTAGACATAAAGTAGAGCAAACAGAAGCGATATTCAAGAATAAAAATGAAATAAAAGGACTGATCTAGGCACAAAGTAGATCAACAGTATTGCACAACTCCTAGTTACGGATCAAACAAACTCGATCAGCCACCATCTCATCATCCTCACCTCTCCAACCTCCCTTTCTTCAAGGGAAACAAAGGCTGCAATGCACTGCTCTTCACTTGTGTACAAATGGGCACATTTATCATTGGCCTTATCCTAATACTGGCTGATCTTGTCCTCTCTAATCCTTTCTTAATCCTCTTCACATGCTTCTCGCTGTTACCAGAACTTTCCTTGCCTTCTTCTGCAGTCGCATTGTCAGGAAGGGAGCTAGAAGAAGAGGAAGATGTTGAGGAAGAAGAAGACGGGGGTGAGAGAGAATAAGCACGTTGCTTCTTGAGCCTCAGCAATTCTCTCCATAAAACAGTGCATTTTGGTGGCCTTGGAGATGGGTCATCGTCAACAGACCAACTTATTCTAGGCTCTTCCTTGTTCGCCTCCTTCTCTACATTCACCTCTTCCTCTCGTTCCAGGCCATCAGTATGCTTAGTTTTGGGGTTGATTTTTTTAAGCTTCTCAGAATGCTGCATTTGCCAGAAAGGCAGCAACTTTCCTTCGAAGAAAAGCTCGTCCGCGGTTAACATGTTTTGGCTACTCATGTTGCTTGAGAGGAACTCAAATTCGGCATTTCTTGCTTTCTCTCGCTCCATTTCTTGGTCCCTTTCGGTCTGCAGTGGCTTTGGACTGATGGAAATGAAGTCCTTTTCATCAAGGAATTCTGCAGAGAAAGATATTCGGGGACTTGAAGGTTGATCGACCGATTTAGAGACCGTTTGAACAGTTTCCAGAGATGCCATTTTCTTTGCTTTTGTTCAAGAAGATGAGATGTGTGAAGTTGGCTATATAGACTATAGAGTGGAAGGTTTGTGGAAGAGAGGAGGATTTTTGTGATGTATAAAGGTGGGAGATTACTTGTTTTGTCTCGTGAATGTTTTGAACTCATTGTCTTTTTTTTTTTTTTTTTTAATTGTCTGTAAGTATTTGGACGGTGTGATTTTAAAAATCAGGTGGTCTATTAATCCAGAAATAAGTGACCTATTGCGCTGTTTAGAATATGGGGACAGCACGTGGACACCTTGGGGGGGCAGGACTTAGTTGCATGCACCTGTCTTTTGTAATCTTCTGTTTTTCTAAATCCCAATTTTAAATAAGCCATTTTCTCAAGTTTTTTTTTTTTTTTTTTTGTTATACTAAAAATATTTTGTTTGCATTTTCTTTTTTTACTTTTGCTTCTGAGTAGGCAGCTAAAAACCAAGGAAACAATAAAGCTACAGCTTCTCCCCATTCATTCATTTTGTTTAACTCCGCCCCAAGGCTCGACTAGGTTGAGTTGAATTGACTTTATATTTGTAATTGAAGCCTCCTACTTATATATTAACTAAAAGAATATGCTAAATTTTATAAAGAAAGCTTTGTGGTTATGCTTTAGTGCATCTAATAAGAGACAGGAAAGTGGGGAGAGGAAAATTAAAGCAAAGGTGATCTTTCAGCTGAGTGGGAAATGATAAATTAAACTTGGATCAGTTAAAAGAGCAAGAGTTTTTTTTTTTTTTTTTTTTTACTCTTTTGCATGAACATGGAGGGAGTCCTCCGCATGTGGTCACATGAGAGACCATTTGTATCGCCATGTGATAGCTGAATCAAAGATTCGAGATGCAGCTCTATGACCAAGTTACCCTCTGAAAGGGCTTGCCTTTACAAGTATAAAATGTTATTTTCCAAATCTGAGATGGGTTTTCTTGTCATGTGGAGAAGTTACAGATGGTGGTAGATATCATGCCCGATTTCTTGAAAAGCATGCATTAAGATTTGGAAACATCTAATTACATGCAGAAAGCTAATAAACATAGGAGTAATCTTTTGGGTATTATGACTTGCACTGTGATTTGAACTATTCACAAGCACATTATTTAAGGCATTCCATGGCCCTTCCTGTTCCATTATAGAGGAAGACAATAATGTTAAAGCTTAGGCGGAATGAATAAACAATAAAACCAAACATGTGATAAACAAACCAAGTTGAGATGCCCTATTCTTTTTTCTTTTTTCTTTTTTTTTTTCTGTTTGCTATCAACATCTTACTTTGATAATCGATACTACGATTGGTAACTGTTGCGGTTGTAGACAACGATAATAATTAACAGTAAAATTGACTACATAAATCGAGTTTATCTTTTAATGCGATGGACTAAATAATCGACTTCGAATGAATGGTATTAGATGCATTTTATATTTTAAGTAAGTCTCGTACTAATAATTTGAAATTTATTTTAAAAAATTTCCTCGTGGTAAAAATAATTACTTCATTTCATTGTACCGAAGACAGACTGAAATAAACTGGTGAAAAAATGTTTTTGGGCAAAGGGGACCACAAATTTTTTATGTTTTGACAATTTAAGGAGAAGAAGTGGACTGGACTGGAATAAAGGCAGTATGCAAATTTTTAATGGGAGGTCTGATTGACCAGGAAGGGCCTCCAGGGCAAGGCAATGTGCCCCCAAGTAGTGTCCAGGAAGTGGGGGACCAGAACCTATTCTTATTAAATAAGCATGCATCTAGTTCGTTTTCATGCGAGGCCTCGCTGTTGTGTGCAACATGTTTGTTTTTAGATGACATCATAATCCAGCCACCAGCCTTGCACGATGCAATGGCTGTTGCAGGCAGAGAGAGAGAGAGACAGAGAGAGAGAGAGAGAGAGAGAGAGAGAGAGGGGGGGTGGATGAATAATTTTGAATTTTGACCCTAAATTACATGCCAAATATATTATGTTAGAAGGTGAAGAAGATGGGGGTGGACAGTTGTCAGGAGGACAGAGAGATTCGATTGACGGGACAACATATAATTGTTATTGTTGTGCGACAGAGAAACGCAAAACAAATATCAAAGCATCGCAATATTAAGTATAATTATAAAAAAAATGATAATTATAATAAATTAATATTTTTTATACGTCTTTAAAATTTATTTTATTTATTATTTTTCCAATTTCATTCAATATTTGGTTGTTTTTTTTTTTTTGGGTGGGATGCTTCCCGAAATGCTACACTCCCAACATCTGCCCTTCAACCATTTGACAGGAGATGAGACGTCCGGCTGCCAAGATATCCTATCCTATTAGAGAGCTTAGATTCATTCCATCGGGATTTCCCACGTTGACAGAGTACTGTTGAAGGTATCCATAAAGTTTCGGTTTTCGGGGAGAAGGATTAAGTTTTCAACAAATCCTACACCTAAGTATTAAGCTTAGACTAAAATCAATTTATATATCTGACAGTATAACTAAAGGTAAATGCAAGGCGGAAGTTGCAAGGTGCAGACCAAAGTCCACCATCACACATTGGTCTGTCGAAGCATCTCTCATGGTTTTTCTCGTCAGAAATCCACATCTATAATTTCTAAGCTTAAGACTTTGAAGGAGTGGTCCCTCAACCACGTCTTAGGATGCTGTCTTGGAATGGCACTGCAGCAAGCTAGCACCAACCAAATATTTGATTCTCGTAACAAACAAAAGCTGTCTTTTACAGCTAACAAACTGGACAAGCCACCTTTACTTGCATCCCAATAACATTCATTGTAAACAAAGATTCACTTACCGCATCCCAATCTTATGATCTGGCTTGACCACAGACTTTGTGCTCAAGAGGTCAGAGGGAAAAGCATGGCCACTTGATTCAAGATAGATGTTTAAAGCCTTTGATAAGCAAGAAAAGAGATCCCACCCTATATCAAAACATGTATGCGATGCCAACGAGGAAAACCAGAAAGAGCAGTAGTTTCAGGAAGAAAAGAAAATTAAAATTTTATCTTTCGAATCTCATCTAATCATTTAAATTTTGAAATATAATATTAAAAAATTTTATAATTATTTTTATATTTAATTATATATTTTTAATTTATTTATATTCTAGATCCAAGTAAATTTAAGCTCTCACTTGAAGGGACATATTGAAGAAGGGCAAAAAGGTTCCCCTGAGAAAGATGATTTTGCAGAAAATAAACAGTCCCCAGAAAACAGGGCAGTACAAAACTATTACAAGGAAGGTAAGAATTTAAAAAGAACCACGTATTTGAAACCACATAATATACCCATTATTAGGCAATTCCAATCGGCACAATATACGAAGCCTTATGCTCATTACCACGAGAGGCTTAGAACGAATGGGCCAGAAGAATGGGAACGACCCAAAGAAGGTAAGGACCCAAAGGGACCGTAAAATCCTTCCGGAGACGTATCCTGTCCATCTGCACACAAAAAGCAAATTTCTCTCTGAAAGGTTTCTGACCCGAAAAATCACTTCAACAATCAAATTTAAGCAAATCCAACTGAGGAAACTTTAAATGACTGCTGGGTTTTTAAAAATAGAAAGAAGAAGAAGAAAGTAAGGGAGGTGACAATTTGACCCACTTGGCAACCGAGCTATTGAATGAGAAAGAAATTCCATTTCCAACATAAAATATATTATGCCGTTTTTTTTTAGTTATATATATATATATATGGGAAAATTACCTTCTGTCATTTTTATTTAATTTTTTTTTCAAAAAATTAACTATCTAAATACTATTAAATTTAAATAACTTTCTATCATATTTATTTACAAGTTCTATTGTACACCTTAAGGCTAACGAGCAGGTCACAGAATCTCCAAATTAAATTGCTAACGATATTTATTCGCGGGTGACATAAAGATATGTAGTTCTGGTGTCTCTCAGCGCCCATGCCTTAAAATAAAAAGCTGCCTTTTGCTATTTTTCTGGTCTTTTTGCCAGAAGACACGTGAAAAATCTCAGCGAGAATTATAAAAAAAAAAAAAAAGGAGGGACCCACTCATTTGCAGCAGCATTTGCAGGTAACCTGTTCAATGATGATTTGTGGAGATCCAAACAGTTAGATGGGTACATTAAACACCAGTTCCAAGGCTACAGGTTCTATCTCCATCACTTTTAGCTAATCAAGTTGAAAAGGAATCATCGTCGTTGCTTATGCCCTTAACAGCAGAGGCAATTCAAACTTAACATCGATCTGTTTGGGTATTGGTTGGTGGCATGAATTTGCATCGTTCATGTTGTTCAACATGTCAACTCAATGAGGTCTTCGGTGCCGATGTATATAATCGTCAATCCTCAAATACCACTAAATAATTGTATATAACTACACTTTATAGAGGATTTTTGGAAGCATTTTGTTTTGAAACACGTGATGTGCACATCAACTTATCGATGCATGTTAGCAAAGATGGACTCGTCAGTTTCCGTTGGAGGCCCTTGAGTATTGTATTAAATAGCATAGTGAGAGACGACCTCAGAATGTGCAACATTGGCGTAACACATATTTGTCAGTGGGGAGTTGAAAAAAAAAACAAAAACAAAATCCTATTTCTATGACGATTAAAATGGTATTATCATTCCACTTAATTTAATTACATGCATGAGGATAAGTACATCTTTATTTTTTTTTTCTTTTCTTTTTTTCATTCATTTGAGTAAAATGGGAGACAGATATGGTATACCCTTAAAATTTAAGTAACTCAAGATGGTATTGGCCATAATAAATTAGTTAGATGGTAATAAATTTTAGTTTAGGAGTCATTCTTAAAAGCAAAAAATACATGAGGCTCTTGAAGGCACCTAGTTCAATTGAAGTCCCACTAATAATGTGTCCATCTGCCATATGATCATGGTCATTAATATTAAAGTCTATTAGTAGCCATCCATGATCATCCTCAAAAGCACGGTAGCTTTTAGCATTATATTGTAAAGGGTCAACTCATCACAAAAAGGTCCCATTTCATCGATTAATCATAACCGAGCTAGCTAGGGTGGACCACAAGTTTATCAGCTGATGATCTGTCTATTTTATCCGTTTCTGATTTCTCGTGTTGAAGAATACCGTGCGGTTAAAACGTATAGCGTCTACAAAATCATACATATATATATATATATATATATATATATATATATATATATATATATGTATATAGAATTTTCTTTTCTTTTCAACACAATCTCATACCTTATTTTGTGACTTTTGGGGATGGACCAATTAAAGAATATATGTGATTAACTACGTGAAAGATGTTTATTACTGGTCGTTCGTTGTCCTTGAGAAAATAAGAAACATGTCTCCAAGAAAATCAAGGCCAATCGTACCTTTTTTGTTGGTAACGTGGTTTACACGTAGGGACATATGAATAAATTTGAATGCCCATTTCTTGTACGATCTGCATGAGAATATAACTTAAAGTTACTTTATCAAGCTCTATAAACATGTTATCAAATGTTAGTGTGTTTTAGAATTATTAAAAATGGAAACATACGGCTATATGATGAACTGATGAAATTGTATAAAATAAAGAAAAATTAAGTGGACAGCGTACAACATGCATGCACCGGAAATATTATTAAATAAAATGACGCAAATTGTGCAAGCATCATTCCACTTCATAACATTAGTTGAAATTTGGAATATTTTTATTGTCGATCAAAAAGGAAAATCTCCACTCAAGTCTCTGGTCAGAAGGCAATCAAAGACTTCAAAAATATCCATGCCAAGTCCTCTACAGTGGCATGTGTTTTGCTCGCAAGCTTTGTGGCAAGGCGTTTATCTGACTTGAAAAAGCTTGGATTGAAAAAAAAAACTTTAGATTTTTTTTTTAATTTTTTTTTTATAAGGGAGAGTGATTACGTCTAACATCTAAGTTTATACTTGGATCATGACCACTACACACGGTAGGAGGTATTAATTCTGCTAATAACCTAATTTTGTGCTATTAATTTCCCTAAACCAGGCATAACAGGCCCTTGAGTAATTGGAAATTTTGAATTTTGGTTATTTATTTTCATTTAGTTGAAGGTTGCTTATTTTCTTGTAATTCAAATTTGAATTTGAACTTATAAAATAAGAAAGAAAATATTGCTGCTGCTGCAACGATAGGTGTTATAAATGCACCGTCTTGTCCGATCAGAGATTCCGGAGGTCCGGATGCATCATTTGTTATAAATGCACGTGGTCAGTTTAGAAACCAAAATTAATTTTCTTTCTTCTTCTTCTTCTTCTTCTTTTTCTTTTTTAATCTCACGGTAAAATCTTCTTCTTCTTCTTCTTCTTCTTCTTCTTCTTCTTTTTGTTTTTTTTTTTGTGTTCGATAGTAAAATATTTTCTTAATAAAAGAAATATTGGTCAAAAAAAAAAACAGTGATAAGAATAGAGAAATATAAAAATAGCTTGATAATGATAATAAATCAATAGGCAACAGAGTCAACAGGCCCGAAAATGCCGAACACCAGTCTGGACAAAACAAAACAAGAAAGAAATGGAGAAAATGGGAGGGAGGGAAACAAGGTAAAAACAAAACCTAAAAAAGAGACTTCAGATTCCATCCTAATTGTTAAACTTCAAGTTTTCATGCCAAATCTGAGAAAAATCTGAACAAGATTAACACAATTATACATCCATCTCCTTGTGGTGACGACTACAGAAGAACCCCCCTTTAGCCAAAATTTAAACAAATTCACTCAGATTAATTAGTTTCTCACTTCTCATCAGAAAAAAAAAAAAGAAAAAGAAAAGAAAACCTCAAAAACATTAAATTTCCTTACTGGTGATAGTCGTCTTGTTTTGCATCAAGGAGTTCTTGCAATGCGCAATTGCACCTTGGATTGCACTCTGCAGCTCCTCCATGGATGATGTATCTGCATAGTACATGCCACCGCCATGAACTCTACTTGTACCAGAACCCATTAAACCATTATTGGAAAGAACACCGGAGTGGCTTGGTGATGATCGCATCGAAGACGGGCAGCTTGAAATGCAGCTTCTCCTTCTTGGGTATCTCAAATTTCCAGAGAAAGAGTTAGAAATTGACGAAAATCCTCCATTGCTTTCTTTTCTGACATTTTTCTGAACCGAGGTAACTTCGGAGTCCTTTAGCACAGATCTCTCTGGTTTCTGTGGAAAAATGGCCTGTGCACCTCCTATCTTCTGTTGATGTTTCTGGGATAGTTTCTCATACAGTGGCCTCACCTTTTTCAAATATTTCCCTATGACCTCTCTTGCAGTGGAGCTCATCTTTCTCACTGAGGATGATGATGAAGAGCCGGACACGCCATCATCTTCTCGATTACTCTTGGGTTCCTTCTTGAACACAGAAGAGAATCTCGGTAAAGAGAAGTACTTGCTGCTCTTCTTGATCTGGGTATTGAAATGAACATGGCTGCCTTGATGACAATTAAGCCGCTTGAACCCATCGTCTTCGGTGACCGAGCTGGGTCTTGACGAGTCACACTCAGTACCACCGAGCAAAACACGATCGCTGGCAAAGGACGAGGTAGACTCGTTGGATGAGGAGCTGCCGGTGGAGTCACGGGAGGCAGAGGTGTCGGAGGAGGAGGAAGCGGCGCTCGAAGATGCCAGGAGAAGAGTGCGGACCATAGAGATGCGAGGAGAGAGATGGAGGGGCAAGAGCTGGCCCTTGTAGAAGAGCTCGTCTGCCGGACATAGAGCTGCGGAGGATTGGCGAGGAGAGATGGAGATTGTGAACTCGAAGTCAGAGGAAGAGGACGAAGAGAAAGAATGGGACGGCGATGATGGTAGAGTTTGTGATGATCTTGAACCTTTCTCTCTCCTCTTTCCCATATCCTAATCAAATTTTTTTGTGATCCAACTTCAATACACAAACACAAGGAGCGAGAGAGAGAGAGAGAGAGAGGGATATCAGTTGGTTATGGAGTTTTGTTTGATCTCAGTTTGTGCCTTTGTGGGTGGGGGTGAGTATGAAAAACAAGGGCCGCCATCGATATTGTTGAGTGTGTGGTCCTCGTTAAGGTGTACTGTTGTACGCTATTTAACTGGTTGGATATCTAGTTCCTGGATCTGGGTAAAACTAATGGAGGGTTCACATGGGAGTTTGCTCTGTCTCTTTCTCCGCGTTCCTCTCTCTTCCTGCTGCACTGTGCCTGGGTCAGTGTGACATATATATGCGCTGTGAATCGTGATTGCTTGCAGTAAGGGTCACGTGCTTTAAACGTGAAAGGTGGAGTTGGATCATGGGTGACTGCGTGAGTAAAGGCCTCTAATCTACCGGCTTTGGTCAATGTTGACACTTGTAATCAAACCGTAATTAAGGGTGCATTTTCTTCTTCTTCTTTTTTTCGTTCGTATTCCAATGATTTCGGTTCCCTCCTACAGGCGGTGTGGGAATTATCGGATCGCATGTTCCACGCCAACTTGACCATTCTTGTTCCCATGTTTGAATAATTTGGTCTCAAATTTCTCTAAGCATCACAACGTGAAAAAATTGTACAATTGCAGGCTATATACTTGATAACAACTAAAGCCTGTTGCTATTTAGTTAGAAGCCAGTCACGATTGATTACTATGAATCTATATACTTCATGAGAGAAGTTTAATTCCTCCTATGGATTACACTCCAATTTTTTATTTTTTATCCTCAAAATTCACTATTGAAACAAATTTTGTATAATAATTAAGTAATCAAATGGGGATTGCCTTAGTTCACCTGATGAAGATCTCTAGCTTTGACTGAGGTATCTAAACATTACTTATCAGAAAAATTTAGATCGCATTGATGTGTGCCCCATAACTCGTTATGCATTTTCTTCCTTATTACCATTAGCAGGATGCCAGCATCTCTCTCTCGAGGAAAATAATTAAGCGATGCCATGTGAGAAAGAAGCCACGGTAAGCATTCATCGCATTTGAATGTAAAATAATAAAGAAAGCTCGAATTGCATTTTCCAAAGCACGGGGTTTACCATATTTGATTATTGTTTCCATGGTGCGGAGATGGGGTTCCACCCAGAAGAAAAATAACTTTTACGAATCCCCAAACCCGTGCAAGAAGCTATGCATAAGCTGGCAGGTTCACGATAATGAATTAATCTGCTGCAATATGAAATAACTATCGCTAAGAAAAACAGCCTCATTCTTTTTTGTGTGAACCCCCAAACTATAACAAACAAAATTGCGTGCAATGTAAAAACTTTTCGGATGTGCCCAGAAAAATAATGCAACATAAAATGTTATTTTTTTTTTTTCAAAATTAATCTAAGTTATTATTACTGTTTTTTTTTAAAAGGAGGTGTATTTTTATTTATTGTAAAATTAGATTCAACTTATGAGATTTCAAGTCACGATATGAGACACCATAATGGTTGTGTCTAAATCTCATTTTCTTCAACGTCGTCCTTCCATAAGAGCGCCTTTCTTTTGCAAAATAGAGAAGAAGATTTACACGTCAGATGTGCTGAAAAAACTCGTGGGCCTCATTTCAAATCCAAGGGATTCGAGACAACTGAGCTAAGCTAGGATCATGATTACAACCTTGAAGATTACACTTATTGGGAGAAATGCTTACAACTATCTTACACAAAACAAAAGTTAGTTTAGTTTATGAGAGCATGGAATATTGCAATCTTGTCACGAAAAATTGTACTTTCATAATATGTAACGGATTGATTTTCCAACTCAACTCACTGAAAAAAGCACATCCCATAGACGACGAAGAGGAAGTAACCAACCATTCTCACAATTACTTATGTCCACGACACGTGTTTAGCCTACCAACTTGCAGTTTTAGCCCCCCACCAAAACTGAAAATTCTTGACTGATGGGATGTGGGTTAGGCGATTCTATGGATTCTTACTGTGGGGTCAACTTCTATGGCCGTATTCAGGTCTAATTTACCGAGCACTTGGCCCAGCAATGATACTTGGACGCTCCATCACGTACGTAACTGCAGAGCAATTAATTATTCTTTATATATATATATATATATATATATATATATATATATATAATTATTAAACAAGAGCAATAAATTACTCTGTGAATTGATGAATTTGTATTTTATGTACTTTCAATTATTAAATTATATACTTATATAAGCTTTGGCCACCTAAAAAATAATAAAAAAGAGGAAATAAAGTTGGTTTATTTATTTATTTTTTCTGATTAATATATTTTATTCAGCCAATACGATGACTTTTAACTAAAGTTAACAAATTCTAGCTAAAAAAATAGCTATTTTTATTAAATTATGAGGTATTTTTTTATTTACCTTTTTTGTTTTTTAAATAAGGGTTTCATTAAACCTCGTGCTATAAAAGAAGCAGTAATCCAAACCTATCCTATAAATTCCTCAGACGATTTCTTCCGAGTGTTGTCTTTTGCCTCTCTTTCTTACGATTTCTCTTACTTCTCTTAAAGTTTAAAGTTTTAAACCCCTAACCTCTATAATCTCAAACCTCCGTTACGCCTTTGAGGAAGGAAAAAAAAAAAAAGAAAAAAGGAAAAGAATTAACAAAAAAAAAAAAAAAAAAAAAGAAAAAGAATTAACAAAAAAAAAAAAAAAAAAAAAGAAAAAAGGAAAAGAATTAACAAAAAAAAAAAAAAGAGACGCTCGTTTCTAGTTTCGATCTTAACCTCCATCGCGGAGTTTTCAGACCTAATCTGTGCTTCCAGGCTCGTTCCGTTTTTCTTTTTTATTTTTTTTTTCTTTTCTTTTCTTTTCCTTCAAAAAATGGGTTTATTTATTTATTTATTTTTCTGTTCGATTTTGTCTTTGATGAAAGCTGACGCGAATGGTTAAGATAATTGATATATATGTTTATTGGTTTGATATCTTGATTCTTGTTACAAGAAATTTGAAAGTTGAATTTGGCACAAAGATAGGTGTCTTCTTTTATCTGTTGTTTGATTTTAAAAAATATATATATTTTTTCCCTAAAAGATGTGGGTTAATTTGATAGGAATTCTTTTGGCGAAATTAAATGGTATATCAGAGATGGATTAAGCTTGTTAGTTAGGTTCGGTTGTGTTGGTCTGTTATGTAGAAGGCCAATTTTGAATGATGAGCCTTAGAGTGAAGAAAAATGGTTGAGCTGAATTTTATTTATTTTAATTTTTATATATATATATAAATAAAATATTAATTACTGGGATTGTATCTTGATTTTGCTCTTGATTATTGTTAAATTCGTTGATGGCTAATTGGACTTAAGTGACTAATTAATTTTGCGAAGCAGAAGTGGGGGCATCTACTTTGATCTCTGGTGCTAGTTGTAGACCTCATTAAACGAAGAATTCGCTGCTCCTTATTATATGCTGGCTTATCTAATAATCTTTCCTCTGATTATTTATCCTGCCTGGCACAGAAAATTGTGGTTTCTTTTCCTCTGTTTTTGGCAAGTGAATTTCCAAAAGTTGTTCATATAAACATATGAATTAAAGGTAAACGTTTAGAAGACTCAAGAAGAGCTGCCTGTCTCACTTTATATGCAGTACCATTTCAACTTGTTTGCTGAAATTCTTTTTGCCTTATTTGCTAAATTGGTTTTTTATGTGCTAATTTGATAGGAAAATGTCCTTTGCTCGGAATTATTGGTCACAAGGTGGCACACTGCATGATGAGCGTTGGTCCTCTTTTAACAAAAATAACAGGAACAGGGGCATGAATATGAACAAGAACTGCAACTATATCCATAATTGCAATCACAGTAATTTGTTTGAATTCTCTGGCAGACACAGAGAACACATTAATAATGGTTCTGGTTATGTTAACTGTCCAAGTGGGGAACCGCCTTCAAAAAGGAGAAAATTTAATGCTGGTACTTGGAAAGACAGTGGGAGATACTTTCCAAAGCCCAGCATGTATGAAATTGCTGCTCCATCAACTTACTATAATTCGAGCATTCCTCCTATTAGAGGCAATGCATTTAATGCCGGTACTTGGGAAGACCAAGGGAGATACTATATGCAGCCCAACACATATGAAAGTGCTGCTCCATTAACCTACAATAATTCAATAATTCATCCTAGTAGAGGCAATGCAGAGCCCTCTACATCTAACAGTAACAAACGTGGCCATTCAAAATTGGAAGAAGACGGACCTGTTTTCATGTCAAGGGATGAAATTGAGAAGTACTCACCGTCAAGAAAAGATGGGATAGATGCATTACATGAAACCCATTTGCGATACTCTTATTGTGCCTTCATTCAGAATCTTGGGATGCGGCTTGAGTTGTAAGTGATCCATCTCAAATGAGTTTCCTTATCATATTGTTCCTACTAACCTCTTTTAGTTTTTGTTTTTGGCAGAATGGTCATGTTTTAACTGAATTAAATTTTAGATTATTGTCAGTTCTCCTCTCCCCGCCTCCCAAATTTCCCAATTTGTTTCATATAATTGATGAGCTACATTACTTCTTGCAGGCCTCAAACCACTATTGGCACTGCCATGGTTTTGTGCCACCGGTTTTTTCTTCGACGATCCCATGCATGCCATGACAGATATGTAAGATGCAAAACATGGTACTTAGTTCTCATTTGTATTTTTGGAAGCTCATAGAAGGATAATTTATGCAGACACAATAAGTTTATAGCGTGTGATTTAGAGCCCGAGTAGTTCATTTTGAATTGTTCCAGGATACTGCCAAGGTGATGATTTCTAGGAATAGGGATATTTGTTACCTATTTAGGACTTACCTCGAGAAGATGGGCATACTACTGTTAGAAGCTTGGCATGCTCTTGTTGCATTGGACATGCTTAATTGCAGGGACCTTTTGGCTGATCATCCACTCCCCCATGTGTGACTCTTGGACATTCTCTAGATATAGAAAATAATTTTTCCTCAGTAAGTGCCTTGTTTTTAAGTCTGTTTATTCCATGCTGTATGTCCAATTGTTGTTCTGATCATGTAGAGGTAGACAGTCTTTCTCATATGTTAATTTTCCTGGTTTCATGTGATGAAATAACTCACATAATATTTTCCATTATGCCATGAATACTTTCTGCTCCAAGCCAAACTGGCGTAGTCTTGCCTACAGCAGCTGTTTTGATTATGATGGTCTGCCTTTAATTGCAGTTAACTGCTACCGCTGCCCTTTTTCTTGCTGCAAAGTCTGAGGAGACACCACGTCCTCTCAATAATGTGTTGAGAGTATCTTCAGAGATTTTCCATAAGCAGGATGTTGCTTATTTGATGTACCTGCTCCCTGTTGTGAGTATCGTGCCTCATTTCTTCTTATCTATTCTGCATGAAGAAAATTCAACTGATTCTGTTTATCTTTCCTTGTACCATTTAAAATAGATGGAAAAAAAGCTTGCACACTGCCCAATTATCTCAAAAGTGGAATTCTATTTTCTGGGATTTTCTTTTTGATGGATATTTTTTAGGGTATTTTTACTGCCTAAGTTTATGTATAAAATGGATTGTCTTTTGATAAATGAAATGATAAAAATTAACTATTACGTAACTTGTCTTTTTGAAAATCATTTGTGGTAATTTGAGCATTTTGGACATTATGGCCAAAAGTTCATTTTTGTTTCATTGTGTGGCGTGGTAGCATAAAAATTTGGTTCTATGTCTCAAAAAATATTGTGGGGGCTTGAGGTTTCCATTTTGTGACTCGAAATGACTTGTTTTAAACAGGATTGGTTTGAGCAGTACTGGGAGCGAGTGATTGAAGCTGAGCAAATGATACTGACAACTCTAAATTTTGAACTCAGCGTTCAACATCCATATGATCCTCTCACATCTGTCCTTGGAAAATTAGGACTTTCACAAACTGTGTTGGTGAATCTGGCACTAAACTTGGTCAGTGAAGGGTAAGCATATTACTTCAATATGTTTTGTTTGAGTCTTATAGTCCTACAGGTTCTGCTCAGTTTAATCACGTAATTTGGTGACTCTTGGATGAACTTCTGTCTCATAATGCTTTCAATTCCTCTCCTCAGGAAATAGTTTGATTTAGGCTATCCTGTTTTAAGTATGTGAAGTTCTTCAACTACTATCACTAATGACAAGATTTAGAATTTAGCTAGCAGTCTTGCAGCAATATTGGACTGCATGTGTTTGCAGTCTTGCAGCGATGTTGGTCTGCAGTTGTCTGTTACTTTGGCTGGTGTGTTCTTTAATCTCAACAGATTAGTTGGTTTGCTGGACGTTTACGGTTTAGGGAGTTAGATAATGTGGGATTCCCAGTCTTGTTCTGTTGGTCCATAACTGTGTGCCAGTCACTGCTTGAGTCAGTTTTTTCTTCTTTTGAGCAACTACCATGCATGGTTGGTCTGGCATGGGATATTGATTCTTTTGGCATGACATATAATTGCAGGGTCTGTACAAAGATTAGAGTGCTGGTCTGTATGATTTTGTTATCTGGCAGATTATATGGTGTACATGGAAAGTTTTAGGTACCTCTGAAGTTGAACTGCCAATGTGTTGTGGATCAAATTACTGCACCTCCACAAACTTGACATAATTTGTATAAGAGATGGTCTCACATCCTGCAGAACCTTTGTCTTTTGTCTAATGTGCACTTCATTTCATGTTTTTGTTTGGGACCTAATAGTATGTCTGGTTTCTGCCAATTCATGCTGACTTGGAGGAAACCTACTGGCTTGTCAAGGATTTTAAATGTCTTATAGGGCTATACTGACTTGAAGAAAAGCATAAATGATAGTTGCAACTGGTTTTTAATGGGTCTATACTCACAATTGGTTGTAAAACCATTTTGGAAAACCAGAATCACCTTTCAAGTTGTTTATAGGATATCTGCAATATTTTTTAAAAATGGTGGTTTGCGGTTTTAAGATTTTTGTTAAAAAAATATGGTGGTTTTTGTCATCCTTTCATTTGTTGTTTGTCCTTTTCCAAATGAAAATTCAAACATAGCATGTGAGCATCAACCGGTCGTGTGGCATGTTAGGGTTGACCATGATTTTTGATATTTGATCTCAAATACTAACCAATTTATCTCTAAGTTTGGCAGACCAACAATCATCCCTTATGTTTAGATGCTAAACCATGCTGAGTGTTTCAGCATAGACTGTACGCTAACCAAAACGGTAAGAAAGTATTGGGGAAACCTAAGCAATATAGAATGCATATGCAACATGCCTTTAAACAAATATGACAGGTAATTTTGGTATTAATCTTAATGATGATACTATTACTATTATTATTATTAGGAGGTCACCTTATTTTTCTGTCTAGTATTATAGTAGATACCATATATAATGTCTTATGTTAACCCTCAGTTGTTAACCTTATGGCCATCTCCATCCCTTAAAGGTGCTTGGGGGAAGGAGAGGCTCTCTTTGCTCATCTCTCATTGTTACCTCATCAATGACAAAGGGTGTGGCTATATATTATTTTACACTCTAGGCAGACCGGCAGAGACAAAGTAAGACAATATTTCCTAGATCTCCTCTAAGAAGACTCATGATATGTAGCCCAATGTTATCTTTCCTTTGTCTAATTGGTAAGAGACCTGAGTTAATGAAGCATGGGAATCATATTGTAATTGGCTATCATAATGCCTGAGACCTGTTTCGTTCTCCCCTTCCCATGGTTTTTTCCCCTTAGTTTTTTCAGTCTGCCATTTCTTGTTCACATCTCTTTTTTGGACACTGGCAAATATGGAAGGTAAAGAAAAGTTTGGAGGTTAGGCTTAAGAAGTAAAGTAAAAAGAGAAATAGACCTCTCTCGTGTGTTTAATGTAAGTTGACTATATCATTGGTAAGGATCTGAAGTGGGGATTGGGATGGCGGCAATGTATAGTACCTGATCTAACTACATTTTTCAACCCACCACATATGCACTGCTGTTGTCAAGCATTTTATCAGTCCTCCTTACTCCATCCCCTGAGTTCATGATTCAAGCATCTTCTGACATGCTTTTCCTGATAAAACTTTTTAAAAATTATCAATAGAATTTATCCCACTCACAACTATGTTTTTATTTTCATTTTCTATTTTTTAGAACTTTCAAATATCAGTATGGTTTCATGTGCATAAACTATCTGAAGATATGCTTATACTTGTGGATTATTAATGTTTCCTGTAGCTTTATCTCATATCTCCCAAAGGATTTGAGATGGCAGTATCCTATATAATTGGGGTAAAATGCTTCGTGGGCATTAATGCATGTGCTTTGACAAGTCTCTTTGGATAAAGTTGTTGAGCAGATGATGCAGATTTGTGCTCATACAAGTTCAGTTTTTTGAGTTGTGCAACTAGTTTTTGTTTGTTTTGTTATTGAATTGTGTGTTACTGGAGTTAAAGGGCCCCTGCATCAGAATCGGGCCTGGGAGTTGACATGTTATTAGATGAAAATAACATAATCGATATTGTATGGTACTGTGTCAACAATCCTGCAGAGATTCCTACAAAATTTTCTTCCTAAGTTGCTGCTTTTTTGGTTGGTAAGATGAAAATGATCTCTTTTTTTTTTTTTCGCTTGAATTTAATGTTTGATTACTATTTTCTAGCTTTTAGCTTTACTATTTTATGATTGATATTGTCAAGAATTGCCACTGATGTGGTTTTTATCAATCGGTCAATAAATGTACTCTGCATGAAACCTGGCCTACTCATATATTGCATGCGAAGCTGCTTGGTAGCATATGCTGAGCAATTGTATTTTGGTAACAATTGTTATTTTTTGGATGCAGGCTTCGAAGTTCTCTGTGGCTACAGTTTAAACCCCATCACATTGCTGCTGGTGCTGCTTACCTTGCTGCCAGGTTCCTAAATTTGAATCTTGCATTTTACCAGAATGTTTGGCAGGAGTTTCGGACAACACCATCAATTGTACAAGGTAAGATGTCATGTGAGCATTGTTTTGCTTAATCTTTTGGTTGAGATAACCAAAGAATCTTGCTCATTTTCTGAATCTTAAGATGGTTGTAAACAACCTCTCTCGATAGTCCAGAATCAAGAATTTGATTATTCTTTTTCTGAAACTTATTGTAGATTTAAGACTCAGAGAATGTCACACACTTGTGCACTTGCACACACACCCATACACACACACAGGGGATTGAGTGACTCGGGGCTTAGGATGATTTGAAGCTCTCCATATTTGAGATCAATTTGAACTTTGTGGCTAAATTGTGGTACATAATTAAGTAGACCATTTAACTTATCCCCAATTTGACTTGAATGGTAGTTCATTTATTGTGTTCTTGCACCAGTAGGTGCCTTTTGTTGTTTCCTTTTACCAAATTTTATGCTCTACGTTGAACATTTTTCTTTTGGGCCTTGGTTGGCCTCTAATTTTTGTCATTTTGACTATTGTGCAGAAGTTGCACAGCAGCTGATCGAGCTTTTCTTGTAAGACACCAGAATGAACGCGGTAGGCTTCAGGTTGACGATGCCGATTGCTCTCGTGGGAATATACTATAAGCAAATCAGGTTGTGTTTACTAACGGTATCAAATAGTCATTCATTGCTAAAAGTCTTTTTGGGTGGGAGGAAGTTTAAACAAGACGATCAAATATCGGCTCTTAAATTCAATGCCTTCCCACCCTTCTCTCTCTCTTTCTTTCTTTCCTTTTTTTTTTTTTAAATATTTTTTACAGTTGATTATTTGGTTAGTATTTACCATTCTAACCGCAATATTTGCGTGCACAGACGAATGATTATACATGAGAGTTTGGCCACTTTCTTTTATTTAAATATTCAAAATGACTAGTTATTCATTTTCAGTAATTAGTTTCAAAGTGTGTTTCTCATAATTTAGAAATTAAAAGTGAAAATTAAATGGGAAAAATTTCCGACACAATGTCTGACAAATGCTGTGGAGAAGGTTGACTGTTTTGTGAATCCTTTTTTGGTATCAAATAAAGTAATAATTTAACTTATTTTTACGTCATAAATAGATGGCTTTTGATAAGTTCGTTGAGATTAATATTAACTTATCAATATCAGTCGATTGAAGAACTTAACTGAGAAACAATTTCAGTCCGAGGAATGTGTGTGGGACTGATGGAAAGCCAGCGATCTTATCACACTTCGCATTGCATTTGCTAAATCGTGCGCGTTCTAACAAAGAAATAACCGATAAGTCAAAAATGTCATATAAACTACCTTTAAAAAGCAAAATCTTGAAATTTTCTGGATAACATTCCATAGTTTCTGGCCAATAAGAGGCGCGACAATCAGAATTTTTCAACAAAGCCAGCAGCAGCCAACGGGCAAATTGATTGCGTCAGGTCCAGGTGTGAGGATGAGGATGAGGATTAATTTTCAAACCTGATATTCTGGAAAGATGGAATAAAGGTATTCAAAGTATAGTTATCACTTCTTACAAGCTACAGATCATTACCATAGAAATCCCAGTTGCCAAATGCCAATGTCAATACAATTTCTCTTCTTACTAATTTCATTTATGCAGAGAAAGGAATATGACATCTGTGTGAATATCCAACTCAACATTATGGTATTATATTACTATTTAAACGTTATTTTTGCTTAAATTTCTGAATTTCAATTGTATATTTATATAAAATGCAGGAGAAATACCATTTTCCAAACTTATAAGATTTATCACGTAAACTACTTTTCTTATGATTATTATTATTATTATTATTATTATTTATTAATACAATACTTCTTTTCTATAAAGATTAGCCGAAGCTGACCAGTGGAAATGTTCAAAACCATGAATGATAAGGACAAATAGTTATTTAAAAATATGCGGGTGTAAGATTGACTAAAATTATCTTTTAATAAAGAGAAAATCTTAAACCCTGCACTTTTTGGAAAGCGCATAAATATGGGTATTCGGCTGTAGCCTTCCAATGATTTTATGCAGTATTTTTTTTATATTAATTTGAGTTTAAATTTTCTTATCATTAAACACTGAATTGTATTTTTAATTTATAAATTTATTAATATTAAAATTAAACAAAAAGTACTCATGTGAATTTATACTTATGATGTATATTTTTTTAATATATATATATATATATATATATATATATTTTAGATTAAAAAAAAGAAGAAGCTAATATAACAACATTCCATACATGGAAATGCCTTCGTTTGTTGTTTGTGTGTGTGTGTGTGTGTGTGTTTCAATCATTTCATCGTTTGTCCGGTATTGTACGCTAAAAATATAATAATAAATAAACTAAGAGAAAAGTTAACAAGATTTACTCCAAGGCGCATATGGTAGGTGTTGAAAAGAGAGGACTTAATTAGAGAAATAAATAAAATCTGGAAGGAAAAAAAGAAAGGAATGATGAGTAAAGATTGATCTTCTCTATCAATCATCGTCATACAAGAGCGAGCCCGTTGTTTATCCTCGTCTTCTCTGCCCACAAAAGAAACAAGCATTCCCGGGAAACAAACAGAAAGCGCAAAGTGCATTAGTTGTTTCAGACCTTTCCTTTACTTTCGATCAAAAATTCCAACGGTATGGACTCAACTGCCACAGCTCAGGCTCAACGCCGCCTCAAAGCCATCAACGACCACCTCATCGCCGCTGGCGACTCCCCTTCTCCCCTGCGCTGCAATCCCACCGCCGGCGAGTTCTTCTTTGGTACTTTTCTGTCTGTGCGTTAAATGTATGGGCGGCCTTTTCTTTTGTGCTCGCAAAATAAAAAAAAATTGGCGACCTTTTGAAGCGCTGGGCTCTTTGCCTCTTTATGTCTCTCTCTCTCTCTCTCTCTGTTTTTTTTTTTTAAATTTTATTTTATAATAGTCTTTTGATAAATTGGAAACGGAATTACAGATAGATTCCTTAAAGTTGCTTCCTTTTCTATTCTTAAAGAAAGTATTATCTTAATCTTTAGATTTAATGATTGGTCGGGTTCTCCTTTGTGAAGGGTCAGTTATTGTCTTTTTTTTTAGGGCGGGGGGTCTTGGAAGGAGAGGTCAGAGCTCCGCCGGGGGGCTGGGGTGGGTGAGGGGTGGCCAGGGTTCGAACCCCGCCAGGGCAATAGGCAATAGTTATTGTCTTGTCCTATTAGCTTAAGAAGGCAGAAAAGTATTCCTTTTACGCGTGTTGTTATAGGGAAGTTTTTTCTTTTTTTTTTTAACTGTTGCCTTCTATTTCTTCAGTGAACCAACCAAATATTAGTTATTAGGACCACCGATATCTGTTATCTTGCCAAGTTTATATCTTGTAGTTTTGTAGCAGATACATATTAGGAACTTTGGTCTTAACATTGTTTAATCCGACTCTCTGCCTGACTCCATATATGGCTAAAATGCTAGCCATTAATGCTAATATGGGATGATACTCTTCCCTATTTTTTTTTTAAAAAAAAAAGAAAATTAGTGCATTTGGGTTTTGGTTTGTTTTCTTGGGAATCCGTGGTATCATTTGTTCAATGATTGAGTTATTAGCTATTCTTTGTCTCCATTTTCTGATGCAATGTAAATTATATTTGGGTTCCTAGAGGGACTTTTAATGTCAACTTCATCAGGATGTAATTTTTTCAGTGGTTACAAATGATGGGTATGTGCCATAGAAAAATTGAAGGACAGGCATGTCAGTCTTTATTGGGAAACAACCAACAATATCAACAAGGAAAAATGGAAAATTGTGGGGAATGGAAAGAGTAGAATGCTTGTTAAACTTCACTTTATAGTTATTTCTTTCCCAATGTTTAAATATGGATTGTGGTTAACTACCTTTATTTGCAAGTCTCAACGTAACTTGTGGGGTTGCCTTTTTCAAGATTTGTAGTATATAAGGTCATGTTTGTTGACTTTGTTGTTGTTTCAAGGGTAAAACCTCTACTATTCACTCCCTCTATCCCTTTTGAAATAACTGTGGAAAAAAAAACATAAAAAAATAATCAAAAAATTTTCTGACAAGGTCTGGGACTGGGGTTTGTCTGAAAGATTAAAAGTGGAATGAAATTGAGAATTTTTGTCTAACGTTAAGGAGTAGAAAACACATGGAAAGGAGGGCGCATGAGGGGTTGATGGTTTGTCTATTAATGGAAATGATTTGCTATAAATTGGAAGGAGGCTTTATTAAAACATAGGAGGGGGGGCTTTATTGAAACATAGCACCATTTGGTTTTTTTCTTGAATTTTCTTTGCAGTCGCAATGGTCAAACATCCATTGACTGTTTTTCTTTCGAGGAATGAAAGAGTTCTAGCGTTTTCAGAATTTTGCATATGGTTTTGTTACTTCCTTAAACTTGAGATATGAGTAGCAGCCCAGTTGTGCAATCATATTAACACGAACTATCTTTGGAACTTGACTCCTATTGTCGTTTTTAAGGAAACTGCAAGACACATGCTGTTTTGCTGTGGTAATTTCTTCAGCACCCACAAAAATATATCTGTCAGTCAATGTGGTTTAGTTGGTTGGTTGGTTGCCTGCTGTTCTGTTTGTGCATGTTTTGTTTGTTTTCATGTGATCATATGTTGATATTGTTGGTATGACATTACATATTGAGCAGAGCAGGGGTACAGTGTTATTCTTCCAGAGAAATTGCAGAATGGGAAGTGGAATGTATACAGGTAGGTACATGCAGGCATCCTTAGGATATCTTGGCATTGTTGTTGAATTTTGTTGATTCATCTTTGAACTCTTAGTTATTTTTAATGAAAGGTCTGCTCGCTCTCCCTTGAAGCTCGTGAGTAGATTTCCTGATCATCCTGAAATTGGTACCTTGCACGATAATTTTGTGTAAGAATTCATCATTTACCTTTTGGAACTGGTTTCCTTAAGTTCCATTTGAACCATCTTTTGCTATCTTTCTCATTAGATGTTTAGCTTCTAATGTTTCTCTTTAATTTTGTGATTGTAGTCACTCAGTTGATACTTTCCGAGACTACAAGTATCTAGGCACAAGAGTTAGGGTTGACGGAACTGTTGGAGAGTAAGTTTCCCCATATGCCAAATGAAGCTCATAAGTTGTTGGCGTTGCATCATCCATTTGCATTGACTTCCCTCAGGTACAAGTGGATAACATATGGAGAAGCAGATACTGCACGAACAGCACTGGGTTCTGGCCTAAAGTATCATGGAATAACAAAGGTAAATAACCCGGCTACTGGATCAATTTGACCTTCTTGGATTTGGTTCTATCCCTTATTTCTATTTTGTGCCATGAAGGAAATTAATTTAGTTCTTCTCATCCACCCTTGACATTTGATTATTATTGTGTGGTTTATGGCAGGGATCTTGTGTTGGTCTTTATTTTATCAACAGACCAGAGTGGCTCATTGTTGATCATGCCTGCTCTGCATACTCTTACATATCTGTTCCTTTATATGACACTCTTGGTTTGTTAAGAGTTTAACAGTAATTCCCTTTGATTTTTGCCAATGGCTATAGATATCCAAAGTAACAGGATTTTTTCCCAATATGCAGGTCCAGATGCTGTCAAGTATATTGTTAATCATGCTGCTGTGCAGGCTATATTTTGTGTGCCTCAGACATTGAGCTTGGTGAGTTGAAATTGTTCCCTTCTTAGAGGTAGACAAAAGATTCTATCTCAAGTGTTGGAGGTGGTAATCTTTGAATTATCTGTTTTTATTTTGAAAAGTAATATGAAAATTTAGTGTAGTTTTCATTATAAAAATTGATTGCAATTATGGTGTGAACAACTTATATTGAAAATCTTCTGTGAGATTCAGGGACTTGTTCATGCAGAGGAACTTTAGAACTACATGCCTTGGTTTCTCGTGGGATCATATTTTGTGCTTGGTTTTTTCCCCCCCTCATAATATGCCCTTCAATCTTGTATTTTGAGCTTAAATGATTATATTATCCTACATTTTTTTTAATGTTATGTGATTCTGAACTTCACATGTGTATTAGAGTATCCCTTTTCTCCTTTGGAGCAGTTTTTTCCAAAATAATTTGTCTATTGCTGCATGCACTTAAGCCCTTCAGCAACTTATTATTATCCTTGCAATGTAAACATGTTAAACAGTTGCTTGCATGACAGGTCACTTTTAATTGCCATTTTATTTCACCCTTTCTTTCTTTGAACCTGTGGAATTGAATTCTGAAGCTTTTGCGGTACTAATCCTTTCTACATTTACATTTGCAGTTGTTGAGTTTCTTATCTGAGATTCCAACAGTTCATCTAATTGTGGTATGAAACCCTTCTGATCTGTTTTAAGTTACATTAGTTGAAAAGGACTTGGGGGTTATTCTCCACTTGTAAATATGAAAATACAGAATAGAACACCAAATTAGGTCCTAAACATGTTTTTACCCTATTAAACAGGTTGTTGGAGGCATCGATGATCAAATGCCATCTCTTCCATCATCAACTGGTGTTGAAGTTGTGTCATATTCCAAACTACTTAGTCAGGTATTTGGCTGTGTTTGTCTGCCACTTTGGCCTCAATGATATCAGTGACAAAAATATGATGCAACCTATTGTTATATAATGAACATTTTTATGGAGCTACATTATATTCAAAATTGGCACTGTCTTTGATGCCAATGTCTGTATGATCACTTTTAGAGCCTGATGAATGGGCAATTGAGGAAGGGTGCTTTTTAATGGCCATGTGAGCAAATTTATGTGTTTCAATGATGGCTTAACTGTCTTTCTTATTTAAGAGTCCCAAATGGATTTTTCTCAAGGATGAACAAAAACTAGTCCATGCCGCATTGTCGCTAACACAAGATGTGAATGGAATGTTTAGGGCCACAGTAACCTTCAGCCATTTTGTCCACCAAAACCTGAGGATGTCGCTACAATTTGCTACACAAGTGGGACAACTGGGACACCAAAGGTACAATTTTGCCCCTTTAATTTTAGTGTTATGACCCGGGGGGGTTTTACCGGAAACTCTTTTACTGCTTCTAGCTATTGAGAAGAATTTATCTTTGCATACTCTTTAGGGTGCTGTTTTGACCCATGGAAACTTGATTGCAAATGTCGCTGGATCAACTATTACTGTTAAATTCTACCCATCAGATGTGTGAGTATACTTCTGTCTGTGACAAATTTTTTTTTTTTCCAAATGCCATTGCTCTCTACTTATTTGTAATGAACTGTAGCTTTTCACTGGAATTTCCTGTTATTTTTCCAGGTACATATCATACCTGCCTCTTGCACACATTTATGAAAGAGTAAATCAGGTCATGACAGTGTACTTTGGAGTTGCAGTTGGATTCTACCAGGGGGTATTCAACTGAACTAAACATTATTTTTTCCTGTTATCTGGAGCCTGTACTGGGTTATACTCTGTTTTCATGAAACTACATAATTAGCAATATTATGGAAGATATTCAATTTGCACTGTGTTCTGTTCAAGTCCTGCAAAATTATAGGTAGACCAACCAAATATGCGTGGCTTTGAGGGACTGCTAGGTTTTGTAATTAATAAAGACAAAATATTTTTTTTTCTCAAATTTTGTTCCACTAGTGGTAATGTATTTTGTGATTAGTACTTTGTGTATGCCAGAAGCCAAAAAGAAACCTTATAGTAAAAGAAATTAGGGTACAAAATAATGTTGAGAGATGTAATTAACTTCTTTCACAGAAAAACTATTGTAATTGTGCATTATAAAGCATGCAAAAATAATGAAAAAATTATTTGCTTCTTAAACATTTATTTTTTAGTTTTGCTTATCATAGTCAGCGTTCAAAGGGCAAAGAACATATAAGTGAGCATTCTTATGAGGAATATAATCCAAAGGTTCACAGTGAAGAGGTCAAACTTTTTATTGTGGGTTTAATGTTGTTTTTCTGTTCTTCGATCAGTTGCTATTTTCTGTTAGAATAGTTTTATCCATCTCAACTTTTGGTGTTACTGTGATTTTCAATATACAATTACTCTGCCAGAATGAAGCACCCATATGTTACCCATGTCTGTGAAGTAGTTATGTATTTGCGCATTCTTGTATATTCTAAGGTTTGACTTTATTTGTGGGAGCTTTGAACACTATATTTGGATCTTCGGAGTGCAGGATAATATGAAACTAATGGATGACTTAGCCGCTTTAAGACCTACTATATTCTCCAGCGTTCCTCGGCTGTACAATAGGATATATTCTGGGTAAAGCTACTGCCTGTCAAAGCTGAATTTAACTCTTTCATAACTATTGAGTTCACATGATAATCATGAAAAATACCATGGTTTGTAGTATTACTAATGCTGTGAAGACATCTGGTGGGATAAGGGAGAGATTATTTAATGCTGCCTACAATGCTAAGAAGAGAGCATTATTGAATGGTATGTATAAGTATTGAAACAAATTATGTTATAGCCTAGGTTCCTTTAGGTCTCATGAATTTCTGTACTTAGATTATAAAGCTTCATTTGCTAGTGCTTTAATTCTGCAATTATTTGCTTTAGTGGATGCAAACGTTTAAAGTAACTCTAAAATGACTTAGGGTTCTGTGAGTTGGGGAATTCATTCATAAGCATAAAACATGTACTGCAGTAATGAACTATATAAAAATAACAATGCACAAATATAACTAGTACATAGTTTCTTGAATCTTTGCCTGTGAAGTTTGCTGGTTGATGCAGAAGAGATTTATGTTCATTGAACTCAAATAACACACTAACGGTATAACAAGGACACCATTCTTATATTTTTCCTATCTTTTTCTGTTTTGCGTGTTTGATTAACATATGGGTTACTGACAAAGGATAGTTTACCCATCCTCAGATTGCACCTTAACCTGAAATTGTGCTGGATTTAATCCCATGTTCCATATCTCAGTGCTGAGAAACTTAAAGTAAGCCATGCTAGGAAACTTTGATTAAATGAATTGCAGTAACTGAGCAGATTTCTCCAATATAGGTGGTGCCTTGAAGTTTTGGGACATGCTGTTTTATGTGTGACTTTGAGTTTTAGCAACAAGAAATGAACATACTTCTTAAATTATCAGTTGCCTCATGATTTCTGTTAAGAATGATGTTTATTTAAAAGTAACTTTGCTGCTGAGATGTTGCGGGCTTTGTATCTTGTTGTTGCAGGCAAGAATCCGTCTCCAATGTGGGACAGATTAGTGTTCAATAAGATAAGGGACAGACTAGGAGGACGAGTTCGTTTCATGACGTCGGGTGCTTCACCCTTGTCTCCTGATGTCTTAGAGTTTTTGAAGATGTAAGTTCATTGCTTTTAGAAAATTTAAGTATCATCTGGATAGTAGGATTTTTTTTCCCTTTATGATCTTGTTGTATTGACTGGGTTTGTTGGTGCTGGACAGCTGCTTTGGTGGGAATGTACTGGAAGGATACGGAATGACTGAAACTTCTTGTGTAATAAGTACCATGGATGGCAGTGACAACCAAATAGGCCATGTTGGCTCTCCTAATCCAGCCTGTGGTGAGTTATACACAAATGGTGCATATTCAAGACCTAACTTTTCTGTGATGTGTTCTGTTGCTTTGCAAGCAGTTTTTTTTTCCCTCTCTTTTTGTTCATTTGTGTCAGGATTTGAACCCTAGTTGTGGCAACTAGTAATTAATTGATCATTGTGCTTTCAGAAATAAAACTTGTAGATGTTCCGGAAATGAACTACACATCTGATGACCAACCCTATCCTCGAGGTGAAATCTGTGTAAGGGGTCCCACCGTTTTCCAAGGGTATCACAAAGATGAAGCACAGACGTAACCTCCTTGACTTTTGGTTTTCTTTTCTTATTTTGCTTGTCTCATCAGAGAGTAGTAGTCTAATACAATGATGTCATACAGGAGAGAAGTAATTGATGAAGACGGGTGGCTTCAAACTGGTGATATAGGATTATGGTTACCAGGAGGTCGTCTAAAGATCATTGATAGGTTAAATTACACCCCTGAATAATATGATATGGTTTATTAGATGATATCTTCTAAAGTCTGGTCATGGTTGTCAATTCAATTTTATGTTTCATATGGTTCTATCAACAATGGAAGCACTGTAGTTAATATTGCATCTGGAAAAGTTCATGATGTGGAGGTGGTCAGCTAGTTTATTATACTGGCTGCCATTAACACAATCACTTCTCTAGTTTTATGCAAAAGACAGTTCTGCTGCTACCAGCCTTTTAACTACCTTTGAGAAATATTGCAAAAATCTTTAATGTGATTTCCAAGCACTAGAGTTCAGATATTTGAAGTTCTTGTGGAAGCAAAAATCTTCCCTTTTTTACTGGACTGGGAAATTCACCAAGTTTCAGGATGCTTTTCCATACAGTACAGTACAGTACTTTAATAGCAGATTTTGTTAGTGCAGAAAGAAGAATATCTTTAAGCTTGCACAGGGAGAGTATATAGCTCCAGAGAAAATTGAGAATGTATATGCCAAATGCAAATATGTCTCTCAGTGCTTCGTGTATGGTAGGCTGACAAAATCTTACACTTCACCTCCCTCCCTCTCTCTCTCTCCGCTTCCTGATTCTTAGTGGCTTGTGTTGGTAGGGGACAGTTTGAATTCTTCTTTGGTAGCTATTGTATCAGTGGACATTGATGTGCTTAAAGCATGGGCAGCTTCTGAAGGCATTAAGGTCGTTATCTTTGTTTCCTTAGTTGATACTTCATGTGAGAGAATTGACTACCTTAGTGAATTATTGACTTCTAGTTGAATAGCTGTATTTTGCATCCCAAAATGTCTACCATGCTATCATAGTTGTTATTGTTCAGTTGTAAAGCGTTTCATAATCAAGAGTAATGAAACTGTTGGGCTTAGAAGCTTATCTGCATGAAAGGCTTTTCTCAAAGAGGAGAAGGACTGATTGTTTACAATGGAATGCTGGTCCAGTATCAATAATCTGTATAACTAATGTAACCTTGTGGATAATGAACATTTTCATCCTCTCCAAAAGTGAGATCTTAGATACAAAACCATTGTGATTTGAAAACAATTGGGAACCTAAATTTTCATACTGACTTTTGAATTGCTTTCTTATTCCTTGGTTTCTTTGAGCTGCTCTGCAGTAACCACGTGACTGGACTAACGTTGACATGGTGAAATCATCTTTGTATTGAAGGTTGCATGGTCAACTTATCACTGATAAATGGTTGTTAAACCACTATGTTACTAAATGGTTTGTGATGATGAATGGCTGCAGTATGCAAATTTGGAGCAACTGTGTAATGATCCAAGAGCAAGGTCAGCTGTTCTAGCAGACCTGGATGCTGTTGGAAGAGAAGCTCAGGTAATACGTGGTGTAATAACAGATCAGCCTCAGAGTTACACAGATTTTCATTTTGTTTTTCTTTTTATTTTCTTCTCTTTGAGCAATCTAATTGATCGAATGATTTTCCTGCAGCTGCGAGGTTTCGAATTTTCAAAAGCCGTAACTCTGGTGCTTGAGCCGTTTACATTGGAAAATGGTCTTCTGACTCCAACATTTAAGGTAAGCGCTCGGCTGAAAAAGACAAATCTCTAAGCAGGTTAGGTTGTAAATGAAAGTCTCAACCAGACTACTTCCATCCCTCTGTGTTTGAATCCATATTCAGATTAAGAGACCCCAAGCAAAAGCCTACTTTGAGAAGGCGATAGCGACCATGTATGCAGAGCTCTCCAAGACTGGATCTCTCCCGTAAGAGTGCATGGTGAAGTATATACCAAGGCAAGAAGAGGAGCATGGAGTGGAGGGAGCAGGCATTACATAGCACACCCTTAATTTGATAATAAAGATAATGTCAAAGATAGCATAAGCATTGTTCCTTATGTTGTTCCATTGTTTTTGTAGAATCCTATTGGACTTCTCAGCGTGCCTCTCCACTCGTTGACTCTCATACACTTGTAATCATGTGTTACCTTTATTTTATATATATATACGTAAGATAAAGGGTAACGGACATTGATCGAAACTTTTTTTTTTTTTTTATATTCAACAGGTGAGTGCATATTGAAATGTTTAGTCTAATAATGTGTTATATATTTTTGTATTTTATTTTTAAGGGAAATATAGTGTTATATCGACATTACTAGGATATATATATATATATATATATATATATATATATATATATATAAATTGAATCCCAACGGCGAGTCAAAGGGTCGGAAAGTTTGCGGACATTCTATTAAGGTGCACGTCACCCAACAAACCCGTCTCGGATCATCATCCTACGGGTAAACCCAAATCCTAACCGTACATCAAGAACTACATAACCATGCAAATGTAGCCTCGCCGTAGGAGAAAAAAAAAACCTCTTGACTATCTCGCGGGCTAGGGGCTACAGAAAGAAAAACAGAGACACAGAAAGAGATAGAAAAGAGTCGCCGGCGATTCTTCGTCCTCATAGTTAGCATTTCCTCCTCTCACTTTCTCGCGCTCTTTTCTTTTAATTTTGATTTTCGAAAATTAGGGTTTTAGATTACATATACAGAGAGAGAGAGAGAGAGAGAGAGAGAGGTCACCGTGGGGGGATCGACAATGTTTACGAATAATATACAAAACGGAATTGAGACGGCCAAGCAGGTGTGGTCTCGGATTCCGAACTCCGACGACGGCGAGCTCGACGGAGCTGCTCTCTTGGGCACCAGTAGTGCCAACGGTGTTGAGAGTCTTGACTACGAAGTGATTGAGAATTATGCGTATCGAGAGGAACAGGTTCGCGCTTTTCTCTTATTCTCTTGAACTTTGGTCAGTTCATTCCCTCTCCTCTGTAGCTTAACCGTTTGTTTTTTTGTTTTTTTGTTTTTTAAATTTTGCGGTCTTCTTATATCTGGGAATCGGGTTCTCAGGCTAATAGAGGGAAGCTCTATGTTGGATACTATGTGGCGGTGAAGTGGTTCTTTGCCTTGCTTATTGGCATTTGTAAGTTTGAATCCTTCAGTTTTAACGGTCATTTATCTTCAATGCACATAATTATCTTTCAGAATTTTGAAATGTTTTGAAGTCTGTTTATTTCTTTGTGTTTACTAATTTCAGGTACTGGTTTAGCTGCTGTTTTTATCAATATAGCGGTTGAGAACTTTGCCGGCTGGAAATTTGAACTATCATTTAACTTGATACAGAAGACCTATTTTGCTGGCATTGTATTATATGTACTTATTAACCTAGCCTTAGTCTTCTCGTCTGTATATATCGTCACCCAATTTGCTCCTGCAGCGGCAGGATCTGGTATTCCTGAAATTAAAGGTTATCTGAATGGTAAGCTAGGGTTCCTTGATTTGGGTTTCGTTTTTTTCAGTTTTTACTCTTCACTGGCCTTTTTTGGGCATCTTTTATACCCCAATTAATTGTTGTTAATGGGGCAGGGGTTGACATTCGTGGTATTCTGCTTGTTAGAACCTTATTTGGAAAGGTATGATGGCACTTTGAGACTTAAATCTTATGTTGGTGAGCTTTTTTGCTTTAATCTTCTTACAGCTTATTGTCCTCCTATAACTTGTAGATATTTGGAAGCATCGGTTCTGTGGGAGGTGGCCTTGCATTAGGCAAAGAAGGTCCCCTAGTTCATACTGGTGCTTGTATTGCCTCCTTGCTTGGGCAAGTAAGAACTCATTGCATGGATTTAGTTGTCCCATTCAAAGTTCACTTCTTTCGGCATCTTTTTGGCATTTTTCTGACAATCTAGCATTCTTTGAATTGTAGGGTGGCTCTACAAAATATCATCTAAGTTCCAGATGGCCTCAAGCTTTTAAAAGCGATCGTGATCGTCGTGATCTTGTGAGTGACTCACACTGCCTCAATTTTGCTGACTAAAGCTTGGGTTTGTTGTCAGTAGGAGCTCTTGTTTTTTATTTTTTTCTACGTGTCATTTGATTCTGTTGCTTTCTTGCTTGCCAAGTCATTTTGCACTACTTAAGGGCAAAGTAATTAGCTTCATGTTACCTTTTTTAAGTGCAATTATAGCAATTGTGATTCCTCAAGAAGTTGATTTGGTGTAACACTCATTATTTTATCTTTTCTTATGTCACAATATTTCTCTTGGGTTCCTACTGAAACATGATGTTGTAGCCATCATGCGTCATTCTAAGTGTGAATTCCTGTTTTTTCAATTCAATGTCATCCTAGAGCTTACTTTTGTTGCTTATTTTTGTGCTTCAGTCAATGCAATGGAATAATTGCTTCTAAATTATGTGATGATTTAAAAATTATCAGAAGACTTATTGGAATGTTCTTGATAGTGTTTATATTGGGGCTCTTGTTTATTATTTTTGTCTACGTGTCATTTGATTCTGTTGCTTTCTTGCTTGCCAAGTCATTTTGCACTGCTTAAGGGCAAAGTAATTAGCTTCATGTTACCTTTTTTGAGTGCAATTATAGCAATTGTGATTCCACAAGAAGTTGATTTGGTGTAACACATTATTTTTAGATTTTATTATGTCACAATAATTCTCTTTGGTTCCTATTGAAACATGATGTTGTAGCCATCATGGATCATTCTAAGTTTGAATTCCTGTTTTTTCAATTCAATGTCATCCTAGAGCGAGCTTTTGTTGCTTATTTTTGTTCTTGAGTCAATGCAATGGAATAATTGCTTATTGGAATGTTCTTGATAGTGTTTATATTGGGGCTAGGCCTATTATCTTTTTGACAACAATAAATGTTTTGCATCTAAGACATTACTTTTTTGATACCTAGGAGTGCCATATTATTTATAATTGTTCAAAAGTAGGTCCATCTTCAAGGTTCTACTTGCGGAATTTAGCACACAATTTAACTCTTATGTCTTTTTACCAAATAATGTGAGAATTTTCATCCTACTGATTTTCATGTTGAAAGGTGACCTGTGGGTGTGCAGCTGGAGTGGCCGCTGCTTTTAGAGCTCCAGTTGGTGGTGTGTTATTTGCATTAGAAGAGGTTACATCCTGGTAAGATGTGTTCTTTGCAATTATGCAGTTACATTTCTGGACTGAGAACAACAATAAATAATGGAAAAGAAGAAATTGACTTGTGTGTTGAAGTCATAGTGTATAGCATGGTATCTATATGTGCAAACATCATGCATCAATGTAACTCTGATGTGTAAAAGATGAATGCTAAGTTTATATGTTTCTTTTGGGCTCTTTAAGGTGGAGGAGTCAACTTATGTGGCGTGTCTTTTTTACTTCTGCTATCGTGGCGGTTGTGGTACGTGCTGCAATGGGATGGTGTAAGAGTGGAAACTGTGGGCATTTTGGCTCAGGTGGCTTCATAATATGGGACATATCAGGGTTATGATCTGATCTTTTATAAGCATATACTGTCTACTATACCTGGCACGCTCCAATAATATATTAATTAGTCTACCTGTTTTCTGGGACAGTGCACAGGAGGATTATTCTTTTAGGGAGTTACTTCCAATGGCAGTTATTGGGGTCATTGGCGGTCTACTTGGTAATCTCCCTTAGCCTGGTTTTCATGTTTGTTTGCAGAGTTCTATGCAATTTCTCTGTTGGTCTGATTCTCTTTATTTTCTTTCCTTATTTTAAAATATAATTTTACAGGTGCCTTATTTAATCAACTTACTCTTTATGTAACTTACTGGCGTCGTAACTATTTGCACAAGAAAGGGACCCGAGTTAAGGTAAACATTTGGGATAATCATGGATATGTTTTCTAGTAATGATGAAGATAACCTCTATCAGAAAAGAAGCTTGTGGAATTGACAGTGACCCTGGATGTGACTGAGGCAGCTTTATTATTATTATTATTTTAAAGCATGTTTTGGTTTTTTTTGCTTTTTTTTCAAGGCTTACGTCTTGTTTATGCATTGAGCACCTGCTCAAACTGTCACAAATTTTTACAGATTATTGAAGCGTGCCTCATCTCTGTGATAACATCAGTTATTTCATTTGGACTACCACTTCTAAGAAAATGCAGTTCATGCCCTGAAGCAGATCCTGACTCTGGCATTGAATGCCCAAGGCCTCCGGGAATGTATGGAAATTATGTAAATGTAAGACTGTTTATTGTGTGCCGAGGAAATTTGTTTTCTAATTGCTGTATGTACAACACATGAATCTATGAACGTGAAACTCCTTTTCTATTCCAAATTTGAATTTTTCCAGCACTAGTATATTTTGACCAGCACTTAATGATGCACAGGTAGTCAATATCAAATGACTTCACATTGATGTTCTGCCTGTGGTTTATATCCCGAAAATATGATTCGAGCAGTTCAACACTATCATATTCCAAAATATTTCCACATAAAACATAATTCTCATCTCTGAAGTTTAGCATTATACTCTCTATCCACTTTTTGGATGTAGTACTCTCCCATTCTTGTCTAACTTAATTTCATGTGCAGTTTTACTGTGGAAAGGACAGGGAATACAATGATCTTGCAACACTCTTCTTTAACACTCAGGTTTTATTAAAGTTCTTGAGGATTTCTCTTTCTTTAAATGATGATCTCCCCACAATTTTTTCCTATTACTTTCATGCCCTAACAGAATTTAATGTGTTGTTCCAGGATGATGCCATAAGGAATCTATTCAGTGCGAAGACTATCCACGAGTTCAGTGCCCAAAGTCTACTGACATTTCTGGTATGTCATTTTTTACTTGGTCATCATAAGTGAAGAGTTTCTATTTTGTATGAAATCTGTGATTAAAATGGTGTTCCTTGAATCCTGTGTGAGGCCTAAGCCTTCTTTTGTGATTACTTTTTGGCCTCAATTTCAGACTTGAGATGTGGCAGTCATTCCTTATTCATTTCTTGGTCTCTCTAATGTAACAGCTAACTGCCTAGACTGCATATTGGAGAAGAAGACTGACAATAGCTGTTTTGTTTGTTCTGGCTTGTCAGAATAGGGATATGTCAAGAAATAAATGCTTCTTTAGAGGAATAATGAATCAGAAATGGATAGAACTAGAAAGGACATAGATGTGTGAAAAGGTTCATGTTATCTAGCAACCTATTTTAAGTTCTTGAGGGGGTAGTTCACAAACATCTCCTCTGAACAGCTGATCTTGGGTTTCAACTTGTTTTCTTCTTTTCAAGTTGAGAGTTCTGAGGACAAAATTTATCCTTTTCTAATCCTTGCAATTCCCTGTTTTAAGTTCTATGAGCTTCACAAGCTTAAGCCTTTGTGTTGTATATGAGCTTTCATAATGGTGTCAAAGTCGGTGTTTTAGAATTTAAAACACTTCACAAAATCAAACTCTTGGTTGATTGAAATATGAACATGCATCTCCTTATTTAGTATTTTTATTTTTGTAGTTTATTCTTCTTAGATATATGATAATTTGTGCTGTGTTACTCTGAACACATATTGTGCAGTTTGGTTCATTCTTTTTCTTATTAGTTACGTATCTTCGCTTTATTATAATGATGTTATCTAAAATCGCAACATCTTGTGCACCACTTTGTTTCACTTAATGGAGCCTGTTGCCCTCTTTTTGTCAGGCATTTTAGTATTTCATCAAATTTAACCAAGAAAGATTTTGTGATCACTTCATTATGTCTGTATTGGATCAGATTTGTTTACATGATTGTTAATATACTCTTTTAAAATTGCTCTTGATTGAATCAATCATTTTTTGCTGTCCTTTATATTGTCTGCAGGTTATGTTTTATGCCTTGGCAGTGATTACATTTGGCTCAGCAGTTCCTGCTGGCCAGTTTGTTCCTGGCATAATGATAGGGTCAACTTATGGGCGCCTTGTTGGCGTGTTTGTTGTTAATTTTTACACGAAGCTCAACATTGAGGAGGGAACGTGAGTTTCTTGATTTATTTGCTGAAAATTTCAACCTTGCTGCTTATGACTCTTCAATCATTTGTACTCATCTTACTGTATGACCAAAAATTGTGTTTCCTGGTTAAATATTATGTGTGAACAGGGACATTTTTTTTTTCCCCTTTTAAAGGTTTCCCCTTTGTTTATTGATGGTGACTGTAAACCTTTATGTTGGTATCAAGGAGAAATTTTTGCATGGAGACCCTTGGTTTCTGCTTACTTAGTCTCCCTGATATTGCCTCACCATTTGGATGGTACTATGGAGTTCATTTTGTATTGATATTGGTGCCAATATGGGCATGCCAGCTCCAAGTTAACTTGGTATTAAGTTCACTCTGTGAGCATGAGTACTTGGTTAGGAAACAAATATAAGGTTTTGCCAATGTTACATCTGAAACTACCGGTTTCAACATGAAAAGGCTACCTAAAAAATCCATTCTAAAAGTGCTCTCTTTGTTTTATGTAGTCACATTGATTTCATTGCTCAATTTCCTTGATGTATGATATTATTGAGACATTTTTTGGATACCTATTCTTTTTTCTGAAATGTTCCATGTGCAAAATTTGATGGATTCCTGTAGATATGCTCTACTGGGAGCTGCTTCTTTTCTTGGGGGTTCAATGAGGATGACAGTCTCTCTTTGTGTTATTATGGTTGAGATCACAAACAACTTGAAACTTTTGCCTCTAATTATGCTTGTGCTCCTCATATCAAAGGTGAGCATTGAATTTCTTTTCATATTTCTTGATGGATGATGCTCTGTGAAATTGCTTGAATCTTTTTATGCTACAGGCTGTTGGTGATGCTTTTAATGAAGGTCTTTATGAAGAACAGGCGCGATTGCGAGGCATTCCATTACTAGAATCTAGACCCAAATATGAGATGAGAAAAATGACAGCAAAGGAAGCTTGTGGAAATCAGAAGGTGAATTTAATTTAAATGCCCTGCACTTTTAGCTACATTCTGATAACCATCTGCTTCAGATGCCTAGTTGTGCCTAACTGTGTTGGAATTTCAACCTTTATGTTACTACTCAAATTGATTTAGAAAATTTCTGATGAATGATCGTGCTTAAAACCCTAGTAGTTTGGCTGACTTATTCTTTCTTGGAGGCTTCCTTTACTGCCTTTGTGGGTTGATCTTAGTAAGATTTGGTGCACTGGCACATGTTTGTTGATTAAGCAAAAAAAATTGTGGTATTTTTTTTAGTAAATATCTTCTGCTGTTTAGATGTTTGGTTTTGATTTCTATATCATCATTTGGAGAGCTGATAACCTAGTTCCTGGAAATGTTTGTTCATTGGCTGTCTAGCTGAATGAGGAGTTCATTTTACACACAACAACAAAACTTCTTAAAACCACCATTGTAGGATTTTTATGGAGATGGGATCTGAATGTAACAAAATCATCATTTTAGATCCAGTCTCGAGTTTCATGTTGGATGAACTATTCGTACTGGAAATTACTATCAAGGGTGATTACATGAACCAGCCTGTACTTCAAAGATCCTCTTGTGACTGCCATCAATAGCATATGCCTGTGTGGCTTACATATGTGGCATTGATGTCATATTCTAGAACTAAGTAGCATGAAGAAGCTTTTTGTGAATGTGTGTGCACATGTATGGATGTTTTTTGGAAGGGGGGAGTGGGGAGGGGGGAGGGATACAAGAAGTACTAACATCTTCACATTTCTAATCAAATATAGGCCACAATCCTGGTTCACTGAGCCTTTTTTTGTTCAAATGTTTCTCTTTATTCTGTTCCTCTTTGCTGTATTGCTTGCCATTTTCAACATGTTGATTTCCTTGCTTTTTCTCCTTGAAGGTTGTTTCCTTCCCTCGCATTGTGAAGGTTGCAGATGTGGTTTCTATTTTGCAGAGCAACAAGCACAATGGTTTCCCTGTAAGATTCTATTTCTCCCTTCTGTATTGTCTCTTGGATTTATCTAGGATTTCTAAATCTTTTGTTTGGTGTTTTGCTTGCCTTAGGTGATTGATCACACAAGAAATGGCGAAACACTTGTAATTGGACTTGTTCTTCGAAGGTAATACATAATCACTAACCTCACTCTGTTACATGTTAGTTGATTATTTTAGAATTGAAAGCAGTATTTGATGGAACAAACTCACATTGCAGCCATTTACTAGTGCTTCTTCAGTCTAAGGTTGATTTTCAGCATTTTCCATTTCCGAATGATTCAACAGGAGGATCCAGACAAATGAGGTAACTCAAGGCATGAAAAGTTCTGATTGTTGTTCAGAGTATTAGGTTTAATTTAACCTTTCAATTTCACTTGGGCTCAACATTGTGGTCCCATTGACTGCAGGCACAATTCCAATGAATTTGTGAAGCCTGTTTCCAGTAAAGGAATTTCCATAGAGGATATTCATCTAAGTTCCAATGACTTGGAAATGTATATAGATCTTGCTTCATTCTTAAACCAGTCTCCATACCTGGTCCCTGAAGACATGTCTTTAACAAAGGTTACTTTCTTTGCCTGCCTCCTTCAATTTATGATGCATTTGCTGTCCATGAGATCACATTGGATTTTGATGGCCATGCAGGTATATAATCTGTTTCGCCAACTGGGATTGAGGCATGTATTTATTGTCCCTCGTGCCTCTCGAGTGATTGGCTTAATTACAAGAAAAGATCTGCTGATTGAGGTACTCTAGTTGCATTTGTTGGCTTTGTTTGTATCTGTCTGCTTGTCCCAACAGTGGCCTGATGGAAATGTAATGATTTGTGTTGTAAGACAATGAGGATTCTTCCACTGTGGAGCTTCGATCAACTGGCATAAGGTCTCTATGCTGCTTTCTTTGTGTTACCTTTGTTTAGCAGCATTAGACATGCATGAGAGTTCTTGAAATGAGTTCTTTTTGTCCTCACATCACCTTCATATGAAGTTCCTGTTGTCAAACAATTGCCTGAGCTTTTTCAATTTAGATTAGCACTGCTGAGGATTAAGTTGTGAACTTGGCACATTGGTTCAAATATACTATTTTATGAGTTTATGAAGCATAAAAGGAAAAATTGTCTCTTTCTAATTATGCCTATTATTTAATGACTTCCCACTACAAATAGAAAATAATAATAATAGTAATATTGCATTTGTAGTAAAATTTTCTAGGCATAATAGATATAGTGATGATGCACCTTAAGTATTTTCCTGAAGTAATGCTGTTTGTATGTTTCTGGAGGACTGAATTATTTTATTTTATTTTATTTGGTTTTGTCCTAATTTCGATCTCTTTCTCATTGACATGTGGTGGCAGAGCACATCGTGGGAATAATAGAATGTCCAATAGGAATGCAGACGTGGAGCGTCCACTTCTCAATGGTCTTCTTGGCCAAGATCGTGCAGGCGGCTGAAGTTGCTCAATCGCCTCTTTGGAATAGCAAGTGGTTGATGGTGCAGTCCACTCTCCGGGTGAAATCAAATTCTTTTCGCTTTGTCCAATTCTTTCCCTCACGTCAAATTCCTTAGGTTTAGGTTTAATCACTGCCCATTATTTGTTGGCCCCCTTATTATTAAGTAAGGTGGCATTAGCCCACGCCCCTGTAAACTATTGTTTGTCATAGCTGTAAGTAAGTAGAATGACTTCAAATGGAAACTTTACGGCACCGTTGTATTATTAGAATGGAAGATGGCAAAAGAAAACATTTACGAATCTCATGCGAAGGCCTCGCTTGGAGGGGTGGGGTCGGGCTGCGGCCCGTGGGCTCCTCTCGGGTAATTTTCAAAGAAGACAGGGTAGAAGAAAGAAAGTATGTGTGGTTTTTAGTCACATGCGTAAAACTGTCAGGACGTAACTCAGAGGCTCTCCTGAGCACACAAGGTCTGGCATTCAGTGTTTGTGTATTTCTGTTTCCGTGTTTTCAGCATTCTATTTTTGCCCTCCCAAATTTTTTCCTAAACTCCATCCTCAAATGGTGTCGCAGTCGGTGCTGCAAACTGTGAGGACATGAGGCCGAGGCTCTCCTGAGCACATGGCCTAGCATTCAGTGTTTGTGTATTTTCTCTTTGCCTGTTTTTAGCATTCTGCTTCTGCCCCCTCAAATTTATACATAAACGATGCCCACAAAGGCACAAGCACATCCTCTCTAGTTTTTCTTGCTTGTTCCCAGTCATTTTATTTCTTGTCAAGGCAAACATGCCGGCTGTAGTAGTGTCTAGCAATGGCGACGTGCAGGAATTCGAAGGCAGGATAACATTTACTGTCATGGTATGCGTGATTATTGGAGCTTTTGGTGGTTTAATGTTTGGCTATGACATTGGAGTTTCAGGTTTATGTCTAACCTTTGTTCATATGACCAGTTAATGGTTTTTGTTTTTTTTTTTTAATTCTCTATTAACCCTGGCACTGACGAACCAATTAGAAGACAAAAGGAGATTTCCATTGCGTCTAGGTTATATAACAAGGATAATTATATTTATGCCCCCGTAAAATGCTCTGCAAAGACTTAGGAAATTCATTCTCTTAAGTGTTACCATGGGGATTTCTTTTCACCTTTTTTATAAGGCATTGCATGTGCTTCCTGCCTTTAGATTAGTGACGCTCTTGTATTTTTTTTACCAATTTGGATTCCAGGCGGGGTTACATCCATGGACGACTTCTTGAAAAAGTTCTTCTATTCCGTGTGGGAAAGGAAACAACATATTCAAGAAAACAATTACTGCAAGTATGATAATCAAATGCTCCAACTGTTCACATCTTCCTTGTACATTGCTGCTCTCATAGCCAGCTTTTTCGCTTCTTCAACATGCTCGAAATTTGGCCGAAAGCCTACCATGCAGCTTGCCTCTCTTTTCTTCCTGGGGGGAGTTGCTTTAACAGCTGCGGCAGTAAACACCACGATGATCATCGTTGGTCGGATCCTTCTAGGTTGTGGTGTCGGATTTGCCAACCAAGTAAGGGCTCATATAACTTCCAATGCCATCAATAGTACGCAAGTCTTACAACATATCTCGACTGTAAATGCCTTTAATGTACCATAATGTATGCTTGAATGCATATGGTGTATGCCTATAAGTGTGGTTTAACTTCAAGATGTGTCAATAAGAGTAGTTTTGCCCTTCTTTCAACAGGCAGTTCCATTGTTTCTATCAGAGTTGGCTCCATCCAAGATCCGCGGAGCGCTTAACATTTCCTTCCAACTCTTTGTTACAATAGGGATCTTGATAGCAAATGTCATCAACTACTTCACTGGAAAAATTCATCCTTACGGGTTTAGGATTTCGCTTGGATTGGCTGGCGTGCCGGCTGCAATTCTATTTATAGGTTCATTTATAATTTATGAGACACCGACAAGCCTCATTGAACGCGATAAAATAGAGGAAGGAAGGACGGTACTAAAAAAGATCAGGGGTGTTGAAAATGTAGATGCAGAATATGATTCAATAGTGCAAGCCTGTGAGACGGCAAAAAAAGTAACTAACCCGTATGGTAAGCTCATGAAGAAAGAAAGCAGACCACCATTAGTCATAGGCATAATGTTGCAAGTGTTCCAGCAATTCACTGGAATCAACGCCATAATGTTTTATGCACCTGTTCTGTTCCAGACGGTAGGGTTTGGGAATGATGCCTCGCTGCTTTCTTCTGTGATAACTGGTCTTGTTAACGTTTTGTGTACATTAGTTTCTGTCGTAGTTGTTGATAGGGCCGGCAGGAAGGTGTTGCTGCTTGAGGCTTGCATGCAGATGTTCATTACCCAGGTCTGAAAAAAGCCAAAAACTTTGTATCTTTTTTTATTCTTTGGTACGTAAGTGTGAAATGGAAAGCTTACTCTAGCGTGACCTGGTGACCTAGTGGTCACTGGTAGCCGATTTGGAAAACATAAGGGTAAGGCTACAGTAGCGTTTTCAAGTAATTCCAATGTTATTGTGCAATGCAGACCATCGTTGGAGTGCTACTGATGAAGGATTTGAAAACTACTGGCAATCTGCCAAGGGGAGAAGCAATGGTTGTGGTGACCCTGTTGTGCCTCTTTGTTGCCAGCTTTGCATGGTCATGGGGGCCTCTAGGCTGGTTAATTCCAAGCGAGACATTCCCTCTCATGATCAGATCTGCCGGATTCGCCTTTGCAGTTTGCGCTAACATGACCTGCACCTTTATAATTGCGCAGGCCTTCTTGTCCATGCTGTGTCATATGCGAGCTGGGATATTCTTCTTCTTTGCCGCATGGATTGTCGTGATGGGGCTGTTCGCCCTGTTTCTGATACCGGAGACGAAGGGCGTCCCGGTGGACGACATGGTAGAGAGAGTGTGGATGCGGCATTGGCTCTGGAAGAGATATTTTGATGATTATAAAGAAGGTTTTTGAGTATGAATGATTTTGTGGTGTTTTATGCTTAGAGGGTAGAGATAGGCTCGTTGCTTTAGCCGTTGTTTTGTTTTGTACTCCTTTTATTTACCCTTGGACCGTAAACTGTAATTGAAGTAGTTATTTTCATTTTTATAAATTTCACATTCTTTAACGATATCAGATAAAAATTTAACATTTTAATTATTTAAGTGTCACCCAAAATAATTTTAAGCATGACATTTGTTATAACAGTTAATTACTCTTAAAAGTCACAGTGGAAACATTTTTTTTTTTTTTAGAACAAGTTGATAGTTGTCCGTATATAATTCTTTTCTAATTTTCACAAAAGTCTCTTGTGTTAAGACAGCGACTTTGTTAATTTTACAATTTAGAAATATCCTTATTTTTTCCTAATTGTTTGATTACATTGGTGTTTTGTCTCTCTATTTGCAGTCTGATGTTATAATTATGAGCCTCATGTCCAATTAATTGGATAATTTTAGTCGTTTTTGGTTTCAAGCATTGAAAATGACATGAACTTATATGCGTCAATGGAGCTTGCACGGCTTTGTAAAAAAAAATTAAAAAAAAGACAAAAAAAAAAAAAAAACAAGATTAGGGAATGAAACATATCCAAACATCATTAAAGTCTTTGTTCTTAAACTTACTTGCCGAAATATGGAAGACTTAAAATTCTTAATTTGGGACAATCAATTAAGTTCAATTGAAAATGAAATTAATGTGTTGCATTATCATATGCATACCTTTAATGTTTAATGGACTCACTAGGAAAAAGAGATAAAAAAGAAAACCATAAAAGCGCAAATATATTAATTTAATGTAACATTATTTTCTTGTAGCTATGAGATGAGAAGTAATTATGGGACCAAAACAAACTTTTCATAGTTTTATTTGTTATGTATTATATTAACCGTCGTATCTTTTCGTTAAAAATCTGTTTATCAGATTTACAAGAAAATGAATAATATCTTTTCTTGATTAATAAAATAAAATAAAAAAAGAGCATTCTTCTTGTGTTCATAACAAAAGGAAAACATAAATCTTTTTAAAACTAAAGGAAATGTTTGTAACACGCTGGTGGAACATAATTTGGACCGTGCCTCAACTGTCAAAGTCAACTAAAAGAAACCATAGCAACAACGATCAACCTCATCTCTGTTAATAATGGAATAATGTTATTCCATTTGTAACAAACTTAGTATATTAATTAATCAATTGACTAACTTTGAAAAGACAAAGTGGATTAGGTGCAATTTAATGAGTTGGGGCCTTAACTAAGATTGGCATTTTCTAAGAGCAATGTCCTTATCTGCATTGCAGTTGACGGGTGGCAATTGAATTCTTATCCATGTCCTTCTAACGAAACTCATGTAAGAACACCCTTTTCTGGATATGGGGTTGGCCGTAAATCTTCCATCTTTTAGCATGAAGTACGCTTTAAAATCCTTATTTTAGAATTTCACTACAATTAGCATTCGACAAGTGGAGGAATTTATTACATATCCTCGCCAACTTGTCTGTCAAAGAGATTAACAACTTGTACCTAACGACAATAAAACTTATCTTGATAACTTGTTTTGCCTACATAAACCCAAACCCAAGAGCTTTGTGGACTAAGCTGTGTTTTTCTTTTTTTTGGTGGATTCTCACACGATAAAGAAAACAAGAGCTTGTCAACCAGAAGGATAGCTTTGTTTTGTTTTTCTCTTTTGATCAATTAAGTGAAACTATTGTTGTGAGAAAGATGGCGGATGTCGAAAACATTGGTTTCCCGTCAAAGACCACAGTTTATGTGGTTGTTTGCTGGATTCTTGCGGCCTTTGGTGGCCTAATGTTCGGTTATGACATTGGAATTTCAGGTACAACTTTCCTAACACTAAATAATATTAATAAATCCCATTGTGGGAAATGAAAACGATGTTTTTATCAATCGTTTGGTTTATGTACTCTTGTAACGTGTCAAATTATAATATTCAATTTCGAATTTTCTAAATTTAAACAAATTGATTTATGTTTCATTCTCAGTCTCATGATTTTGGTCACCAGAGTGCATGTCAAATGAGCCCAAGTTTAAGAATCACAGTATAGCTACAAGACAAGAACCTCTAAAAAAAAGGGTGGGGGGGGGGTTGGAGAAACATTGTACATAATGATGTTTTGTATTTGGTCTCAGGTGGAGTGACAGCCATGGATGACTTCCTGATCAAATTCTTCCCCAAAGTCCATGAAAGAAAGCTTCATGCTCGGGAGGACAATTATTGCAAATACGACGATCAAAATCTTCAGCTTTTCACGTCTTCGCTCTACCTTGCAGCTCTTTTTGCCAGTTTTGTTGCATCCAAGGCTTGCGAAAAATTTGGGAGGAAGCCCACAATTCTTTTTGCTTCAGCATTTTTCTTGGCAGGATCTGGCCTCAGCGGAGGTGCTCAGAACCTTACAATGCTGATCTTTGGCAGGATTTTCCTTGGTTTTGGCGTCGGATTTGGCAACGAGGTATGATTCGTCTATAACATGTTCATACTTGCCGTACATGCTAATACGGACTCGCTTTATACAGAACTAGAATTAGCATGTTTGGATAATGTAATGAAATGGCTAAAAGGTTTGATTGCCTATGTTACGTAACTCTTTTGCAGGCTGTTCCCCTATTTTTATCAGAAATTGCTCCAGCCAACCGTCGCGGCGCTGTGAACATCCTATTCCAACTTTTTGTTACCATAGGGATATTTATTGCAAACCTTGTTAACTATGGAGCATCAAAAATGAACCCAAATGGCTGGAGAGTATCCTTGGGAGCTGCAGCTGTGCCAGCTGCAGTACTATTCATAGGATCCGTAGTCATTATGGAGACACCTGCAAGCCTAATTGAGCATGGTAAGGAAAAGGAAGGGCATGAAGCACTCAAGAAGATCAGGGGTGTTGACAATGTTGATGAAGAGTTTAAGCAGATTAAACTTGCCTGTGAAGTAGCCGGGAAAATCCAGCATCCATTCAGGAACCTCTTGAAGCTGGCCAGCGTGCCCCCATTGGTCATTGGCATCATGCTTCAAGTGTTTCAACAGTTTACAGGAATCAATGCAATAATGTTTTATGCACCTGTCTTGTTTCAAACTGTTGGATTCAAAAACGATGCTTCACTTTTGTCTGCCGTGATCACTGGAATTGTAAATGTGCTAAGCACTTCGGTCTCAATCTATGCCGTGGATAAGATAGGCAGGAGGAAATTACTCCTCCAAGCATGCGTACAGATGCTCATTAGCATGGTATGCATTCCTAGGAACTGCGTTGCTCAGATTTAATAGAAATTTTCGATTCCAATTTGATGTGATGGACGATACTGATTTATGAACTCTTGTCTTGCAGATTACAATTGGATGCATCCTGGAATTCAAGTTGCCAGCTACAGGCACACTCACAAAACTACAAGCAGCTTGGGTTGTGGTGCTGGTGTGTGTGTTTGTGATGTCCTTTGCATGGTCATGGGGTCCTCTTGGCTGGCTGATACCAAGTGAAACATTCCCTCTGGAGACAAGGACTGCAGGATTTGCCTTCGCAGTCAGCTCCAACATGCTCTGCACTTTCATCATAGCTCAGGCATTCTTATCAATGTTGTGTCATATGCGGGCCTTCATATTTTTCTTCTTCTCCGCTTGGATAATCGTGATGGGAATGTTTGTGGTGTTCCTTTTGCCCGAGACAAAGAATGTGCCAATTGATCTTATGGCTGAAAGGGTCTGGAAGCAGCATCCAGTCTGGAAAAGATTCATGGACTAAGTGGTCCTAGCAATGGAACACCTAGAAACACAAGGCCAGACAGTTTGGATGTGGCTTCTCATGAGCATGTGCCCACTTGCTTTTAACCTTGCGCTTTAGTTAAGTTAGCAGGGGGAAAAACAATCCTTCAATTTTCCTCTTGATCTGCCTTGAAACAAAGCCAACTAGCCGTGAGAATTTTTTTTTTTTGTTTGTGGGTTTTTTCCCATTTCTCTCTTCTGCTTTTTGTTGTGGAATTGGAAGCACTTGCAAGAAAACACCTTAGTAGAGGTACCTTTTCTAGGTACAAAACAAGTAATTTTTGCTTCTATACAAGAAACAAGTTAGACCAGCTGACTTTCAGTTTGGGTTGAATCCAATCAATGAGTGTGCATTTCATTGTAATCGTATGATGATTGATAAAGGGCACTTGGTCACTGACATTGCAGCTTACTTTGTTTGTTCTTTACATTCATGAATTCCAGCATTACAGCTCTGAAATTAACCAGAAAGAGTAAAAGATCACAAAAATTTCAGATAACACATGAAATGTATATATGAACAAACTCATATAAAACTCATCGGCACAGATACCACATCGGCACTCTTACAAGGACAAACTCATAGTGCCGATGGGTAGGAAAAAAAATTATGAACATTCTGATACAGATACAATTATTTGTTTCTCAATTTTGCAGCGCATATATTTACATGACAGTTTAAGATCAATAACATGACAGCTCTATGTGACTAACCACGACCAAATACGAAGGCAAGAACAGCCATGGCAAAAGCGAGGTTACCAAAGGAACCAGCATCGAAAGCCTTGAGTGGCTTCGCACTATTGGATGACCCAGGAACTGGAGGAACCGACTCCGCAGAGTGTGAAGCCGTGTTTTTGTCTCGAGGTACGTTAATGTCAACCTTCTGCCCCCCTTGGCAATGGCCAGGGACGCCACAGATAAAGAAGTGGTGGCCGCGAGTGGTGAGCGTGATCGAGTCATTGCCCGTGGTGTGGGTGGCTAGAGGGGCAGAAGCATTGCATGCCCTGTACATGGCGTGCGTTACTCGCATCACATTGTGAAATTGAGCATTGTACTTGAAAACTGCGACACAAATTTATCGATATAGAGATCAATTGGTTGTGTAAACCAAGCACTAAGCTAAATATGCAAGTGTACGATTTACAAAATCTTGTAACAAAAATAAAAATAACTCAGAGGCCCTCAATACCCATCATTCCTTAAGGACTAAAAAAGGCAATAAAACCCAACATGTAAAAATAGAAATTTATGTTTGATACATTGATTAGGTTTTTAATAAGTCATCTTCCAAATGACTTTCCTTTTTGAAGCAAGGTATGTTTGTAATCCATAAAAAGATAAGTCAACATCAATGATATAATGACACGGTTGATAATCAGGAAAGAGTGGAGTGGGGCATTGAATGTGGGTGGATGCAGCTAGGGCCCATTGTACCCTTCACGAGAACCCACCCCCCCCCCTTAAAACAAGTAGTTGGTGCTCTTAAATGGCTCAACAAGAAGCCTAAATGGTTTAAAAGTTACCCAACATGTGTGGGGGGGCTAATGTAATAAGTACGTGTCAATACGTGACGTACAAAAACAAAGGCCAGCTGCTCAAAGGAAGACAGACAGCAGACAGGCAAGACGGACCATATGCATATGTTCACGATAATAACAAAGTTGGGAACACTCCAGGGTGCGGTGCAGGCAACTTCATGATCAATGACAGAAAAGAGTTTCCATAAAGTCAAAAAACTAACAGAGAATTGGTATCTTGGATTTAAAAGATTGTCTTATATGAACAGGAGCAAAGATATCGCCCCTGTTGATTAAGAACATTGAACTGGAAAACATGTTGAAAGGAAATTGGAATGAATCTAAAGTTCATCGGAGAAACAATTAAAAAAAAAAAAGGCATATTATTTAATGCTCAATAACCCAGAAATCATTCTTAAGTTTTTAAGCGATGATCATGTGGAATTTAAACTTGGTTTAGCAGACACACTTATGTCTCTGAGTGTGCGTGTTTTTTTTTTCCTTTTTTTTTGGGGGGGGGGAGGTCAGATCGTTAGGTTCCACATGCAAGAACTCAATCACTGTGTCTTAGCAAATCAAAGAGGCAAAATTAATTATGGGAGTAATCTTACGGACGGTGTCACCAAGCTGGAAGGTCTTGGTAGCGGACCACCTTTTGTAGTCAACATTGCCAATGGTAGTCCAACCAGCAGATTCTCCAACCTTGTACACGGCTGCATGGATCACTTGCAACGATGCTATTGCCACAGCAAGAGCCGCGGCTATCTCCACGAACTTCATGACCTCAGAACTTTTGCTGGGTTGGTTTTGGGTTGCAAGCAAAACTTGACAGTCGAGAGGCTTGCTTGCCTTTTGGGCCAATTTTATAGACTTGGTTTTCTTGGTCTCTCTCTCTCTCTCTCTCTCTCTCTCTCTCTCTCCCCTTTCTGGTTTGAGAATTCCTCTTCTAGGCTTCTGGCTGTTGGGACATCATAGATAACTTCTAGAATATGTAATTCAGGATTATTTTTAAATCAGAACACAACTATAGTTATGGGCTCTATAGTAAAAAAATTGATAATTAATATCATATTAAATGTTGGCACTTGGTTTTATGATGTTCCAATATATTTATATCTGTTTAATAATTCTTTATTGTATCCTTCTTTGTTAGGTGCATCGTCTATGAAAATTTTTGAAACTATATAGTGCACCACGGAGGTGTGCTTGTATGGATTTTCTAAGTAATTTTCAATAAATCAAAAAGAAGCGGATTTCAACAATGACTGCTGCCAAATTAAACAGTCCAGCAAGAATTCAGCCAGAAAGGGACGGTCAAACAAAAAGAAAAAGAAAACGTTGTCACGTTATGGTACCTAAAATTTTACGTGTTGGTGTAAATTTGGGACGTGATGAGGAGGCAAAGGAATTGTTAAATCAGACAATTATAGTCATCTAATTCCAGCTAACACATTTAGCTGTTGCTAGAATTCATCCTGTTAGTCCCAAAATTTTCAAGCATTACAACACACGAACATAGTACCATCCATCTATGCATCATCGTAATGGTCGCTAGTCTGCAGATGAGGAGGACATTCAATCAAAAGAAGCCAATAGCTTGTGAGGTGTCCATCAATTTTTGTTCTCTTACTCGTTCACTTTTCCCTCTCCGTAGCCATTGTCATTTCAGAAACGTTGTGTTGGTGCATCATTCATTATAACGAGGGATCTCTAGAAATTATCTACAAGATGTACCCAAAAGGGAATTTACCTAGAAAGGCCGTCTGGTGGGTCTTTCTCTCTCTCTCTCTCTCTCTCTCCCCGTGTTTTCTTTTGGCCTTTTACTTTTTCAGTCGAAGACGTGAGAAGTTTTACAACAAAATCCTTGTTGACTTATCACCACCGCATCCATTGTTGGCCGTGGAGCAGATGTCTCACCCTTCTATGACAATGACTGATGTTTGTTTGGCAGATCCTAGGTATAAGGTAATTAAAAAACTTGAAAGGAAAGAATGTTTGGGCCTCGGCCGGTAAGGGTTAGTTGCCAGCTTTTCATGTTTAGTGTACTAACAATAAGTTCAATAATAACAATGTCCACCACTGCTAGCCATCTTGCTTTGTACATGGGAGAAGTAGAGAATTGACGCCTACACTACCCCATGTAACGTTATATGCAATATTTTCTACCTAACTATCGCACAACAAATTTACCAAACATTCACACGTTGATTATTTTCCTACTATGTTGAGAGGTTTTCTAGACCTGCCTGGTCTATGTGGCATGTAGGTGTAGCCTTTCTCCATTAATCTCTCCTCTTCCCTGTTGATTAGAACCTGAACATTCTAATTTGAGGTTCAAGACTTCTCAATTATTGGGTAGTTATTTAAAAGAAGAAAACGATTTTAATTTGTCAATCCAACTATGAAAGCGTGGGCATATTCAAGTAGGGTTTTTTTCTTTTTTCCCTGTTAGCCAGGATTTCAAACTAGTTGTTAGAATTAGAAGTTTATCTATGACCTATCTGAGGCTGGTCTCGATTTTTAGTAGTTTGATTGCTTATACGAGGCTTCATTTTCAGCGTATAGAATGGACACCATTGGAGGCCATCTTCCCATTGTCATTAGCCCATCTCCTGAAAATTTTCATTAGCACTTCAGTGGGTAGGGTATGGTCAATTCTGTCTTCTTTTTTTTTTTTTTTTCTCAAAAAAATAAAGATAATAACAAAATTCCATTGTAGAAGATTGCATTCTACTGGCCTGAAAATAAATAAATTTCTTTACTAGTATGTCACAACATTCAATCATTCAATTTATTGATACAATATAAGAAACTGAAGCTATTCGGTCGATTCAAATCAAACATAAAATACGAATAGAAACGACGCATTCTGGACCTTTTTTTCAAACAAACCTAGATAACCTCACCATGTATCGTATTGTCCAACGTTGAGATTATCAAAGTGTCTCTTAAGGCATACACTTCAACACCGACTTGGAAATTGGGATTGCGTACCTGAAGTTGAGCCTTCAACTCCAGTTACCGCAAAATAAGAGAGGTTATAACCGAAACCTGTCCTTGGTCACAAATTGATGTCAATGACCCATCTGTCATTGTTCGGAGTTCTATTGATAACATGTAAGAAATTATCATTGGCTAAAATGACAGAAGAATATGAAAACAATAATATAAAATGTGGAATGTGTATAAAAGACCATTATCCAATCCCTTTTAGACCAGAGTTCAAGTACATCAACCATTACATTTCACCTATCAAAGAAGGTATAAATGATCAATGTCTTCTCCTTTGTAAGGAACAATGTAGCAGCTCTGACAGCTCGTAATTTTCATCCCTTTACAATGCAGTTAACCTGATTTGGTTATGAATTTCCGGTTGTAAACAAGAAAAAGCAAAATGATTGAATGAGCTTTTTACAAAATACTCCAACAGCAGAAGCTGGTTTCTCTAGTGTCATCCTCCCTTCCATTTACAAGTGTAAGGGTTTCAAATCACTCAACTATACATTGCTGAGACCGAAATTTACCATTTGACAGCAATTCGACAAGTAGTCCTTCAAGTCTTGCTGCTCCTGGGCCAGGCTGCAAAACATCAGCATCACCCCAAACTGAACAAGTGGAGTTTCCAGGTTCACCTAAGCACCAGCCACCCGGCACCACTCCACCAGGCTGCCGTCCCAAAATTTCCTTGTCAATGTGATCAAGCACTGGATCATCAAATCTAAATTGAGTGGCAAAGGCTGCTCCACTCTGAATCATGCTATCAAATTCACTAGAATTAAGTGCTGGAGGTCCCTGCCTTGAGGGCTGCTCAAAGGCTACATACATCAAGTTATGGTTTATGATAGTCCTATTGAATTGACCAGAATTACATAGGACTGTTGGGAAGTAGTTGGTCAGGGATGAAGGTGTATTTGAGAAATACATCAGCAGGATTCGTGGAAGGTTATCTGTGCCTAAGATGCAGTGCTCTGTAAAATTTCGACTTAAAATGGAAAAGGATGAACCTGCAGGAAAAAAAAAGAAAAGAAAAAAATTGCTCGAGTAAGTATGCCAGTCTCTTCATTTGTTCTATAACTAAAATACTAAAGTGAGGAAATCTTTTATGGTCATTTGCTGCCAATATCTGCTAATAAGCAACCACCACATTGCTCAAAGACCTGATGTTAGTAGAATCTTGTTTTACTCTACTCAAACACGGCTTTTGTTTTAACTTGCAAGCAAATTCTCAGGATGTGCCCTCAGGGGATTCTTTTGTAATCATCAAATTTGCTAGTTATTCTCTTCTTCTCTTCTTCTCCGCACCCCACTCCTCTCCTAAAAGAGAGAGAGAGAGACGTCTTCATTCAACAAAGATTGAAAGCCCGCAACCTTGCTTCTCTATGAAAATTACCAAAACATGTTTCCCATACTTTCCATCAATTTCAAGTTTGTGTTAGTTATCTCAAGTAAAAGATACTGCAACTAACCCTGCCTAACTCACAATACAAACCGATACTGCTTACTTAACAACGAAAACAAATAAGAGCATCACATAAGCAAAAGTATAAGCATACAAAGAGAAGCACTGCCAGCCATCCTAGGAATTATTGTGCAAATCATTCAAAAATCAGAACCAGTAAACTTGTAGAATTATTCAAACACTTATTTCTGTCTTCACTACAACCATAACCATCTGCCGACTCGTTTCTAACTTAAACTAGTTCACACCCACTCTTTATTTGACCAAGCTGCAATCTTCTTTTTTGGCCTATAAGGAGACAAAACAGAAAACGCACCTGTAAATATCCTGAAAGAAGTAGGCAGCTGCCGGTTCGGAGTAGCATAAAACATTTGAGTTTTCTCTGATATATAAAGCCCCGGATCAACGATTATTGGCTTCAATTTTCTAGACCTGTTACAATTTATACGTAGAATTGTGATTCCCATACTAAAACTAAGCACATTGTCAATAAAAATAACAGAAAAAAGTAATCATATATCATAAAAGTGAAGTTTCATACTCTTTCCAGCCAATGTAACTTGTGTGATTCACAAAGTTTAGATCTTTAGGCAAATATGACAAAATGTGAAGCAGATCTGCGAGACCCAAAAAAAAAATTTAAAAAAAAAAACGCATATGAAAAAAACATAAACCCAAAAGTCTAGGCAAGAAACTCCATGCTAAAGGGGATAAAAGAGTACCATCTTGGGTAACAAGTGGGTAATCTCCAGAACTAAGACTAACAAACCAATCCCAATTCTTAGACAACCTCAACAAGATAGCAGCGCCGTGTAGCGTCGCCGATATCTGAGATGACCCTTTTAGGTACGCGAAATCAGCTTTGCCGATCACATTCACATTCTGAGAAGCCTTAAAGATAGGCACCCTTTGGACAGTGAGAGCCAATCGGTCACGTTCAGTCTGCGGAGCAGAGAGGTCGAGATGGAGGAGATAATGGTTCTTGGGGTGATAAGTGGCGTATAACAGCCGAAGGATTCGATCCGAATCGCCGCCGGACCCGGATATTAGATAGGCAACAGAAGGAGGGGCGGGATCCGAGTGTATCTTGGTGTAAGATGGTTGGAGGGTCGGAAAGAGACGGGGATCGGGGGAGGTGGCGGTGAGGAAGGAAGAAGAGGAGGAGAGAGAGAAGATGAAGATAAGTGAGAAAAAGGAGGTGGCTATGATCACGGAGAGCGTGGTTTTGGTGTTGTCTTTTGCGTTGGTGAGTGCGGTGGCGGAGGCGGTTGGTGGCTGCTGTGTGAATTGCATTTCGGGGTTAAATACGACTTTTGGTCCGATCGGTTTTTGTGTCCTTTTGTGTATGTTCTGATGTTTTTGCAATTTTTTCTTGTGTGTCGTTTCTTTCTTTCTTTCTTTCTTTTCGTCTCTCGTCCTCTGCCCTGTCGATCCCACTTTGTTGGCGCTGCAAAACTGAGTTGGACCATTCAACTTAGCGAGTTTATTTTGAATTTCGAAGTTTAGTATCGTTGTACCATAATCAAATTCAAAATAACACATTGGGCTAAAATATAAAGAGTTAGCACAATTTTAAGTACATATATAGCGTAATTTGTTTTCGTCTTAATAATGTGGGTTAGGCAAGCTGAGTTGGGATTTGCTACGGCATGGACTGGTATTCCGCGGGAGAAATATTTGCAAAGCAAAATATTCTGGCCATGCTTGTTCCCTGACAGCTTCGTATATTTAGAAAGCAATTACTAATAGTTTTGAGATGCTCAAAGATGGGTTTCGCATTACGACTAATGTGATAGGCTGAAAGTTGAAGTTGAAATTAGGGAGGGAGGTGGGGGCCACAACAAATCTTGCTACGCCATCTGCCCGTAACATCAAACGACTAAAGCCAAGACAACAAAAAAAAAAAAAAAAAAAGAAGATAGCGTCACAGATCATATCAATTAAATGACCAAAAAAAAAAAAAAAGGAAAAGTTGTTAGACATGAACAAGAGAGTTATGGTTGTGTTCCACGGAGAGAATTGTCAACAAAGAGTTTCGTCACAGAACTACTCGTCAATGGACTTGAGACAAAATTAAATTTGTCATTGTTAAGTCTCACCCCAAAAAAAAAAAAAAAGAAAAAAAGAAAAAAGGTCATTGTTGTGGTCCCGTTATAGATAGACAAGGTCCACCCGACAACTCTTCTGGAACGCTTCTTTAGCCACGTATGACAATTCTCTGACGAGTCCCACATCGCAAGCGGGACCCGTTGGCGCATACGTGGCTCTTTAATAGTCAGCTGCGTTTTTCGTCGGCCGACCATCCTTAGGGTAGACAGAGAAGGTGAACAGCCTCAGTTATCGCCAGCCTCAGTTAAATGGAGCGCCGAAAAGAAACGGACCAGGAGGAGTGGGGCCTGACAGCCTGGGCCCACCTTTCCAATCTACGGGATCGATCACCGCTCGTCCAATGCATCACCAACTTCGTGTCCATGGATCTCATGGCCAACGCTCTTCTATCGGCCGGCGCATCGCCGGCAATGATCCACTCCATGGAAGAAATTCCCGACTTTACCCCCGGCGCCCACGCGGTCTGCATCAACGTTGGAACGCTCTCCCCTACCTGGCTGCCGGCCATGAAGCTCGCCGCCGAGCTTGCCACCGCGTCCGGAAAGCCTTGGGTTCTTGACCCTGTGGCCGCTGGGGCTTCCGGTTTCCGGTTGAGGGCTTGTTTGGAGCTTGTGGGGTTGAAGCCTACTGTTATTAGAGGGAATGGCTCCGAAATTATCACCCTTTCTGAGGCTTCTGTGGGACTCACTAAGGTACTATTCCTGCACTATTTTTTAAGGGATAATTAAAATATTGATACTATTTTTTATTTCATTATTTTATTTTATTTTAATAGAAAGTAATTTTGGGAAAAAAAATAGATAAACGGTAAATTTTGTATTGTGATTATGCGAAATTAAAAAATATTCTAAATGGTGAGGACTGCGTTAAGAAAATTTCAAAGATTAAGAATTTAATTAAAAATTTTCAAAAATTACAAATTAATTTCAAAAATTCAAATACATTAAATGTGGTGAAAGGGTAAGAGAAACAAACAATCCATCCAATGCTTCTTATATGATATTTTTTTAATTTAGTAATTTTTTTATCAGATTACATTACATTAGTGCGTGTTCATAGCTATACTCTCACTATATTGCTAAGTTTTTCCCAACTTATATTTGTTCGTTTGTTTATATGCAATAATAGTTATTATAAATTTATAATTATATAATCGCTAGTAATGTTATTATTATTTGCATATAGTGACAAAATGGCACATGACCATAACAGACTAAAGCAGTTACAGTGAATTGAAGTTTTATAGAATATGATTCTTTGTTGTTGATATATAATACGTTTATTAAAAGATGGATATGGTGAAAATGTCACCAAGCCTGGAGCATAAATGTTGTAGCTCTAGTTATTGGATTTATGGCCAAAAAAAAAAAAAAGGTCAACTGGGTATTTAAGGAAGTTAATTACATTTGTTTGGAGTTCATAATCAACTGCCTTGTTCAAGGGTGTGGATAGCTCCCATGAATCAATGGATGCAATTGAAGCAGCAAAATCATTGGCTCAAGCAAGTGGTGCCATAGTCGCAGTATCAGGGGCTGTTGACATTGTGACGGATGGGCACCGGGTTGTTGGTGCTCACAATGGAGTAGCCATGATGCAAAAGATCACAGCTACGGGATGTGCGGTAACTGCTCTCATTGCTGCCTTTGTTGCTGTTGACCCGCTACATCCTTTGGAAGCAACAGCTTCAGCATTGTCCATTTTTGGCATTGCTGGTGAGTTGGGAATGGATGTAGCCAAAGGACCTGCTTCATTGCGGGTACACTTGATTGATTCTCTGCACGGGCTTGATCATGCTGCTGTACTCTCTCGTGTGAAGGTTACCAGTCTGTGATGCATTTTGGGGTGTCTCTATACCAATACAATGCCAATAACCCTTTGGTGCTTATGTTGAGGAGAAGAGATATTGACACAAAATCACTACAGCTGAGTTGAAGTGAGGAGCAGCTGTTATGTGGGCAATAATTGGATCCTTTGCTGTAATTTGTTTAGTTTACTTGAAGAAGGTGGACTAACTGGTCTCTGGAATTTGAGTGGTTTTGGCATGTAATATTGTCTAATTGTTTAGAAGCCTATATCTGGTATATATCTTCAATCTGGAAGCAGCTATGACTTCACATTTGTGCTCATCATCCCAGAAGGAAAATTACTTGCTGGGTGAGACTGCTAGATTGATATGCTGACAGCTATCTGTTTGATAAGGTCGTTCCGCCATTTAAAAACTCAGAGATAAATGTCATTCTTGCTTTTAAAACTCTCAGTTAAATGTTCTTTCACCTCAGGGAATGGCTATGAGCCCGTTAACTATGGCTCATTCGGCACTACTCTGATCTTTTTTTATTTTTTTATTCTTTTTTTTATATTGAAGTAATTCCTATTAAACTGGTTTTTGCATGTGATATTTTTCTTTTATATTTTTCGCGTTGGTCATCACGAAATTTTCTTAGCCCAGTCAATTTGGTGGTGGGTACTGGGAATCTTCCCATTGAATAGCATTTGCTGTTTTTACAGCAGAAAGGGCGAGCAAGAAAGTTTGGCATTGTCACGAGTGAGGAGTCACCATCCCCCAAAATCAACGTCAAGCTCCCAACGCTACATCATGAATGTGATCCAAACCAAACGGGGTGAAAATGTTCTCAACCACCAAAACTCCCCCATTGACTATAATATATCGATTTCTCCATTCCTTCTACGATTGGAAATAAACGATTTTGATGGGGTAAGGCTCAATAGGCAATCAAACACAGAAATTTTTATGAGACAGTAATTAAGTACGCAGTTTTGTTACGAAGTTTGAAGTTTTGCGGTAAATGTTATGGTTCGTGTAAGCTAGGATTGTCCTACAAATTACAATATTGAATTGGTTACAGCCTTATTGGTTGAAATTTTGGCTTCAATTGACCTGTTTGGTAAGGCTAATATGTACATCACATCCTTTTACAAGTTATTACATCAATATGGCTGACTAAATGTTTGCTACGTGGAATCTGGAGACCCAAAGTCCAGTTTTAATATTTATGCCCCCCTCCCTCAAATTTTTGCAACTTAGAAGTTCCTTTTTACAACAATTATGTAATTGTATACTTGGCTTTTATCTCAATCAAAGATTGCTCAACCAATATGTGTGCTGGTATAATTTTTTATGAAATAAAAAAAATAAACATAAAAACAAAAAGAAATAATGCTTATACAGGCTATACGGTGCGAGCCCCAGGCCGGACCCATAAAAACCCCACTCACCATACAAAATCTTGTGAATTCGTATGAGATGGGCTTTCCAGGTAGCTTGTCACCTCCACTGCACTTTCTCACTCCAGCCCATTTTGTTGTTGGAAAAGGTGACCTGCTTTTTTTTTTTTTTTTTTTTTTTTTTTTTTTTTTTTTTTTTTTTTTTTTTTTTTTTTTTTTTTTTTTCATATGGCAATTGGACTCCCTGGCTGTATTCCACGAGACAAAGATTCGAATGTACCCATGGTTTGTCATTTTCAATATGAATAAGACTCAGAAAAATAAAAATTTTTATACCGACCTGTTTTTATTAATTGACGCTACGAATTACTAAATTGTCTCCATCCTCTAAAAAACACTTGGTAGTTGTTGAAAAGAAATTATGCCTGGTTCGTAATGTTGTAAACCCTCTGTAACACTTAATGCATTTCATTAGGCAACAACATTTCGGCTAAATGCATTTAGTATTTGAATATGACATTTGAATAACTAATTGTATAATGTGTTGACAAAAATAACATTATTTTTATTATAAAAAAAATAAAATAAAATGTTTTGGTTGAGATTCCTGCAGATGTGCATGGATTCCCCAATAACGTTCATTCCCGTTTCAGGCACAACAATATGTAAATTTGCATTTGCTCCCAAAAGAAAAAAAAAAAAAAAAGACTATCGTACGCATCCGTTTGGAGTAGATTAAATTAATTAAAAGTTGGATTTTCTAAATAATTACTCACTAACTTACTTGCCCGTGCTGCGCACGAAATCATTTAAGATACTTCTATTATTTTTTAAATTTGACTAGATCTTAAAATAATTAAATTTAAGAAATATTTAAAAATATTTTAATTTAAAAAATCCATCATCGATATCATTATTATTTTTAATAAGGAAAGAATTTTGTTGGTGTCTTTTTCCCTTCCAAAAACGATTCATTTTTCTCGTATAGTTTAAATACATGAATGTGTAATAAATATATTTATTTAAAAAATCTATCATCAAATTTATTCATTATTATTTGTAAAGAAAGAAAATTTAAATAGTAGAAAATTGTTTTTCCTTCTCATTTTTTTTAAGGTCATCTCCTAAGTTAGGTAAAGTAAAAATATTTTTAATTTGAGAGTCCCATTATTGATATTTATTATTATTATTTAATAAAAAAATAAGAACATTAAAGATGATTTTTTTAAAATAATAATTATTTTATAAATAATAAGTGTCATAATTAAAAAAAAAAAGAATCATAGTTAATATAATTAATAAAGTGAATTAGCTATAAATTTATTATTTGAAGATAAAAAAGTTTCTAATAAAAATAAAATATTTCAAATATTAAAAAAAAACATCACGTGACATTATTTTATCATAAAATTAATATATATATATATATATAAAGTAACAAGGGAGAAATGACTAGTTACCAAATAAATACAATGATAGAGTCCATTAACCGAAGGGGAAGGGAACAGGATAACTCTAAAATGGCTTTGCACTTTCCCAGGCTGTTGCAACCGGGTTCGCATACACGTGGCGCTTCACACGTGGCCCATCGAAAAAATCATACAATCAAACAATATTTAAAACTTTTTGTCCACGGCATTAGCTTGGCTCTTGTGATTTAAATACAAAGATAATTGGCGTCTTTATTGTGCCCCCTTTTTTTTGTTTAAGTCACAAGGCATTAAGAAGAGCCTGTCGTGCGCCACTTTCAAAATTATATTTATTCTGCTCATCCAAAAATAATAATAATAATAATCGATGCAAGGTAAAGTCAAAAATACTCCAAATTCCAATACCTCAATTGGCTGTCTTTAGAGTTTGTTTCGTGGACTAAGCAAATAAAAAGTAGAGGTTGGGTCCCCTTTTGCTGTCTCCAATCTTTTTGATTCTAAGATGAAACTTTTTGTTGATTAATTAAATGGGAAAACAAAAAAAGAAAAAGAAAATAAGAAACATCACAAAGTGGTGTGAAGTCTCTGTATGGGGTGGTGGTACCCACACGCTTTGTCCCACTTTGTGGACTTTTCGTCTTTTACAATTTTCTTTCTTTCTTTTGAGATAACACTGTCAAAAAATAATAATAATAAAAAAAAGACAATCCAAAACTTCAAGTGGGTATTCTCCAATTTTCATGTTCTTCGACTCTAGGAACAGTGCGAGCCAAACCATAAATCTCAATTGTATATAATTATAAAAATACCATGTACTGTTTTGAATAATGGGGTCCACGCATTACTTGCCTGCCGGAATGCATATACTTGTAGCATGGTCAAGGCCTTGCGAACATGAATATCATGCATCAGGTTGCTTTGGCAGTATAAATGGCTAAGCGATGAATGTATTAAACAGAATTCCTTAGATTAATGTTTCTTAGCTGTTTTCCAGATACATGACTAAAATTCCACACATCTCAAATCTTTTATAAATCGAAATAGCAAGAAATGACAGTGAATTCAATAGTAATAATTCGAAATAGAAACAAGACGTGGAGTTTCCTTCTACTCTCTACAGTCTTTCGCCAGGAGCCCTGTATATGGGCTTGAATTGAGAATTCAAAATAGGTACAATCAAGACATTTTTCAATTTGACTCTTTTTTTTTTTTTTTTTGTTGTTTTTAGAGTAATCAAGTTCACTAAGAGTTTATGTATATACATTTGTATTTAATATTCAAAATAGGTATAAATAAGAAATTTTTTTAATTTGACTCTTTTTTTTTTTTTTTTTTGTTTTTAGAGTAATCAAGTTCACTAAGAGTTTATGTATATAGATTTGAATTAAATATTCAAAATAGGTATAAATAAGAAATTTTTTTAATTTGACTCTTTTTTTTTAAAGTTTGATCCCTTGTTAAAGGACTCTAGTTAATTTAATAACAAATGTGACAAAGAAAAAAAAAGTAATAAATGTTTAAAATTTTTCGAGTGAGACATAATTTTATGAAATATAAAATTGAATGTCTATTACGTTAAAAAAAAACAAAAAAAAAAAAACACACACACACACACACACAACAAGCACTGTATAATCACGTTGGATTGTTGCACTCTTAATCCATTTATTTCTTCTTCTGTCTGCTTTTTTTTTTCTTTTTTCTTGTCGCCTGTTGTAGTCTGTTATTTTTACTCGTTGAAGCACATGCATTACTTGGACACACGCACTATCCTAACTGTAGGGGAAAGAATACCACTACGGATGACAACAGTGACCAAAACCACAATGTTGTTCAAAATCTATTGTTTTACATATTGACAGATACTTTCAAATTCTCAATGGACATCGTATCAATCATGTCATGATTGATTTGGTATAGCACTTGGATTATGCCTTCCATTACAAGATAAGTGATAACACGGTATATAATGGCTAAAAAATTGAACTTCAAAATTACAATGCAGAAAAGTATTTTTACAACCATTTGCTTATTTTACAGCCAAGTTAATAATAATTTACCATGGTAAGTGGCAAAGGGTTAGTCGGTATGATGTTGGGTTCTGCGTTGAACCCAGACAAGAGTCACAAGCTAAGGGGTAGGAAGGATGCTTTGGTTTTAGCATTCCGACATACCGATGGATTCAGAACAAAGGGAAGCTAAACAACGCTTACCCCCTAGGCTATATATATAGGCGATGACAGGGAGGGGAGGAAGAAAATTGCCCTATTGTCATCCCTTCGATTCGCCCTCAGTTCGACGATCAAATGAGTTAAAAATGGAGAAGGAATGACTTAGGAAAACTTAAAAGATGAGATTACAACGTTACTTTCGTCTAAAAATACCTTTCATTAGTAAATCTTAATGATGGTAAGACATACGAAACGGCTGGAATCTCGAGATGTAGCCTGTATCTGGAATAAGGCTCTACGCTCATGATACGGAGGACCTTTGGTGATCTTGTACTCACCACAGTTCTGTGATCACCATCAGTACTTTGTAGCTGGCAAGTCAACAGCCCGGTTGAGAGCTGACTAAAGGAGCCCGATGACCCAATTCGACCACTCACTGCAAGTATTTTAGGATCATACATCATTAATTACGTACAAACATGAGAATCCGTACCGGCAAAAGTCTAGGAACTGTCTCTTATACACATCTAGATGTGTATAAGAGACAGGTTGAGAGCTGACTAAAGGAGCCCGATGACCCAATTCGACCACTCACTGCAAGTATTTTAGGATCATACATCATTAATTACGTTCAAACATGAGAATCCGTACCGGCAAAAGTCTAGGAATGGAAAATTTCAATTATTAATTATAATAATCATGAAGTCACGATGGACTGTGCGAGTATATCCTAGTCAAATTAAAGAAGCAACAGGGGGTTACTCTATGCTGTCAGAATAGAAAATTATTGACTTAAATGCTTTTATTATAACCTTGAGAGACTGGCAAACCATAACGCTACCAATAGGGACACCTTACACCACATACCGAAATTTACTTCCATCCACAGTATTTTATTAGCTAATGGGGTCGCAATGAACCCAACACTTTATTCTTTATTTCTTCTCTCATTTTTTTATTTTCTTTTAGTTTCCTTCTAGTAGCCAAGGAACGAAGGACTATTAGTGACGGCTAGGGTTTGTGTTACACGGCCACAAAGGCAGCCACCGGTGCACGTGATGACGTAGCATCGTTGTTGTACACGTAACTGGGAATTTTACGTTGACAGGGGGAAATGGAAATTTTCTTTCCCTTCATAGAAAACCGGTGACAAAGGATGATAAAGGATGGGGGAGAAAAGAGAGATCAATTAATGGTGGGTCCACCATTTTATAAATGTGGGTCCTTGGGCTTACGTGGCCACCTTTCTATTGCTAACAAATTAAAACCGTCTTTTTTCTTTCTTCAGGGAAATGATAACACCACCTTATATGGTTCAAAACTTGTGTACTACCCCTATAGCGGAGTTCTGGACAAGGATAAGTGGAGCAATGGATAGAAAATCAAAAGCAGCAATTCATACCACGTCACTCTGTAATATCTAAACCCCGTTGTAACGCTATCTACTTTTCCTTTGAGAAAGATGTCTTACTGGGCTAGCTATTCAATTAGAGCTTGGGAAGGATGGCGGGTAAGTGGGTAACGAGATCCAAGGCGACGAATGAGCAACTGTGTGACTACGTGTCACAACAAGGGCTCCACACGTGACGAAAACGACCTTGCCGCGCTGGACTGCTCCACCGTTCTTTTTCCATAAAATAAAAATAGTGATTCGGAGCAGTTGAAATGCGAAACTTCGCTTTTCAAAGAGCGTGCATTGAACGCGAGCAATCAGACTGCTTTCGTTTGTTGGTTTGTTTGGTGACTTTGTGTCCACTTTTTATTAATAATTAATTTAATTTAATTATTTAGTTTTGTTGTAAATGCACGGTGAAATTTAAGAATAAAGTTTTCGTACGCTTACCTTTTTTACAGTCGGGGCCCACTACACGTCACCACCAATCTCGCGAACGTGACAATAAGGCCAACGCGAGGACATAATTTCTAGATCGGCAAGCGAATTATGTGGGCCCTACACATCTCGAGCGTACCGTCACTGCGAGTCGAGTTTCCCTCCGCAACCCGCTGCTGCACGGATTCAGCCGTTGGATGGTAGTGAATCAAGGGTCATGATCTGGCTCACCGATCAAAAATACAAGCCGAATTTGGTGCCCGCTTGGATTCGCTTGGTCGTTGGAATTTGGAATTTATTTTAAAAAAAGGACTCCTTGCCACGTCGGACATTCATCAAACGGTGACTCCTTTTACTGGTAACAGCAGATCGCATCGGTTCAACTTCGCTTCGCTTTTCACGTGGGGACCACTAGTCCTCTTTTGGAAAAAAAAAAGAAAAGAAAGGGGATAAGTTACCTTCAATAAATAAATAAAGATATTAAAAAATATATATATAGAAAACGTGGAACCGCGATAATAATTTGACGGGTTGGAACGATATTTTCCAGAGACACCCAGTCTCCTTGTAATCTTCGCGTTGCTTACCAAGGTCCCCGCGACCGGCTATGCCCGGTCACGACATCCTTTCAGGAACTTTCAGCCAGCCTTACAGGTATTTCAATCGCTATTTTCTCCATCAAATAATATTAAATATTATAAAAAATATATTACTTTTTTATTAATAAAATTTATTTGATAAAATAAAAAAATTATTTTATTAAAAATTTAATTTTTATTGAAATATTAAATATTATTATTTTTTCCTTTCTCTTACTCTTCTTGCGAGGGATTGAGAAAAAGTAGTTACTCTTTAAAAAGAAGACGAGGTTACGAGAATAAATTTTTGAACTCTTAGAAATTTGAAGAGATTCACGAAGAAGAATTTTATAAGCAAAAATGAGTTATTTTAGTTATATGGAAAGTACAATATAAAGGGTTATGTAATTCGCTGGAACAAGGGAATGAGAGTATAGTAAGTATGACAGAAATAATAAATAGATAGATAGATATATATATATATATATATATATATATATATATATATATATATATATAAAATATTTTTATTAAACGTCACTGGAATAATTATTTAATTTTTTTGAATAATGCCAAATTGGTAGTGAGTAAATAGGGATGCCTAATGGGCTGGGGAAAGGAAAAGGCTGACACGTGGAGGGCTAGTGCAGAAAAAGTTAAAGCGACATACATAGCATTCGGGGGTCAGGATTCTGCCATGTTGGTTTTGGCCAACCATGTCCGTTGGATTTGCCCTGAAACAAACGGCTGAGATCCTAATCATGTAAGACAGAGAAACAATCGTGACCGTTCACAGGGGGGCCTCGCGGTGGGTTTCGCCCCCAAGTGGAAATGATAGAGCATAAAAGACGAGAAGACGAGAGAACAAAAGAGAAGGGACCCTAAGGAGAGAGAGAGAGAGAGAGAGAGAAGGGAGAGGAGTGGGGGGAGAAGATATGTGAGAGCTTAATATCTTTATTTATTTATTTATTTTTAACACCAACAAAATCAGTTCTTTCTTGGAGAAGGAGAAGATCGAATTCGTTTATTTGCTAAGCACAGTCTCTGTATCTGGAAATTCCGGCGAAGAGTCGGATTCTTTTTCAGGCATATTATGGTCGGTTTCCGGTGATGAGAGAGGAGATTAGCCGTGCGACTATAGCTGATTCGTCAACACAAACGCATGGACAGAAACAGAGACTCTAGGAGAGTCACTATGGCCGCCAGCAATGGCTTGTCGAGGAGAAGACACAGAAGTGGCAGCCTCAGAGACTCTCCTGGTTACTATTTTTTTTTATATTTATTATTTTCAATATCAGATCTAACAGTTTTTTTCATTTTGATGATTACGCTGCCGTTTTCTGATAGTTATTTTCTTTTTTCTTGGCTTGCTGTTTGCAGAGGATGATGGTCCGGTTGATTTACACGAAAGGCTCCGAGATCGAGGGGCTGGGAAAAAGGATCGAGATCGAGAGAGGGACAGGGAGAGAGACCGAGAGCGAGACCGGGAACGAGACAGAGACCGGGATAGAGAACGAGAAAGAGATAGAGATCGGATGAGCAGCAGAAGCAAGAGGAGGAGAGGGGATAGGCTGCTTCCAGGGAGCAATCGAGAAGAAGGAATCGTTGGCGACAGCTCCGAGGAGAGTGTAAATGACGAGGAAGACGACGACGACGACGGAGCTCAAGCTGTCTCTTATACACATCTATGTAAGACAGAGAAACAATCGTGACCGTTCAAAGGGGGGCCTCGCGGTGGGGTTCGCCCCCAAGTGGAAATGATAGAGCATAAAAGACGAGAAGACGAGAGAACAAAAGAGAAGGGACCCTAAGGAGCTGTCTCTTATACACATCTAGATGTGTATAAGAGACAGGGTCAGGGGACTTCAATGAGAATGCTCCCGCCTAATCCTTCCTCTCTCTCTTCCGCTTCCTTGTCTAATCACCACCATCGGAAAGCCTTCCCTCCGCCGGCGACCAAAGTTTTCAGGGAGTCGCCGACGATGACGACGGTGGCGCCGTGGAAGGCTCCCGGTGAGATGATTGGCGTGGTTCCTAGAAAAGCTCGGTCAGGTAGAGAGGTGGACGAGTATTTTAGTCAACGATGATATTCTTGTTCTCGGATTGGCGGATTCGGGATTATTGATGCGTTTTGTTTTTTTGTTTTTTTTTTTCTGTGTTTTGTTCCCAGCATCTACTAAGAGGTCACATGACTGCTGGACTTCAGGTGGTGGAGTTGGTGCCGAGCCAATTCATCGGCAAGCTTCTACATCTCCGGTGAGATCGAGTGGGCCCAGCGTTACTGGGGTGTTGGCTTCAGCTTCGGCATCTCCCGCTCCTGTCTCGCCTTCTTCTTCTAATGCTTCAATTAAGAAGAAGACGGTCCGTTATTGGATTTTTAGTTCATTTCTCCTCCGAATTCTTTGTTTATTTCTGTTAACTTCTGTTTTGTTTCCCGCTTATTAACGAGTGTTTTTGCTGCTGTAGAAGTCTAATGGGCCAAAGCAGAGACTGCCAAAATCGTCGCCGAGATGTGCTACCTCAACTCAAGACGAGATTGAGATGGAGATCGCTCAAGTTTTGTATGGGTTGATGAATCAGCCACAGGGGCCTGTAAAGCAAGAAAACATGGGAAATGATTCTAGGGAATTGAACAAGTCCACTGGCGATGCTAAGTCTGGAGTCTCATCACCGATCTCCAACTCTCAGTCTACCATACCTCAGTCTATTTCGATTCTGCCCAATAATTCCGGCTCGTCTGCTACCCCTATGTCTGCAATTGGTGAGTTTTAGGGCTATCCAAAAGCCCAAGTTGATTCATCTATTTCCAGTTGACTTGCCCCCCTGATGCTCTGTTTGGTTCCTGAGAAACTGATGCAAAAGGAAGAGAAATTTGGGATCAAAATAAGGTTCCTTATTTTCATTCCTTTTCTCAGTTTATTATGGCGACTTGGCAGAGCAGGAAGTTCCCCTTTCGGGAATGAAAATGAAGGATTTTTTTTTCTTTGGTACAATCTCCAGCACCAAAGAGGAAAAGACCGCGGCCAGTGAAGTACGAGGACGAGAATCCATCAATTTTCCCGGTTCGCAACAGCCCCATTTCTTCAGCAGCCAAGTTCAACATAGATCAACCTTCAAGAATCCAAACTTCTCCTAATTTGGAGAGGAGCTTAGGATCTGCAACTGAAAATGGAGGAGCCTCTTACGTTCTGTTGGCTAACCAATCTGCACCGGCACCAACGGAGCTGCTGCTGCTGCGGCGCTCGGAGACTCTGAAGCCTGGGAGTAACTTGGGTGTTAACCTCTTGTCAGATTCAAAGCCATTAACAGAAGAATCAGATGGTAAGGAAATGGCTGTGGCCAAAGAGGAGCCAAGGTCACCTAGGAAGGAATCTCCTTCCAGCCTTAGGTTGGAAGATGATCGTGAGCGTTTGGCACCCACTAAAGCGTGAGCGCCCACAATTATCGTGCCTTGTTTTGATTTTCTCTCTCTCTCTATATATATATCGTTCGCTGTGAGGGGTAGAGTTTATTTTTATTCTCCTTTTTGGATGTGATTCTGTAGGAGTTCAACGGTTTCTGAGATTGATAGTCAGCGAGAAGAGAAGTTTCAGATAGATCTGATGGTGAGGATCTGCAATCTTCTACAATCCACATCATTGCTTTTATTCCCTATGAAGAAAGTTCAATCTTTAGTTCTTTGGTTCACTATTATTGTTGTTATCTTTGTTATTTTACAGTAGTTATTGTTTACAGGCACCTCCTCCTTTGAGATCATCTCCGGAAAGGGACGGTGAGGTTGATTTGGTGGCTGCAGATCATAAACCCATGGTCCCAGACCTGGAAACAGTGAGTGGGCCACCCCACCCACTCTGTTTTTTTTGTCGTCACTTTGGCCTAGCCCTGTTTGGTGAGGCGGTGAGTGAGGAATTAATAATGGGTGTTGAATTCTCGTTTTAATGTGCAGGAAATGAAGTCTATGGTCAAAGAGAATGAGAAGGCGGTGAAAATTTGTAAGGAAGATATCAATGTGGAACCTGAGGAGAAAAAGGCAAAAGTGATGGCAGAGAAAGTTGAATCCCGGAAGCCAATTGTTGGTAAAGAGAGGAATGTTGACCTCTTATTGGATTTAGAGAAGACTGATAAAGGCAGTGGAGTGATTACTGTATCGCAACAGAATGCTCAGAAGCAGCAACAGCAACAACAACAGCCTAACGCAGAAAAGACGGGTAACTTTTCGATCTTCATTTCTTTATATTCCTGTTCCTCCTCCTCCTCCTCCTCTTCCTCTGCCTTTTCTTTTTGTGGGGGTGAATTTTCATACCCCTCAGTGTGTCCTTTGTCCTCTTGAATTTTCCATCTCTGGGCGTCTGATTCCATGAGTATTTCCTGTCTCTTATACACATCTAGATGTGTATAAGAGACAGCCTTTGTCCTCTTGAATTTTCCATCTCTGGGCGTCTGATTCCATGAGTATTTCCTGTCTCTTATACACATCTAGATGTGTATAAGAGACAGTCTTAATGATGGTAAGACATACGAAACGGCTGGAATCTCGAGATGTAGCCTGTATCTGGAATAAGGCTCTACGCTCATGATACGGAGGACCTTTGGTGATCTTGTACTCACCACAGTTCTGCTGTCTCTTATACACATCTAGATGTGTATAAGAGACAGCTCCTCCTCCTCTTCCTCTGCCTTTTCTATTTATGGGGGTGAATTTTCATACCCCTCAGTGGATCCTTTGTCCTCTTGAATTTTCCATCTCTGGGCGTCTGATTCCATGAGTATTTCTTTTTCTTTTTCTTCCTTTTTTTTTAATTGGATTCAGCTCAATCATGTTCTGTACCTTTGCCAATGTCTATGGGTGGCTGGCCCGGTGGACTTCCTCACATGGGGTATGGTCTGGTTTATTTTGTTGTGTTTTCTTTTGTCTTTGTTCTTTTTTCTTCCTCCCCTTTTTTTTTTTTCCGACTCTCTCATCGGGGGAAAATGACTCCCTTGTAATCAGCAGATATATGGCACCTCTACAAGGAGTTGTACCCATGGATGGAAGTACCGTATCGTCTGCTGCTATACAGGTGTGTCATTGTTTAATTCCATGAGTCTCATTTGTCCATTTTCTAGTTATAAGTTTTTCTTGCCAACATTGGTCACTGCTAAATTCTGAAAGCCCTTTTTTTGAACTTTGTGTAGACTCCACACTTGCTTTCTGGCCAACCACGGCCAAAGAGGTGTGCAACCCATTTCTATGTTGCACAGAATATTCACTATCACCAGCAATTTACAAGGATGAATCCTTTCTGGCCAGCTGCAGCGGGTTCTCCTCTACAGTTTGGTGGAAAGCCCTGCAATGTGAATGCCGTGCCCACTTCTGAAATGCAAGCAGGTAGGGGACTGAACCCTGTGCAAGACAAGGGTCAAGGTCTTGCCATCTTTCCTGGTCACACTGGGAAGGACAAGGGTTCACAAGCTGCCAACATTGTGGACACTGCCCAGAGAAAGCAGCAGATTTTGCTTCAACAAGCTCTACCACCAGGAGCAACCAATAACATCTTGGTATAGTTTTTCATTTAACTAATTTGTAAATGTTGCTCTAATATCTTTCAATGTTTCTTTTCTGAAAGTTTGTTTTTCCTTTGAATTTCAGCACAGTCCTGCTTTTATCTTCCCTTTGAGTCAACAACATGCAGCAGCTGCAGCTTCTGTGCATCCGGGGGCAATGAAGTCTTCTTCCACTGCAGCTGTTGCAGCTTCAACAAGTAGCACTAATTCTGTCTCAATTAGTGCTGCATCAACAGCAATTGCTGGTGCTCCGGCAATGAGCTTCAACTGCCCAAACATGCCAGGCAATGAAACCCAGTATTTGGCAATTTTGCAGAATGGAGCATATCCAATTCCAATTTCTGCACATGTTGGGGCAACACCGGCTTATAGAGGAACCCATCCTCAGCCTATGCCTTTCTTTAATGGGACTTTCTATCCTTCTCAAATTCTTCACCCTTCTCAACTTCAGCAACAGCAACCACCGGCCTCACTGTCACAACAAAGCCAACAGGGTCATCAAAACCCAAGTATTTCCGGTGGTTCCTCTTTGTCACAGAAGCATTTGCAGAATCAGCAGCAGAGGACACATGGCAGTGGCATTAATGGTGGTAGTGGGAATCTGCAAGTGTTTCCTGCCTTTAAATCCCCGCCGTTACATGCATTGCAGCTTCATCAGCGTCAGCAGATGCAGAACCAGAATGTCCCTCAGCAAGCTCGCCAACTTGAGACTGAACTAGGGGCTGAAGATAGCCCTTCAACTGCTGATAGCCGAGTTTCTCGGACAAACATGAGTATCTATGGGCAGAATTTCTCAGTGCCCATGCACCCGCCAAATTTTGCTTTGATGCATCCAGCCACAATGAGCACTGGCAGTGGCGCCAATAATACAAGTGGCAATCCTAGCGAGAAGAAACAGAATCAGCTTCAACCTCAGGGTTCGAAGACTGGTGTAGAACCTTTGCCATCTCAGGCTTTTGCCATGTCATTTGCTTCTATTAATGGAGCTGCAACTGCTCCAGGGCTTGATATTTCATCAATTGCACAAAATCATGCTTTTCTCCAGAGCTTCCCAGAGGCCACAAGGCACGGGTATCGCTTTATGGCAGCTCCTGCAGCCACTCAAGCTGCACAGAGCAAGAAGAAAGAGAATGATTCTTCAAACATGGAAGAAGAGAGGAAGTCCATGACTGGAGGAAAGACTCCAGTAACTGCAGTGCAGTCAATTGCTTTCTCCGGTGGTTTAACTGATTCTTCTGTTTCAACAGTGCCAGTTAACACTGTAATAGAGAGCTCAGCGCGAACTCTTAATCTTGGTTCTTCTACAGCCAGGACCTCTGCTTCATTTATGTCTACTGCTATCAATAGTGCAAGTAGTCCCAGTATGCAGCAGCAATTGCCACGGAACCAGCAGCAGCAGAAGCAGCATCAATTTGCCTCTGTGCCTGCTGCTTCTACCCGAAACAAAATGCCAGCAGGCAGTAATGGAAATGTTTACTCAGAGCATGTTTCTTCATCATCTATGGCTGCAAAGTTCCCCAATGCACTGCCTGCCTTTCCACAAAATCTTGTGCAAAGCTGCAGTAGTCCAGCTCAATCTCCTCAGTGGAAGAATTCTGTGAGGACAACTACGACCCAAGTTCCCTCCCAATCTCTTTCCTCAACGGCATCATCCCTAAAAACCCTTTCTCAACAGCAAAGTCGAAACCAACAAGGTCACACACAGATATCTTTTGCGGCAAGCTCGAAGCCATTGGTTACGACACAAGGCCAACCACCTTCTAATAGTAATCAATCCCCTTCTCCTTCCGTGGGGGTAGGTTCGCCAACATCATCATCAATCTCCAAGGGTGCAGGAGAAAGCCCAAGGACAGCTTCGACCTCTGCTAGTAATAAAGGTCCACAAGTGTGTATATTATCTCAGCAGGCAAAGAACACCCAATCATTGCCTTCCCAAAAATCTTCCCCTGTTGGGGGAAGAAACATTTCTTCAATTCTTGGTCATCCTCATAACAGCGTTCTGTCCAGCTCTGCAACAAAGTCTCAAATGGCACAGCAGCAACAGCATCAGCATCAGCAGATACCAAAGCATGCATTTCAGCAAGCCCACATGCTGTATACAAATGCTTATATGCAAGCCCAAGCCCAAGCCCAACATGTAGCAAGTTCAGCAAATACTTCATCACCTGCAGGTGGATTTTATATCCAAAAACATCGGGAACAGCAGCAGCAGCAACCAAAAGTTTCATCGGCTGCCTCAACTGGTATGCTGTCATTGAGCCCTCCGGTGACTCTTTCCAACACTAGCACGAATGATCCTGCAAAGGCAGTTGCTGCTGCTACAGCTGCAGCTGCAGCAGCCGCCGCAAGCAACATAAAGGGTGGTGGCTTAACTTCACCAGGTCTTATTCATTCCCAATTCACTGCTGCACAGCCAACCGGGAAGCCACATCATCTTGTGCCTTCCAGTTTCACCTATGGCCATGCTATTCCTGCTACAGTTCAGGTGAAGCCAACAGAGCAGAAGCAACCAGCTGCCGATTAGAATTGTCTCTAGTCCTTTACATGCCCCTCTGCATGCGCGGTGTGCTGACAACCAAGTTTGAGGGAGGGTTTATTCTGATGGGATTGAAAATTTGTGACAGGAGCGGCTTCCCAGACCTGAATACAGTTTCAGTGCCCTCAGGCAGCCTTGAGAAGAAAAGGAAGAGGTGAAGAGTTGCACTTAGGGTGCCAGCCATTTGCTACGGAACCTGCAATTTTTGCAAAGGATGTTGAACTGTGTTGTAAGTTATGCCATCGGTGGAATATGCTTTCGCCCGACGTGTATTCTTCTCTGTACACTTGTGTCTATAATCTGACTGGGTAGATTATTGCTGTCAATTCTAATTAAAGTTTGATTGGTTTAATGGTTATAGAGGATGGGCATGATGTTAAGTGAGAAGCTTGTACCGAAGGGTTCTGTAGGGAAAAAATGGTGGTGAGGGGGAGGGGTAGGAAACAAAGACCCACCTCTCCTTTTAGTGCTAGCAATGGAGGTCCCTTTATGTACTTTTTTTATTCATCTTTTTTAGAATTCTGTTTTCGTCTTTAGCTTTTTGTTGGCAGGTTTAATTCTATTTTTCTGAAAGAGCAGTAGGCAGGCAGTACCCTTTAACATTCATATATATATATCTGTGTGTGTGTGTGTGTGTCTATATGTATGTATGTATGTATGTATGTATGCAGAGGAGGGTATTATGTAATATGTCTGGGTCGCATAATAGTAAACCCTCAATTTTTTATGAAGAAATATTCTGTCTTCATATCTGTTTCCTTGCGCGGTAATGACTTATGATTATGATGATGATAGCATGTGATATTTTATTTATGTTAATGTAAAACTTGGTAAAGAGCAGATGCTGGGATTTGTCGTTTGTCATATTCGGTGATGTCGCAGCGACACTGCCTTTTTTTTCTCTTTGACAAATGGGTGGGGCTTGTTGACAAAGGACGCGTCTCTTTATTGTTTGTATATTAATTATTCGTGCCCATTCTCTTTTGTACATAATGAAGAACTTTGTCTTTGCGTGTAGGATTCTTTACTATATAAAACTGAATGGTATTTAGAGAGAGAGGGAGGGAGGGAGAGGAGAGGGGGGGTAATTGATTTTGAGAGAGAGAGGTCAGATTTTCAATGGTATTTTTTTGTTTAGTTCCAACTTTGCCTCCCGTATGGTCCCCACACCTGTGCTTCCTGTTGTGAAACTGTGGCCCCACAACGAAAGGATGTGAACCGTCATGTCACCTGCTTTTGTCAGTGATGACGGCTTTGCAAACTCCTCTACTGAACGCACGTGCTCCTACTTCTTCCTCAAGTTGTTTGTGGAATTTTGAGTAACAGAGAAAAGGGCAACTGTTTTTAGGTTTCTTCCCCTTTTTTCCTTCAATAATTTTGTATATAATTTTTCTTCAAATATTGTTGGGGAAGCATCAGCATCGGTTATTCGCTGATTCTGCGACATGGCAAATACAACAAAATAGCAAATGTGAAAAGCCAGAAGAGAGAGAGAGAGAGAGAACAAAGGTGAGAACTTGCTAACACATATCAGTTTTAATATTATTTTATAATAAAAAAATTTATGTATAATATTTACATTTATAAAATTCAAAATTTTTATTTTAAATTTAACATAAAATTTCGTCACATGTAGTTCACCAAGGAAAATAAAATTTATGATAAATTAGAAGCAGCCGTGTGCTCTGTTATTTTTCTCTTACTAACTTGATTTTTAATTACTATATTACTTTATCAAATTAAAAAATTATAAAACTTACCTTTTTTTAAATATATTTTATTCAATAATAATAATTTAGCCTGAGGTAAAGTCTAATAATTAGAAAAGTATTACACCTCATGCGATTTCTTATCCACCACATGTTTCCAAAAAAAAAGGAAATTTTTTCTGTGTTCCTTTTTTTAAAAGAGTAAAATTTTAATAATATTTATGTAAAATTTTAAAAAATAAATAAAATTTAATTAAAAAATTTACTTTTAAAAAAATTGAAAGAAAAAAAAAATAGATAAACATATTTTAATTTTCATTGTATGGGCATCAAACATTGTTTGTTATTTAGCATTCTTTTAACTATTATATTTTATTTCAGATTAAATCATTTCTTGAATGGATAAATTGTTAAATAGAGAAAATTACTCTCTTCCATGCACTCATTAATATCCCTATATTTCCTAACCTTCTCATTTACCGCAATGTCCTGATTCAGAAAAATTAACTCAATTTTTATTAATATATTTATTGATATACTTAATTGCACAAAAAAATATTTTTTAGAAAAAATTAAAATTTTTATTCAATAAATTAATACAATAATTAAAATTTAATCAAATTAAAATTAAGTAATAAAAATAAGTAATACTAAGAAGAAGAAAAAAAAAGTATAAATTACTCTCAAATTATGTTATGCCTTTAAGTTTATACCAACCCTGCAATCGGGGTCCCACATGCACTCGCACAAACTTTGTGGATTAGATGCATCGACTGTCAATAATCAGACGTTGAATTGGCTGATAGCATCGCCAAAAGTCTTCTCTCTTGTTCAAACCATCATTTTCCTGTATGGAACTACCGTCCGATTGACACCCATCACAAGAAACTACGAAATTTATGTGGTGGAGGCAAAGACTTGGAAGGTACGAATACATTAGAAAAATCTCTCTGAATAAGGGGACGGTTGAGGCTATATTGACATCATTTTTAATTATCTATTTCTAATCTCATTGAATATGAAATGAAACTATCATAAATATTCCACTAATTGTTTATAATATTTCTTTTTCTCTAACGCTGCTTTATTATCACTACAGTCAAAAGGTTTTTTTTTCTTTCTTTATATAAATTCATCCGGACAAAATGATAGGGAATTCTGGAATAATAACAGCCACTTCCATTGTAGATAATCAGTTTCAAATGAGTTTCCTTAAAAAAAAAAAAATCTCAGATTTCGTTATTCTTAGAGCAAATATTACATCATAGACAACCAAATCAAAATTTTTATATATATATATATATATATATATATATATATATATATATATTTAATGGAGTGTTACAAAAATTGCATTTCTTATTTTACGGAAAGATAAAAGTTAATTTATTTTAGTTAGAAAGTTAATAGACGTAGTGGGGGAGGGCTATAGACGGAAGATTGAATTCTTGTCTCCTTTTTTTTAAAAAAAAAAAAAAAGAAGTGATGTTTATATCATTAAAATAAAATAAAATAATAAAAAATATTATATACATAAAATTGTTATTTATTTATACGTATATTTAAAATTATATGAATACTATATATTTTATTTATACATTTATGCACGTTATATATATATATATATATAAAAGAAAAATGCAAGACCCACATTTTTTTCTTCTCTGTCTGTCTTAACCCATCTCTGGAGCCATCTTGTGGCAGGACCCTTTATTTCAGTGATGTCGGGTCGCACCAGTCGGAAAGTTGACTGTGTTTTCAAGATTTGTACGTATATTGTATATAAATTGCGGCAAGTCCAAGATACTGCAAAATAAATGAATTGGGGTCCACTGCCACTTGCCAATGCCATCCAATTCCTTTTCTTTTTTTGTGGGGGTCCACCACCCCCACTTACCCTAGACGTAGAGGGCATTGTCTTTCCGGAGAATCATCTCATGGGTCATGGCTTGAAAATTGCAAACAATGATGGGACAGCTCCATGAGAAAAGAAAAATAAGTGTATTATTATTATTATTATTATTATTATTATTATTCATTTTATCAATTATTACGATAGATTATAATGTGGAAGAAGAATTTGATGGCAGAAATACTTTGATTTGTTGTTCCCAATTGTTTTGGCAAAAAAAGTAACTTTCGAATAAAATTCTGTATTTTAAGAAAATTGAGTCAATTTCCATATGATCAAAAGAAAGACTGTGGAAATAATTAAGAAAATCTAATTTAACTTAGTGGCCCCCACAGCTCTTCTTGATCTGATTAATTTTAAGTTACGTTTGTAGAAAAATCCAATTATCCAGGAACTTGCAACTTGTACCTTATTTTCTTAATCCAGAAATTGTACAGGTTGTTATTAAGCAGGCCTTTATTAACCACTTTTTTTTTTTTTGACAAGAAAAGCCCCAGAGACGTAGGGTACTTCGAACATTCGTTTTTTTTTTTTTTTTAACCATCATTCATGGTACATCGAACATTAGAGAAATGCGTATATAAAATTGGAAACTTCCACGAAGTTTCAAGCCTCTTTTTTTTTTTTTTTTTTCTCTCTCTCTCTTTTTAATTGTGAACATCAAATATAGGCAGGATTAATGTACAAATCTCACAAATAATTTATTTTTTTTTAAGTGAAATGAGCTGGCAGTTAGTGCAACAATTATAGTCCACGGGCCAGTCTTTGGTACAAAAAGTAAACAAGACCTTCCAAAGCTTTCAACTCGTCAATTTGCAAAATAAATTAAATACGACAAGTTGCTTAATTTATCATTCCTTTAATGAACAAAAATTGTCAAACTATAATGTGGGGCCATAATTGATTTTTCTATTTCAACGTACTCAATCAAATATTTCCAACGTCCCCTTTTCCTTTACTTAAAAGAAAAAGAAAGGAGTGGGTGATTGATGAAGTGTTTAGCAAAGACAATACGATTATTATAAAGCAAATGAATAAACAAATTCTAATTGTATCTTTAATGTTTCTTATGATATATTTAAACAAGCAATGCTGGTTCTTTTAATAATGTCTCATTGCTTTTCTTTTTTTTTTCTCTCTCTCTCTCTCTTTCTTTGGATTCAGAGAGGTCTGATTACCCTAATCAAAAGATTCGCAGGGAATAAGATCAACTGCCATGATCAACACACAAGGACAAGTAACAATTTAAAATTTCACCTTCTTGTTTATTATATAGTTATTCTGTTCATTCGTGGGCTATGTTTGGTAGTGCCTTTTCTTTTTCTCTTGAATCTTAAATTATTTTGTTGTAACTTTGTCTAGATAGTAGGGGTTATTAAATAATTTTCCTATGGCTAATTTTAAAATGGCTCTTACCAATCGCCTGAAAGTTTTTATTTCAAAAGCCAACTTCAATGATAAACTCATTAAAGGGACAAAAGAAATGGCAAAGGAATTCATTTATTTTTGTTTAATTCACTTCGATTATATAAAATTTTATTTAAAATATGTTCGAACTTCATTTGAATTGTACTTAAAATAAATAAATAAATAAATAATTGATTTCTGTATTCATATTCCAACATTATTATATTATCATTTTAGTGCAATAGTCAGTTCTATGTTGGGTGAATATATACATACTCTACATTAAGTTCAATTTTTTTTTTTTATACAAAGTAAAAATGTAATTTAGAAAGAAAAATTGGTAAAGATTGAACTCATTGTTTCATGACTTGTTATTATTATTATTTTTATTTTTAAAAAACCTTTACTACTCAAATATGATATTGGCTTTGTGAGCATTCTACTTCTGGGAGAATTTCCTTGAAAAGCTTTGAAGAACTATAAATTACTGAAAAACCTCCAAGTCATTGGAAACTAAAATTTGACACTGGCACTGCTTCTAGAAAGTCAAATTTGGTTTACACCTTCAATTAAGATTTTTAATTATGAGCTATGGCCTAACATTAAAATATGTCAAAACTTAGGAATCCAAAACTATGGTTAAAGAAAATGCAATAAACATCAATCACATTAACCTCAAGATGGTGATGTGCCCATTTATGTATTTCAATCTTGCTTTCTTGATTAGGAACACAGGCCTTGGATCTGCCAAAGGAAAACGTCTTGCTTTTGTTCAACATGACTAAATAACATTTGGATACAACTACACATTATATAGAATTAATAAAAATATTAAAATTTATTTATTTTTTCTCTTTTTTTTTTTAATAATAAACTACCTTTTATTTTATTATAACGATATTTATATTATTTGATCAACTATCTCATTAAGCAAGTCTTTTTCATAATTTTAAGTAACATGACATGCGCCATGACAACTGGACACAACTTCCCCCATCAACAAACTCAAATGTCCAACATCATTGCTTTGGAAGTCCATTCGTGTCACAGTAATGTCACCTTTGGTGAGCTGAAGTCACAAATCTATTCGTATTTACCGTCAGGATATAATTTCTTAAAGAGCTGCAAATCCTGTCTCAGGTTCCTAGTTTGATAATAAAACTGCTGAGCTGCCATTGTTTCATATAATCGAATTAATTTTTGATGCCAAGTTAATAAATTAAAAAAAAAAAAAAAAGAAGAAGCCAAATTCTCCACTTTTTACACTTGTGACACTACACTTTCTACGTTCTTTCCACGAAATTATAATTAGTATTTTTCACAAAATCACACCCAAGATAACATAGCGCATGCAATTCCAAGCCTTCATAAAATTTGCCTTGTCGACGGTCTGATTTGACCATGCAATGCAAAACAAAGTTACTCCGAAATTTTGTATCCACAAAACTCTCATGCAATTCAATAGGTGGAAAATTAATAATCATATAGGGTCTCGTAGAATCCAAAAAGTTCACCAGAAAATTACAGGGAGTCGGCTGGACAGCAATAGTAATGTCTTTGCATTTGGAAAAAACTATAGTAGGCAGTGAGTAGTAAATATAGCTACTACAAACAATGCTTCACCCCCCAAATGACCCTGGACATATTGTTACTGTTATCTATTCACGGTCCTCCATTTTAACTTCCTTTCCCTGATCAAATTGTAAGAAAGAAAAAGCTAAATGTGTTGTCTCGTCTGTTCATGGAGGTATTGTTTGTGAGACTTCTAACCTGAGTACCTAGAAGGCGATCTACATTTCGTCAATGCAGCAAGTTGCTCGTCCTGCTGTTTTTTCAAATACCTCTGAGCATTTGAGGTCACAATCGTCAGAAAGAATTTCAAAAGCATGAGCCAAACCACAGTGTTCCAGATTGCTGCAAATGAGAAATTCCCTTTTTTCACCTGGACGGAACAAGTATGGAGGATACGTAAATAAGCAGAATGCCCTTAAAACAAATCCGAGTAATGATATTTCTGGGAGAACTTGAAAGCCTTACAGGAACACTTTTTAGTTGGTTCATACAAGAACCTAATAAATGAATAATATGCTTTGTTCAAGTACGTACCTGATTTGATGGCATAGAAGGTGTGGGGGCCATGTAATTTTCTCTGAGTGTGTGTAGTTTGGTTGTCAGGTCAGGCAGCGCAGGAGCCAACCCCGGAACAAGCCCAAGAACTGAGATCAACTCATTTTCTACCCAGTTGAGTAGTTGATTGTTGCAAACAGAGATGATGAAAACCGTCTGGACAAATGCAATAGAGAAAAGTCAGGAAGCAGATATGCATTAGCCCTCAAGTGGAACCCAGCATCAAACTCCTTTATTAGGGTCACAAAATTGCTCTTGATATCCATTTCACCAATCACTTTATGTGGATTGCAAATGACAATATTTACAATAATGACTCTCTAACAAAAGCTAGTGACAGGCACATAATTAGAGAACTGCATAATCTACATGGTAAAATTGCAAAACTCAGTTCAAACTCTCAAATGGTCCCAGAACTAAAAAGTGAAAATAATGACACAAACCTGAATGTGAGTTTTGATAATTGCCTTTCCAATCAATGTTGAAAGAAAAAACTTCCAAAATGGAATTCCAAATTGTCCGCACATAATGCCAGCAAAGTCAAATAGAGAATTTGGCACCTAAAATGAAACATGGTCAGCAACTTCCACAATAATTACAACTACACTGTGATTTTAGAGAAATCGATTGAGTCTGCCATATAGGGCAGCCCAAGAGGAAAAGTTGCAAAAGACCCAAAAGGCATTACAGAGATTTGCTTTGTGTACAGACAGAAAATCTATCTCATTATATTTTCACCAAAAATGAGGAATAATGATGTAAAGGGTCCACAACATAGACAGCACAAAAAAATGTGGCTCAGTCAATTAAATAAATGAAACCCACTTTCTTCCAGCAAAAATAGCCTACTGCATATAATGGTAAAAGTCAAACTAACCGAAGCAAGGACTAATATTGTGAAGAAGTTCAAATGTTGTGCATGTGATAGAAACCGACATTTGATTGACTTTAGGTGGGCGGCTATGAATCCATTATCTTCAACTGCTGAAGCATCCAATTCTTCCACAGCATCCAACTTGTTGCCTGATATAAATGCTGCATACATATTATGTTAATCTATAGCAGAAATTATCAAAATGGTTTTAAGTATAAAGCAGTGGTGTACAGGATACTTTTGTAAAAGCAACAATATCAGCCTTTTCATTCCTAGGAAGTAAGTTATACGGCTTTGAGCATACTTTACATCAGACGACATGATTATCATATAAGAAATAATGAATACTAATCTCATGCACACCTGCCCTTGAGATAAATAAGGAGGAAGCTCCCCAAGTGCAGTCCCAACACCCCAGATAATGGCTTCTAATTGAACCTGAGGCAATATGCTGCTAAGTGGAACCTGCGGCCCAGGTGAAGAAGGGAATACTGGTTCCCCAAATTCATGGCAATCTTTGTCAAGCCAGGAAGGACCTCTGTTCAACTGTATTGTATCATATGGAGAACATTTTATATCAACCCGACCGCATTGCATTGCTTTTATTGTGAACTAACATGAGGACCCAGATAAAGAACAAAAGTGTGCAATCCAGATCCTGAAAACAAATTGTTGAAGCATGTGATTTACATGTCTTATCTACAGAGGTAGCAACTCCCTCCCCAAACAGCCCCCACCCCACCCACCATCCAACAAAAAGGAAAGAACTATATTTTATGCCGCATTTGAGGCCTAAAAATTCTATAAGCTTATCATCAAGTTAGATCATGCCAATCTTGGAAATAGATGTGGTCACCTTTCTGATCTGAGGCAACTCAACAAGAATAGAAAAAATCATATGATGCCCTCTTTATTACTTAACTGTTTCACATCTAAATATCACGATCTCTCTCCACAAACTATGATAATTCTTCAAACGCCCAAGTTAATTGATGAAATGTTGGGTGTAAGACATAGTTAAATGCAAATTCAGGTCCAGAAAGTAAAATACTTATCTATGTTAAAAAGAAAGCAATGCTATGAGATGTCAGATTTAAATGCAAATTCAGTTTGAGAGTAATATACCAATCCATGTTAAAAGGAAAGCTATTATATGAGATGTCATTAGAAAATAAAAAGCCGAGGGACAAATCCATGTGCTGCAGCAACTATTCCACATTTAGACTCGGTGAAGCTTGGAGGAACTTCCAATTCATAATCTATGTGGTCATACCATAGACAAAAAAATTCCACCAAGCTTAATCACATGGTATATCATAATGAAAACTCATCCCAGAATTAGAGTTCCTGATCTGCATACCAAAACCAATTGAAGATGCAACACCAAGCGCAGTCCACCACAATCCAAACCGCAAATAATGGGAAAGTTCCTCAAGATACTGCAGACACATGCCAGAAAAGGCAAGTGTTATTCTGAAGTTTAAATCTTGGTTGAAATAAGATGAGAAGAGCCAACAACTGTGTAGTAAACAAAAAGGACTGAGGGCGGCCTCCAGAAAGACAGAGAAAGCAACTCACACACGTTGAGAAAAATATTACATTTGCAACAACATAGAGGAACTGAATTTTAAACACTTAAGACAAGTGGCATACTTTTTCATGAGGGCCATCAATGGTCACAACCAAGAGTCCAATTGCTGCTATCACAGAACTTAGCAGCATCATCAAACTACCTTTTGCCAAAAGATAAATTACAGACTGTTTAAAATACTGAATCATAGCCAAAACAAAGAACTTCAACGTCTTGAAGGGTTGTGTTGTGAATGTCAGATTTTCAAGTTCCTGCTTATGCCTTTCACAAATACCTGAAAGGACACAGCAACTCCATCAGCTTGAAGAATTTGATAGCAGTCAAAATTCCCTCATATTTCAACTTTCTCTCCAAACGGCAGATAACTAATAACAGCTCCTCGTAAATAAACAATTAATTCAAAATAATTCTTATACAAATTTGAAATGCCTAATGTGTCAGGTACACGTTACCCCCACTTTCTTAAGAAAGAGGGAATTTTGGGTTATATAAAGGATATTATTGTATACCCAACGGGTACGAGCTCGGTTTAGGAGAATATGACAGTTTCATGCTACCCAGAAAGACGAAATCTTGGATAATATAAACGATATTACTGTACGCCAAACGGGTGCTCTTGGGGAGAAGGTAATGCTTGAATTGGTAAGAACGAAATACAACCTAACTACTCAAACTTGATAGCAATCAAATTATAACCAAATTTCTTTTTTTTTTTTTGAAAAAAAGAAAAACTTGTGTTCATCACCAACATTCTCGCGATTCCAAAAACTAGCACAGTTTTTTTTTTTCTCTTTTAACAAAAATTGTTCGTTTAATTATAGATCCGGACATATGAATTAAAAAAAAAAAAACAATGAAACACAAAGCATGTAATGCGAAAATATCTTAGGAGGGATAGAAGGAAAAGGCCGCCAAAGGGAAGTGCTTGCCAGCGATTAACAGGTCTGTGTTCTGAGAAGAAGAGATCGCTCCATTACCGGACCCCATTACCATCGCATACTAAAATGAACTGAAAAATAGACCAAATAAAAAAAGCCTATCTTTTTCTAATTGCAGACAACTCTTACGAAGCAACTTTGGGGGGTTCAGTTTCTTGATCAATTCGAACAAATGGGTCGTCAATACAATCGAGATGAAAGGAGGATACGACTCAAATTGTTTCTGGTTTGCAGGGCATGTTTCAGTTCCAGCTTTTTCTTAGCTTCTTTTGCTGCTGGGCATGGTCCTGCACGGGAGTCCACGACCCAAAAAAAAGTGCATTGACTTGCATGGACCGAAACCGAGAAACGCGCAGTTATTAATTAAAATGATTATCTTCAACGGTGATACAAATAATTGTTATAAAATAAACAAAATTTTAAATTTTGGTTAATTAAAAACGGATTTTGTGAAGACAAAAAATCTAAATCCTCTTCTTGTTGTTATTATTATAATATTATTATATTTTTAATTAACTTTAACTAAAATTTAGAGTTAAAAATTTTTAATCTTTAAATTAACTCCCTTAACAATTTAATTAGATCTCATCAGTAAAGTCCAGAGTCCAAGTTGATTTAGATATGGCAATGCGAGCGCTATTCAATGAGGGGGTCCTTGTCACTCATCCTTTGAGTTAATTTAATTAATAACTGTAGAGACTTGATGTGCAGAGAGTGAGTCATTTAAATTGAGTACATATACAAAGAAGACAAGCAAGCAGTTGATTGTCCTACTAAACATTAGCCTTACTCTTCTCTTTTAGAACTCCACTATATGAGGCAGTCTCGAGTGGGACTGCCAACAATTTTGTAACAGGACACTATGGGGATATGGTAACTCAGATTGGTGCCCATGAAGTCTCTATAAATTGTATTCTAATTGGGTACTAAGCCGTCCCTCAGACCCCAAATACAAAAATAATAATAATAATAATAATGCCACAAGCCATATCAATCTATAGAAGAAAACGCAAAGTGTGGGTAAGGCCACGTATCAATCTCAGACATTCTAATTGGCGCAAGCCATATCGCCTTATCCACACGCTCACCTCAATAATAATGCCACAAGAACTCCGAGCCTAGGCATTACCCTTTTCTCCGTTGTATTGAATCCACAGCCACGGACCCAGCTTTTGGATCTCCAATTCTTCATGGCCATGGCAACTCAAACCACTCTCTTTACCCCCGCAACCCTCTCCACCCCAAAATCAATCAACCAATCAATTTTGCCTTGGAAACAGGCATCATTCATGCCAGTTTCCAACATCACCAACTCCAAGACACAAAAGGCACAAAGAAGCATTAAGGCAGCAGCTGCGGAAGGCAAAGCTGAGGCAGCAACAAAAGAAGCCCCAGTGGGGTTCACTCCACCAGAGTTGGACCCAAGCACCCCATCACCAATTTTTGGAGGCAGCACTGGCGGGTTGTTGAGAAAAGCCCAAGTAGAGGAGTTTTATGTGATCACATGGGACTCTCCTAAGGAACAAATCTTTGAAATGCCAACTGGGGGTGCAGCCATCATGAGACAAGGCCCCAACTTGCTCAAGTTGGCTAGGAAAGAGCAGTGCTTAGCTCTTGGTACGAGGCTGAGATCCAAGTACAAGATCAAGTACCAGTTTTACAGGGTTTTCCCGAATGGAGAGGTCCAATATTTGCACCCCAAGGATGGAGTCTACCCTGAGAAGGTAAATCCAGGGCGCCAAGGTGTAGGCCAGAATTTCAGGTCCATTGGGAAGAATGTCAATCCAATTGAGGTGAAATTCACCGGCAAGCAAGTGTATGACTTGTGAGGTAAGTCTATAATTTCATTTGGAACTTATTGTATCTACGATTGTGTGAGTATTCTACTTTAATTTATTTGCTGTATTTCATTTTGAAGGAACTTTAAAACAAGCGAAACTCGGATATTTCAATGTTGCGTGTTGATTTATTTACTGTATCTATGATCACGACCACCTTGAGATAGAAAACACAACCATGGAATTTATCCAATTATATGCCATTAGAGTCCGCAAGTTACAAGCAAAAGAAAGGAAAAGAAATACATAATTTCAGAAGATAAGCATAAGAACATATCAATAACCAGAAAATTCCACTTTCACTCTTGATCCACTTCGTGCTTCTGATAGATAGGATCGTGTTCTATTTAGTTTTGCTATGCTTGGCTCTGTTTGTAGGCACTGCCTTGACCATATATGAACCTAGCATTTTCCTCTGTGTATACATGTGTTTCATTGTCCAGGCTGCCAATATTCATCCCAAAAATTAGTAATAACTTATTGATCAATGGATATATATATATATATACACACACACACACTTGTAAAAGGATGGATGGCATTAGGCCTTACGATTGGCGAATGGCTTTGCTCAGGGTGGAGGCTGATGAAAACGTTTTACCATCAAAGTAACTATTTTCCCCTTTGATTTTCTGCTTTATTCTGAGATCTAACTCGTCAGCAGTAAGCGAGAGTGGGGCATCTGAAGCCTGTCAATTTCATCAGTAACAACAACATATCAGTTCTTGTTTGTTTGCATACAAAAATCTAGTTGATTAAAAAACAGTGCTGCTAAAAGTTAATTCTAATCGCATGAGCACGAAAAGTATGGAAAAGTGCCACCAATTGTGTAAGCCTGTGAATTACAGCCAATAATAACATTAGTTCTATTTTTGTTTGCGTAAAAATTTTAGTAAATTAAAAAACTTTGCTGCTATGAAAGTATCCTAATTTTGTAAGCAGGAAAAGCATGAAGTTATCCTAATTGTATAAAAGCTGGAAAAGTATTAGAAATTATGTTCTTAAATTATTAAATCACGTTCCTCAATTGTGCACAAAAGAGTGCAACAGAAATGAGGTCGTAGAGCATTTGTACCATGACCCATCCCCATGCATCAGCATAGGAAGGAATGTGAGCTGAATAAGCCACAACATCTGCACAGGATAAAAAAAAAAAAGGGCAAGTCATTGATTTTAGTTTTTTCTCTGTAGAAGAAAGGGTGTCTATCAGAAACAAGTATTGAAGATCACTTACTTTTGAACACCTGCCTTAAGGTGTTGTAGATACAAGAAAACACTTCTGTATGGCTGAAAATTCCAGCTGGCCCTGCCTACGAATTTCAAAAGAAATGCAACTCAGGTGGTCAAGTTCCATTTTAATGTCCCTTGCTTTCTTTGACACCACAAAAAGAGACATAAAAACATCAGGTACCTGTGTGACAAATATGCCACCCTGGTTGAGTCTAGGCTTAACGGTGAGCTCATAAAAGGATTTGGTGTAAAGTTTGTAACATGGGCCGCCCTCTATTGGGTCCGCCAAGTCCCCAACAATCACATCGTAAGACTTGTTTCTAGCTTCTAGCTCAGCCCTGCAAAAGCAGCTGCAAAATTGTAGACACTAACAGTGACTGTATTAGGGATAGCAATAGCAAATAACAACTGAAATTCAAACCTGGCATCATTGATGATGACCTCAAGTCTTGGATCGCAAAATGCGTCTCCATTGACAACCAAGTATGTTTTGCAGAATTCTACCACCTCCTGATCCCATCAATAATATTTCAGCAATGAATTACTCGAAATGCCTTGTACATATTGTTGTTACTGATGTTCCACAAAATATTTATTATTGCTCCGAGACATTACAATAAGTCCTAATTGGGCAGACAAGCTTCATGCTGAGACAATAAATACTTTTCTTTGCCAAAGATTAATTACCTCGTCAATGTCACACATGCCAACATTCTCCACAGTCTTGTGTCTAAGTATTTCTCTTGCAGTGGAACCTTCGCCTCCTCCCATTATGAAGACAGTCCTTGGGCTACCACCAAACATAAATTGAAAGCAAGTACAGTAATCAAGGAATTTTTTTTTTTTTAAAAAAAAAAGGGAAATTCAATCATAGATGGACAAGAGTCAAGGCATCGGCACCCTCGAAAATATAGAAGGTAAAAGGGGGAAACAAAGGTACTTTGGATGATGAAGAAGTGATGGATGAACAAGACATTCATGATAGATAAATTCATCCGCTTCGGCACTTTGAAGCTTTCCATCAATGATTAAAGCCTGCGAAGCAAATCAGTGAAATGTTTTGAAGGGGGTAAGAAAAAGCAACCTTACCAATCCTTAAATTTCACTTATGGGGTTAAAAATAAGAAATTAAAAAAAAAAAAAACCTTCCCAAATGGCTTTGTATCCAACAAAGCAATGTCCTGGTACGGAGTGGATCCTGTATGCAAAATACTGCACACAAAAAAAAAAAGAATGGAGATAAAGAGAGATTATTATTGATTCATTTTCCTGCTTATGTATAAAATGGCAAAATGGCAAAAGTGTTTTTGAGTTTGATAATGAGAAAAGGATAAAATTTCTTGTACTTTTTTATCAAACCCTGCCTGGCTTTTCGATGACCAAAGTGTCCAATTACTGGATTTGTATTGACCTTTTGGTCCCTTCCACTTTTAAGATATGGTTGATAATTAGTTTATTGTCATTAAGAATGACTGCGCTATAAGCGGAAGGCATATTAGGTCCCATGAGGCCATAGGAACACGGACAGCGCTATAAGACTATCTGAGCTTTAAAAAGGTGTTGTCTCTTTTGTGAACCATGAAGCTCCTTCTCCCACGATATTGTCCCATCATTTTACTTTTGTCCCAACAAAATCACAAGTTCATTAAATTAATATTCAGAAAAAGAAACCATAATTTACCATTAAGCCCGCCATTAAATAAGCACTAATAAGACCTCATGGAAGATGAAATTCTAAGAACAACTTGATAATTAAGTAGAAAAGAAGAGAAAAGGCCAGGGAAAAACAAATCTAGTGGGCATAAGTAACATATACCAAAAAAAAAAAGAAAAAAAGATAGAAGGAGACAACCCAGAGGTGTTTTTATTAACTCAAGTAGCCTAGAACAGCGACAAGGTAAAAATGGACTACATAAAAATAATTATTTTAACTGGACAGTAATGGAAGCGAGTATAGTATATCTAATTACATATTGAGAGCATAGCACAATCTCAAGTTCTCTTCAAGTTCTTCTTCATACCAGCAGCCCTTGCTATACCCATTTAGTGATGAACGTCTAGTTCCATTTACCCCATTCCCATTGTTAATCCCACTGGAGAAAGAAATCTCACCCATTTCCTATCCCCTCAAGCAAAACACCACACACTGTCTCTTATACACATCTAGATGTGTATAAGAGACAGTAAGTAACATATACCAAAAAAAAAAAAAAGAAAAAAAGATAGAAGGAGAAAACCCAGAGTTGTTTTTATTAACTCAAGTAGCCTAGAACAGCAACAAGTTAAAAATGGACTACATAAAAATAATTATTTTAACTGGACAGTAATGGAAGCGAGTATAGTATATCTAATTACCTATTGAGAGCATAGCACAATCTCAAGTTCTCTTCAAGTTCTTCTTCATACCAGCAGCCCTTGCTATACCCATTTAGTGATGAACGTCTAGTTCCATTTACCCCATTCCCATTGTTAATCCCACTGGAGAAAGAAATCTCACCCATTTCCTATCCCCTCAAGCAAAACACCACACACGTGCTAAAATTAAAAACAAAAAAATCAACACAGAAAGAGAGATAGAGAGATGGAGAGGCAGGAGATTGTGAAGGATGAAGAAACGAGCTAGCTGGGTGCTCAATATAAATGGGAAGGTTGGCAGGAAAATCGAAAAGGCCTCATGATGCTTGGGTTGGGACTGAAAAGTTAACTCACCCAAAAAATCTTCATGGGTTTTCGTTAACAGAGATACATGTACACGTACAAAAGCAAAGTGCGATTTCTAAGGTAGATATGCTCGCGTGTTTATAATAACAATGCGATACGCCTAAATTCCACTGTTTCACATAATATGGCATCATCCCATTTGTTGCATATACGTGATTATCATAATTTCCATGTGCTTATGTTCAGCATATCGATGAAATAGAATCTTAATTCCACGAGGTGGAAACAATCTTGTTGTTGTCGATGGTCCAGTATATATGATTTTGTTACAAAAACATATTTAATATGTAACAGCATGCGAAGAATCAGACATGCATACCACTATTTTATATTCACAAAAGGATTATTTGTATGACTAGAACTATTTTTTTTTAGACCGAAAGATGGAATTAGAATCTTTGCATAAATGAATGGTATGATGGATACAAAGGAACTGCAACTATGCATCATTAATTTTCTAATGGCGCGAAGGAAAAGGATAAAAGATGATGATTGAAATGGGGGTGACAATTACCGAAAATTCTGGCCACATTCTTTTCTTCAAGAAGGTGTTCAAATCTTGGTTGGAGAGAGAGAGAGGGAGCGGGGTGGGGCGTGCAGTGCGAACCATCATCATATTCTCTCTCGCTTCAAAAGATAGAGGGCGTGCCATGGCAGGCGCACTCATCAGCACCACCATCACCATCAAAGCACATCAATATCCACAAGAGTTCTCTTTTTCAACCCCAATAATAAGAACAAACAATAACCCTTTCAAGTGCACTATTGAATTCTGCCTCCATTGCCTGTTTAAGCAAAGCGTGTATATTTTTTTTATTCTATGGACATAGGTTTCAATTTTGCAATTAAGTTGTAAAGATTTATTTTTTTTTATTTTTGTGAATTCAAGAATCTTAGCCTAAATAAATTGTCATTACTTAGCGCAGAGAGATAACTATGCATGTAATGTTGTCGTGCTTGACTAATAGATAATATGATCTATATAATGTTAGAGTTATCAAAACTACTTCTTTTTTTTTTTTTTTTTTTTGGGTGAGAAGTTACCTAAACCATTTTATTTACATTTTAAAGTTGAGATCTAGTCATTGAGTTGAAGTCAAAAAATATAAGTCATGAATCTCCACGCAATAGAAGCTAATGGGAGGTCCAACATGGGGTAATGTTGGTATCAGCATGATTTTCTTTCTTTCTTTTTTTTTTTTTCTTTGGGGGGGGGTGTTTGAAAGCATGATTTTCCTTAGGAGCAGTAGAGAGTGGACAAGAAGGACCCAATGACAACATGGTGTCTACTCTTGGTTTATCATTCATGCGGGCCAACCATTGTATACAAAAGGAAAAATCATGGTGTCACAGGATTTGGTGGGAGGAGATGATGGACTTGCCTGGCTCTTATTTCACAAAATTATGACTGATGGCAGTCCCAGCAAGAAGGCCCCATAAACCACATACTCTTTGCTTCTTCGTTTTTGTGACCAATCGTATGCATGCATGCTTCCTAACTTTTGACTCCTGATCTCTCAAAATAATAATTATGGTTTCCAATCCTGGAGTTCACGTGAATGACTGAATTCACTTTATTATCCAATCTCCTATGTTATTTACTCGTAAATCCTTACCATCCCCCCCCCCCCAAAAAAAAAAAAAACAAAACGAAAATACAATAAGTCTGATGCATAAGATAATTTTACCGGAAAAACAATAAATTTTGTGACCTACATAAGTAATAACAATATTTAATTTATCCTTTTCTTTTTATATTTTAAGAAAATAAGAAAAATTATTTATAATATCTCATAATCCCTTAAAAAATATATATTTCATCCTAACTAAGAAAGGAATTCTAACAGTATACTTTAATTCTACTGAATATTTTAGTGAAAGCTCAAATTTATAACATTTAACATGTAACGAATAAATTGATAACATTTAAAGTTAAATTTGTATGATTTATTAAAAAATTTATTGACCCACTAATTAATTTTTTTTATTCGTATAAATCTCATATTTCATTCTTAAAATTAGAATATAAAATCTCTAAAATAGATGTATAAATTGTTAATCATTCGAGTGTCACTCGATGGCAATTTAATTCATCCTCACAGATGAAACACGCTAAATGGATTGAAACATGTTTCTTTTTTTTTTTTTTACGGTCTGGAAATGGATCGAAACATTAATTGTTAAGGCTGCAACTTGTAACTTTGGACTCTGTGGAACTCCTTAATGATATGGGCCGAGGCTTAGAGTGGGTTGGGTCACTTATCCCAGCAAGTTTCACTAAAATCTTCTTGTCATACTATTATTGGCCGAAGCTTGCCATACTAGACGATTATCCCCTCCCTGCCTCAAATAAATACCAGGTTTTTATTAGAGAATATGAGATCAGACTTAAATTTATTTATTTTTTTACTATATATATAAAATTCAATCAGAGGTGATTGAATTGAGACTATGTGACGGGTGCCTGTTCTTGAGGCCCAAGGCCCAATAAAAAAGGCTAGACCCCTTTTTACCCTTTTTTTTTTAATATTTGATAGTCACACATTATTAGATTTTATATGCAAAATTAATAAATCAATCTTTTATTACTAAACAAAGGTATGTATTAAAATATATGAAAGTTAAATACAACTTTTTCAACTATAAATGTTAGTTTGTGTGCATGGTTTCACGGATTTAGAATAGATAAATAAACTAATCTCTCAGTGATAAATAATGGCACGTACAATTATGCATGTGAAACATCACTTTTTAACTATAAATTTTATTTTATACACTTTTTTATTATATATATTATATTTAATACAAAGTATATTTATCTAATATTTTCTTTTTATTAACCGTGTATGATGTGTCCAATGAAAATGTACCCGTATAGTTGAGTTTTTTTTTCCTTTTGAAGTATATTATAAGGTCTATTAGACAATAAATTATATAATTAACTAATTTTTTATTATCATACTTTTTATAATTTCTAAAAATTAAATTATTAAAATATTATCTCTAAAATTACAAAAAAGAATATGACACACTTTATTTTTTAGGCTTTTTAGGTTGGGGTGGAGTTGTTTGTTAGAAAAACACACAACCAAATTCTTAATAGATGTAGAGGAAATAATTAAACAAAGATATAAAATTTAAACAATATAAATTATTATAATATAATAAATTTTCATAATACAACAAATTATAATAATTATTTTTTTAGAATACAATAAATATGTATTTTACAAATAAGATAATAAAAATAATACACTTAAGTAGTCTAACAATAAAAAAGAAAGAATACTTAAATATACTTTAAAAGAAAAAATAAAATTTATTTACACTATTTTAAAATTTAAAGTCTTATAAATAATTAAAAAAATTAATATAAAATTATTACAGCAATTATTAATATAAATATCAAAATAGTTACTTTTTTAATAACTATAAAAAAATAATTTAATGGTAACAAAATAATTAATTTAATAAATAATAATTTAAAATATAAACTTTTTAAGAAATCCCTTTTTCCAGCACTCACCTCATGCAATTATCAGCCTCAGCTGCTTTTCTCGCCGTCACTTGTTCCAGTTCCAAGACCTAGTGCAAGGTACGGCGGCCATAACCTTCTTATTTTGAACGATTCCCTCCACCAAAATTCAGTTTCATTGCCTGGCTTGGCTAATTAATTAACCCTATTGACTGTAAATTCGCTCCTTTAACAATATAATAAAATATGAAATGATGATATTAGTTAATCAGCCTCCTTTATTTTTTTTCCTTTTTTTTAAAAAAAAAGAAAAGAAAAGAAATGGTTAATTCGAATATTGCTCTGTCACTGCCGAAGAAGCCATCGCCAATACTTGGCTCTATTTAACTCTATTATTATTATTTTCCCCCGTCAAAATAGCCCGATTATCTTTATTGTGCACTTGAAAACAAACCAATAAATGTAAAATGATGCCTTTTTGTTTTTTCTGGTGTCGACGTCGAATGTTGAATTATGCACCGGTGTCTGGTGTACGCCTCAAATACGTTTATAAAAATTTCTAAAATATGCTTATATATTGCGCATGTGTAGGTGACAATTTTTTATAATATTTCTTTTAAATTAATTAAATATTTATTATTTATTTTAATTTTATTTTATTTTTTAACAAATTTTATTTCATTTTTTCTACGTTACACCTTTTTGTTTTTTTTTTTTTGGGTCCCTTCTTGAAAATGCACCAACATAAAATGACCGTGACCCATGCTGGGGTCACCTTCGCCTAAACGAGATTGCAGCCGCGGGTTGGTGCACGTGATTGTGAGCCAAACACAAAGCCTGCAATGAAACTTTGTTGTTTGAGGCATCTATTTTGGAAGAGACAAAACTGACCCCACTGCAATCTTGTTTTTTTAGCGAACTCTTACAAAAAGTATAATTTATTGTCTTTAACGTGTGTACTGTCTATTATGTAGTTAAAATTTTAAAATTTCAGTAATTAATTGTAAAAAATAGAAAATTTATAAAAATAAAAATAATTATTTTTGTTATATAATTTATTGTATAATAAAATTTTTAATAAATAATAAAAAATTATTTTGAGGACGAGCAATCATTACTTATTATTATTAACGAATACCCTGCTCTTATTCCAATCTCTACTTAAATAGTAAAGGTTATTTTGTGTGGCTTATACAATCACTAGCTCTACATAAGATCTTTTATTTTTTTTTTTATTTTCTGTTAATTAGCTCCAAGTGTTATCAAAGAGACAAACAAGTACGAATTTAACTTTTATCTTGCTAGTCTCGTAAATGGGATATGAAGTGAAAAATGAAAAAAAAAAAACCCTTTTCTTGTATAGTTTAGGTTCAATGAATTTTTTAATAAAGAAGAAATTATTAACAGACAAAAAACAATTACTCTCTGTTTTTTCTTTTTTTTCTAGACCATTAGAGGTGTCTCGTGTTGCTTGGGCGGAATTCTCTTACCTATTTATTTTCTTCTGACTTGATTTAATCCAATTGAATCTAATTCTTTTAAGTAAAGCTCAAATTCCTAATAATCATGAAGTAGTTTATTATTTTTTTTTTCTTATTCTCTGCTTTCTACTCAATTAACAACTTTGATTTCGTGTTTTTCAATTAAAGTGAATGAAAATGATGTATCAAACTTGGAGGAGCTCCGGTAACAACTCAAATATGATAGGGCCAACGTCAGCTAACAATGTAAAGTACCACATATGTCTAGGTAAATTATTTTTTCTTTCTTTCTTTCTTTTTACATTTAAAATCTATATTCTTCAATTTTTTTTATGGCTTACAGATTAAATTTTATACTTGAAATTAAAAATTTTATAATTTTATTATTAAATTTTGTAACTAGTAAATATATATTTTGACAATTTGGAGAAGTAAATTATCTCTAACATTTTGTTCCTGCACATTTTCTCAGCAATGGCTACAATAACAATGAAACTACGCTTCTTCTTCATCATCTTTTCTAGCCTCATCATCACACCAATCTCATCAAGCTACAATCTTCCCCATCCACTGGACCCCCTAACCCCAAAAGAGTTCACTATGGTTCAAACCATTGTCAAAAAATCATACCCTAGCTCAAGCCAGAACCTAACATTCCATTATGTAGGTTTGGATGAGCCAGAGAAGCCAGCTGTTCTCTCATGGCTATCAGAACCCACCATCCAAGCCCCGCCCCGGCACGCGCTAGTCACTACTCGAGTCAACAAACGAACCCATGAAATAGTTGTCGACCTATCGAAAGGTTTGATTTTATCTGATGATATCTACAGGGGTTCTGGCTACCCTTTACTCACTTACGACGAACAAATAGCTGCAATTCTATTGCCGCTAAAGTATGGTCCTTTTGTTAAATCGGCTGAAAACAGAGGCATCAACGTCTCTGAAGTAGTTTGTTCTACATTTACAAAAGGGTGGTTTGGAGAGGAGAGGAAGACTAAAAGGGTATTGAAAATTCAATGTTTCCACACCAAAGACACGGTCAATTTGTACCTCAGACCTATAGAAGGAGTGGAAATACTTGTGGACCTTGATGAAATGAAGATTTTTCAGTACAGCGACAAGTACAAGGTGCCAGTGCCCAAAGCTGAGGGAACGGACTATAGGTTATCAACCCAGAAGCCACCTTTAGGTCCGCGTATAAATGGTGCAGCCATCATGCAAACGGATGGACAAGGGTTCGAGATTGATGGCCATACAGTCAGGTAACTCTCTGCCTCATTTAGTTTTTTGAAGTAAGAGCATTATCATGAAAGTCTGAATTTGGTGCAAACTGAAAAGTAATGCAAATTACAATTGTTTGATTAATGCACCAAATTGGGACATACTCCTTGGACTTAGTTTAGATCAGTAGAGCTATCGTCACACTAATTATATTTGAAATTGACAAATATATATATAACATGACTCTTTTTATGGGCACACGTAAAATAACTCTTCTCCATATAATATTTTTAATGTGTATATATATATATATATATTATTTTTTTTATCATGCTTCTTACCAGAGCTTGGGGTGCTCTTAACTTGTTTTTCTTATTGACTCAGCCCCAAAAAATGATGTTTTTATAAAATAAGCACGTGATCCCCTTCAATCTTATATATACATTTCATTTGAATCATTCTTTTAACATTAAAACATTGATTTAGTTATAAATATTTTTTAAATCAATAAAATCTCACACAATCGCACTATATTGAAATCCAACACTCTTTGACCTCCCTTTTATCTTGGAAGTCGCAAGTCTTTACTTAATCGAGACGTCTAAACCCGTGCTCTCTACAATCCGACTCACGCTTCAGACTTGAGTCCTCTTCGATCAGGGCTTCATAAAGATTCAGCCTCATCATGGCCCTTTGTTATTTAGTTGGGTGTCGAAACGAGTGAGATATTAGGGTTCGTGTTGATTCTGAAAAGAGTCCGGAAAAGTGTCCATCCCCTCCCCGGAAAATCCAACGCTTTCTGTCATCAAATTAGACAAAAACCAAAGAACACAGGCCAAGGTGCTATTAGACCACTGATAGGATGGGACCAGGTAATTTTAGGCTATCGAGAGCTAACCTTCAAATTTCAGCACGATTTTAGGCGCCTCAATAAATGAACCATGTCCTTTCTCAATCTTATCGTTCTCAGTTTTCGGCTTTGTGTTTGAATTCCAGCTAACCCCGGCTGGACCATCAGAACCCATTTAGAAAGTTAAAGCAGACTAATTTGAATTTAAATTAGAATTGTCGAATACGAAAGGTCTAAGTTGTAAATTTAAGCTTGTAGTATTGTCTCTTTCAGGTATTAGTACTGGACAGTGACTTCTTGTCTTGCTAGTTTTACGGAACACAAGCTGAAGGGGGATTGGGATTCTTGTCATGATAGTCATTTGTTTTCAGTTGAAGTGGTTATTTTCCTGACAATCTTGAATTGTGGGAAATTCGTTTGATGCATCGTACAAGTGTTTTCCTCGCCTTAGAAAAATGACACATGCAGACCACGAAAAATTAAGCACTATAGTTCCAAAAAGTGAATGAAGGCAGATTCACAAATACGGCTAGATTCCCACCATGAAAGCAAATCGCCAAGCAGACAACTCAGCGATTAAGAAAAACCCATATTATTTTAAATTAGAAATTTCGGATTGAATAAGACCATGGAAGATTAATATTGTGTAACTCCATATTGATTGGCTTTCCAATCGACTATGGCATGTGGGGGGCAGAACCGTATAGACCCAAAAAAGAAAAACAAAAACAAGGGGTTCAGTATGTTGAATGTTTCGTGATTACTATTAACGCAATTCGATCGTTGGCACAATTAAGTTCATAAAATTATATGTTTCAAAAATTCGTTCCTCTTTGTGTTGAACTTTTTATTAGATGCACAGCAAAAACACGGCATTGGACACAAAAGTCTAATGTTGTTTGAAAAGCTTTCACTAATAGACAAGCTTCAATTTGAACCATTGACAGATGGATCAATTGGGTGTTCCACCTAGGATTCGATGTTCGTGTTGGTCCAATTATATCTCTAGCATCAATCTATGATCCAGAGAAGCGGACTCACCGCAGTGTTCTGTACAGGGGCCACCTGTCCGAGCTCTTTGTGCCATACATGGATCCATCCCAGGAATATTACTACAAAACATTTTTTGATTGTGGGGAGTTTGGGTTCGGTCAATCTGCAGCTTCATTGGCGCCACTGGCTGATTGCCCCGCCAATGCTGTGTTCATGGATGCGTATTATGCTGCCCAAGATGGCACGCCAGTTAAAGTATCAAATGCGTTCTGCATATTTGAAAGGCACGCAGGGGAGGTCATGTGGCGCCACACCGAATTTGGGATCCCAGGAGAAGTGGTAAGCACACTAGTAAAATATGGCAATTACCTTCTGTAGTTGAAAGTGTCGAGTTTGAATCCCAGTTGACAATAATAAACCCAAAAAGAAAACAAGAAAATTGTAGTCATGATCATAGACCCGACCAACAAATGGAACTGTGATAAATATGTTTAGTGCTGGGACATTGGTTTCAGAACCCTCTTATGGTAGCTAGCATTGATTGAGGATTAGGTATTGTTTGGCAGATTACAGAGGCAAGGCCTGAAGTGAGCCTCGTGGCAAGGATGGTGGCAACAATCGGAAACTACGATCACATTGTGGATTGGGAATTCAAGCCAAGTGGATCAATCAAAGTCCAGGTTTATGCATGACATTTAGGTTGATAGTATTCAATAAGGAGCATTAGCAGCATATGATCAGGTGGTGCTTACTTAATTTTCAACATCATTCTTCTGGTTGAGCAGGTAGGTCTAAGTGGAATTCTTGAAGTGAAGGGAACAACATACACTCGTACAGATCAGATAAGAGAGGAAGTTCATGGCACATTACTTGCAGATAATACTATAGGCCTATACCATGATCATTTCATGAGCTTTCGTCTCGACCTCGACATTGACGGTGTTGACAATTCTTTTGAGAAGAAAAATTTAGTAATGCAGCTGGTGAAGGATCATGCCACGCCAAGGAAGAGTTATTGGACTGTTGTTAGCGAAACGGCCAGGACTGAATCTGAAGCCAAAATTAGATTTGGTCAGGGTCCATCTGAGCTGGTAATTGTGAATCCAAACAAGAAAACTAGACCTGGAAACAGTTATGGGTACCGACTAGAACCAGGGGCAGGGTCGCTAATGCGTCCACTCCTATTAGAAGATGATTACCCCCAAATCCGCGGTGCTTTTAGCAATTACAATTTGTGGGTTACTCCTTACAACAAGTCTGAAAAATGGGCAGGAGGAGAATATGTCGATCAAGGACAAGGACAAGACACATTGGCCACCTGGACACTTAGGTACCATATATTTGAAAAGTTTTGCTCGCAACAGCTTAGCTGATTGGATATTGCACTAATGCAATTAAAATGCGATTTAACTGAACTTTGATTCTGAATTTGCAGGAACAGGGAGATTGAGAACAAAGACATCGTGCTATGGTACATGATGGGGTTCCACCACGTCCCCTGCCAAGAAGATTTTCCGCTGATGCCAACATTAACCGCCGGATTTGAGCTCCGACCAACTAATTTTTTTGAAAGCAATCCCGTGCTTAAGGTGATACCTCCAAAGCCTCTGCACCTGCTTAATTGCACCGCCAGAACCTAAGACATGTTTTCAGCAGCTAAAAGATGATCACATTAGCTCGTTCAGGAGCCTGCCATCCAAATTTCTTTGATATTGATATTCATGGAAAATTTTATCCTGGAATACATTGTGGGTTTAAACCTTAAGGGTTGCGTTGATATTGATAATAATGGAAATTTCGATCCTGTAATAATTTGTGAATTTATTTTTATTTTATTTCTGATCGGATTGCTTCTTTGCTACCTGTACAACCACACTGCCGCTTGCACGGTGAATGATCAAAACGGGCCATGAGTGAGAGGGTTGGATCGGGCCTGTTTAGTCGAGACAAATAGTGGAAAATAACGTTGTTTTCATTGATAAATAATTGGGTGGAGTTGGGCTAACCACTAGAGAAATATGCACCTGGAGCTCAGTCCAACTTCCAAATGAGTTTAGAGCAGAGTGTGCTAGAGAACCCATTTTGAGGGAAACTTGAGCAGACTAGGTGGGACATCCGAACCCATGAATTAGTGCAGTTGTGCAACATGTCTTTGAGTCCTTTTTATTTCTGAAGGGCCTGCATATTTCCACTATTTTCGGGGGTTGTCAAAATTCTCAGATGGTCACAAGCAATTACCACCATATGTGGACCTTTTCCCAATACCAATGTTTTGTCTACTATTCAAGAAGTTAAAGAAAAAAAAGAAAAAGAAAAAGGAGAATGTTATATATAGGTAGCTTTTTATCTATTTTGGCGCAATATCAATTTTCTCTTGGTAAATATTGGAGTGGATATAGACACTGCAATGTGGCCATGTAGAGCACAATTGTTCGAAAAGAATGATATTACATTCACCCTAATTTGTTATGGATCCATTAAACAATAGTTTGCAGAGGCATGTCCATGAATTACTTCTGCTGGAGCAATGGGTTGCTTTCAAAAAAGTTTGCAGGTCTCAGCTCAAATCCACCATGAAGTGTGGGCATCACTGGGAAATCTTCCTGGCAGGGAATGTGGTGGAACCCCACTGTGTACCACAGGACTATATCTTTATTTTCAATCACCCTATTCCTGCATAATTAAATAACATATTTTGCTAAGCTTCAATTGCAACATAACATAATACTATATTATAGTTTGTTCTTCTAGTATTGTTTTTTTTTTTTTTCAAAGAAATTGTGAATGTCACTTCTACTTTATAATTTTACTTACCCAAACAAATAAATAAAATGCACATTGTTAGATTTTATTTATAATGTTGGGAAAAAAGAAAAAAGTGTTTTTTTTTTAATTATAATTCTACTGTCTTATTTTCTAATATATGATGTGAATGGTGCTAGATGTTGAAACTGTTAAGGCTTGTTTTTTTTTTTTTTGGGGGGGGGGTACCTGCGGCTCCAAACAGCTAAGCCATCGTCTCCTCGGCTCCTGTCAGCATAAAAACCACCAGCCCATCTTTCCTCCATGTTATGGGCAGTCACCCACACTTGATACTTGGTATAAGCAGCCCTAATTTGTGGATAATCATCATCTGCTAACAGAGAATTAACCGGTTCTCCCGTGATCAGCCGGTAACCCACTTGATTCCCAAGCCTCGTTCTCTTATTTGGATTCACAACCCATAGCTCAGCTGGCTCCAAGCCCAGCCGAGTCCTTGCCTCCAATTCTGTTTTAACGGTTTCTCTAACGACTGTCCAATAACTTTTTCTGGGCGACGGCGCGTTATAGCGCCCTACTCTTGTCGTTCGCAATTTGCCTTTCACGAAGGAGTTTTCCGTACCGTCGACGTCGAGGTCAATGTAGTACGTGAGGAAATGGTCATGGTTCACGGCGACGGCGTTTTCTGTGACTAAGGTACCGTACACGTTCTCTTTTATCTGGTCAGTGTGCTCATAGGAGGTGGCCTTCATTTCCAATATGCCTGTCAATTCCACCTGAAATTAAACAACCAAATATTATTATTCATAATAAAATTTGAATAACTAGACTTTCCAAAGGGAACGAGAATTATAGAAGAAAAAAAAAACCCATTTTCTTAATCAATTTGAATACATTATTTTAAATTTGTATGCAACAATTTTCCTGTTATAACGATTTATCTTGAGTTTTAATCTATCCTTGAAAGTTTTAGAATAATAGAAATACAAACTCACCCCAATTTTTATGTTTCCACTTTTCTTAAACTCCCAATTAAGAATATAATCATAGTTTCCCACAGTAGCCACCATTCTAACCACCAAAGTGATTTCAGGTTCTGCACCGTTTATCTGCAGAGAAAGAAATAGAAAAAAAAAAAAAAACAAGCAAAAGAATTGCGTTAAAATGTTTAGGAATGCGCCGGAACTTTCAGAAACCTGATTGGTAACGTTGATAAAACTACCTTACCACTTTTCCTGGAATATTAATTTCTGTATGTCTCCGTGCTACGCCTCCGCTATAACTCTCAAAAATGCAAATGACGCTAGGAATCTTCTGCGGCCGGCCATCCGCCCCAGCAACATAGCCGTCAAGGTACAGGGCATTAGCGGGGCAATCAACCAGCGGCTGGAGGGTGACAGCGGCTCGACCAAATCCGAATTCACCAATGTCCATGAAAGTCTTGAAGTACCATTCACTCGTAGGATCCATATATGGAACAAACGTCTCGGTTACATAACCTCTGTATAGAACACTGCGAAAGTTGTTCACTCTTGCATCAAACATGGAGACCGTTGATAATACGATTCCTGCCCGAGCATCAAATGCAAGATGAAAATCCCAATTAGACCATCTGACGTTGTGGCCATCAATGGTGAACCCGCTGTCCGATATGTTGTAAGAGATTGAATTAGTCGTCCCAGTTGACCGAAAATCGGTACCTTCAGCTTTTGGTAAAGGGGCTCTGAATCTATCAACGTATGTCGTAATTTGCATAGAATCAACGTCAACTAGCATAGTAATTCCCTCAATAGGCCTTGCAAAAACGTTCACCGATCCCTCTCGATAGAAGCATGCGACCTTAAGTGCTCGATTTGTAACATGTTCTCCATACCAGCCAACGGTGAATGGCACGCAAGAAACCTCAGATAAATTCAAGCCCCTTTTCACGATTGAATCAATGAATTTTGGATACTTCAAAGGCAATTTGCTAGCTCGAAACAGATCATTAAATGTGAAAGGAGGGTAGCCATGACCTCTGTAGACATGGTCCGATTTAATAGTCTCCGTGGCCAAGTCCACAATGAGCTCATGAGTCTCACCCCCACCTCGAGCGACTACCTTGGCTTGGCGGGAAGGTGTAGATTTATTGTGCTTAGATGAAGATAGCCACTTGATAACTTCTTCCTTGTCTGGTTCTTCAAGATCAACATAATGAAAGGTTAGATTAGGTAGATTCCCAAGGCTAGAGTCTTGAACGGTAAGCCTTATTTGGTTGATTTCGTTCGGATTCAGAGGGTCTAGAGGATGGGAGAAGCCGCCAATCAAGGAGCATTTTATTAGGATGAAAGCTAAAACTGAAACAAGAATATTCATGGATGCTGCTTAGGTTGATTTAGCTGTGAACAAAACGCCAGGCTTCTCACTTACACTATTTAAGAAGCTACAAATATGCTTGATTTGGTGTATCCCAACCCTCCACCACCCAACATGGTGTACACCATAAAATGGACATGGTTGCTTTGGCGCCTCAATAGCCTTTACCAATACGTAGAGGAATCATGAAGTCCGTGACTTGCATTGAGAGCAAGAATAACTCGGTTGCTTTGCTTTTGAATTGTCACATGAAGTGAATCATGTACATTTCTCAGCTTTTCTGGAGCAAGCTAGGCTCGTGCTTTAAGTTTATCCCATTTATGTGCTAAATGAGCGTACACGAGTCATCTTATTTTCTTGCAAGAATTAAAATCCACAACCTTAAAATAACTACACAGATGGATAGCAATTCGGCCTCCTGACGGTTTGAAGTGGCTTGACTTTGAGTACTGGATTGCTCTGGAAAAAATTAGCAGGTCGGAGCTCAAATCCACTGCTTAGTGTTGGCATGAGCGGAAAATCTTCTTGGTATGGCACATGATGGAAACCTAACGTGTACCATAACACAATGTCCTTATTATCTATGCTTCTGTTTCTGCATTAACAATAGATGAATTTCTAAATCAAATGTAGTTTTTAATTAAAAAAAGAAAAAGGAAGCTAGAAGGAAAATGTTAGAATTGATAACCAGAAATCTACAAGATATATGAACAGGACCAGTACCTGAGGCTCCATGTAGCTAAGGTGTCATCTCCGTGGCTCTGATCAGCATATAGTCCTCCTGCCCATTTTTCAGATTTGTTATACGGTGTCACCCACACATTATACTTGGTGAAGGCTCCTCTTATTTGTGAATAGTCATCGTCTGATAAGAGGGTACCCGCAGTTGACCCTGGAATCAGACGGTAACCAAAGAAATTGCCCATGTTGGTCCTCTTGTTGGGATTAATTATCAATAAGTCAGCCTCCTCTAAGCCAAGCTTAATCCTGGCATCGGACTCAGTTTTAGCTGTCTCACTGACAACTCTCCAATAGGACTTTCTTGGTGAACTGTGATCAGTCACTGGTGTCATTTGCAAACGGGACTTGACAAAGGAGTTTGCATCGCCATCCACATCAAGATCAAGGTGGTAAGTAAGGAAGTGATCGTGGTGTGCACCCAGTGTATTTTCTGCTAAGAGTGTACCATAGACTTCCTCATTTATTTGGTCTTTGTGGGTATATGCCGATCCCCTCACTTCTAACAAACCAGTTAGCCCAACCTGCAAGACAAATCAGTAAAAATTCTGAGAGAAACAGGCTCCGGTTAGCTAACAAATATGCTAAATCTAACCAGTCACAGGAACTACTCTTTTCAATAGTGGCCCTTGAGTTGCTACACTTGGTACGAAACTCCAAATTACAAAACCAGAGTCAGTATATATATATATATATATATATATATATATATATATATGCGCGCGCGTGTGTAAGAATCATAAACAATGATTAAGCGTTAAATAACCCTGGTTAATTAAAGACATACCGTGACCTTAATTGAGCCAGCCTGCTTGAATTCCCAATCGTTGATGTAATCATAGTTACCCACAGTTGATACAAATCTTACCACTAGACTCACCTCTGGCCTAACCTCTGTTATCTGCAAAACAAGCCCATCCCATTCAATTGAAGTTGTCCATGAAGCTACGTTAGGACCCCAATAAGGAAAGTTTCACCTACCACTTTTCCAGGGATTGAATTCTCGGTGTGACGCCACATTACATCCCCAGCATACCTTTCAAAGATGCAAAATACATTAGGCATCTTTACAGGCACCCCATTTGGGCCAGCAAAATAGCCGTCCAAGAAAACTGCATTTTCTGGGCAGTCCGTAAGAGGCTCGAGTGGCACTGCGCATCGGCCATACCCATATTCGCCTGCATCAAAAAATGTCCTACAGTACCATTCTTCAGTTAGGTCCATGTACGGCACGAAAAGCTCCGACACGAAGCCTCTATACAAAACTTGACGAAACTTTTGCGTCTCGGCATCAAATATTGATGTCAAGGATATAATTGGGCCTGCTCGAACATCAAAACTTACATGAAAGTCCCAATTGGCCCACCTAATATGCAAGTGACCAAAAACCAAGAAATTGACAAGAATGAGAATGGCTATCGGCTGGGAATCCCATGTGTCCTTTTATCTTCGAGAACTTAAAATGTTAAGTCTATATATATATATAAGATTCATAAAAATTTAAAAATATTTTTTTATTATATAAATTAAAATTAAATTAAATTTTTAATAGAAAAAGAATAAAAATAAAGTAACTAACAAAAAAAAAAAAAAAGAAGGAAAACTCCTTTAATTGGTAACCAAATTGTATGAAACTTTGGGCCCTTAAGGCCCTACCCCTTACCTAATCCTGTGTCCATCAATAGTGAAACTTGGGGCCATCAGGTTGAACCACTGTTATCCTCTTAAGTTCTGGCCCAAAAGGTGGCTTTTGTTCGGATCCTCTGTAATCAGTCCCATCTGCCTTTGGCACGGGAACGGTTAATCTATCTCTGAATCCCGTAATCTTCCCCTCCTCAAGATCGACGGTCACAGTAACTCCCTCAACCGGTCTCATGTACAGATTCACAGTACCATCTAAATAGTAACACATAACCTTAACGACCCTTTTGCCTTTTCTCCTCTCTCCGTACCACCCAATAGTAAAACTTCCATATACAATCTCTGCAATCTTGAGCCCTCTCCTGCTAATTGACTCCAAAAATGGTGCGTACTTGTTCAGCAAAGCAGTGGCTGCTGTTTGCTCTTCAAAAGTGAGCAAAGGGTATCCGTAACCATCATAAACTTTGTCAGAGACAATCTTTTGGACTGACAAGTCAACTGTGATTTCATGGGTGGTGCGGTTTATACGTGCAATAACAAAGGCTTGCCGAGGTAGGGCTGTGGTTGACGGACTGTTTAGCCATGAGAGAACGCTTGGTTTGGGTGGCTCCTCTAGGCCTACATAGTGAAACGATAGTGGGAGGGCGGAGGGAGGGCATGAATTATGGACGATGTTTTGGACCAGTGTGAACTCAGTTGGAGTCAGAGGGTCCAGCGGATGTTGATGCTGGCGTGTGTGGACGATAAGGAGGGTGGAAAGGAGAAGGAAGAAGAGAGTTTCGGAGGTTGCAGCCATGGATGTGTGTGCTTAAAGTCACGCCTCCATTATTTAAGGGCAGGAGATAAAATTGAATTACGTTTCCCATTTTCCGTTTGTATGTTAGCCAAGTGGTTGGCAATTCTTTACTTACATGTACAGAAAGGCTTTCTACACGCACAATACAGAGTAAAAATAGAGTTCACAACAGCGTTCGATGCTTGTCATATATTTATTTTATTACAAAAGGCAATGTACGGTGACATGATGGGTGGGTTCCTGACAAGTTTTCTTTGATTGGTAGTCTTATCTGCAGAAATTTTGTGCTGAAAGAAAACGATTGGTCTGCCGTCCTCCATTAGTCTATTCTATTGAAAACACCAAAGTACCCTCAGATAAATAGGAATCTACACCTTCTCTTCTATGCTATTTCTTAATTTTATATTCCTTTTTAGTAAAACCCTCTACTACTACACCTTCGTAGGCCTTGTTGTCTGTGGATCAATAATCGATCTTACTTCCCTGCAAGTAGGCTCCATGTATATTTGGTAAACATACAAGTATTTACATTGAGTTGTTTCATCCAAACAAAAAAAAAAAAAAATTGATTATCAAATTTTTTTTTAAAGAAAAAAACAAAGAATTCTCCTATCATACATTAAGAGTATAATTATCATTTTATAAACATAAATCTCCAATCTTTTTATCTTTTTACTATTTTTAAACAAATTTTTTTAATTTCTATGCATTATATTTTATCAATTTTTAACTTATTCAAACAACTAACAATAATTTTTTTTTTACTTTTTTCTTTATTTTATTTCTCTTTCTTTTTTTCACACTCTATTTTAATTATTGAACTTATTAATTAAAATAAATATTATTTATTAATTCTTTCATTCAATTTTTTTCTATAAAAAGTATTTATTACTTAAATATTATTAAATTTAAATAACTTGTACTTTTCTTTTTTTTTTGGCACACAATTTAATTGAATAAATGAACCCAACTGGAATATCCAAACTCAGTGACAAACCTCCATATAAATTATCCAAAATTCGTAGGATTTAGTTAATTAGACGACCACAAAAGAAAAGTTAAGAGACTTTAACAAATAAAATAAAAAGAGTGTAGCATACATGTAACCTGCGAGCCCAAACGGCCAAACCATCTTCTCATAGGCATCCGCCAGCGTAAAACCCACCTGCCCACCTATCTGACCTATTATAGACAGTCATCTATTACCTGGCACTTGGTATAAGCAGCCCTAATTTGTGGATAATCATGTCAGTTAGTAAAAGAATTAACCGGTACCCCGGTAATTAGCCGGTAACCAGGTAATTAGCCGGTAACCCACTTGATTTCCAAGGCTCGTCCCCTTGATCCACTGTTCGGCTGGCTCTAAGCCCAGCCGAATCGTAGCCTCCAATTCAGTTCCAACGGTTTTCTCTAACGACCGTCCAATGACTTTTTCCAGGCGACGGTGGATTCAACTGCGGCACTCTGTCGTTTGCAGTTTGGCTTTGACGAAGGAGTTGTCGTTCGTATGTCAATTATAATAATATAATCTTAGTTTGCACAAATGTAACGTAATGAAATTGTAAAATGTTATTAAAAGAAATGCTAAACATAACGATTTTTTTTTATAAAAAAAAAAGTACCATAAAAAAAATATTTTTAGTAAAATAAATAATTTTGTTATTAATAAAATTATTTAATAAGATATTAAAAAATAATATCAGTGTCTGTACCAGTGAAAGGCGGTGTGGGTCTGTCTCGGAAGCTCTAGAACATGGAAGCACCACCTTTGTATTAGTAGTACTTGCTTCTGTCTCTGTCTCTGTCTCTCTCTCATCTCCGGCTGTGCATCCCACGCTTTCCTCTGCAATAAGCAATAGCTTCTAATCTTTTCTTTATTCATTTCGGTCTCAAATTTTTGCAACAGGTGATCACAGCTCTTCTTATTATTTATTTATTTACATGCATTTGAAAGCAGAAGCTAGCTTAGCTTTTATTTATGTATGCATGCATGTTCTCATCTCTCTCGTATCATCATATGTGCTGCTCTGCTATTTGCTCATGAATTTGAAATTATTTTTCCGACGATCATGTTCCTTTTCTTCCGTTGATTTACGTTTAGTTCCCACGATGTGAAGATTCTTTTGTAGAAATGGGTTGCTCTTCTTTCTACTCCTTGGCTTGTTTTTGCAGTCTACTGTTTGCTTCAGGCTCCTTTAGATATGTATACAATCATATGTACATATTTTGAATTGCTTTAATGGGTTACTTCGCATTTCTTTGAGCTTTTTTTTTTTTTTTGGGTATAACTATGTTCATGTCCGACTTCTAGTGGCCAGAGATATTGATAGTCTGGTAGTTGGTTTGTTTCTCCATCCCTTTCTCTGTATAATGGTTTTTAACACTTCAAATCTGTGTCTATGAAACTTGAAAAGGGAAAGAAGACGGAATTAGGCTATATAATGACTTTAACATGTAGCCAAATTTCGAGCGAATTTTGCGTTGGCTGCATTTCATTGCGCAATTGACTGAGTATATCCCCATTTGATGTGTATTTATCGATTGGGTGGGAACCTTAGAGGTGCTTGCCAAAAGACCTGTGTGAACTATGCTTTTGAATCTGTTAATGATATGCAACGAATTCAGGGGTTTGGTGGAATTGAACTTTGGTATTTTCTTGTTCATTTGGTTTCATTTTCATCCTAAAAAACTGGAAGTTAGTAACAGTTTATAACTATGTTCCGTGCTTTTCATTCACCTACCCGTCGCTTCTATTTCCTTATCACTCGTCATAATGCAGGAATGGCTGAACCTGCATACACTGTGGCATCTGATAACGAAACAACTGGAGAAGAGAAGTCTTCGTCTGCTTTCCCAGACATTGCAATTGGAATTGACATTGGCACCTCACAGTGCAGTGTTGCAATCTGGAATGGCTCCCAAGTGGAGCTTCTTGAGAATACTAGAAATCAGAGGTTGATGCGATCATTTGTCACCTTCAGTGATGAAAACCCTTCAGGAGGAGTCAATAATCAACTCTCTGATGAACATGAAATGTTATCGGGAGCTACAATTTTCAACATAAAACGCCTCATTGGCAGAGTGGACACTGACCCACTGGTTCATGCAAGCAAAAGTCTTCCATTTTTGGTGCAAACATTGGACATTGGTGTTCGCCCATTCATTGCAGCTTTGGTGAACAATGCTTGGAGATCTACCACTCCTGAAGAAGTTCTTGCAATATTTCTGGTAGAGCTTAGGGTATTGGCTGAACTTCAGTTGAAGCGCCCCATAAATAATGTTGTTCTGACCATTCCGGTTTCATTCAGTAGATTCCAGTTGACTCGGATCGAGCGAGCTTGTGCTATGGCTGGTCTTCGTGTTCTCAGGCTGATGCCTGAGCCAACAGCTGTGGCATTGTTGTATGCACAGCAGCAGCAACAGACTATGCATGAGAATATGGGCAGCGGAAGTGAGAAGAATGCCTTGATATTCAACATGGGTGCAGGGTTCTGTGATGTAGCTGTGACTACCACTGCTGGTGGAGTTTCGCAGATTAGAGCTCTGACAGGAGCTGCTATTGGTGGAGAAGACATACTTCAGAATATGATGTGGTACCTGTTGCCAAATTCAGAGAGCCTCTTGTTGAGTCATGGAATTGATGAGATCAAATCAATGGCATTGCTTCGAGTTGCCACCCAAGATGCAATCCACAAGCTCTCCTCCCAGACCAGCGTTCAGATTAATGTTGACTTGGGAAGTGGAACAAAAATATGTAAGGTTATTGATCGGGATGAATTTGAGGAAGTGAACCAGAATTTATTTGAGACGTGTGAGATCCTCATAATGCAGTGCATACGTGACTCAAGGGTAAACATGGATTTGGCTGATGCGATACTTATTGGTGGGTGTTCATATATCCCAAAGATAAGAAATCTTGTGAAGCGTATATGCAGAACAGAGGAGTTCTACAAAGGGATGAACCCATTGGAAGCTGCAGTCTGTGGAGCAGCACTAGAAGGAGCAATAGCTTCAGGAGCCAGCGATCCTTTTGGAAATTTGGATATGTTAACAATCCAAGCCACTCCTCTGGCCATTGGTATAAAAGGGGAAGGGAACAACTTTATCCCTATCATACCTCGAAACACGACAATGCCTGCAAGAAGAGGGTCATTCTTTACCACAACTCATGATAACCAAACTGAGGCCCTGATTGTTGTTTATGAAGGTGAAGGGAGGAAGGTAGAGGAAAATCATCTGCTGGGATATTTCAAGATCGTGGGAATTCCCCCAGCACCAAAAGGAGTTCCAGAGATAGATGTCTGCATGGACATTGATGCCTCATTTGTGCTGAGAGTGTTTGCTGGGGTCATGATGCCAGGGAATGAAAAGCCTGTGGCACCCTTTATGGAAGTCAGGATGCCTACAGTTGATGATGGACATGGCTGGTGCGCTGAAGTACTGCATAGGACCTATGGTTCTAGTCTAGACCTTGTTGGGGTGCATAAGAAGGCATGTTAAACTGTTATATGTTACCATATTGCTAAAATGTTTGCTTCGAGGAAGTGTTGTCTAATGTTGCCTTTGTTATTAAACACTTTGGCCTTTTTATGTGATTAATCTTTTTGTTTACTTTTTCTCATGGTATTTGCATAACAATTAGGCGTGTCTATTGGCGTGTGAAATGCCTAGGCTTTGCTGGAGATTGGCCACAATGCCATTCCCATATTCTAGTGGAAACTGCCGCTGCTGACCCAATGGGAAATGAGGGTCTATGGTCTGATTGCACCTAATGGCCTTCAATGTATAAGAAACATTGACTACGCTCCAAGAGACAGACATTTTATTTTATTTTTTGAGCCAGAGAAAAGACAATTGATTTTATTGAAATTTTAACCCTTTTTTCTCTTTTTACCAAAATTGATATTCTAATTTTGGTGGTTACTAAATTACTTTTTTTTTTCAATTTATTATAACTTTTGTTAAATTATAAATTATACAATAAATAACTCTTTTTTTTTATTATTTTTCATAAACCTCATTTCCATTCAACGTTGGAAACATGGCGCATCAAGGGCCCAGTTTGCCTCCAGGACCGACATGGCTCATCTGGAAGTGGGATCAAGCTTACATCGAAACGTTGTGTGTTCCAAGTGAGCCATGGGCTCGGACCTATATGATTGGACTGTTGCTCTGTTTTGGGCCTGAGCACCGGTCATTCAATGCACGGATTGAAATTTTTGCATGCTACATTGTATTTGATGCAATGGCAGAAATCTTACAGCTGCACGGTGAAGAGAGAACAGCGTAAGATTCATGTTTATGTCTGTTGACTGGGATGTTATGCTTAAGAAATTATCACAAGAGGTATACTCAGTATTGTACAGCAACATCAATGGAGTGCATGTACAGAGGAATAACGTTATTTCACATGAAGCAATCTTCCCTACACTCATACAGAGTCCTACACGTGGGCAACTCTTTGTGCGATCCTTCTACCAATTACAGAGGAATGTAAATAAGTTTTAAGGAAGTAATAAATTCAAATTTTTAATATTATATTTTAATTTAAAATTTTAAAATATTATTTTATAATTTTTTTATTTATATGTTATTTATTTATTTTAACATAAAATTTTTAAATTGCAAAATTTATATATTTATGCTTAAAATACAATCCGTCTTATCATTGTAATTGCACTCCATTGATGTTGGACTTCAAGATCCATATTATGGAATTAACATGTGTGGGCTATCTCTGAGATATTTTGAGGTTGAAAAGAACACAAAGGAGGTAGAGAGGAAGATAGTCTAACAGAGAGGGAGACTTGAACAAAAGTTATATAAAAATAAAATAAAGTAATTATTTGGTGTATGAATTCAAAGATGCATTTATGGTACGGCCTCCTGATCGAATAGCTTAGGCGTATCTTCTGCACAGGCCCTGCAATCAAATATATATGAAAAAGAAAAAGTAGAATTCCAATGACTCTCCCCCTGAGTAACATTAGAGCAATGCCCCGCTGAGGACACCAGACTGGACTGTGCTCAACTCCTTTTGGACTGCCCTAGGCCTGCCTATAGTCCATCCAGCAGCAGGACACCAGAAATCCTGTGATATGCTAAGTGTGTCAAGTACGAATATTTGCATCAGGTCTATAACATCACTGCTTGTCAGGAACCCCTAAAAACAATGTGAAGGGGACACTTCGAAACCCACAGCGCAAACAACAAAGAATAAACTCCAAACAGTGACCCCGCTGCGATAAACACTGCCTTGATTTTGTCCACATTGAACCATTTAGAGACTAAAATACAGGGCCAAATTGGGATAGAGTGAGTCCAAACAGAAAGACTCCAAGTTTCTATCGTCACAGCTAAGTAAGAGGAGCCTTGATGCCTCGACGACATGGAGTACACGACAAGCTCCAGGCCCAAAAACAAACACTCGTGTCCTGGTAACGGGCTTATTTGTGTTACTTGACATGTTCAATTCCCAACGCACAATCTAGCTTACTTTCCCTTTACTTACACACACATAAAGTCGACGCCCAAGAAGCAGAAGCCCCATTTTTTGACTTCCCAAACAACAGAAGGCGACACATATTCCTTCCAACTCTGCCATCGTTGAAACACAACTCATAAATTATTGGGATTAAGTCCAAAATTACTTAAAATATATCGACCGACCAGCTAACACATAGTGGAACAACACATCATTAATCAAAAATTTTCAAGCGTTGGAGTCTTTCTTTAATACCAAAAAAAAAAAAAAAAAAGCAAAAAAAGATACGTGATTCTCAATCTCCACAAAACTTTACAAACCCATGTCAACTTTGAATTGAAAGAGAGATTTTTCGACGCCTTGCTATTCGAGGCACAATTACAACACAACTTCCTCCTTCATTTGCACTGCCATTGTTTGGTTTATGATTTCCCATGCCATGTTCGCCGTTTCGACCACGCTATCGCCTTTCCAAGCTTCGCTGCTCAAAACCCAACACGAAGACTTTCTTGATGTTTATAAATATGCCACAAAGCTCAATGTCAGACATGGAGTGATTGAGCTCAAAATTTAACATCCCATCTCGGACGTAGTCTCTTTCTTTCTTTCTTTTTTGTTAATCCCTCATTTTCTCAGTTTGGTCCACTAATCCACGGACATTGGGTTAACCATCCACCGTCAGCAAGATCACAAGATTGATGAAATAATTTAACGGATACATGTTACACCACATTTCTGGTAAGGCAGAGTAATGAAGTGCTCTGATAACTCTAATAACAATGATTAGCGAATTATTAGTAATGGTGTCTCACTACCAATGACATTTTGGCACGAAGTAACGTAGTAGTGTTGTTTATTATTATTATTTTTTTTTTTTTTGTTTTGTTGGGTCATGGGTGGGACTGCTCCTCCTTTAGAACCGTTGAGATGTGGACACGTAGCGGCGTCTGAGGTGGGGAGAGACGATGGAGATGAGACCGCCCAGTGGGGGCCGCATCTTTGACCTATAAATCATCTCATCGTATGGCCTCCTGTAGAACTGCAAAAACGGCAAGAAAGATTCACGAGCCTTTTCCGTTCTGCTGACCTGGCAATCCTTCTTGAAGAACATGGCTGGTGACTGAATGAAAGAGGGGCGTGGGGTCCGCGGTTGAGTAATTTTGATGGGATCACCGGCGGTGACGCGCTGCGGTAACGGGGTTGACGGGAACAGACTTTTCTTCGTGGGCCTTGTGCAGCCGTAGCCGTGGATTCTTCCAGGTGGCGTTCTGTCAACCGGTGACGCGAATGAGAGCGATCTAACGTTGAGTGGCGAGATTACCGCTGGGCCCAGAAGGGAGGAACTCACGGGCCCCGCTTTGGACACTGACGTGTCAGTTAAGGTCAGGTGCCACGGCTTTAGGGAGTCAAAATGTTGGGACACCGTGAAGGAGAACCTTGAGGAGGAGCAAGAGCCAACCTTGGCCGTTGATTTGATAGAAGATGGTTCAAATCGGAGGGACGAAACTCGAGGGTAGGACGCAAGGTCATTGTACTCCAATGATTCTTCGAAGTCCAGCGACGATACCACCATCGTGACCGTTGATAGATCTACAAACGGACGTACACCCTTCACCCAAGAAAATTTGTGGTCAATTCCACTGCAAATGCGTCAAGTGAAAACTAGAAGAATTCAAAGCAGCACAGCTTTCTAAGGTCAAAAGGGTATATGTATCTCACATCCAAATTACAAGTTTTCAATCTTTTGCCCTTTTTCTTTTGGAAAATTGGACAGGAATAAAATGATACCGTATCAAATCAAACACTAAGATCCAAATATCAATAAAGTCAATATTGGTATCAATGAACCGATTCTAACTCAGGACAACTCCGTGCAAATTACAATTTTTTTTTTTTTTTTTTTACAGATGTGAAAACTTGAACCTAAAATCTATTGACCTCAATAATCTTAATTATTAAACAAAAGTGTCATGAAGATTATATCACGCATGCTTCATAGTTTTGAACCATGACAGTAAAGGTGCCAAGCGGGAATTAAACGGAACAAAACAAAGTTTGGAAGGGATCGTACCTAAAAGCCTGCAAGGTTTGACTTAGGAGCTAACAAATGTTTTTATACAGATAAAATTATAATAAATAAATAAAAAAGGACAAAAGCAAAGCTTATTACACACAAGTTGGTCAAACAAATAGAAACAACCCACTGTAGGTCCGTCCAGCAGGTATAACAAACAGTATTAGACTTAACAATGAGGTACGCGAGAAGGGGCTACATGCTGAGGTTAGGCAGAATTTGAATTTTTTTTACCTTCCATAGGTAAGAAAAGAGAGAAGGTGGGTCGATTACAAAAGCCTTGTAAAGCCTGCATGGGTAGTACTCGGCGACAATTTTCAGTGTTGCCAGCAATAAGTTCATAAATGCCGATGCTGACCTGAAAAATCCTGCATTTGAAAGGGAAGAAATTTAAAAACAAAGAATATAAATCTCAATCATACTTATATTTTGTTATCCCTACAAACCAAAAATATATATTTTGTTGTTACTTATTAAGGAAGTTTCTTTGTGAAATTGGCCAGCCCCGGGAGAGCATGAAATGATAATTAGGTTCAATTCCCGGAATTGCCTTCACACAGGACAGACCAATTCATAATGCAACAATGAATGTGACAATTGGGGGATCACTTCAGACATTGTATGAGAATTTAACAGGGTTCTGTTTTGCCCGTTGCCCGACAAACAGCTTCGTGACTGTTCTCTCGTTAATGTGGATTGTGCTTGCTTTACTAGCGTGCTGTTATCTAAACCTCAAAATAATAATAATAATAATAAATAAATAAAAAAACCCCAGAAAACTCCCCTTTTTTCGAAGCCTTATTGAAGTTTAATTTTAGGTTGCTTACTTGCATCGAAGAGGAGAACAAACTGTTCAGCGTTTCTTGCCATGGTTGCTATAGCCACCTCCAGAGTGAAGACTAGCAAACGAGTAAACCTAGAAAATACACAAGAGTTACCTACTAAACTATAATGTTAACTGGAACTAGACGTCTACAAATGTGTTCACTTACAGCTTTTGTGAGTGAAACTTTTGGAAGTCTTGCTTTATGCGAAAGATCTGCAACATATAAAAGCCAAATGGTTGCTCTTTTTTTTTTTTTTTTTTTTCTAAACTCCTCATTTTAAAAACAAATAAACCAGCCATTGAGGCTCGAGACAAATAACTTATAGTTATTGTATATGGTAGGCGGTTGGATGAGGTTCAAATCCTTCTCCATAGGGGAGAGAGAATAGTGAAATTTACCAAAACAGGCCTGGCTTCTTCATCATGACCAGCCACATATGCAACCCCTTCCGCAAGTGCAGCTGAGAACTCATCCGCTATCAAATTGTCTGTTTTCATCAGAGAAAAACAAAACAAAACAAAACAAAACAAAACAAAAGAATGGAAGATAGTGAGATACTCTGATTAAAAATTGTTTTCTTATTTTGTGTGTTTAATTTAATTAAAAAAATTTCTCTTTAGTTCAAATTGGTGGCAGGGTTGGCACCAGTGACCAATGATTAGTCATTGGGGTTGGTTCACTTTAACGCCCAACTATTCAAACCAAGCAAAGAAAAAGCAGAAGATGCCATATGGAACAAAAAGGGCAAAAAAAAAGCAAAAAGAAATGAAAAGACTAGGAACAGACAAATAAACGGAGGGAGCGAAAAGCTTTTTGAAGGAATTAGAAGGAACAGCTGGTGGTAGCTGTGGATGGTGGAGGTTGTTATAGTGTATTACCGGTGCCAATACTCTCTCTCCAAGAAAGGCAAGCCCTCAAGTGCTTAGCAGCCTTCTTCACATTATCACCTTTAGCTTTCAGAAACCTTTCCACACAAGCATAGTTGCAGAACTTTTCCTGTTCATAATATTTATCACCCATATCGGAAAAAGGGATGGAGCAAGTAAAAAAAGCTGAAGTTGATAAATGTGGACCAAGTAAAAATAAAAAAAAAAATTGTATATTGGCCTTATACCCAGTAATCTCCATGTATGATATAATCTTAATAAGTCAAGAAACATAATTTCTAGCTGAAAATGCTATACCCGCTAGGCCAATACAGAAGAACAGAAAAAATAGTGATGGAATGATAGTTTAGATCTCAAAACAACAAACGGTGGAAAGCAAAAAGTAAACTAACTTGTTTCACTGTTAGTGGGGCTTGTTTCCTTAGAAGCTCCAGAACAGCTTTAACCCTCTCATTGGTCTTCTGATCTTTTGGTTGCTGTTGCACTTGTTGTTGGTGTTGTTGTTCTTTCTTGCCCATTTCGAGAAAACAAGTGATATCAAGGAAACACCAATATACCAAGCTTCTGCTTCACGCAACCATTCATTTAAAATTTTGCACTTGCCTAGTCGAGAGAGAGAGAGAGAGAGAGAGAGAGAAAGAGACAACGAGCGAGCGAGCTTGAAAATGGCACCTTTGGCTTGACAAGGTGAGTGAGTATGGACATCTATATATAGCAAATTACCGGCTAAGGACGCCGTTATGCAGCCGAAAAGAAATAGTTCAAAGGTTTTTAAAGGTCAATAATGAGTTTTAAAAAGTCAAGTAGCAACTTGCAACGGAAACCTCACCACCATTAGTGCTAAGGGTTTAAATTAATTTTTCCTTTTGGCTGCCCCCACCTTCTAGTCCAATTTGGGTTTTGGACATGCATTTTATTAGACTTCTTGTTGTTGAGACAATGTCAATATCCCTTTGTTGGGTATCATAATAGGAGTTCATTTAAGAGAAATGGACAGGCAGTACCCTCCCCCCCCCCCCCCCCCCCCCCCCCCCCACCCAAAAAAAAAAAAAAAAAGACAATAAGAAATAAGAAAATAAGGGAAGGCTGCAACTACAAACTGACTTATGTAGCTGAATAAAAACACGGAGTACATTGGTTATTTTGGCAAATTGTCCAAGGAAATAGCGATCGCTTTTGTGACTAAGGTCTACATGAGTGATTAAAGGGGAGGCCCGTGAACTGATATTTCGGGACATCATCACACGGACGAGATGTACGATGGATTGTACTGTAAATATTGTCTGGGTTCAAGATCCATGTAATTCTTGTTTAGCTTCTTGCGGGTAATAGAACAGTGTTGTCCTAACTAGTCTCTTCTCCATTTGTGTCTTTGAGGCTTATGATCGTCTCCTCTGAACAATTAAAAATCTGAATGAATAGATTATCTATCTGTTTGACAACAAGGAGAAATATGAGATTTGGGTTTGGAATCGATTAAAAATAAAATGATCGGTCTATTATGCTCTCATTAATTCAGGTTTTTATTTTCAAATTAGATCATAAATGATTTATTAATTGTTCCGAAGATGTGATTCCTAACAAGCGCATGCAAAAGAAAACACACTTTGTGAACATTACCAAGTGTAAAGCTAACGCAGGGTTTGATTGGCCAGTAAATCGACGGGGAGAATCCTGTCAGTGTAACCTAACTAATACAATCAAGAATTGCATTATCTTGTTAATGAACCCAAAAAGCAGAGAAAGGTAGGGCTGCAAACGAGTTGATAAAGTATGTTAAAAGTTTGATGATTCAACTTGATAAAAACTCGTTCATTTAGATAAACAAGTAACATTCAAACTTCATTTAAGAATTTATTTAAAAAAAAATGAATTAAACTAAGTCAAAATAAAAATAAACTCAACTCATTTAATTTTATAAATAATTGTCATTAAAAGCTTTTCATTAAAAACTCAAAAGACAGCATACTTAACTTGAAGTCGATTCATTACCAAACAACCTCGACAGTAAACCTTATGTTTCGGGTTCGTTTATTAAACAAACTAAATTTCAACATTAAAAAATTCTTCTGGGTTTAAGAAATTAATTATGAGCTTACATCACTGTGGGTCTTATTAGGTAGACACAAAAATTAGTGAATGGGGGCAAATAGAACAAAATCTACACCATAAATTATTGACATAAAAAAATCAACTTATCCTGATAATTAATTATAATTAATAATTTAAACCTCACTTCATTCATTTCGTCCACCAATATTCAATCCACTCAACATTTTCAGAACACAATACTTCAAACATAAGCACTAGAAGCACATAATCCCATAAGTCAAAACCTCGATACTTGTCTGCCCTCCACACTTTATCCAAAAAAATAAAATAAATAAATAATAATAATAATAAATCACACCAAGTCCGTTGTTGTTACGGCGGAGACTTTATTTTTCAATTCACTTGGCCATAAAGATACCACTAAATTCCGGACATTCTCCACGTGGCCAAGCTCCAAGCTTATATGCACGTACAGTTTTGGCATTCACAGCCCTTTTTTTAAAAAAAAAAAAAAAAATCACGTTACAGGGCAAAGTCAAATTTTTCATAGGAAATTACTTATTTGTTTGTGACAGGCTATTAATATGCTAGGAAAAGGTGCCCCCTTGACTCAAAAAAAAAAAAACATCAAACCTTATGCAGTAAAAGAAAGAACATAAATTTTATCGCTACCTTTAATGACAATACACATATAAAAGAAGTTCTACTCCCAAGAATCACTCGGACAAGGTTTCCTTCGCCGAAGTCAAAATGATACCCATAATGCAATTTATAAACTCATGGAAATTAGCCTGTCTAGGCTATGGGGTTTTAGTACTAATGACTTGTTCTTTAGAATGCTTTAAATTTACTATTGATAATGTGTACTTCCTTCGAATTATTGTTAAAACAACAAAAACGAAACAGAAAAAATCTTGAGTTTTGTCTTGGTGACATTGTCTTTTCACTGTCCTATATAGAAAAAATTTACTTGTTAATTCAAATTAACCAATTTTGTTATTAATAATATGTTTTTTCTTGATATTTTTGGTGATTGAGCACCACATGTGTATTTTCTTTTGTCTTGTTAAAAAAAAAAAAGAGCTCTCATCAACGTTAATTCAAACCATAGAAAATTTGATATTAATAACGTGTGAAAGGTGGAGTGTCGAGGGCTAAATAGCAAAAGCACATCCTTTGCAAATGGACAATGACGAGACCATTGTTTTTACCCATAACAAATACTGTGGCTCTGCATTGCACCCTGTACAGGCATAGAATCACTGTGCATGTAGCAGATGCTTATACCTGACACGACATTCGCAGATATATAACATGATCTATATCCCCTGGTAAATGAGGGTGTGCCACTTCACACCCCCTACAAAACACTTGAGATTCGTAATCTACCTGTAAAAGGGGATCATCGTCCTGAGTCGGAGTCTCCTTTTTCTTTTTAATAGAAAAATGGGAAAAAGAGGCTGGTGTCACGTTGTGTGGGGGAAGGTTTAGGTAAGGTTAGAGAGATGGTCAATGCTTATCACCGAAATTTGTGATTTAGCAATAAAAAATTATTTATTATCACTTTAAAAATTATAAGTTTATGCTTTTGTTTATATATTTAAAGATATTTAATAAAACTTGACATATATTTACAAATTTTGTTTTTTAGTAATACTATCTTTGTTTATTTATTTTCTTAGGAAACCCCCCCCCCCTAGAACAAAAAAAAAAACAGAGAGAGATGGCCAACGTGTAGTTTTTAGGCTGGTAATTTGGGCTTTCAAAAGCTAAAGGTGTAAGCTTTATCGTGGCAATTAAATAACAGCACAAAAGTTGATGTTTAGTGAAAGACATATTTCGTTTGTCTCCGTTCAAATGCGTTGGAGATTCTCTCTTCCTCGCCTTCTAATAAAGTGCACATAATGCGTTTGGATTTAATTTTTTATTGGATAACAATGTAATTAGGCAATATTGCAAATGAGTTTATACATACCTATATTAGCCTATTATTATTCTAATGGAAAACTAGTCATTCGAAATTAGGAAAATGGTGTAATGTTAGGGATTACTGCAACTTATTAAAAAAATTCATATTCAAATATATTAGGTCATTTAATAAAAAAAATTATCATAATTTTTTAGTATTTCTAATATTTCTCTTTTAAGTATTACAACCTTGATATCGTGGAAAGAGTGTACACTTCACAAGACGCACTAAGGAGTAATCTTTGAGTTTTCGGCCTAGACACTTCACAAGAGCGGATTGCTATTGGCTTTGTTGGGGTTTTACGATTTTGGTTGCCACGTGCCGCCACTCACATGTGGCCCAACGTTTAACAAAGTTGCATTGTGCTTAATCCTAAACTTCACCTACCCTTTTTCGCTGTGATTTCAAATTTTGAAACACCATGCTCCCTCCATTCCTTAGTTAGACCCATTAGCAAGAGTGTTTTTTTTTTTTAATCAGGGTTGAATCATTGCCCTTTTAAATTCAAATCGTATATTATATACTATAGCGTATAGTGCTTGCCTCTCTGGCTTCTATCATAGCCGAAATACCTTCCTATACGTTGTAATTAGAATGGTTACGTGTGAAAAGGATTCGGAGGATGAGGGCTTGGCCTAAATTAATGGCGGGTGGTCTAGATTTGATTGGCAGCAACTCTGTCTGACTGTAACTTGATTTGGACATAACTGGTTTGGTATCGTGTCTAGGCCAAGGCAAAAAGTCTGCAAGGGATAGAACAAAGTCTTATTTTATTTTATTTTATTTTTTTTATTATCGCCTTTTTAAGATAAATCGATTAATGTTTAAAAATAACAGTAAAATTATGTGTACATATAATATTTTTATAAACATCATAATGTTAAAAATGTCTTAAATGATAATTCCCTTTACATAAAAATAAAATAAAAAAATAAATCTAACTATTATTTCTATAAATAGCTATAGTATAATGCATAATTTTGTTAATATAATGAACATTGGAGATTTAAAATTATATATAAAAAAAAAGAAAAATAAGAAAAGAAATGGAAACTTTGCAGTTTGCACCACCCTTGGGATAATTTTGAACACGGGAATCAATCACATCCATCACTGCATAGTTGATATTTTTGTTAACGACAGTGTATCTAATACATTTTGTCACGTACTCAAATAGTCAACAGATTGGCGTATATAATTCAACAACATAAAAGATAAAAAAATGTATAGGGTACTTTTCTTAATATTTGAGGGGGCTTTAACCTCTTAAATAATGCTCAACTGACATTAACTATCTCCCCACTTAAAAAAAGAGGGAAGAGTTTAAGTGATATTCAGCTAACGTTGTGAAAGGCAAAGCTGTGGCAACAAGCACTGGCGTTGAACAGTGGAAAGGAAAGACGGGGCCTTTTAGGAACCGTTGCAAAAGGGCAGATTCAACTAATGGAAACACAGTAAGGCTGCTTTCAAAAGAAATGATTCAATTGTATGACCCCCTTCCAATTTGTGGGCTTTCTTGTTGACCACTGCTCAAATGGATCCTCCACATGGGTCATGGGGACCCAATTGCCACCGAGATACACATCCTATATATCCTTGTGACTGAACCGTGGACCCATTTGATCAGAAATTCTTCTGTGTCTAGTCCACTGTTGGGCCCTCTTGTTTAACATCATGAGTTCGTGGCCATCGCGGTTGACAATAGTGGATTTGAGTATCAATGTATGTACTGATCAATTCACATGCGTGTCCAGCATTGTTAGACGTTTTTGCCTTTTGTTTTGTTTTTGTTTTTTTTTTTTCCTCTTGTCTTGCGGTTCTCTTTTTAGTTTGGCCTAAGTTCATGTTTACGATTAATGCAGAGATCTCCATGCTTTGAATATCATAAGCATTGTTTCTCTTTCTCTTTCTTTTTGCTAGAATTCAAAGCGCAAAATGAGAGACAACGCAGCTATTTCTATAGAAAAAATATGTAAAAGAGGGGAAATAAAAGGTGGAAAAAAAAAATGCAGAATACCAAAAGGCAAATGCAACCACATCCCAATTGTGACAACGGTAGAATTTTTGAATGCCCATTTAATAAAGGGTAATCGAAACATCAATATCAAGTGTACAGGACAAGAAATTCAAGTTAAAGCAATAATGATTAATAATCTTTTTTTTAAAAAAAAAAAAATGTTTTTGGGTGCATATAATGATTAATAATCATAATCATATCTTTCCTTGTTGTTTGCAGGCCAACATACTCGATGGCAACTAAGATTTTAATGTTAATGCAATTAAACCCCTACATTAGTTCTTAGGTTATCAAACACTTATACTGCTTGGATGGTTCCATTAATTTTTAAAGTTTAGTTGCACATGGAATAATGTTGGGGGTTTACTTGCTAAACAATTAATTGGAGGTTTAGAGGTTGAGTTTGTTTCTAAACAAAATAAAAAATTGCAACCTCTTGTCCTTTTTAGGTCCTAAAAGTTGAAAAGATCACGGATTAGCCTTAAATTAAATAAGCTAAAGGTTTCATTTTGGGCCATAATGTGGCAAAATATGCTGATTTCGAGCATTAATCAAACTGATATCTTGTGCCCCTGTCAAGTAGCTATCAAAAATTTTCGTTGGCTTAAAAGATTGAAATAAGGGAGTCTGCTAAACATCGGTTGCAATTGATAGGATAAATTTATGAATTTTAATGGTATGTGCGAGAGAAAAAGTATGTTATAAACTGTCAAAGCAATGAATTGATGAAGTCAAACTTCACCCGCAAGGCAGCCATTCATTTCCTGGTTGGGGATGGAGTTTTCACGTTTGCTAATATTATTTACTATTTACTATAACAGTGGACCATGTCACAGTTGGACGCTCTCGCTCCCTTGGATGGATTACATTTCTATATATGGTAAAGGAACAAAAGTTTGAGTAAAAGGAACTATACGAACATATGAACAAGCAGAGGCCCAGAACGAGGCCTAATGGGTCAACGGGCAATGATTGCTTTAGGCTCCGGCTTAGCTGCTCCGAAGGATTGGACCATACCACTTACATACAGGCCCAATTTAAGCCTCCATCGTCATTTTATTTGGTCTTTTTATTATTATTATTATATTTTATTTTATTTTATGGAGAACTCGTTACACCGTAAACTGTATAATAAGATTAATTTTTATTTTATTTTATTATTATTATCATCATCATCATAAATTTCGTATCTTTTTTTTCAGGATTAAAACTCGATACCACTAAGATAGAAAAAGTTCTTAACCATTTTGTTGTTCCCTCAGAGACTTGATTATCTATTTTGATTTGTGCATTAGGGAATATCTAGTCAACATTCAATTTTCAAAGGCCGATAATAAAAATTCATTGCAACCAAGGCCTTGCCCCTTGCACGTTGGAAGTTCAAGTTCTTATTAACAAAATAAAGTTCAACATGTCCAATTTTTTTTTTTTATTTTAGTTTGTTTTCTTTGTGAGGTGAGGTGGCGATACGTCACATAATCCGAGGAGCGAAACTTCCTAAATTACGGACTCTCCGAGGAGAGAAGGCGATGTGCGGTGCAGACAATGCAAGGTGTAGAAGATGCTTGGTTGACTAGATGCCCTCTCGTTTCTGAAGTTAGTTTATTAATTTAATAATAGTTAATTGGGTCGGCCTGTGTTGAACTTACTCAGGCCCAATCCATTGTCTCATTCTTGGACACAGATATAGGACATCTTTGACAACTACCGATGAGGTTGGGCCGACCCATCGATTAAGGACCTTGTTTTTGACACCAATTTCAATTTAAAATTTGAGATTAAGGTTTTATATGCAGTTGTTAAGAGATTTTAATTAAATCTCTATTGAGACATTTAATAATTAAAATTTTAAATTATTTTTATTTTAGGATTCTTAAAATTTTATGTTAATTATAAAAATAAAAGCTACTATTTTTTTATTATATAATTCATAGTTTGAATCTCTGATCATGAATTTCTGTAACAGCATAGAAAGGAATGCAACCCTGACTCATTTGGCGATAAGGGCCTTAATAAGACTCGTTATTCTTGATGCTTTGTCCTCATGATGATTTTTTATACTTATATTTAATGTGATTATGAACTGATTGAGATTCTCAATTTCATGCAAACAAGTGAACCATTCCTAAACTTGTCAATCTCCTCGTGAACACCCTTTAATTTTGTCGTACACCCAAATCTCATTTGCCACCAGAGCCACCACTACTGTACACTTTAAAGGCACCCAATGGACAGGTGTAGAACTGGGGGTATCCCAGAGATAGACTTATAAAATACTCTTCAAAGAAGACTTTGTGTTCTCTTAAAATGCAAAGAACCGCCCACGAGTGTTTGCCACACCCCAGAATTTACAATAAACAAAGGCAATGAGGCTTCAGGCAGAAGGGAAGTGAGTAGGGATATGGTGTGGTGACACTGGGAGAGAGAGAGTGTGTGTAAAGCACTACCGATTGGTATGATTGCTTCTTCTCCTAGAAGGGGAAAAGGGTTTGACAGTGACATTGCAACTAGAGCCAAATGTGAAATTTATGATTGGAATGCAAGGGAATATAGAAAATGGCTTTACCCACACATTGGCCTCAAAGTCGTCTAAGCAAACCATACAGTTTTTCTGTCTTATTTTGTCCCTCCTCTCTCCTCCTCTCTCCTACTCTCTCACCCACATGAGCTAGCCACGCTCCTCTTCTTCTGCAAATGGGGTGGCTGCAATCCCTCCTTTCCCCATTAAAGAAGCTGTGGTTTCGTTTACACTCAACTCCAAAGAAGAGTATGTTCTTTTATTCACTCCTATAGCTGCATTTTCATTATGTACACTCTGCGTGCATCATAATATCTACATGTTTTTTTTTTTTTTTCTTTTGTAGTTTGAGCATCTTTTCTCAAAACATATTGCAGCATTTCTCTACGTGGGCAATATTTTTTTTCACTTCACTTAACAAAACTAAAAAAATAAAAAATAAAAAATCATATGAATCAAATAGTCACTGCATCTTTCTTTGCTCTTTCCTTTCTGCTAATGAATCCTATATACGAATCACCTCTTGGCTTCAATATGAATTTCTGTTTGATCATTGCGTAGCTCTGCAACTCATTCCTCTATGACAACCTCCTTTCAACTCTCTTTGATCTGTTTTTAATTTCATTGGAATTGCTTTGAAGTTCATTACTAACACTCTCACTACAGATGACTTGTTCTGCATCAATTCCGTCCTACTTGTAGGTTCTTTGACTTAACCAATATTTTCCACTTCGCAGGAAGAGGGATATACATTCTATACGAGGATGTAAAGTCCTGCCCCTATGAAGATGTGCATGTCCTGTGGTCCATACTAGTAGAGTCACACGCACCTTCCTTGCCATCAAAACAATGAGGGCCAAAATTGCAGAATTTTCAGACTCAGTCATGTACATAAGCTGCTATTTATGATGTTTTATACTCTCGTTAAAAGGGATTTTTTGGTTCCCATTTCACTCTGCTTCTTGAGCTTCTTATCACTTTGAGTATCGTGTTAAAACATCTCTTTCATTCTCTCTCTCTCTCTCTCTCCCTTTTCCATTTCTAACTTAGGTTGTGTTTGGAATTGTTGCTGCAATTATAAAATTTAGGTTTTGAGCTGCAATTTTATTACTTTTTGATAAACGGTAAAATTCATATTTAGCAAAAGCATGTCATATTTTAAATTTATATTTTTAAAATACAACGTTTTAATAAAATATATTTTTTTTAAAAAAAAAAAAAAGACAAAACTACAATTTAATAATTTTTTAAGCCAACAATCTCCCTTATTATGCAAATTAATTATAATTTAACTACATAAAAAAGATTTTTATAATTATTTTTTTATTTTATTAGAAATGTTTCCAGTTTTTTCAAAACACCACAAACAATAACCGAACATCCAATCAATAATTCAATCAATAGGTTTTGCAACTCTCGATTTGTCAACAGTAACAATAAAACTCAACTATAATCTCCAACATGCAGTTAATTTTCTTTTTAAATTCTATGTAGACGACTACATTTAGTTATATAGTTGTGCGTAAATAGCCGCTAAATTGGTTGTCTTGTTTGTTCTAGGGTACATGTCAGCGAGGATGTCTTAATTTCAAGCATATAATAACGTGAACGTGCTCAAACAACATTAAACTACCAGGCATTGGGTGAATGATAGCTCCGTTTTTCCTGCATTTGGCTTCATATTGTTGTTTTGTCAGTTTCAGCAGTTAAGGTCGAAGTCGGTTTCTTGGTTTTATGTCCCTCCAGGAATTGACTTAAGAAAGCCACAGAATGGATGGGGCAACCAGCACGATTTTTAAAGCCCTCAAGTGAATCCTTAAATAATCACCCATGGTCAAACCTATGTATGTTTCTAGGGGCTTCAATAGGAAATTTGGATTCCCCAAAATTTCCCTCCATCCCACCCAACAAGTATATAGATTTAGTTGGTGAAATGATAAATGGGTTGGAAAAATCATATAATATCACCTTCCCCATCGATCGTGCTACAGTATATTCTCAAAAAGCATTTTAAGGGCCCTTTATTGGGAAACGAGTGCTATATAACAGCAGGCACCAACATAGCAGGTGAAAAATGGATCAGGAATATGGGAACCTACAGTACTCCTCATCCTCACACGCTTGCATTTGAAAACAATAAACCAGCTAAGAATTCAAGAGTCCTGCAATAATTTGCATTTTTCATCCAAACTAAGTCAGCAAGATGGTAGGAAACATTCTCTGACAATGGTAAAACAATAATCGATTTTGCAGTATGCATGCATTGTTGCGAGGACCAACCAATCAATGATGAATCTTCCCAGAATTGATATGTAAGAACCATATCAGCAAACAATGAAATGAAACTAACTGCAAACTGACTTATGGTGGAAGATATGGATAGCCTATCAAATAGACAAATTCTATGTCTACTCCATCAGTGTGTTAAAAATGAAATAGCATCATGATTCTCAGCTGAATTCTTAGTTCTACTTCAATACAGCTTTCCAAGCCAAGTATCCTAGTGGTGGGTGAAATTAGAGCATTTTTTAACCAAACCAAGAAAATCTCTGCAGAAAAATATAGCCACCAAAAATGGAGTCAATGTGCAGATCTTAAGGCCAAAAGCATTATTGAATAAGAAAATTTCTCCACCATTCTCTGCAATATTTTAAACACCAAAGGATTCTATTCCAAAATTGCTCCAAGGTTTTCTATTATAAAATACCACAGGGGATTTGCCATTTTCAACTTGTGCCTACTGTCCACTGATAGTTATCTGCCGCAAAATACCATGCAACTTTTAATAACTTATATACAATATCCTCAGGCTGTACTTCTGCAAAAATATTAACCATTGATTTTCATCCCCCAAAAAAGTTATGTTTATATATCTTTTGATCAGTTGTACACAACATAAAAGGAAACATATAAGAGATAACACAACTGGTCATCAAGTTCTGGGATTCAAATATCATTTATATTAAAGAAAACATAATCAAGTGATGTTTGAAATTTCCATCTACTTAAACCTTCATGAAACACAGAAGCCTTCTGCTGAAATTCTTACCTATGTAAATGTGGATGATCTCGGCATTATAAAGCAGATGAAGATGAGCATTCAGCCACTCTAGGCAGCCAATCTTTAAAGTACATCTGGCAGCTTAAATCTGCAGGGGAGAGGGCAGCTACAGGAGTTACTGTAATCTGAAATGAAATATGAGGATTGCATTAATTCCGGGCTGCAGTTTTCATCTAAGTTTCAGCAAGCAAAGCAAAAGGCACGCACATATCCTTCCTGAAGAGTTCTGTGGTCTGATTCATCATCAGCATCAGTATCACTGACATATGCAATTACCTAGGGAAGTTAAAGAACATTCAAAATTTAAGTGCAATGGTATTTCAAAACAAAGAAGAAGATGATGATGATGAGAGAAATATATATATATATATATATATATATATATATCATCAGTTAAATCTGGACTGAAAGGAAAGGTGACAAACAATCAAGCTATAGGTGTTGTCCCTTTTTTTGAACTGGTGCTTTATCCAACAACAATAAAAATGCATCCAACTCAATAATGTTGCATTAGTTGTGATTCAGTCAACTACATAAGCCACGTGAGCTTGCATTATAATTCTCATCTGTTGAGAAGGGTATCTTCCACTACTAAGTACTGGAAGAGGGGACCAGCAAAAGAAATTCAGTTTGAATAAAGAAAAATCCAGTAAATGTTTCAATGATAAAGAATTCCAACCTAGTAAAAATATTTATTAAAGGTTTTGCAGTACATGCATAGATCGAAGTAAGGAAAGGGACGCACTGTTCTCTTAAACACAAGTTGCTGTTCTGATGTATATGACACATCAATATCAGTTGGTACTGCTAGATCTTCATCCATCGTCATTGTTGACAACATTTTTCCTCCTTGCATGTTAGAAGTAACTCTCGCCCACCCCAATTTGTACAAGCTTTTACCTTGCGTGGTCAGCTTATACCCCTTTTGAGGCAAACCAAAACACAGTGACTATGAAATCAAGCATATAAATAAAAATGGAAGAAAAAGGAAGATCAACAATCTAGGAAATTAATAAGCCTCCGACAGAAATTCCAATGCTAACAATTTTTCTAGACATTGCAAGTGACAGACAAATGGTAGCCATCTAGCTGCAATACCTTATGATTAGCAACATCCATTGGCAGATCTATATTCAAAAAGCACTTTGAAGGATAACTTTTATTTCTAATCTCAGTGATTATTGCACTTATGATTGGTAGGCAAGCCTCAGCAGCAAGTGTATAGTGCTCAATATTGCTCTTGCCTTCAACCCTACATGTATCAAAAAGTCATATAAGCATGCTAACATATATTCATAGTAACAACTAACCAAAAGCAAGACACTGAGTTCTATATAGCTTGAGAAGTATGCCTCCATACCAACTATATGATACTGACACACCAGGTACATCATTAAAGAAGGCCTCTCGAGCACCAGCGACTGTGCCAGAGCAAATGCTGCAGTTCCAATTGTGGAATAACAAGTATCAGAAGGGAAAATAACTAAATCTAAAATATCATTTCAATTTTATTTTTGGGAATGGTAACTAGGCGTAAAAAATAAATTTAATCTGATTTTTTTATTTTTGGTTCCACAGTCAGGTGTATCATATGGCCAAACTTCATTTGTCTTCTTAGGGAAGTGAACCATCAGAATATGTAACAGGCTCACAACTTTCAAAAGAAAATGTCTCTTAATTGTTGGAGAATATTGTTAGAATCTGATATATAATCCACTCTTAAACCTTTTCTAATAGTTTAAGTTTTTGAGATGAATGGTTTTTTCACCTAGTATTAGAGTCTTTATAACCATAAGGCCTTAGTTCAAAAAATGTTGCCCTCATTCTTTGCATTTAATATGTGATTTGTTCACACTTTATGCCCAGTGTGCTTGAGTACAAGGGGTGTGTTAAGAATTTCATATGTAAACTATTTTTGACCTCACCTAAAAGGTTAAGCTTTTAGTTGAATGGTTCCTTGACAAAAAAGATTGTTGTACAATTATGACAACCATTCCTATTTTCTATAGTCCAGACAATGACCAGGCTATTTGTAGGTAATTTTCTTGTTTGAACCTATGCCCTGTTCTTTTTTCTTATGCAAGACACCACTTTTAACAGTAAAAAGGCTAAGAGGAGACTGGATAGAGGAGGTGAAATTATGCCGCTCAGAAATTCAGGATAACAGGCAAAGCACAGGAGTGTAACTACTACTAACATGTGATAGCCGCAGTTGCTGCCCTTGTTTATGCCACTGACTACCTGTATGTAGAAAGGGGAAATGCATCAACAAATTTATGAAGCACCTTGTTACATAACAAAAACTAGCAAAAATGTGTATAAGCAGAGATAAGAGTTGTCCAGCAAAGTGGCTTCAAACATAACTATCTTAAAGATTGATTATTGCCCTATCATTCTCAAACTGAAGGTATCCTTGTCAAAGCAAACACATAATAGAGGTATTTCGCAGGTCCATGACAAAAATATGAAACAGAATCAAGATACTTAACAAAATCACTTTAGCAAGGACAAGAATAAAATTTCCAAAGCTGCAGAGAAAAGTCCGAAAACTACCAGATCAGGAATTGACGGAAAAAGTCCTCTTGAGATTCCTAAAGAGGTGCAATCTGCTGGAGTTCCTGCAAAGTATATACAAAATTTTAATTTTTATTAAAAAAAAAAGAAAAGAAAACTCTTATGACCAATTTCAGGATGAGCATTAGTCAAACAAATTGAAGGCAGCAATTACATAGGGAGTTAGAAGTCCAAAATTACTTTGCAAGTAGGAAGGAGAAGAAAGGAGAAAAGAAAATGAATGGAAAATCTATATATGAACTCACATCAAAGAAGAAATGGTAAAATTATCATAAGCAACTAATATTTTTTTAAGAAGACATATACTTAATAGACCATCAAAATTTTACTCAGGCAAAAATACTTATCAGAAGTTCTATAGCCTATATTATATTACATCATAATTATAGCCATGATATACAATGCTGGATAAACTAATCGAAAACCCTCAATCAGTGCCCACAAAGTAAGCAATCAACAAGAACGGATCCCTATGTGTTCAAACTGCAAATCCATAAACATAATAATTCTCAAAGGGAATCCACTGTTGTTTTAACAACAACTCAATACATTAGAGTTTCCACTGTTCTTTTAACAGTGCCTTTGACTTGTAAGAGTCCATCACCAACACTTCTTTACATATCAGCTTTGTAACGGATGTGCCTTCATTTGCAACACCATTGAATAGGACTATCTCACTTGGCTGTGTTTCATTCTATCTCTCACAGTCTAACACAAACAAATACATGGCTCCTTCTATTTTCAATCACTTGTCATATATGTTCTTTTGTTTTTGTCTTTGTTTTTTTGTTTTTTTTCTTCCTGTGCTTTTTATCAACTATCCTGCTTTCCGAAATATAATCTCTCCTTTTCTTTCAATGTATTACAAGATTTACTTGTTTCTATTTTTTCTTGGTACAACATTAAAGATCTTATATTGTCATTGGGAAGACACTAATGGCCGCCTAAGTATAAAACTTAAGGTAAGATTTGGGTTCCAACCTAGACGTCTCTCATAGTTAAATCTCTTTGAATCACAATAAACTTAATCTCTATATTATATATCCCTCTGCAAGATAACCTACAGACTTGCTAGCTAACATCATTTCATAAAACTCTGTAGAAGAAGTCAGAAGACAAACCAGAAACTGCATATGCTGTTGCTCCGTTAATATCAACTCGCTGTGCAGTAATAGGATGACGCCAAGTGATACTATGACTAACACCTGACTTTTCCCTGAAAAAATAGAAAGAAAAGAAAATTGAACAAACTATTTGATTAAGCCCTCATAACACCACGAACAACACCGCTTGCTACTTTCCAAGGCCAAACCCTCACATCCACACGTGCCGATGTTGCTAATGAACCAAAAAAAAAACAGTCATTGCGCTATTTGAGTTTGATTCCCTATAACATGGAACCAGATGATTCATTCACAATCCGACGTCGCGTTTGACGTAAATTGAAGCAAAAAACACGATTCTGAATCAAATTACTTGGTCCAAAATATGCCAACAACACATCTTTAAACGACAAATGAGTAGTACTCAATATATTGCCTGCATTGTGCACAATTCAAGCAAACAGAGAGGAATTTTGAAAAAAAAAAAAACTCACAAAAAACAAGATCAAGGTGAGCCAGATTATTTACAGAAGCGCCATCCACTAATGAATAATGAAATTTCAATCGGCTGCCGAGGGATTAGGTATGAAATAAAGTCAGGAAGCGTACGAATCAGGCGCGCAAACGAGGACACGGAAGCGACGGGAGGAGACGAGGACGCGAACCAGAGTGCGCAGTCCCGGCGCGTCAATGCCGTCGTCGTTGGTGACCATGATCGCCGGCCGGAGTTCGGAGTTCAAATCCGGGCCCCTGTTTTCCATTTTTTTCTCCTTTAAGTACGCAACGATGATTGCGCGTTTCGCGTTTAGCTTTTATAGTTGAACGAAAATTTGCTGCCGACGCTGTTGGCTGATTGGCTTTATAACAAACCGTTGGTTTTATTTTCTGGCCATTATAATATATTATATTATATTTTTGGGATTTTTTTTTTATTTTTAAAAAATGTCATTTTATTAGATAAGTTACTGGTAAATTTTGGCTCTATTGTGAGAGTCGAAATAATAATACTTATACCCAAAAAAGAAAGGAAAAAAAAAAACGAATAACTTCAAAATTGGGCCTAATATATATAGCTTGATTTTTAGATGTTTCAGTCCATTAAGAAGAAGTCTGTGTAGGACCAAATCCAAATTCCAAACATTGGATCAGAGTGGCCTACATGCATATGGGCCCATTCTGGGCCAATAATTCAGCCCACATTCACCCTTCTGTTCACCGGGCCGCTCTGTCCAGTCTTCTAAAACACCTTGATTGGTAAAAACTTGAAGTTTTTATTTTTAAAAACGTAGATTTTAATCTTGAAAATTATAAAGTTTGTGAAAATAAAGATATTTTTTATTATTATATAAAATTATTCTAATAAATTTAAAATAATATATCACATCTTATCATTAACTTAATTTAATTGAAATATTTAGTATCTTTGTCTTGACCTTAGGGTCATTTGTGCGATAAAAATGGAAATCGTACATTATAATGAGTTATGCTTTTCGTTCCGATTTAATTTCTCGAGCAAATTGTAAGAATGCATTGAAAAGGAGAGAGGCAAGTTACACTAGAATTTTTTTTTCTCTTTTAAAATTTTTATTTTGTTAGACCATTTTTGTTCACGTTACCTAAAATGGTATTTGTGTAACTTAAACAAACTAGTAAGTCAAGAAAAATATTTTTATTATTTTTTTGTATCCATATATTTATTTTTCTACTTTTTATGTTATTAATCTGCCTCATTATATTTTTTTTATCACTTATTCAAGTTAAAATTTGACTTGAGATAAATATAAGACCAAAATCTACACACAAAAAAAAGAAGAAAAAAAAAACAAATTCTACCGTATGAAACCTCCATCTGTATTTTAAACTTTCTCTCAGCCCTGGAATTATTATTACTTTTTTTTTTTTTTTGAGAAGTAGCTCTATAATTGGTTATAGACACACACACTTACCAGTAAATTACTTGGGCATTGTACAACATTAATCAATCAAAAACTTCAAAAATAAAAAATGATTAAAAAAAACAGGGGTTTTGAGAGGGAAAAATGACATTCTAGATAAAGAAAAAATAAATAATTTTTTTATAAAAAAATAAATGAGTGATTATTCAATACAGTATATTTTAAAAAATTAATAATAAAATAAAATAAATAATGAGGTTGAGAAAACCAATGATGTTATTCCTTTTTCCTTTTAACTATAAGTAATGTTATTTTATACTAAATTGTCCAATTGAATTGTCAACCCACTAAATAGATGACATGGACACTTTAAAGTTATCTTCTTTTTTCCTTTTTTTTTTTTTTTACCAAATACCCTTTTAATATTTATCTCTTTTTTAATAAGAATGACATAAATTTTTCTCTTGACATTTTTTCTCTATCGGGTTGCATTGCATAGTTCATATTCGCTTATCAATACCGTCCATGCAAGGCTGCGCAGGCAAACCCGAGTCTCCATTGCATATACTCCATTTTCCCTTGTTTTTTATTAACAGAAAAAGAAGGAAAGAAGGACAACAAAGAGTATTTGGCGAATATATCAATGATTGTATTTATGGATTCATGTTATGTTTTAATTCAATTTGTTATGATAAAAATTAGTTACTTAATTACCATTAAATTTAAATGAAAATTTTCATACTTAATCTTTAATATTAAAAATTTTAAAATTTAATATATAATATTATGACACAAATCTTATTTTATATTTAAAATTAAATGACAATAAAAAGACTTAAATTGAGATTAATAAAAAAATTATTAAATTATTATCAATCTACCATCTCGAATAATTAATATATTAATTTTTAAATATCGTCAATTCTTGAACTATAATATTCTTTTGACCGAACATTATCACATTCCAACTTCCAAAATTTCGAAATGCTATAACACACGTTTTCAATCTTCTAGTGACTGTCTATTAAATATTTCTATGGAATATGTTTATGCCCTATTTTATAATCTATATGGTAGATTCCCAGGTTTTGAACAACACAATAGCTATTGGGAGTCTGGAATTAACGTAAAAAGCTCCCGTATTTTATTGCTGTATTTTATTCATTGTGTCTCGATCTCTCAGAAGAACGTAAACTCCCGTGAAATGAAGTGTACATTAATGTCTTCGTAGATAAGGTTAAAAAAATCGGAGAGCTTACTTTCAAACCGTTTGAAAATTGCGGAGCTTCCGTTCAAACAGATGTCTCTAGATTCAAGGCAACACTATAAATTTGGCTTCTCCCTTAATCACCGGGTTGAGATATTATATATATATATATATATATATATATATATATATATCCATGAAAAATTACTTTTAACGATTCGTATGAATCTTCGATTTAGAGAACGCCATTGATCAACTTGTAAATCTATTTGGCGAAGTGATGCGCTAAAATTCAGACCAATGACTCAGAGAATAATGGAACCGTTTGCACACGTAATCATATCTGATGGAGTTTGCCTTGGCCCTTCGACATATTTTGAGGTCGGAGACGGTTTCGTCGTGGTAGCATTGTTCAAATAAACTTACGCAACTATGGCTCTTCAGTTGTCAACGAAACAATGGTTATTAATTAGGACACAGTGTATGAGAAGTCCGTCTGTGGGCACCCCAGTCTAGTCAGCTGATAGAAGAGCGCGTGGCTTTAGGGGTTTGGTGTAATTTTATTATTTATTTTGATACGCTCTAGTTCCTGGTTAAATGGAAAACAGATCATCAACGTAGAACTAAGAATTTACGAGAATCATAACTAACTGCAGCTAATCCATAACATAACTAACGGATTCATAAACTACTAATGAATTATCATAAATAAATAATAGATTCACAGTGATTACTTCAAATGTGGTAGTTTGCATTGGTTTCCAAAGTTGACAACACTCAGGTACCAATTAGATTAACATAAACAAATAATAGTAAGCTAGGGGCCTAAGAGAATAATCATGCATTAATTATAGATACCCAAACGTGTCAACAGAAGCAATTCTTTAAGAGAATGCCAATTAAAATAAAACATTAAAATGGCAAAATCTTCAACGATATTGGCAGGTCCATTGGGGTGCTTCCAATACAGCAGTAAAGAACATGATTCCCAACCAAAGGTTACGCAGAACTTGGCCGCTTGTTTGATTTGGTCCAGAGACAATAAATGACATCTGTCACGAATACAATCAATTTCTCCTTGGTTTATGGGTTCTCGAAGACAATACCACCTGATTAAATACCGGAGGAAAAGAAAGAAAGAAAGAAAGATTGTCATTTTCGAGCTTGGCAAACAATAGTAACACTGCTTGCAAGAGTCAATCCCGGATCGTACGGGGGATCTTGCTCTTGGTTGAGAAAGTTGCCGTAAATAATAAACTTCAAAATGAGATTAAGATATTCAATTGGGTTTTAAAGAAACATTTTTTGTTTTGAGGAAAAGTTTACCGTAAAGAATCAGATGCGTGGCTCATGGGGAACTCCTCCCAATGGACCCAAAGGCCCTAAATATAAGTGAACATGAATGCTGCACGCGTCGCCTTGCCCGCACACTGTCTCGGCGCATGCATGCTAAAATTGCTAGGTCTCGCTCGGCAATTCCGGACAAGAAACTAAAACATGGCTTACTTACAATACATATCTCATTGGGGCCCCGCCGGTCCTGGATTTGATGGATTTAAACTCTTCAACGCACCACAAGCCATGAACCGCATGACCAGTTGGTCATTGGGCGGATATTGGCATATTGTGCATACTTTATTTGTGCACTACTGCCACTATGTTTCATATGAAATAGGAAAAGGGAGCAGAGGGCCATAATATCTTAATAATTTTTGCATAACAATTACAACTAATTCGTCTAAATTTCAAAACGCTCCAACGATTCAAGAGTTTTTCAAGGATAGTACTTTTTTTTATTTTTTTTTGTGCGCGTGCCATTTGACGACTTTATTTATTTATTTATTTCCTCCGACACAGAAAACAAAACTTCGAATTTCCATGGTGATAGAATTGAAAGTCCGAACGATTCAAAGCAGTAACCTGGATCGACGTGGGCTAGAAATCGGCCTACTTTTTAATAGATTTTCATGACCCGGAAATTGGCCTGTTTAATTCTAGCCATTAAAAAGATCCACAGACGAAGATGACAGGGAGAGTGCCTCTGCGCGCGCGCGTAAGCGGCAGTTTTCGGTATAACAGCTCGTGATGAGACGGACGTAGCTCAAAAGCATGAAGGAAGATGAAGAGATTAAAAAAGACAGGCCTTTTTGTCAGACTACGTGTTAGGTGTGGGGACAACATTGTCTTGTCTTCTTTTTTTCTTGGTGACTACGAGTGGTTAGCGTATTGAAACCCTCTTGTTTCGGATGGAGTTACCGAGGCAGTTGGCTGCTTCTATTTTCTCCTCTGCTTTGTGCTGAACACATTTCCTTCAAAAAAAAAAAAAAAAGAAAAAGAAAATTTGTAGTTTCCTTTTCTCTTTCCACCCTTTTTCTTATCTATTTTCTGTACAAGCAATATAAACATTGCGAAAAAAAAGTAGAAAATAAGAAATGAATGGTCGTCCAATTCCTGTGTTTGATTCCTCTGAGCTTGTTGAAGTGGATCCTACTGGTAGATATGGAAGGGTATGCTCCATAAAGGACTGCTTTTCTTCTCAATGTTGTGTTCACTTTTGATCTGAAAGTTTACATTTTGGACAAAATTTGAGTCTTGTGTCATTCACTTTTTGCAGTACAATGAAATTCTTGGCAAAGGATCTTCAAAGACTGTGTATGGATTCCCCTTTTTACCTCTCATTTTTATGCTTTCAAATTTCAAGTTGGTCCTAATTGTGAATCTTTTTTTTTTTTTAGGGTAGTTTCTCAGTTGAAGGTTTAGTTTCAATTTTCAGGCTTTTGAATGTGGTTTAATGGTTGTTGCAGTTATAAGGCCTTTGATGAGTATGAAGGGATTGAGGTAGCTTGGAATCAGGTGAAGCTCCATGATTTCATGCAACGCGCTGAAGATCTTGAGAGGCTTTACCGGGAAATTCACCTACTCAAGACTTTAAAACATGAGAACATCATGAAGTTCTATACTTCTTGGGTTGATATTGATAAAAGAAACATCAATTTTGTCACTGAGATGTTCACCTCTGGTACTCTCAGACAGTAAGCATTTTTCAAGTTTTCAAAAGCTTTCTCTTTCATTTCAGCTTCTGGGTCATTCTATATTTTAGATATTTGTTCATTTTCTTGTTTCTTTTTTGCATCTTCAGATATAGGCTGAAACACAGAAGAGTAAATATTAGAGCTGTGAAGCATTGGTGTAGGCAGATACTGAAGGGTCTTCGCTATCTCCACAGCCATGAGCCCCTTGTAATACACAGAGATCTTAAATGTGACAACATTTTTGTAAATGGTAACCAAAGTGAAGTCAAGATTGGTGATCTTGGCCTTGCAGCAATCCTCAAGAAATCACATGCTGCTCATTGCGTTGGTTAGTAGTCCCATTTTTTCCTCTCATCCTAAAAATTTTCACTCCAAAACTGAACAATTGTGTTTGGTTTCTTTGGCTGATTTTCTTCTCCTGAAGTCCCCATCTTTTGTTTTGCTCAGGAACGCCAGAATTCATGGCTCCAGAGGTGTATAATGAGCAATACGATGAATTAGTTGACATATATTCTTTTGGAATGTGTGTGTTAGAGATGGTCACTTTTGAATATCCGTACAGTGAATGCAATCACCCTGCTCAGATTTACAAGAAAGTTATTTCTGTAGGAACTATGAACTCTTAAACTTATATATCTAGATTGAGATCTGTCTGCTCCAATACTTTTACTTATTGCATCATTGATACATAGGGACGAAAACCGGATGCTTTAGGCAAAGTGAAGAATCCTGAAGTGCGACAATTTATAGAAAAATGTCTAGCTACTGCATCTAGTAGGCTCTCTGCTAGAGAGCTACTAGAGGACCCTTTTCTCCAGATAGACGATTATGGATCTGATTTGAGGCCACTGGAGTACGAAGCAGATTTAAGTGCGTTAAGTCCTCTTGTGCAACAAACTTTCTCTGGATCTGATCACAGAAATGGCTCTTTGATCAATGGTTACACAGATTATGGTTGTGATCCTGAGGGTGAACCAGATTATCATCTAGTTGAGTATGAGACAAGTGATATTGAACTCTTCTCTTGTCAGGAGGATGAATGTCTGGCTAATGTTGACACAGCAATCCAAGGTAGGAGGATAGAGGATGATGGCATCCTTCTAAGGCTCAGAATTGCAGATAAAGAAGGTTGGTAAAGTTTGAAACTTATTTTCCATTGTTATTCTTTAACATAAACACTGCCCAATATTGAGAAATTGTTCCTCTGTGCAGGCCACATTTACAACATTTACTTCCCATTTGACATTGAGACTGACACGGCACTAAGGGTCGCTACTGAAATGGTTGCAGAGCTTGATATTGATGACCAAGATGTGATGAAGATAGCGGACATGATTGATGGTGAAATTGAAACCTTAGTACCCGAATGGAAGAGGGGACTGGACACTGAAGAAAACTCGCATTGTGCACATGCAGACTTTTGTTATGATTGTGAGTCATATGGTCATGCAATGGACTATGTGTCTTCAAATAGTCCAAATGTCAAGAACCTCCAAGTTTTTGCATGTTCTAGACATGGATGTGGGGCCCTTCGTGGTCGTTTTGAAGAGATCACATACCAAGTTGAAGGGCCGCAGCAGCCCAATGATTACACTGGTATTTGGGCGCAGCAAGAAGCATCCGAATCAAATTCAGCAGGCACAAGAGAGATTCACTGTGATGAGGGGTGCAACATGATGAACAGGTCAATCATTCAAAAGGGAGAGAGGGCCATACATATGTACAGTCCTAGTGATAGCAATGCGAGAAGCTCCATCTCTTCTAGCCCTTCATTGTTTCTTGTTCACTGGGATGACTACGAGAATGAAATTAGGCAAGAACCTAGATGGCTAAAAGGCATTTGTCAGATGCAGCTAGAGGAGCTCAGAGACCAACAATTGGGAGTCAAATTTAAATCCTCAGGCCAAATTCCTAAATTGGATAACATGGAGCACAAGCAAGGAAATGGAGCTTCCTTGCCTGTGATTTCACTCCAAGTAAAGGGGAACAATGAACGTACAATGAAATCTCCTGCTGTCAAGAATTTCAATTTCTACATCGCTACCAATGCTGAGGAGAGTTGTGCCAATCCAGTAAGTCAAACTGTCAATAATCATGGGTCATGTAGTCCAGAGCGGATCATCACCGCAAAGAGTTTCTATGAAGGGGCTTTTCACCCACATTCTATTAACAGATCAACTTCCCTTCCGGTTGGCTTTGTAGATTTCTAGACTTTCTTTAGCAAGCAGCTGTATGGGCCTTGTAACTAATATGCCAGCTTCTCCCTACTGGTAGTGGTAGGAGAAAAGAGGCAGCAAACATTAGCTCCGCAATCAGAGATACCGAAGATGTAGTTATTCCAAAAGCTTGACTCCTTCTAAGTAAACTTGTTAGTGTAAATTTACATCTAAGGCATATGGACTGCCAGGACTCTACAGGATTAAGGTCTCTTTGGCTATTCCTACTGCACAAGGCTCCCGACTTCGAGAGCGGAAGAAATCTATTTATCGCACACAGCCCTCTATTGTATTTTGTAAAGAGATTGTCATCGTAAAAGTCTACTCTCTAGAAAGACATTATTTCGTTCTCCCACCTCTCTTTACGGGGAAAACCTTGAAACAAAAAGTGCCAAACAGTTCAGGACTAGGATACAAACACAGTAGATATAAACAGCATCTAGGAGGGTCAGAGGTAACTTGAATCGGTGTCGTGGACTTAACCGGCCATCTGACCTCAAGTTGCCAACATAAGCTACGTTTTAAAGATTTTGCCACTGATGGCATCTACAATATCACCAGGCGTGCGTGCCTAGGTCCTGCCTTATACCTCAACTGTGGGCTTGCTGATAATCTTGTGGGTTGTCTCACAATGGGAAGAGCATCTCGAAAGAACGTTAATCAAGGTTAGAGGCAAATATGTTTACCGGCGGACTATGCACGAGCATATTAAGTTTATTTCTTTATACAGTGATGCTACCTGCTACGGTGGAGCCGAGTATGATAGCAGCCAAACACTTTTGCTATACCATGGATGTGGGGCATGAAAATTAACCTGTATACCATTTGATCGCAATAAAAAAGGCAAAATCGCTAGCTTAAACCTACTATATATGATGATTAATGACCATTATTATAGTTATGCAAAGATAAACTATTGTCCCGGAGGAGGATGGGAGTTAGAGCGGTAGCCATGGTATACTTTTTTTCTTTGTTGCCCAACAACGTCTAAGCTACAAAGTGTGACGTCCACTTTTTGGGGGGACTTTATTTGGATCATAGTTGCGTACGAGACAGGGAAAATGGTTAGGCCATTGAAATGAAAAGAAAGAAACCATGACACGTACACAGATTAGGCACTCACCAGCTCCTTTTTAAAAGAAGCCGGCCGTCCCATGTTCGAATTCAACGTCCAACGCGGAGGGAAAAGTAAAAAAACAGAAACTGATCGTACAAATATCAGTACGTTATTGGCTCCCCGATAATTACGAAGGGATATGTTTTAGCTTGTCATACTCAGACCTCAGAACCAACCCCACTGAGCTTTTCAGGGCTACTGCGACACCTAATTTGCTGAGGTCATCGGTGGTACTGTCTTCGCAAGACAAATTGATCGGGCTGTTACTTTTGGTAACTTTTAGGATAATGTTTGGAGTAACTTTGCACAACAGCTTAGGTAGGTTCATGAATAAAAATTACCACCTTTTCATTTCGTGTATGGTTTGAACGTCTCTCAAAAAAGACAAAAAAGACATTGTCTTATTTATATACGTGATCTTCTTCTTCTCCTTTTTTTTTTTTTTTTCTTTTAACAGTATAACTATCAATTTTAGTCAAAATTGCAACCAATCGAAAGTAATTATAGATTTATGTACAAAAAAAAAAAAAAACCGCAGAGACGGACTATTGTTTGACGGATTCATATTTTTTTCAACTGGGTTGCATTTATTTGACCAATAGTTGGACATTTTATATTCGGTGTTTTTTTTTTCCCTCGAAAATGAGTATAGGTGTGTATGTTTATTCATGTGCATATCTATGTTCATGTTTATCACTGTCCAAAGCACGTAGAATAATATTTCTAGAGCCAATTGGTTGTGCATTTAAGTTCGATGCACATTGTCTTGTCATCCATGTTATGTCCATATCAAATAAACCAATGTCCACCCAACATTTCTTACAAAAAGTTATGCATTAAGATGGACGAACACATGGAAGAAGGATGCATCGTGAGCCCTCGGAAGCAAAAATTTCTTCTTTAATCTCGATTTGTTGATATAGCGGCCTTGCTTTCACCCACTGTATATTGTTTTTTATTATTGGGATTTTTTTTTTCTTGACTGGCCCGCATTAACCACAGCCAACCATAACCATAATCATACATGCACCAACAAACGAATCATGTGGGAACTCATTATACACAATACGTTAATGCTAACCATATTTGCCAACAATATTTTACAGACCGAACCTTTATTTACAACTGATGATCCACCCAAAAATAAAAAAAAGTTTTATTTGCAAATGGAGAAGAGATGCATGAACTAAAGAAAATTGCAATAAACGGGGAGGAAAAAAAAAAGAAAAGAAAAAATCACTTGCACATAAGACATGACAATATGTCATACTCAATCCGGCAAGTTTCCCCCAGAACACTATCTCTCGCAGTGTTCTGAATTAGAAATATTATTAAGCCATCAAATTGGACTTAAAAGGTCGTACTTTTCATGCAATTCCTGTTCCGACAAAGTATCATTCTCATCCTGTGGAGTCCAGAGAACCTCAACAGCCTGTGAAAAAAGAATGACCAAATACATGTTAGAGTGAGCATAGGGACAAGCAAGGGGAGAATACTTCAAAAGAATCTTTTGATCAGTACCAGTAGTTTGCTGGAACTTATACCCAAAGACCGCAATGCATCTTTCATGTCATCGGCACTTCTAATGGCAGGAATTTTGTGTATACCTTTTGCAGCAACGAACAATGTCACCTGCAAATAAGTGGAAGGAATACTCCGAACAAAAGTGAAAGGAATACCGAGTATTAGAGAGGACCAGCTGAAAACAAGTTTAATGATTGTAACTGCAATTTGAAAGACTGTACGTATAGCTAAAAGAGAGATTGAGATCCGAAAAGAAAAGATAAAAAAGCAAAAACAAAAAGAGAAGGAAGAACTTGATCACGTGCAAGTGTCTTGTATTGTTAGACCCCCTTGGGGAACTCATTTGAAGGGGCTTGACGACAGACAAACACTCTATAAACAATGACAAAGTCCACTATTATTGATGTAAAATCAATAACAGAACATGGCACCACTTGCCTAGTTTGAAGATCTGTAAAATTCATGGTCACAGACACATGCTATTTATGGAAGTTCAGAGAATAAATAGTGCACCCGGATGCATAAGTACATAATACTAGTAGTGTTGACAATCATCTAGAACAAGTACACCAAATGGGTATGATTAACTAAAAGCTGTTAGGGATTGAGAAGATATATATGATTGTGTAAAAGCCAAAGAAGATGACTTTACCACAATGTAATTTTTTCCAAGTTTGCTAGCTGTAGGAATTACTGCACTTTGCATCCTCACATTGTTCACATTCACCAGAGACTCCATGTCAAATTTCTGCCTTTCCTCACCCAAGAGTTCCTTAAATCTCTTCTCCACACTTTCAGCACTCCAATAGCTTGTTACCTGTGAGAACATTGGAGCTTTAAAATGTTCACTTATGTTGTATTTTATTCAAAGTACCACTGCCAATCCAATGACGTTAGTCCAAATAACCAATTGCAGACAGAATGGTTTCCTTCTCAGGAGTCTCGGGTCAAGAAAATAATAAGAACTTAAACAAATTCAACGTAGACAGTTGCAAAGGCCACAAATCACAAATCATAGATTTCATTCAATGCTTAAAGATGAAGACACTCAGCGTCAGCTGAGAATTACAAGTTTTGGAAGAATCATAGAATTCACGTTGTGTGTTAAGATTTATTGTGTGTAATGGAAGGTGAGTGACTTACAGATGAATAGCCAGAGACAAAGTAATACGGGTGTCGGAGGAGTGCTACAGTAGTTTCTACATCCATAACGGAAAAGAGTAACAGACATCTGTTAACACTTAGCAACACAGTAAAGAAACTGCATCTTTTCACAAACTTATCTGCAGGAGCACACTCAAATCAGTTTATAAAATGCCAAAATCCAAAACCAACCTATCAGAATGTGATGCCACCCCTTTGACGAAGAAGTTTCAGCAGCTTTGGCAATTTTATTAAGCTCCCTTTGGAGTGAACTTGCCTTGCCCAACAACCCAACCTGCCAAAAAGTAATAATAAGAAGAAGGAGAAGAAAGAATTCACTAGTTGCAAAATTGAACCACTAAACTAACCAGACAAGAGGCAATCTTGGGTCAAATCAATAGAGTGCCCAGAAATCCTCTCTCATCACACAAACCCATCAAAAGGGGGGAACAAATATAAAATATGAAATAGAGATTGAGCTTTTCTTTCCAAATAAAAGAGGACAAAGGAATTCTTGGTAAAATTATGGAAGAGAAAATTACGCGACCATCATTACCTGAACCATAATAACACTGCCTCTATTCTTCAAGTAATCAAGATAGACAAACAATGAAACAGTGCCTGCTGTAAACACAGCAAAATATCCACCGGACCATGAAGAATCAACCTTTTCACTTCCTTCTCTCTTCTCATTCTCATCTACTAACCTCCGCTGCTCTGCATACCCATCATACCCTCCATAATGGGAATGGGAATGGGAATGGTGATGATAGTGATCTTGATAATAATGGTGTGAATGTGGATGCGAAGAATCAAGCGATGATGGAGGGGGGTCGGAGAATGAGTCACCGCCCATTCTGCCACCAGAAGCAGCAAAAGCAAGGTTTAGACTGAAACAGAGTAATGTAAGTAGAGTGAGCACAACAAGAATGATTGGTTTTGGAGATGCCATCTTGATGTTCATTGTGTGTTTCTGCAATTTAGTGGTCCTTTTTCCGGCAAAATGTAGCTTAGAAAACCTAGCGAGTTGGGCTTTTTTTTTTTTTTTTTGTCATTTTATTTGTTTGTGGAAGTCTCCTGGTTTCTAGGAAACTAAGGGCTTTAAGTCGGTCAATGCCAAAGGGGCTGTTGAAACATTGACTTCCACGTGTCAAGGAGTGCACAACTTCAGGGAGAGGTTTTAAGATAGGAGGAATTATTTGTTTTTTAAGCCCGCCGCTCCTGTTTAGGTTCTATGTTTTTTTTTTCTTTTTAAGTTTATTATAATATATACAAATAAATAAAATGTGCATAAAAATATATACATATTTGTATGTACATCGTATTTTTTTTTTCAAATGCACGAGATTCATGCTAATTACGTTACTTGCGTCCCTTCTCGTCCATCAGCTCCATCTTCCTGGTTTTTTCCTTTATAAAAATAAAAATTAAGTAATTGAAAATATAATGTATTTGTAAAAAATAGTATTATTTGATATTATTGTTGAAATTAATGAGCTGTCATTATTTATTTATTAATTAATTATTATTATTTGATAATTTTTCTGATTTAATAATTAATTAGCTAGAAACGAGGATACTTGTCGGAGGTGATATTGACCAATTTATATGTTTTCAACTTACAAATTTTTTAAATATAAGTGATACAGATTATGAAAGAAAAAAGGTAGTAGTACATATTAAGTTAATATTTATTGAAGAAAAAAAAATGGAATAAATATATATGTCTCATGTCAAATTTAGTTCACAATAAAATAAAATAGCAAAAAAAAAAAAAAAGAACTTTAAACCAATCCTCGTTAACTTTAAATTAAATTTTATTGTTGTTATTATATTGCGAATTGTATGCTAAAACATATAAAATTTTCGTACTCTGGGGTTGATAATAGCGTAGCTTGCAAATTGCGAAATCTTAACAGATTTTTAGAGTCGAATTTGACTTTTTTTTTTAAAAAAAAAATATTTTTAAAGATATTTAAAATTCCTTTTGGTCCACATTTTTTGATTTGTTTAGTCTCGGGACCACAACAGTTGACGATGATCCAGTGCTAACTGTAAAGCTTAGAGGTGGATTAACAGCCCAACAACTTGATTTGAAATTTTCTATCTGTTAATCGGGTTTAGTTCTCATATGTGCTGAAGATTATGTAGATCCGATAAACTAAGCAATGTTTGCTTTACCATTAACTGATATTTATTTAAGTCGATAACTACACAGTAAAAAATTACCAACTTAAGAAGCCAAAGAAGGTAAAATATTTTCTTACTACAAGAACATACGTTAAATTTATTGAACATTTTAGTGAAGACTTAAATGTAACTTTTTTTTTTTTTTAACTTAAGGATGCTACAATTTATAAATTTTTTTGTCAAAGGTAAGGACAACACAATTTAGTTCTGCAAAAATATATAATTAAAAAAAAAAAAAAAACACAACCTAGTCTTTTACTAAAAGAGCCTTGAATTGAACCCAGAAAGCGGTAATCTCATTAAAGGGGGACAAGACCCAGGACACCGTAACCTAGAATCCATCGCCGGATACTGTGGTTGTTAACAACTATCTCCACGCTTGTTGTCGCGCGATTGAGGACACGCCCTTCGTTATTCTCAAACCAGGACCCAAGTGGAGTCAAGCAAGAACAGGTGGATCAAGCATCCATGATCATGCCACGTCACCCACATTTGAGCTGGGGCCCGATCCCCGATACACTTGGCAACATCACTGCGGTGATGCAGCGGTCTCCAATAACCAGATTTGGAGGGAAAACTGGGAAAAATAGGTGAGAAAAAAAAAAGTTAAAAAAAAAAAAAGAAGCCCAACAGTGTAACAGAGGTTAATGGCTTAATGGCTTATTGGCTCTGCGTTGTTTGTATATTATTGGGTCATTACAATAAAAAAGCGAAATCTCTCCTTCTCGTTGGCTCTCTCGCTTTTATCGCGGAGAGTCACGTCACGAATCAGCCATTAACGGGGCTGATGATTGGAGGTTAAAAGGAGGCGGCAAGGTATTATTCTTTGCTTTAGATTTGTGCGGGTTTGTTATCTTTTGCTGTTATAGTGATAGGATCAGATCTGGTGATTTTTTGGTTTGGGCGTTTCAATATTGGGAGAGATTTGATGTTTTTGTTATTTGTTTCTATATTGAATTTGTTGCTAAATTTGTGATGATTTGGGGAATTTAGGGTTTCTTGGTATTGTTTGTTGGGATATATGGACGAAGAAAGGAGATCTGTTAACCCATCGGGGTATATTGTGAAGAATAGGAGCTCTTCGGGTTGTTTGATTGTGAAAAGAAAAGGTAGTGATGGTCTGGTGGGATCGGGTTCTTCTGGTGCGTATAAGGTTTATCGGTCTAAGAAGGAGAAGAAGAGGTCTAGGGTGGATTTTAGTGATTCGGGGTCTAGTGGAGAGATGTTAATGCCACCTCACAGGAGTTTGGGCCCCAAAACTATAGGGGCCTGTAATGGATTGAGTGGCTTTGATGAGCATGGGTTAGAAGAGAATGATGTTGGTAGGAAGAGGATTAAGGGAGAGGATGTTAGGCATAATGAGGTGATGGGTAGAAATGGGGAGGATTTTAGTGAAAGGAAGGGAAATAGGTTGGGTGTTTATGAGTTTGATGAATATGAAGGATATGGCAGTGAAATGGTGAGGAGGAAGCATTTTGGAGATGATGGAATGGAGGGAAGGACTGTTTTTAGGTCTATGATGCCAGGGAGAAGTGGCGTTGGGAGGGAATGTGAGACAGGTTCGAGTAGGCATGCTGTTATTGATAGGAAGAAGGGTTTGTATTTTGAGAGGACAAGTGGGCCAAGTCATGCTGATCATTGTGATAGGGATGCTTCTCAACTGCCTGTATCATTTTTGAGGGATAAGTACAATTCAGATGAACCCATTAGGGTTCAGGGGAAAAATGGTGTTTTGAAAGTCATGGTGAACAAGAAGAAGAAGGTTGGTGGCTGTTTTAGTAGCTATGATTGCTTGGAAAATGAGGAAAATAGAAAAAGTTTGAGGCCAGATGATACTGCCAAGCAAAATGTTCTAATCCATCCTTCGATTTACTTCGAGTCCAAAAATGTTGAGAAGGTAAGGCCATTTGTTGGAAAAGAGAAAAATGCAATGAATTCGATGAGATCGTTGTCAACTAAGAAGCATAAGGTCTGTGAGCGAGACACAAAAGACAATGATACATCGTTGAAGTTTAGACCAAAGAACATGGAAGCGCATAGTTTGATGAAGACACCATCAACTAAGAAAAGCAAAGGCCACGACATGGATTCCGAGGACAGTGATACATCATTGAAGTTTGGATCAAAGAGTGCAGATGCTCATAAATCCATCAAGGTTACAAGCAGCAAAGTCGAGGAAACACCATCTAACTGGATCCCACCAGCCAAAGCCAAGGAAGGGAAAGGTAAGCGGGGTACCGGTACAGAAAAGCAACAGCTACGTGAACGGATTAGGGGTATGCTTCTGGATGCAGGCTGGACAATAGACTACAGACCTAGAAGGAACAGGGACTACCTAGATGCGGTTTACATAAACCCTTCTGGAACAGCATATTGGTCCATCATCAAGGCATATGATGCTCTTTTAAAACAGTTAAATGATGAGGAAAATGAGGCAAAATCCAGAGCTAATGGTTCTTCAATTACTCCACTATCAGATGAGGTGCTTGGCCAACTGACAAGGAAGACTCGCAAGAAGATGGAGAAAGAAATGAAAAAAAAGCAAAGAGATAGCAGTGAGAATGAGGTTACAATTAAGAAGACTTTAAGCACTGGGTTTGACGAGGAGAGCATGGACAGTGGTAGCCATGAAGAAAAACTGAGTTCCTTCATAAAGCAGGGTAACAAGTCAGTGAAGGGCAGAGCCAATAGCCATAGTTCTTTCAGTGAAAATTCAAGAGGTCAGAGTTCCATTCATAACTTCGATGATAACATTGAGAAGCCATCCTCTGGATCTATTTCTCATCAAGGGCGGAAAAGTGGGAAACTTGGTAGATGCACTTTGTTGGTGCGGAATTCTAATCAGGGGCAAAACTCTGAGAATGATGGCTTTGTTCCATATGCTGGAAAACTGACATTGCTGTCCTGGCTGATTGACTCTGGAACAGTTAAATCAAGCCAAAAGGTGCGGTACATGAATCGTCGGAGGACAAAAGTGATGCTGGAGGGCTGGATAACAAAAGATGGCATTCATTGTGGTTGCTGTAGTAAAATATTAACAGTCTCAAAATTTGAGATCCATGCTGGAAGCAAACTGCGACAGCCATTTCAAAATATATATCTGGATTCTGGGGTTTCCCTTCTGGAGTGCCAGATTGAGGCATGGAATAGACAGGAGTCAGTTGAGCGCATTGGTTTTCATGCTGTAGACGTTGATGGTGATGATCCAAATGACGATACTTGTGGTCTTTGTGGAGATGGTGGAGATTTGATTTGTTGTGATGGTTGTCCATCAACATTTCACCAGAGCTGCCTAGATATAAAGGTACATCTAGATTATTGTACATATTTTATATATCATCAATGCATGGATGCAAGTTGCAAATACTTCTCGTCCCTTGCTATAATCTGTGGTTTATTTGTTGCTTTGAATATGGGGATGGCCACGAAAGACGCCCTAGAGAATTTTCTGAGCATGTTGAGCAATCAAGGGACCTTTTTCTTGTTTTGCAAATAATGTAGATTCTTGAACTAGTTAAGAGTCCATATTTTCTTGTGTGCAGAGTGCAGTGTGTTTTCTTCCTATTGGAGTCAGATCTGTCTTTGGATTGATGTATGCCTGAGTGAATGCACATGCACACACATATTTTTGTTCAGTTTACATGCAAAAACTCATGTAATTCCGACATTATTATAACCTGCAAGTTTGCTTTATGTATGATGGGGATTGTTAAAAATATACTCTTAGTCGGAAAGAATCCTGGGGAATGTGTTGATGCCTGGGTTTTTACCCTTGGTATGGAAGAAATTAAATCTCTTTCCTGGGAAAGGAATGGCGATGTTTTGTGAAATGAATTCATTTCTTCAGCTATAGCTGCTCCGATAGTTCATAACACCTGTTGGTGCTACCAATTTCTTAGTCTCATGGAGAGGAATACTTCTTATGGCTTTTTTTTCTTTTTCATCTAGTTCAAATGGTTAGAAGCTGTAGAAACTGTCAGCTTATGATCAATAATACAACCTAATCTCTCAGGTAAGCCAGTGATAATGTGAAGCGCTGGTGTTGGTTTTAGCTCCATAATTTTTAGCTTGATAGAACCCATAGTAGAACATGAAAAAGCTTCTTACTAAAAGAAAAAAGCAATGTATGGAAAGGAGTTGAATTGAGCTTATTCTTTACTTACAGTAGTCTTTAGCTACTCTGCATTACAGGTTGGAGACCTCCATTTATGTACTTGGTACACTTATGGTTGTCATCTCATTGCAGATGCTTCCCCTAGGTGACTGGCATTGCCCTAATTGTACATGCAAATTTTGTGGGACAGCCAGTGAGAATATTGTTCAGGAGGATGGCACCATCTTTTCCATGCTACTGACTTGCGGCCTTTGTGCAAAAAGATGTATTCTTCTTTCTTCTGGGTTTTTCATTTCTTCTATGTGTTCTTTTCTGTTTACTTTGGTGTTGAAATTCTTCTGCTGTGTTACCTGTGTAGATCACAAATCTTGCATGCAGGAGACACATGCTTTTTCTCTTGAGGCAGTTAGTTTTTGTGGGAATAAATGCAGAGAGGTACCGTTTTCTTTTCTAAGATTTCTGAAATTTAACACATTAATGTTATGGTCTCTTATAGATGCTTTTGACTGTAGAGCTTTTGTCCTTGTGAATCAATTGACCAATACAAAGCAAGTACTTATCATTTTGATTTATTTGGTTTCACGCCAAGGCAGTGGTTAGCACACAACAAGCCCGCTGAGATATTGGTCATCTTACAGTTTCCATTACTTTTTGCTATATTAATTGGTAATAAGTTTGTGGCAGTCTAAGGCGTGGGGTTGTTCTATAAAGAACATCTGGCAATTTCTGCTCAGACCAGTTCTTATATATGCCAAGATTTAGCATGTGTGGTTGAGAATGTCGTGTCATCATTGTGGTTTTTGGATTCTTAGCTAACATCTATTACTGCCTTCTTTGTTGTAAAGATATGTCCATTGTCAAAGTGGAGATTTTGACCCATGCTTTTGTAACTTTCACAGCTCTTTGAGCATCTGCAGAGATATCTTGGTGTTAAACATGAACTAGAGGCAGGATATTCATGGTCTCTCATTCATAGAACAGATGTAGAGTCAGATGCATGTATTCAAGGACTTCCTCCCAGGATAGAGTGCAATTCAAAGCTAGCTGTTGCCTTATCTGTTATGGATGAATGCTTTTTGCCAATTGTTGACAGGAGGAGTGGGATCAATTTAACACATAATGTTCTTTTTAACTGTGGGTAAGAAGCATTCTCTTCTTGATCATGGGATATGAATATTGTTAAATTTGCTCTATGATGTTTCTTGGTGCCATAAACGATGGCATGGATTTGCCTCTATGGACGAAACCCTCCTTCCCCCAGGGGCTGTAAAATAATGAAATCATTAATTAACATCAATGTGGTCAGACTTAGACCCTTATTTCTGATCATTCTTTTGGCCCTAAGATATGGTCCTCTTTTTAATTGATATGTATTCTGTCCTGGTTTCATATTTCTAGCTTCTTGAAGTTAATGTTGGTTTTTACATTATTCATAGCTATCTTGGCTCATTTAGCAGAGTCAGTATGATCTTATAGCAAATTGAGTCAGTATGGTGTTAAATAGCAAATTGTTGGTGAGATTTTGGTTGTTAGTTTTTGGTGGGTTGAAGCATTAAGGTGAATAACATCTAGTTTATATGAGTATTTCTATCCTGCCTTTTGTTAACTGCTTTTCTTTATTCCTTAAGGTCAAACTTCAACAGACTGAACTATTGTGGCTTTTACACAGCCATTTTAGAGAGAGGTGATGAAATAATTTCTGCTGCATCCATCAGGTATATATTTGCTGGTCACTTATCTGCTATTCCATTGCTTTGACTTTGTGGTAGAAAGAAAAACTGAGATAAATAGGTCTTTAGGAATCAAATGGTACTGAATGGAATTTCCTAATTGGAAAATAATATCGTTCCTGCTGAAGATTAAGACACTCCAATGCCTGGAATCCTTCTATTGGAAAATTATGCAGGGTGTAAAGGCTTGCTCCTCTTGAAACAGGATTTCATTTTAAATCGTTTTGTATGACCTAGAACTTGAGTTTCCTTTCGCAAGTTTTTGGTTCCACTATCAACTAAATACAGCCAGTTCCTCTGCTTGATACCAAGTTGGGTTTTAGCTAACTTCTGTTAAGTTGGATCTTGAATTTTGAATTCATTAGAGGTTGTGCTTTTTGATTAGCATGCAACTGAATTATAACCATTATTTTGCTTGTGTTTTTTTAGGTTCCATGGAACGCAGTTGGCAGAAATGCCATTCATTGGAACTCGTCATATGTATAGGCGACAGGGCATGTGTCGCCGACTTTTTTGTGCTGTAGAAACGGTGAGCATTTAGAAGGATTGCTGTGTGGTCTACATTTGCATGTAATTGCTATTGCAATGACAGGCCCAGTATGCATTTCCTCCCTGTTTTGGATTTGTCCTGCTTTCTTGTTGATGCTTTTCATTTTACCAGGCACTTCGCTCTTTGAGGGTTGAGAAATTGATCATCCCTGCAATTTCTGAGCTAATGCATACATGGACGGAAGTTTTTGGTTTCACTACTCTTGGTGAATCACTTAACCAAGAGTTGAAGTCTATGAATAAATTGGTGTTCCCTGGGATAGATATGTTACAGAAGCAGCTCCTGGAGCAAGAAAATATCAATGAAAACATGACCAAAAGAAGAGGTTTTAGCCAAATTTAGTTTATTTGCTTTCCCTTCAACTTTATGGCTATCTTCTGTAAATATTGATATTTGACACTGCATTTATTTTGTCAGGTGGAAAAAGAATGGAGTCTGATAACAGTCTGTGTGGCATTCCTGATGCGGCACATAAACCTCATACGGATTCTTCAGCTGGGCAAGATTCTTATGAATGTGAGAATGACACTCTGGAACATGCCAGTGAGACAAATGCTGAAGTGGCTATTACTAACTCTGAATTCCAATGTCTGGGTAGTTCCTTAAATGATGTCTCTGCAGTGAGTAATTCCTTAGATGCATCACATGAACCCAGAAGTACAGTATTACTTACAGAGGATGTGGATGTAGATAGTGAATCAGGGGACAAGTTAGATGAATATGATTTGGACAAGAAAAGTGTTTCTGACGCAAGTAATGATATACACGAGGTAGAAAATAAGGCAAAACGAGAATCTTCTTTTGTAGATGATACTCGATCTTGCATTCAGGCTGATATGACTAACATGGATTCTGATCTGCGGGCATGTGGTTCTTTAGAGGATGCTTATTTGATTGATGGTTCTTCAGATGCTTCTCATGAACTTAAAAATACAGTCCCACTTGAGGGGACTGCTTCTGCAGGTTCAAAGTCCATGGACAAGTTATCTGTGCCAGTCACCAGCAGTAAATGCTTCATCAACCCTGACATTTTGCAGGGTGGACACAGTAGTGCTGAATCTTGCAAAGAGGGCGATGCTGATGATGGTCATGCATTAAATACAAACGAGTCTGCTTCTGATAAACCCAAGATTGCGGTCTCTGTAGAAGAGACCAAATATGCTGACACTTTACTGAAGCACAAAGCTGCCAAACAAAGTTGCATTGGTGCAAGTGATGGTACAGAAGAGTTTAGAGTTGAGCCGGTTTTGGATTTCACTGTTCCAAACAATTGCCGCCCTTCCGCAAATGACTTTTTTGGTAAAGGACATAAAAGATGTGACGTGGAATGTTTTCAAGTCAATCCACCCACAGAGGAGCCAACAGTTAATGTGTGTGAGCAGCGTAGTGGCACAGGCTTTGCTTCAGAGCCAACACGAAATGACAGAAATTTTCGTGTTTTTGGGTCCAATGAAAGTGAAGAAACGCCCAAATCTGCCTTGGTTTGATACTTTCCACAACATTCATCCTGGGAGCTTGCTAATGCCACGTCTCCTGACCTGCTCTGTCAATGGGGCGTCCATGCAGGGTGGGCACCATTACTTATTTATTATTGCCCTAAGTAGGATGGCATCATGAATTTTAGGCACCGGTGTCTATTCATGTGATGTTCAAGGTCATTAGTTATCTCTGGGCGTGTAAAGACATGTCTGCTTCAAGAGTTGAAACCAGGGTTCTTAGTTGTTTAATTGGCACCATATATGCCTGAACTAAGAGGAGAAACCATTGCTGTGGCGCAAATTTCCTGGAGGACGGTGGGTAAATTTTCTGAACATATTCAATCAACGTCCCCATACCTTTAGTGTGTACATATCTGAATCTGTTGAATTCAAGATTCAGAGTTTTTCTGCAAATCTTGTACCCACCCAATTTTAATGTAGCAACAACCTCTTCAAGTTAAATTTGATACGTGACAAGGTGGCTGCAGATGGATTTTTGAGTCTCGAATTTACCTGTAATTACAATATTTGTTTTTACCACGGGTTCATTTTGATCATATAATTTATCCAAGGATTCAGGTTGCTCTTGATTGAGTTCTCTACTGAAGCAAAACAATTCGTTATTTCTGGACGGTTTATTGGGGAATGTTCTTGGTTAAGAGCTGATTTATTATCTGTGGTAATGTCGTACGATATTTTTATAGCCTTTTTACTGGTTTCAGTCAATCAAGCCTATGTGCTTGCCTTGAGATGCATGTGGTTCTTCACCTAGTTTGACTTTAGTTGCTGCAAGCAATTGCAACACGGTGTTTGGGAACCGTTTGATACTCTTTTTCGTAATTGTGTACATTCTAGTTCGACCCCAGTTGGAGTAGTTAGGGTTTTTCCATTTTTTTTTTCCCTTTTATTTTGTATGCTTGCTTTAAGAATATTTTTTAGTTATTATGAGTGCCAGGCGATCGGGCTACTGTCCGAGCTTGTTTCTCGCTCCTGATTTTGATGCATGACTTGTGCCAGCAATTTTGTACTCTTGAAAGTATTCCTACCGATTCACTTGCTATTTGTTCACGGAAGCCACCCTCCTGGAACGTGAAGCCAGACACGTTGGCTTTAACCCAAGCGGTTATACATTCATGGTCTCGGTATTTCGTTTTTCTCCAAGCAGAAGTGTCAAGAATATGCCACGATGGTTCAAAGCATTAAACTGAGCCATTAGCTGCGTGGTTTGATGGTAGAGTTGCTGGTTCCTAGTCCTAATAATTGGAATTCAAACCTTAATACCCACGGACCCGAAAAGAAAAAAGGCAATGCAATGATGACTTGACGTGCACCTCCCAGGCTCATTTGTTACAAAAATTCTTCGGCTATATCTAGGTCCCTCATAATCTCAGACTTGACCTCTTCTGGAAGTGATGCAGATGGGCCTGCCCTGGAGTAGAAACTGGCCAAAGATCTGAGTGCTTTCTCTAGCTCTACATATGATTCCTGCAGGTGAACCACAGGATTCCATATCAATGACAGAATCCAACTTACTGCAAATCAACCAAGTTTTGGTTGAAGATAATACCTCATGAACCACCTTTTCTTGTCCCCTCCAATCGCTTAAATATTCTCGAATGGACTCCTTAGCTGCATCAGCAGTCCGCCTGAATTTGACAATATCTTTGGTGTCTTCCTTTAACGATTCTCGAAGTGTTTTAACAACCTCTCTTGCTGACTTCAAGTAAGCCTTGGGCAACAATTTTCCAGATCTAGTTTTTTCATCCTGATCGAATAGTGATTTAATGGCCCCAATAACTCCTTCATCCTTTGCCTCTTGGCCGTTTGACTTATCGTCAGCTCGAACCCGTAATGGTGCTAAGATGCAATTTAAAGGAAGAAGGGTGACAAATGAAGCAGTACAAACTAAGACATGCCGACGATCTAGAGGGGCATCTTCATAAGATTTTGAGGTGCTATGCCTAGATTGCAGTTTGTCTGTCACATTGAAGGAAAAACCGACAAGGCAGAAGGTTGATGAATAGAAAGCCCTGATCAAAGCTTGTCAAATTAGGAAAGAAAGTGGATGTTGGACTCCGGACCCCACAAAGACAAAACACATTAGATATATTATAAGACAAAATAAATGGAAATGGAGCCATTCTTGTTCTGCAATAAACCTTGTGGAGGACAATAAGAATGACTGGCAATAGCAACTATAGAAAGATGAATCTCGCAGTAACTTCCCAAACAAGAAGAAAAAGCAGGCATGCATGCAAACACATATATGCATTTTAAGCTCAGGGAATTGCTGTGACTTACAATCAAAGTCAGGTTTAGAGGCTTTTGTGGTTGTTTTGCAAGTTATAAAAGGGCATATCTTCGCTGCTAGAATCAAAGACATGTCTTCTTCTACTCGTTCCTCAAGTACTTAAACCTGTTGCATCCTCAAATCAATCTCTTTTGAATTCTGATACCCATCCCACGCACTTAGCCATCACTTTCATGACAGGCTTATCAGTCTCAAGACTTTCCTCATATGCTATGGAAAACTTCTGCAAGGCGAGTCACATTGCCTTCAGTTATCGCATGGCACGAGCAATTAATGATGCAGTTGAGGTTTATCTGCTCAGGGAGAAGCAATTTGAAAAGGGTAGGAGAAAACAAAGGCAGCCAAGTGCAAAAGCAGCCAGTGAAGTGAGCATCTGGAGAAAGGTTTACATATTTTCCATTGAGTTGAATATAAAGCTTGGGTACAAGGGGGATGAAGCATAACAAACATAATAAAACCTTCAAAAAAAAAAAAAAAAAGCAAAAGCACACAGAATATGGAGCATAGCAATCAAATCAAGAGAGGGGTTGCCGAGAGACTCGCCTTTCACAAAGATTTGAGCTTTCTTTTTTCAGTTTCTGACTTCTACTTCTTGGCTCTTGCACGCCAGAAAAATTGCCGATCCATCCAATTGTTTGGACACGGTCTGAGTTTTTTGTCAGGGATGAGGATGGGGTGACGTGGATTTCTGTACACGTGGTAGTCTTTCATTGGTTTATAAGCGCCAGCTGAGGTCGTCAAGTGTCACACGTGTACAATGTCTCCCTGGCCCGGTTATTATTCAACAAGAGTATTGAGTTAAAAAGATACCTTCTTTCTTGTTCTCCGCTACTTAAAAAAAAAGAAAAGAAAAAGAAGCACAGATAAGAAAACACCGGCGACAATGGCCGGCGGCTTCCAACCGCAAATCCACCGGGAATCCTCCGCCATGACCACCGTCAACAGAAATAATCCGTCACGGAACCCGAAATCCAACGACCATAAACCCGCCAATCCATCTCCCAAACCCAAAACCGCCGGCCGCCGTAAACCCAATGGATGCAGCACCGCTTTCCATTCCCTTTTTGGAGCTGGGCCCACACCCTCCCAACCTCCTACCCTGTGTGTGTTGGGTTGAGTTTCGGCCTCCACAAAGAACTGCTTGGCCCCAACAGAAGTCCACCTAATATAGACATCATAAATAAAAAGCCCGACATGTCTTTGTTTTGAAATTGGCACATCCAGATTCTAATTCGTATGGTAATTTTTGTTTCATTGTTGGTATATCCTTTTTTAAATTTTTAACGTAGGAATTTTTGTTTGTTTATTTGTTAACTCAACAATAACACTATTATTATTATTATTATTATTATTATTATTATTAAACTAGGATTTTTTTTTTTTGGAGGGGGGGGGTTTGGTTTCAATTTTGAATACTGACCCACGCAGGCATACCTGAATCTCTGTATTTCTACATTTCAGTTCTAAGAGGACAGCACTGCCAACTGCTTACTATTCTCATAATAGTCTCATACGCGCGCGGCGCGTGTGGAGGGGGTGGGTGGCGTGCCAGTCGGCAGTGCCTTTACTTTATCTGACTGCATCCATGTGGTGGCCAGTGGAGCTTGGCCCACCACCACCACCAACGGCAGTGTCTTTACTCTCTCTCTCTCTCCCTCCCTCCCTCCTTGTCTCGCACAGTTGAGTGAGAGACACTTGAATTTCTGGGGTTTGATTTACTATTTTTTTGGGGGGGGGGGTCTCAGTTCCTTCTAGCCAGGGGTTCTTCAGTAAGTTTAAAGTTTGCCGGTCCAAGTACCCAACCAAAAAAAAATGGGGTCAATCACCGATCCCGGCGAATTGACCGAGTTGAATCCGTCGAGTTTCGACGAGTTTCAGCGGCAGACGTCTCTCATGACCAGCTGCACCCTCCTTTGGAAAGAGCTCTCCGATCACTTCACGTCTGTCGAGCAGAACCTCCGGAGGAAGTCCGAGGCGCTCCGACAGAAAATCCAGGCACTCGACAAAGACACCAAGGCCTCCCTCGACTCCCTCAAGAAGCGCGAGGTTACCATCGACGGCAGCGTCGAGATCGCCATCGACCGCGTCGATGAACGCAAGTCTGCAGCTCTGAATTCTCTTGAGAGTCCAGATTTCGAGAATCCTGACGGCGAGGTCGACGACGGCGACGGCTTGCTCCTGAGTCTCAAGTGCTTCTGTTTGAAAATGGAAGCCAGGGATTTCTGGAAATTTGTGATCACGAAGAAGAAGGAGCTTGACGTGTTGAGGAGCCAGATTCCCTTGGCTCTGGCGGAGTGTGTGGATCCGCCGAAGTTTGTGCTGGAGGCTATATCGGAGGTGTTCCCGGTGTATAAGAGAAGAGAAAGGACTGAGAAAGGGAATGACTTGGGATGGGCTTGTGTTCTGATTCTAGAGAGTTTGATTCCAGTGATGGTGGACCCGGTGATAGGGAAGTTCAGGCTGCTGGTGTCTCCAAGCGTGAAGAAGAGGGCTAAGGACATCGCAGAAACTTGGAAGAGGAGCTTAGAAGAGCGTGGCGGCATTGAGAATGTGAAGACTCCTGACGTGCATACTTTCTTACAGCATTTGGTGACTTTCGGGATTGTTAAGAAGGAGGATTTGGAGTTGTATAGAAAGCTTGTTGTTGGGTCTGCCTGGCGCAAGCAGATGCCTAAGCTTGCTGTCTCCCTTGGTCTGGGTGATAAAATTCCTGGTACGCTACAGCTAAATCTTGTCGATTCCACATGCTTTGCATTTTTGCTATTTGCTACTTGCTTTCTGCTTGTAGATGTCGCACTATTTCTGGGGTTCTAAAGGCCACATCATTTCATTTCTGGGAAAATCTATTTTATCGCCCATAAAGAGTTCTACATAACAGCCTCTTGGTCTATCATTAAACAAAGAAACCCCTCGGATAGTTATGGTGGGGTGTTTATGGAGATGGAGGGATGATCAAATGTGTGCAGTCTTCCTGCTTGTAACCCACTGCAAAGAAAACAGTGTTTTGTGTTGCAGAGAAGTGATCTATATATTTCTGCGTCCAAGGTTTTACTGTCCGTGGAAATAGGGAAATGCCCTGTTTATTTTTATCAGAAGCATGCCAAATGAATGTGGTGGCCAATGAATTTAAGAAATTGTTAACTTTTAAAGGCAAAAGAGATAAAAGACAGAGGAAAGGGTGAGGAGACTTATTTCAATTGACTCGTGTTTCGTTTCCCCCCAATATCTATCACGTAGGTGTGTGCTTATGTTCTGATTGAGGTATCTCTGGTAGCCTACATTTTGTGGGGGCTGATATTGAGGTTGTGCTTTTGTTTTTAATTGTCATCTTAGGAAAGTCATGCAATATGGTCTGTCTTGTTGAATCTTTAGATAAAGTGGAGGGTTTAGCTGCTCATTTAGAAGTTTTCAGATGCTTATTGGTAATTGCAATGGGTGTTTTAGCTTGGCTGAGCTCTCATGTCTACCAACTTGTGTGTGTTCCACACCTGTGTTATTGGGGCAGAAGCAAATAGAAATCTCGTTCTGGTTATTTCCTTTTTCTTGACAGTTGTTCCTGTAGATTCTAATTTCTTAACTGTTCCTTTAGATTAATCTGTCAAAATTTGAGGTTTGCTGGTGGACCTAGTTATTGGTGCAGTTGGATCCACTCTGTTGTTCAAATGTCTAGTGGTCGCACTTAAGTTGTTTATGTTAGGTATCAATTATGAGCTAGAGTACTTGTTGATTGAGGATTGAGATACAATGTGGTTCAAGCTGCCTGTGAGTGCTTTACATTTAGTCTTCCAGAAAGTTTAATTTATAATTTCAATAAAATGTCATTTTTAATAGTACATCCTTTGCCAATCCCATTATATTTTGGTATTTTTGCATGGTTCCATCCTATCTGCAATTTCCTTTTGGTCAATGTTATGAATATCTATAAGCGGTTTGTAAAACTGCAGGAATGCTTTAGTCTAATATTTTGATGGTTAGAAGCTTTTGTCAGATATGATTGAAGAATTAATTAGTAGAGGACAGCAGCTTGATGCAGTGCATTTTACTTATGAGGTGGGCCTTGTGGACAAGTTTCCTCCTGCTCTCTTGCTAAAAGCCTTTTTGAAGGATGCCAGGAAGGCTGCGGCCTCTATTTTGGAGGATCCTGACCATACTGGTCGATCTGCGGTATTATTTGTTTACTCTAATTCCTATTATTAATTATCAAAATTTGGGTGGTGTTTGTTCAAGGGATTGAAGTTTTCTGTTTCCTACTTGATTGCCCATCCGATGTTAGGTTCCACTCTGGGTGCTGTCCATTCAGAACTACTTGGTTCTTACTTTTGATGAAAAAGGAAAGATCAGTAGACCAAAAGCTCTATTTGCTGTCAAAGATTTATATTGCAATGTACCTTATGAACAACCGGCTTGTAAGATATTGTAATGCTGTGACCAGTAGTTTTCTGCCTCTATTTAGCAGAAAGTGACTTAACTAATTACAAGCAGAACACAAAAATAAGAATTTGTGTGTTTCGAATGGCTAGATAGTTTATTAATAAGATGGAAGCACTTGTCACTCAAAAAGAGTTCATGTGGTGTCCAAAAAATATCTTGAGGTTGCTTTTGTTTCCAACCTTAGGATGCAATGCATGATAAGAAGACATTTGCTTATATCTGTTGCAAACTTGCTGTAAGGCTGTAGTGCTTAAAGCATATGCAACTCAAAATACCCTGAAGATGAAAGTTTTCTACACATACAAATTTTTCATTTTTACTTCTTTCATAACAATTCTATCGTGGCTTCAGAACTAACTGGGTATTATTCTGTTTTCACATACTAAGCATCTTGCTGTTCGGAAGGAGCAGTCAGCACTCAGGGCTGTCATCAAGTGCATTGAGGAGTATAAATTAGAGGCTGAGTTCCCTCCAGAAAACCTCAAGAAACGCCTGGAACAGCTAGAGAAGGCAGCCAAGACAGAAAAGAAAAGGCCAGCTGCAGTTGCCCCTGCTAACAAGCGAACACGTGTCAACAATGGTGGCCCAATGCCTCCAGCTAAAGCTGGCCGCTTGACAAATGCGCATGTATCGTCCTTTCCAGCTCCAACATTTGTAAGGTCTGCCTCCCATGCACAGTACCCAGTTGGAGTACCGGTTTATGCTTCCCCACCAGCAGTGTATGGCAGCAGGAGCCCACCATCTCCATTAGCTTACTCACCAGAGGCTGCTCCACTTCCCATTGCCGGATCATTCCCAGCAGCTCCTTGGGTTTACCCTGCATATGGAGGCCATGGGAATGTTTTTGCACCAGCTTATCAGCAGGCTTACTACCAGTAGATGTTGACTACTTCTTGAAGATGGTTAACTTACTGATATGATGACCCAAATCTCGTTTCCTTCTCAAGTGGTTTGTTTGTAACCAATCACTAACTGTTTTCATCTTTGAGCTTTGTTTGTGTGTTAATTATAACCATTCTTCTTGCTTTGCTTCAGCAAGAAGCTGTATTTCTAATGTTAAATAGACTTTAGCACTAGGGTGGTTGTTGCAATTGATCACGGTGAGAACATGAAATGCCAATGGCCAGCAAGTACCACTTTTACGAGGAATAGTTGTAGAAAGGACCGTTTGTTGTTGGAACCGGAACAAATGCCTGTCTCTGTCTCTGTTCTGAGATTTTTGTTACCAATTCACGAATGAAAACAGGATGGCATTTGTTCCCCGTTGAGTACCCAACGTGTTCTATTTTTAAATTTTTATGCTTGCTTGATGACTGGTTCTGCGTTGTTGTGTGCGACGGCTTCTCACACTGTTCCACGGGATCCATCGGATGGCGTTGAAACTTCCAGCTCAAGCTGGCCGGTCGCTAATTGTAGTTGTTTTAATTGGGACGGACTGTAACATTGTTGAGAAGTCTTGTGCCCTACAGCAGTTTCGTGCTACAGAAAAATGATTTTTTTTTTTAATTATTATCTTCACATCTTAATTTAATTTATTATTTAAAATTTTTTATTCACTAATTTTTTCTTAATAAAAGTAAACTAAATTTTTATATAAAATTTATCTCATAACAAATGTTATTTATATAATATTAAATATATTATCTCTTATATAACATAATTTATAGTCCAAGAGGAGCCTTAATTTTTACTTTCAAATTTTTTTGGGCGTAGAGTCGGTTTAAATTAAACTAATGTATCATGTTAACATGGAATCGGATCTGTAATGTATGGCGTCGCACCGCCGGAAGGGGGGGGGAAGATTGCTCAGCCGTCATTGATGGGGTTTTACTAGTTGTTTGCCCGCAAAACGAACCGCTATTTTAACTTGGATTAAGTGAAGCTGTGGCAGATGCAAGTTAATCTCTTTGCTTTCTTGCCCGCCAAGTGCCTGCTGCTTTGCCCATTTGAGAAGTCGGGTCAGGCTGTTCTTTCATCTTTCTTCTTCTGATGATGATGATGATGATTCTTAAGTTTCACTTTCACTAACCCCATCATGGCATCACTGCTACTGAGGAGACCCAGCAGCCTCACCTCACTGTCAACCTCCAATTTCCTCTCTAGGCTGCTGCGTCTCTTTGGCTCAAAGGCCTTGGCAACTGCTGAAGCGTCAGCTGGCAAGCGGCAGGACAATCGAGGGAATTACTCTAGCAAGATTCATCTTTCCCCGTTATTCAGCGATGGGAGTCCCAATTCAAATGGATATGATGTAGAGCTCGTAGACAACGACGCCTGGCAGGTTTCCTCGGGTTTAGCACGGGTGTGGCAGGGATTGGACAGGGAGATGGAAGCAAAACCTTTTAGTGAAGCTATTGGTGAATGGGGCGATGGTGTTGCTGCCTCTTCTCATGATGTTGATCCTGATTTTGATGATATTGATAATATGAGGATTCGAGGCAATCTCTTTTATAAGCTTGACAGAGATTCCAAAGAGTTTGAAGAGTACAGTTTTGACTTCCATCGGAGACAATCTTCCAAGGGAAAAGAAAAGGAAGAACTTCCAAAGAAGGATGATGATATCCGTAGAGAAAGCAAAATGAAGGATATCCCAAGTCGTAATTTGAAGGCTTCTGAGGTTGAAAGACTACCACAGATAGTGATGAAGGAACAGGCTTACACTCTGCTTGATAGAAAGGATAGTTTTTATGAAAAAGAGAAGGTTAGAACTCCAACGTTTAATCAGCTTACGGGTCCTTACCACGAACCGTTCTGCCTTGACATTTACATATCGAAAGCCTCTATTCGTGCATGTGTTGTTCACCGGGTTACTAGTAAGGTCGTGGCTGTGGCTCATTCCATATCTAAGGACATGAAATTTGACCTGGCCTCGACAAAGAATGCAGCTGCTTGTGCTGCTGTTGGAAGGATTCTAGCACAGAGGGCATTGGGGGATGATATTCATAATGTGATTTACACGCCAAGGAAAGGGGAAAGATTGGAGGGGAAGCTTCAGATCGTGCTTCAATCCATTATTGACAGCAGTGTTAATGTTAAGGTGAAGCTGAAGCAGAGGAAATCCAAGAAGGCAGGCCTTTCATCCGTTTCCCAGAAGCATTATTCGTGACTCGATATTGGAATATTTTCAATTTGTCTTTTACAGTTCCTTCATGGCCCTGGCAATTCATAGCAAGCAAATTCCTTTTCCGTTGCATGCAATTTTGGTTCTAATGGACAGAGATTGAGCCTTGGACTTCTCATGGATGCTGGCTGAACAACTTTGACCAAGAAGAAGAAACTTAACCATGGAAATTGATTTACAATGGCACCAGAAAGCTGGTTGGACTGTTTACCAACAATGAACTTGCATTCACCATCAAGAGTCGGTAACCTTTTGGGTTACATTCTGCTTTATGATATCCTACTTGGGTAATTGTTATTTGCGTACTAGGAGCTTGGATATTTCTCTTTCAAGTGACTCATTTGATATTGCAAAATTTTGATGATGCCTAAATGTTTAAACAAAAAGATATCTTTCTTGCACTTTAGTCATGGGTTCATTCGGACCGTCCTGTTAATAGTGTTCCGTTTTTTAAGCTGGTTAACAGTGTTGTACTCAATTGTTGCAACATTTTATGCCTTGAGATGTTGTGTATGCTTCCCTATTTAACTTTCAAGAAGTGATGACCAAAAATTAAATTTTCCCTCGTGTTGAATTATTTGGAAAATCTTAAATGCAGGATTAGTATTTGCATCGTAGTAGTTAAGATCAGAATGGATTTGAGTAATGATGTTCCAATAGAAAATAAGCTCAATCGATTCAATACTCCAATGATATTGTACAACATCAAAATTTCTCTGCTGAAAATAAAACACACATATTTAATCATTAGCTGTGGCTAGTTGCAGCAACAGCAGCTCCTCTTCAGGGATGGTCCTAATGCGGCAATCTGACCTGGGGTAGGATGCACACAGCAGTGTATACCCACGCCCCACCACTTCATCACTGAGCATGCCATCACTCTGATCTACCTCTCCACTGACCAGCTTTGCCGGGCAAGTCATGCACACCCCGAGCCTGCAGTCATGAGGTACAGACAAGCCAGAATCCAATGCCTTGGATAGTATAGTCTCACCAGGTTCCACTTCCAGCTCTGTAGATTGACCCTCATGTTCGATCACCACTTTTTAAGATCTAACTATAGTCTTCAAGGATCTGCCAGCTCTGAAGTTGAGTCTAAAGGAAGGGAGGCTGGTGGGTAGCTGTTGTTTGTTGGGAGTGATATAAGGAAAAGGAGTGAAATGAAGGGTGGCCATGGTTTTCTGAGTTGGCTATGAGATGGAAACCTTTTGTGAGCATTTTTTACGCAGTTTGTGGTGTTTGATAGATAAGTTTCCAATTCCACATGTCCGTATGTCCCACTGATTCCCACTAATGACGCATCAGCAGTGCTATTTTGTCTAAATTAATCCTCACTAATTGTTTCTGATTAGAATTTAAACTGGAGACTTTTAAATTGAAAACATTTGTAGTGTTGATTTTGTGGATCTTATTAGTCCCATGTGTAGGATATACGCAAAATCAACGCTTCAAGTAGATTCGAGTATGAGAGAATTCGAGCAAGAAATTATTTTGTTTATGTTGCGTAGGTGGTTTTTGGCAGCTTTGGAGAGGGGTGTCTGTAGTCTGCGCTGTTGGAGTCGGCAAGAAAGAAAGGAAGCAAAATATGACACTTGAGCCTTGAGCCCCCACTGGTTTCAAAGGCTTGCCGGTTGGAAATTTGAGAGATATGAAAGCAACTTTATTTCAAGAGATGAAGTATTATTTTTAGTTGGGAGCGTTTCCTAGTTCTGTCAATAAGATCATTTAGTAAGTATTGTTTGATATTTGTGAATACTTATAGTACATCTTTTTGTGTCTTGGTTACTCTAATTGCAGGTGACTTTGCAAGTGACTTTTTATTAATTTTGGGAAATTCTATGTGCAAATAGTTGCATTCTTTTTTTTCTCTGTGTAAAATGGTAGGATTTTTTTTTTTTGTTGGGGGGGGGGTAGAGTGTGAGAAACAGCTTTTATTCGGTGGCTGTCCTTTTAGAATTGTGGGGTTGGGAGAGATGGGTTTGAAATTATGGCGACCATGTAATTGTAAAATTTCGAAACTTGTTTTCTTAGCAGTCTAATTATTTCATCACAAATTTGCTGGGTTGGAGTTAAGTGAGAGTTGTTGGAGTGTATTGCGATTGCAAAGCAATTCCAAAGTTCAAAAGGAAAATTAGAGAAATGAGGACCTATTTCCTCGTCTCGTATTGAAAAGGAAGTTTCTTCAATCCCCCTTTTCAGAAATGTCTACCTTCACAATGTTTGTGGGCTTGGGGCATTCCATCATAATTACTCGGTCTCTGTGTGTTCTTTTTCTCTATATTTTTAGAAAACTCAAAACTTTATCCTTCAACCATATTTGGGTCGGTGAAAAACTTATGCAATGAGTTTGGTACAGTAATTTTCTTTTAGTACAATTGCATGCACAGAGAGGATCATTTCTGGTTGTCATTGTCGCATGGCGATGATGGTGACTGGGGACTAAGAATATACAGAAGACTTTTGCAACAATACAAGGAAAAGTTCCAAAATGGGTCTAAAATTTGAGAAGAAAGTGAAGCTTGAATTAAACAATGGAGCTGAACATTGGAATTGGTCGTGTAACACAGTTGCAAGCAGCAGTTATTAGACTTCTATCAATGGCCGTTAAATTGTTGTAAGGTAACCATGCGAATGAGTTTCATTTTTCTCTATTGAAATATAATATATAACTTACATTATTAAATTTATTTAAATAAAATAATATTTTGTATAATTTTTTTTTTATATAACTAAATGGGCTGCGTTTTATAACCAAAATGGACATTTAAGACTTGTGTTTTGTTTGCATGTGCAGAAACAAGATTAGGGACTGCCAAGGACAATAATTAAAGGACCCCACTTAAAAGCCAATAATTAAAGTCTCACTGTAGACGGGTCCAGAGAAAAAGGACTTAACAAAAAAGAAAAAGATAGGAGTTTAAAATGCGGACTCCGTCTATTGTTCATTCTTTTTAATAAAAAATATAATAATAATAATAATAATAAACGTGACGTAAATACAGTACATATAATTTAATTATATTACAAATAAATATTAATTTTATGCATTTAAATTTATTTTTTAATAATTGTATGTATATTTTTATCTTAATTGTATATTTTAAAAAACAGAAAATAAGGATGCATGACCCGTAGAACTATACAAATATGACGTGAGAATTAAATACGCAAAGATCTAAATTATTAGTAATAGATTTGAACGTTACTTATAGTTTAATGTATTTTTGGATAAATAAATTTTGAAGATTCAATCCTCACATTGGATTTGTGTGGTTCCTTAATAAAACTCTTAAATCAACTAACCACTGTCTTGAACGAAATCGTCCATTGTCCATTCCCGAGGAGAACGAACAAACAAACCAGAGCCATTGAGATTCTCACGTACTTTTGAAGGCATCTCCACGCCAAGCACGAGCAGCAATGTCAGCAGAATTAAACAAAGTTGACACGGTCTCTGCAATGTTTGCAGAAGTATTTTGTAAGTTAGAGAGTCGTAAATGAATATAATGTTTTAAAAAAATTAAAAATTTCAATTATTTATTTTATATCTTCAGCTTTTCGTCACTCTTTAATGTTAAATCAATCATTTTTATTTTTATTTTCATTTTAAATCTTTTCCGATTGCTCCACTATCGATCCGACCCCCTATGTTTCCTGAATTTCAAAGTCACCTTCAGGAGGTACAACGTGTGTGTGTGTGGGATTGGCTCAATTGCTGTGACTTGTCAAAGTAGGATTTGAGTGTGTGTTGCAATCAAGATGACTTCGATTAGGCCAAAATAAACCCAAAAGATCACTAGGTCCATTAAATCAATTTGGGGTTGACTGGGATGACTCTGTTTTTTTTTTTTTTTAAAATGAATTATTTCAGGTCAAGACACAAAGGGGTCATCTCCATCTACTGTTGTTACTGCAATTATTATCTCTGGACCCAGGGAAGCATTGATTAAAAGATCCAACCCCACGTTGCCCTCAGCACTATAAGACAGCTGCTCAACCACTGAACTGCAGAGACTTAATGGATGCACTGAGCTGGGGAGTCCGAGTGCCCATTCATCTGCAATCATATTTTTCACTGGATTGTGCAACCTAAATTTGCTTGACTTTTCAAAAATGATGGACCCATTTTGGGAAATCGTTATATACATCAAACATGTCTGTGGATGAATAATTTCCACTAAAGGCGATGCCCTTTTTTCATTTTTCCTTTCTTTTTTTTTTTTTTTTTTCCAGCCTATTGCTGTTGGTTAACATATGAGATTGGAACCATATATAACACACAGTTTTTCTTTTTCTTTACTTTTTTTTTTTTTTTTAGCTTTTCCTTGAAAACAGCGGTGATAATTTTTTATGGCATGGGGAAAAATTTTGTGGGTCTAACATTCCGAATTCTCGAGGCTTAAAGTGACTCTTTATGAACAAGCAGTGGAATTGCAATGCTATGTTATTAGCTACAGAATCTAAGTAATAAAGCCTTAAAATTTTAATTTCATACAGTATATGTAATCTAAATTGCAATACTATGTTATTAATCATAAAATCTAATAATAAAATTACTTAAATTTTTAATTTCAAATTTAAACTTTAAATCTTGTTCTCTGCAAACAAAAATGAAAAGTTTTGATACTGCGGTCATATATATAAAGTTTTTCATTTTTTCATTTTTCTTTTTTCATGTATCTGCAAACACCTGGTGGTGTCTGGTACATTTATATCATAATAATTGGCCAAAACTTTATTCATAGATTTTGTTTTATTATTATTGTTCCATTTCACCAACTTGTCTAGATACTGCCATTAGCACTTAATTTGGGAGCCGTCCTTGCACCAGGCTCCTGTTCTTGGTCCAAAGTGGGGGTATCCTTCATTGAAAAGCACAAAAAAAAAAAAAAAAAAAAAGGATCACCGTAGACTACTTAAATTAATTAACAACTACATGGAGAATCTTTTTTGTCTTCTTTTTTCAAATGCATGCCACTGTACCTGTTTGCGCTTCAACCCATCCAGCCTGTGCATTTGGCTTTATATCGATCAGGTTTCTGTTCCCATTTTACATTATCTCCTTACCCTTTGTTTATTGGCAAATTTTCCATCCAGTATTCATGCCCCTAATGAAAATGGGATACGTATCACATCAATCGGGGTCCATCCACATGCTGCCCGATCTTTAGGGTACACAGTTAACTTCTCTAACGTGAAGACCATTTGTTTTATGTTTATGTTCTATGCTTTCTGGTTCTCACACAACACGTCGTAACAGCCCAAAACGACAAGCAACGAGGTTTGATAGGTCCTTACATAAACCAACTCACTCTAGGTAAAATATTAGATGTGGCATATCAAATTGTTGTTTCATCCTTTTTGTTGCATTTTTATTACCTTATTATATTTGTGCCTATACCCTTTTTATCATCGATGTAATAATTTAGTTTCTCTGTGGATCCTCATTGCTTGTCTTGATCTTTTGATTTCCTTTCTGTCTTGTATGAAAATGAAAACATAAGGTTTATCTTATCTTCTTCTCTTTTTTTTTTTTTTTTGGCACTATTTTAATACAATTAACTTACAACATCGTGAGATTAATTTAATGTACATCCTTATGCTACGATTATCTTTTACTGCTCAAATTTCTTTTCAAGTCCGACTTTATCTTTTATTTCCATTCCATCATACTTATGCATCCCTTGCATCTGATGGTTATACATACGTGTGTGTGTGTGTGTGTGTGTGTGTGTGTATCGACTCACTTTCATTTATGTATTTATTTATTCAATTTGGTGCTTACTCGATCAATCTACGTTTCACTGTGTAATTGTCTCTTTAGTTTGCATTTCTTGGCTGAAAATGTTTAGAGTACACGAGATAAGTAAACATAATAAACAAATAAAATCTAGTTTCTTTTTCTGTTACCCGAGACATTATTTCCTGCATAGCAATAAAAACACTTTATAAATTACGAGTTATTACAACATGACATGCATCGAGACATTTACACCCATTCTGCCTTGGTTTCCAATTAAATTGTCAACTACATGGAACCTTTGTCTTCTCGCATGGAAGCCTCTCTACTTAGTGTGGCCAAAGAAAATGTAATCCCCCCCCCCCCCACCCCAAAAGACCAGGTAATTCCAAAAAGGGTAAAAAAAAAAAAAAGGAAAAAGAAAAAATTGTAGCATATGATATTCAAGTACTTGGGCACATTTATTTTTTTACGGCTAATTAATTAAGAAAAACAGAGAGGGAAATTCAACTACTATTTTTACAACTAAGTGGAAGCATCAGACCGCCGGCAGCATTAAACTTTCAGGTGTGTGGCAGATTCCGAAGAAGGTGAAGACAACAAACAGATAATTATGTCAGCAAAAGCGCTAATGATGAACCTGTGAGTTTCTTTAGGGTTCATGGAAAGATAACAAGACAGCAACTCGTGCAAATAGTCCCAATCAACCCTCGCGTCTCTAAGCTCTCTTGCTTCTATCATCTCTTGCATTGAATTCTTGAAATCCTTATAAGGGTCCGGCGAGTACTTGTCTACCGCAACACTTCCACGGAGTGGAGCATGGGGCGGCGAATCTGGCAATGTGCCAGGCCTTGATTCTGTGATGGAGTTGGAGCGGCCGGGACAGGAGAAGAAGAAGCGTTGAGAGGCGAAAACGGTGGCGAAATCAGGCGGGGATTCGATCTCGGAGTCTGAGTCGTAGGAAGAAAAGGAGTTGGTAGAGCTCAGGGACTTGGAGATGGATGATGAAGAGAGGTCATGAATGGAGTTGAAGTTCTTGATCATGATTGAGGCTGCTGCGGTGGTGGGGACGGTTGATGATGGCAATGGATGGCTTTGATCTTCCTGTGATGGTAATGGATGTGAGATTGAGAGTGTGGTTGGCAAGCATAATTTCCTTAGGTTCTTCCAGAAGATGTTGGCCATTTTATTCTTGATATTTATGAGAGAAAAAGAGACAGGAAATGTACAAATGGGGTTGTATGTGATGTGAAGATTAAAAGGTAGAAGAAGAGTGAATATTAAGGGTATTTATTTGGTGAGACTTGAGAGAGAAATGTGGAAGGGTATGGAAGAGCGAGGTAGCAATTATATATACATTTATCCTCCTAGTCATCTCCTTTTACACAACATTTTGTTCACAAAAAAAAAAAAAGAAAAGAAGAAAAATCCTTATACAACAATTGTACATTGTAGAGCCAGGAATTAGTTGCAGGCCCTTCTGTTGGCATTTGAAGACACTGTGGATGGAGTTCGTTTTTGTCTTATGCAAAATTAAATTACTCAAGAAAATCTTGGCTGATCATGGTGGAGTAATTTTATTTAACTTTTCCATAAAATGAATATTTAAGTTGAGTAGGTAGCCGATACCCATTAGAATAAAACCCCTGCAGAGAAGGTCAAGCTAATATATATTATGTATATTTTAATTTGAGGGAGGTGATTGCTTCCGTAGACAAAAACTTAATTCTTTTTTTTTTCCGAAGATTTGATGCAACTAAAACTAAAAATCCAACATTATCTTTTTTCAGGATATATCAAAATTGACTCAAAATATAGAAATATCACATATAGACTTAAATTGCCAATAATCTTATATTCTTATGATGCAGTAATGTTTACAGTAATCTCACCACTTCTATTCCAAGCCATCCATAGATCAAAATTTTCTGTCCTATCTTGCACCCCATTAGCCCATTAGCCATTTCCATTTCATTGGCTACGCCACCTGAAGTGCGTAAAGTTCAAAGAATTGTCACCGAGTTGAGCAATGCAGCAGTCATGACTATTTCACGTATATATATATACCTCATGCTTCCTGTCTATATGCCAACACATTTGCTTCGTACCATAACTTCAGCCACAAAGTTTATACACGGCTTTTCTGTAAAGGACAGCATGCCCCACACACGCGCATATATATGTTCTGTAGTTGCACGTTTTGTTTTGCTTTTGCCTACCTTCAGTGGCCTGTCAGCTTTGCAACTTTGCACAAATGGCTCACGAGGGGGCACGTCCTTCCTCTTTCAATTGATTGGAAACGATTGGTTATCTGGTGACTTCATTAATTACAATGATCAGATTCAGAAAAGACGTATACGCATGCGTTAGCTTCAACATGGCAACTGCAACCGTTCATGAAACATTGGTGGGTCCTATTGATGCCTCCTACCGAATTAACTTGCTAGTAGCTTTTGGAGCCCATTGGACGCTGACTACTCGCTCTTCCAACATGTCATTTCATTAATAGCCCGATTTGGCTGGGCACTCACGCAATTCATTTATTGTCACCCATATCTTCCAAAGTAATTATTATTTTTTTATTATTATTTCACAAGTAATCGCTGAAATTGCCTTAAGTTTCATTCATGTTGGTTTCTTTTTGTTTGTACAGGACATACATTGACAGTGATGGCTATCTAAGTTAATCATTTTTTTTCTTTTTCTTTTTAAATTATGCCAAAATTAATATATATATATATATATATAATTAAAATTTAACGTAATTGTTGAGAGCTAAAAGACTACCAACAACTTCTTTCTATAAAGAAAAACCCAAAAAATTAGAGATCTTGAGAATAAAAGTAATCTTAAGTACAAAACAAAATTCTATGGTTCTTAATGGATTTCAAAATTTAAAACTCAACCGTATAAATTTTAGTTATAATTGTCTTAATTAGGAGTTAATTCAACTTTCTACCTCAAAGAGAGAGTGGAGTACAATAAAAAAAATATACAAAATAAATAATTAAAAAATAAAAATATTATGCTATATTTAAGAGTACAAATATTTTAAAATATTTTTTTATATACGACTCTATTTTTTAAAATAAATTTAATTTAACAATTAAGCTCAAATTTATAAAAAAAAATTCTATAAATACTCTTAGAATCTCGTATGCATTAAATAAATTTTAAAATAATATCAAATATTCTAAAAACCTAATAACTTCGTTCTTCAAAATCTTAATAGGTCTTATTGAACACTCACCAAGCTCCCTCTTAATTAACCAAAATATGGACTAAGAAAAGGGGAACGGAATTTTGCTGATAAAGAGCAAACTCCTATCAAACCATACGTGATTTCATGACTAAAAGCCCATAACTTAAATCCAGCAAACGGCGTTCGCTAACCTTCTCAGCCATGCGCTATCTCTTATGAACAGGGTAAAACCAAAAACACTGGTCAATCCACAGCAGAAGTGGGTTTCATGCCATCATGATTCACAAAGTTCAGAGAGACATTCATCGGTTGACTCGGTCCACCGAAGAAGCTCTTTGTCACCATATATGCATCTATATATGCTACGCTGGTCAAACATTGACAATCTCATTTAGCCTGGCAGCTACTGTGATTGAAGCGGTCGCCCCACCAGCTAGGTTGGGTGGAGAGACGACGTAGAAAACGTCGCCGTATTCGCCCATTTTGTACACATTCTATAATTAAAGAAGTTTAATTAATTTGCATTTTATCTTAATTATAAAAAATGAACAATAAATAGTAAAATAAGCAACATAATTAATTGAATGTAATATATATATATATATATATGAATATAGAATGTGTACAATAATTTTATTTAAACTTAAAAATTATATTTATTGTTTAAAATTGATTTCTTAAAAGTTTAATTTTATGTTTTTATATAAAGTGAAAATAATTTTTTTTTATATCAAATCATTTTGGCTTTCAGTACAATAAAATTTACCTTAATTATCACAAAAAAATGTAATAATATTTTAAAAAGGAATTTAATTTCTTAAATATAATTTTGAAATTGACAATCACTTAGGGGGAAAAGATTAAATGAGAACTTATCTTTTGTATTTAGGAGGGGACACATTAATTTTAACTCATGGGGGAACCTTCGGCTGCGTGGACTCTGGACAGAATGTTAGAAACGCAACCCGGCGGTGCAAACCACGCGCCAAATGGAAGTGAAATGAAACTGAGAGACAAGAGCGAGCGCAGAGTGACTCAGAAACGACTCCAGACTCCCGCACCCGCAAAAAAAGGAAGAAGAACAAGACCGTCCATCTGATCATCAAACGGTGTCCCGTTATCGGAACTGCTGCCGACTAAAGTAGCTGTATGTTTCTTTTCTTGAATCGTAAACCATAATTTGACTGTTTTGTCTGTTGCTTTTTGATGTCATAGTTCTCTTGTTAAAAGGTCTCATCACTTGTTCCTCACTTTTAAACTATTGTTTTTTGTTTTTTCATGAATTTGATTTTTTTTAGGTGTTTTGTTTCGTGGGGTTTGCAGGAGAAAGCATTTTTATTTTGTTCTTGTTGCGTCGGAAATGTCGGATGATTCAGATCCATTTCCCCATATTTGGGATGAAGCTATAGTGCATGATGATAGTGGTGATGATGGGTTCAAGCGTCACAATCCCAAAGACCCCGAAGAGGATTTTCCACGGTAAGATTTTGGCTTTAATTTTAATTTGTCTTTGGAATATTAAAGTCTTTACCTTATATATATATATATATATATATATATATATATAAATTAGAAAAAGAATGCCTTTTTTCTTCTATCTGTGGACCTTGATCATGCATGTTCATGTTGAAATTGGACAAAGAAGTTCTGCCATCTTAAATTTGATAAAAGTTTTAAATAATGGAGAAGATTTCAACCCAACTCTGCAGCAGGAGGTATTCCTGTAGAGCTTTCACGGGCTTGTTTTGTTCAGCTCTTTCTCTTGTGCCTCTGTTGAGTTCATATTGAGCATGTTTGTGGCCTATATTTCTTTCCTTTCTTCATCAAGGCAGGGAGAAAATCCTTCCACTGCAAAGACGTAATGTACCATGTATTTTATGGACTCTTAACTTTGACTGTCCACGCTATGTTGTTTCCCGTGGTGAGAAATCGCTAAATTAACTTTAATGAGAACAATGTTGGTTTTAACCGTGAAAAAAGTTGGAGCTCCTTTTCCATCTTCGTATTTCTGAGGACTCTGTAATTTTAAAACTTTTTCTCCTCCTTATGCTTCCATCCACCTATTGCAGTAATCTAGCTGCTCAGTTAAGAACTTTGTGTTATTGGGATGCTTACCAATTAAACGAAGGGAAGGCTTCCACGCTAGGGAATTTGGAGGAGGGTCAAATAGAAATGGACTTAGCCTTGTCTTTACAAAGAGACTATCCCCTCAAGTTGAACTCGTGACTCTTAGGTCACAATGGGTTAACCTTATCATTACACCAAGACTCTAATGGTTGTTACAGGAAGCCTTTGTTTCTGATTAAAGACCAAATTTCCCATTGCTTTCTCATTTTATTCAAACCATTGATGAGCATGAGGAACCTCGATACAGTTTATGGACCAAAACTTTTCTACATACTGGTTAACTAAGCCAAACGTTGTTTAGGGAGCATTCTTTCTTTCATTGACTTTGCCACACCTTAAAACATCTCTCCTACCTGAATTGTCCATGATGGATATTTCATGTATTTGCATTTCATGATATGCACAGAGTGGGGGCAAAACGTTTGCAACATTTTCAAGTTCAACCTTTTTAGTGCAGTTGAGGGTAAAACTTTGTCTTCACAGAGTGAGCGTCCTTTGACACTGGTCTGTAAATTCAGTTTTAATAAGTCACATTATAAAGTGAAAAACCCCTGATAAAAACTGGTTTTACTGATCAGCCACTGATATACCTTTCCCAGTATTTTCATTTACATTTTTGTTGTGTGGTATTCAGCCCCTTAATTGTTTTCGCTGTGTTTCTTTGCTTGCATCTTTTTTTAATTTGATTAACAGTAACTTGAACACACCAGCTCCAATTAGCTATCAACAGGAAGAGAAATTTGCAGAAAATGATTTGCCTAATGAAAGTAATGGTGTCTTGGAAAAGGGTAATGAAAGCAACAATCTTTTCATGACAAAAGGTAATAATATTGTTTGGCCAGTTCTACCTGGTGAATCTGGTGAAGGTTTGCCATATGCTCCAGTTGATTGGCCAACCCCTGGTGATAATTGGACCTGGAGGGTAGGAAGGAGATACAACAATGCTGGTTACTTCCAGGATAGATTCCTATATCCTCCAAAGCATTTACAAAAGGCCACTGGGGGGAAAATGTTTGCAAGCAAGCCTGCAGTTGAAAAATATATTCAAACACATTTCCCTGGTTTTGATGCCAATGCATTCTTTGCATCTTTTACATGGAAGGTCCCTGCAAAATTGCAGACTCCAACAAAAGGTCAGCTCAAATTGGAACTAATGCCATTCGTGATCTTAGGATGTGCTTTTTGTATCTCAGATTGTTTATCTTCTCCTTTTTGATAGATTAGAATTTTTCTTTCATGGATTAGAGATCACCACTATAAGTTTTATGTTTCCTTTTATGTAGTGCCAGCCATAAATCACCTGTATCTTTGATATTTTGTTTCTTTTGCATTTATGTGATGGCTTTCTCATTAAATTTGGTCAATTACTCATTTGTGGAATGCTTTTGTTTTTAAAAAAATAATATTAAGAATAGCTAACCCTAATACATCAGTCAGAGGATTTATTAACCCAAAATTATGCATTCAAGAGTTGAGAGCAAAGACTCTCAATGTTTCTAATTAGAAAATAAAAAAGGAATAGAAAATGAGGTAGGCTGAGAGAAGCAGGAACCAAAGAGCTTAAAAGATGAAATTTTGAAATTAAAACATAGCTATAAGAAGCTTAAGGTCCAACATGCAAGAGTCTGACTAGAAAAGTGTGCATATAACTAGAAATTGTCTCAGGTTGATATGTAAACAAAAAGAGATATGTTTGTGAAAGGGCAAGGTTTTAGCAAATCATTAGGTTTTCTGCATTCTGTTAATTTTTGAACATTTTATAAGCCTTTCTCTTCTTGTCTCTCTCTTCTGTTCACTGGTAAATCTTTATGGAGGTCTCACCAATTTGTTGGTACTTTTTCTGCATCCTGTTCATTTTGTGATCAAGAAATTCCTGAACTGACAATCGTATTTGTTTAACTAGGCATGTATATTGAATGTCGTCAACAGCAGATTTTTGTCTCTTGTCATATTGATTGTAACCGGTATAATTTGTTGCAGTGCAAGCTGCCTCTATGCCTATGGAGGACACTCCACAGGATGGAAAAGAGGAAGTTAAAGAGGTAAAAGGAGATATCCGGCGGTCTGGCCGGCCAAGAAAAAGACCTCCAAAGAACTTATCAGAGACAGTTCAGGGAGAAGATAATGAAGGAACTCCTTCTGGTCGGAAGAAAAGAAAACAGATAATTAATGCATCACCATCAACATCTCGGCAAAAAGGTAGGCAATCTGTCAAATGGTCCAACCCTTCCAAAAGAGGTTCTGTTGGTGTTAGAGAACATGTTGTTCCAGAGGAATTGGCCCCTATTCCAGAAGATTTTGATAACTATCTCAATTCTATTGATGACATGATTGCCCAGTCTCTCTCGAAGTCCATGGTTCCCAGTTCTCCAACTGATTCTTATACTACTGAAGATGAAATGGCAGAAGCTCGAAGCAAGCTTTCCTCACTCCTTGTCATGGAGTTTCCTTTGTTGGTTTTGTCCAAAAACCTCCCTGAAGTCGTATCCTTAGCATCCAAACTGCGGAAGGATCCCCATCTGAGTGCTGAGCAACTTGTCAAGTTGAAACTGATCGAGGAAATCCCATCTTTCAGCGAGGTGTTTCTAGAAAGCAGGGAGATTGTAAATCAAGTAGATGATACGTTTGTGGCCCTGGAGGCAAACAAGGCCAAAGTTACTAATCTAAAGAGTGAGTACAATGATCTGAAGGAAAAGGCTGATGAGCTGCAGTTGCAGGTAGATTCGAGCTTAGTGGCAGTGAAAGACATCGACAATCAAATTGCTCAGATGCAGAACTGGAGGTCTGAGCTAACTAGCAAGATAGAGAGCAACAAGGCAGCCAAGGTGGAGGTGAACATGGCTCAAAAGGTAGTGGCAAGTGAAATTCCAGGACTGGTGCAGGAGATTCAGCAGGCCAACTCCAAAGTGCCGGAATGGGTGCTCAGGAAAACCAATGCTCAGAAGCGGGAGGCTGAAGTTCTTGCCAAATTTGCTCCTCTTCAGGGCTTTTCCCTCTGAGCAAATGTTGTTGGAGCCTGTGGCGAACTTGTGCTATAATTCTCATAGTCGACGCTCTTCTATCTTTAATGCGTCGTTATCTAGCCAGACAAAAACATGCCTAACTTTAGAATAATGACTCTCGGGGTCTACATTGTATGTATTTTTTTTTTTTTTGGATGCTTTTAGAATAATTATGCTGTACCCTTTTTCTTTTTTTCTTTTCTAAAGAGAAATGTATTCTGTATACTTTGTTCAGTGTTTTTTTCTTATTATACTTACTTATATTTTAAAGAATATAATAAATTTACCAATTAAATTATTTTTTTTTAAATTCTCTCAAATATAATATTGTATATAGTTTTATTTTTTTGACATTTTGACATTTTTTTATTTACGTACATATTTTTATTTTTTATTATAATAATACTAAAAAAATTGTCATTCATAGGATTATATATAACAAATAATTTTTATAATATATATTAAAGAATATTATTAGATTTTAAATAACTATTTTTTTATATTATATATAAAGATAATTATAATTATTTATTTTATTTTTTTTAAAAAAATAAAAGTGTACTTTTTAAAATTTTAAATTAAAAATTTTAATTTATTTTTGTAATTTTCATGATTCCCTCATGACTCTTCCTTCTTTTTCCGGGCCGGGTCTGCTGTGAGACAACAGCAAATCTTCGTTGAATTTCGAGATTGATCTAATGGAGGTCAAAAGGGTCATTTTGAGTCTCTGTCAAGCCCAGCTTGCATGCTGTACAGTTTGAGCATCTGCCCTTTAACAGTTAAGGGTGGGCAAACTGGCATGTTGTGTCGAAATTGTTCGATTTTTTCAGGTATTAGATTATTTGTCGCAACGAATTTCTGTTACATCCAATTTGAGTACATTAATATTTTTATTAGAGTTTGAGTTTTGTCTTGGCGTATTTTAACTTTGAAATTAATAAATTTCATTTTAGTAAATCGAGTTTTAAATTATTTCAGATCGAGTAAAAGGTTTATTCGGGTGGGATCAATTTTCGTCGAGTAGTATTCTCTATCGCTCTCTCTCCAATCTTGGCAAACTTGAAGCCAGTCTTGGTAGTCTTGAAGCCCTGAATGCATAGAACTTGCTTTGTTACAGGGGTATGTCTTCTGTATTCATTCTTACTCAATCTCTACAAGCCTAAAGTTTGTTGCTTTCCTTTTGTTTTATTTAATTTAATTGTACTTCATTCATTTTAAGAACCTGGGTCTGAAATGCGTTCAAAGATTTTCTCTTTCTTGCTCTGTCTCTCTCTTCCCGTAACTTGTGTGATGGGTTTTGCTTGCTTTCTGTGTCAACATGAAGATGAGTTATATGACCACAGATTTTGCATCTGTAGTTACCAACAACTTCTTAATGCTTTGGTCCTTAGCCGACTTATCTCTTTTCTTCTTTATATTCTTGTAGCAGCACTTAGAGGTGGCCAACGGGTGGGTCTGATCAAAATTTATATGTTGAATTCGAGCTCCCACTTTTGGCTCTCCCCTTATTGGATTTTGTTGGGGTATAAGTGAGTTGTGTTTGTTTACGCTTCCAGTGCAAATGAGTTTGGCTTTCTCGTAAGCAACTTATTAAAATATAATATATAATTCATATTCAAGGTCTCACGTAATGGCTTGGCCCCTTTTTTTATTTATCTTCTCATAGCAGCACTTAGAGGTAGAGGTGACAAACAGGTAGGTTGGATCAAAATTTATATATTGGGTTCAAGTTCTCACTTTTCACTCTCCCCTTCCTGGATTTTGTTGGGGGGTATAGGTGAATTTGGTTTGTTCACGCTTCTAGCCCAAATGAACAGGGTTTTCATGTGAGGGAGGGACGCGTTGAATTATAATACATGATTCATATTCTAGTTTCCCCAAACAATTTAACCTTTTATGCGGAATAGTTTCTTGATAGATTTCCATTACAAGCTTAGATGAACTATGAGTACATGAAGAACTAGAAATTACCAGTTTTGTCTCCAAAAATACAAAGTCTTTTGTAAGGCCTGAAGGTCTGATTCGATAATGATTTTGCTCGTGGCGTTACTGTAAAATCTTGTACCAAAATCTCTTGATCTTAGATTACTTTGCATATTGCGAATGATCTTAGTATGTATAATGGGCTAGGATATATTATGTTGTTTGTCTATTGACACTGTTTTGCTGGACTAAGATAATAAATTGTAATGAGATTGATGAGTTTTTATAAAACTAACTCTAAAAGGCAGTGTCTTGATTGAATGAGAATCCTATTATGACATGCACATTTATTGTCATAAACCTGTGCTGGATATGATCACACATGGTTATACACATATATTTGACACTGCAAATATATTTAGATTGAGACAAGTTTCAAGACACTCAGCTACTGAAAGGCACAGTAGCTAATGTGCACATCACTACAAACATTATGGGGTGTTGAGGGCAGGTTGTGAATGGTTGGACTATTTGTATATGAAGTTTCTCTTCTAGTATTTGCCCTTATCTCCTTTTATAACTGGTGTTTGACATTTCATACAAGGATATGTACCCAAGCTAGTTTGATAGCTATAACCATTAATATTTAAATTATGATTAAGTATATCTGGTATAGTCATTCTCCCAAATTATGCCTGTTAGGTTGGCCCACTAAGATATGTATCTTGTTTCATATTTTTAACAGCATCCATGAAGTTTGTTGTGTACTGTCTTGTTGATATATGCTTCTATTGTTATTAGAGACTCAACTAGTATGGTTGTTTCCTTTGGATGTGTTTATATCCAGTTGCTTACCAGGTTTGCCAATTGAGCTCTAAACTTAAGATTGAATTTAGTTTGTAATGTTTTGTTATGGGAATACTAGTTCATAGCTAATTTGATCCTGTACTGAGGCTTGAGGGTATCCTAGTTGAAGTTGTTTTTTAGACAGTGCCTTTAGCATTGGTTGAATGCTTTTTAATTGCTTTCAAGGCCTTTGCTTTTTGGCGGATCCTTACTATCATTTGAATTGCATTGGTGACAGTTGCACTAGCCCCAATCTCACCATAGTTTGCAGTTGAATCAGTCCCAGCTTTGGACATCTATTTTCATAATGGAGTCTGTGGAAAGTGATATGGAAAGAAATGGAAGCAAGTCTAGGATAAAAGAAAACAGTTTTCATCTCAAGCCAGTAGCACCAGAGGAGGCTGGTGAAGGTTTTCCATATGCCCCTGAGGATTGGCCCAAGCCTGGTGATACTTGGGGTTGGAGGGTGGGGAGACGGGTTGCTAACACTGGACATTACTTGGATAGATACTTGTATCTTCCACACCGTCTTTTACTTCGTGAAAGTTCAATAGGACGTCTTGAAAAATCGATAGGGAAGAGGAAGCGTGGTTTTGCAAGCAAACTTTCAGTTGAACGTTATATAAGGGCGACATTCCCTGCAGCAGACATTAATGCATTTTTTGCCTCATTCATCTGGAGGATACCTGCAAAGCAGGCATCAATAAATGGTTGGTCTCTCATTGAAACTTCTCTCATTTCAACATATTTCAATATGTGCTATCATGAGTTTTTGTTATTTTATTTGCTTAGCTATCTATTTGTCCTTTACATTTTCTTCTTGCATTTGCAAGGATTGTGGACAGGAATGTGATCAATGATGTAAAGCCATAGATTGTGAGCTCACTAACAAATTTGTATTCTGTTGTTATTGTTTCCCCTTATCATGGATGTCATTTAACAATGTGGTAAGACCACCTTTGCTATTATTTTATACAATTTCTCATTATTTAAGTAGAAATGCCTAAATGTTTCACATAAAGTGAGTACAAGAAAATAGAAATTGCCTGATTACACGATAAAAGTTCTTGTGTACCTCATCAAGTATGCATATTTACTGCCCCATCAAGACAACTCTTCTGAAAAATGTGCTTTATGCATGCTGATAATGTTTATTTGACATGATCACTGAGTCAATTAGTATACTGAAACTTTATGCACAATGTTTGAATTCCTTTGCTATCATTTGATGAATCTTCATATTCAGGGTTCCATTTTCTTGTATTGGCTTGTTGCAATTGTTTGTGAAAGTGAGGCATGGAAATTTTTCATTGTTAAAAAATTCGGCTTACAGGTAACGTGGATGGGCATAATTCTCTTTCTTTACTTTCTGAAGAGACAGCAGAACATTCTTCATCTGATTCACAATCAGATGGTGTGGCCTGTAAAGCTGGAAATAAAATGTGCAACAGCCTTGTTGAACACGAAGAGGACTCAACTTTAACTGCCATGCCTTGTGATATTTGCTGCATTGAGCCTCATTTCTGCCGTAATTGTTGTTGTATTCTATGTTGCAAGACTGTAAATTCAAGCTATGGAGGTTACAGTTACATCAAATGTGAGGCAATGGTCAGTGAGGCTTTCAGCTGTGGCCATGTTGCTCACCTTAACTGTGCCCTTCAGACTTACATGGCTGGGATAGTTGGAGGAAGCATTGGTCTTGATGCTGAGTACTATTGCCGGCGTTGTGATGCAAGGACAGATCTTGTTCCCCATGTGATGAGGCTAATTCAAACCAGTGAATATATTGATTCCCTGGATGAAATAGAAAAGGTGCTAAATGTTGGTGTCTGCATATTGCGTGGTTCACAGAGAACAGAAGCAAAAGAATTGTGGAACCGTATTGAATTGGCCATGAAAAAGGTAACATAGATGTAAACTCAGTAAAATTATGATGGTTTTCTTCCTTTTTACAAAGTTCATCCTTCTCCTTCCATGCTTGCTGATAAATTGCATGTCATCAGCTTAAAAGTGGGACTATTCCTGAAGATATACGGAAAGCAGAAGAGGACATCTCACCTATTTCTACTGGTAATTTCCTTTTGAGTCTATTAAATAGTCAATTGCATTTGGCCATGTAGTCAACATTGTAGACTTATCGAGTAAACATGATAATATTTATTGAAATTGGTGTTGGGCTTTTTTGTTTGATAGAATTACCTTCCATGATGGTTTTGGGATGTTTGATGCATACAAGTTGATACCTCAAGGCTCTTTGACATGTCACCAAACTGTGGATACCATTGTGCATGTTGTATATAGGTCTGTGAAGAAGGATGGAGAATTTGAGAAACTGTGAAAGATTTTGGTTTTCAGTTTGTTATTTGGGCTTGTTGTATAGCCAGAGTCTTCAGATCTTTCTGCTTCACCGTGTAGCCGCAGAGGTTTGGGTGAATGCTGCAATTTGTGTCATGTGTATGCATCTGCATGCGTCTATGTTTCTCTTCCCCTAATATGCCTGCATGCTTTTGCAAAATTTGGGGCGATTTCATTCATTCTCCTTTTTTTTTCTTCTTCAACACGGCAAAATGAACTCTATTTTGGTTGGTTTTTACCTTAAATCTGTGTCTTCTTTTTATTTATAACGGGTTTATATCCTGCTATAAATGCCACAGTGAAGGTCACTGCTGGTCAAGACATTTCTGATGGTAGAAAAGGCTCACCAGATGTGGTGTCCAAATCTTCTGACTATCAGAGTGAAAGTCAGAAGCTTGATGTTGAGATTGAGTGTGTTCTCCAGGCACTACAAAGGTCACAGAAGGCTGAATACAAACTTGCAGAAGAAAGGCTTTTGTCTGAGAAGAACTGTCTTCAAAGCCTGTATCAGCAACTTGACAAGGACAGATCGGTGTTGGGACTTCACACCAAAGAAGCCAAGACAGACGCCATACATAGTGCTGTCTCAAAGAGGATGGACCAGATAAAGCAGGAAGTTGCAAAACTCAAGGATATGGAAAAAGTCGCCAATGGATTTGGGAGGACCTCCAAGCGTATTCTGAAAGAACACTTTGACCTGGAAATTGAGGACTGAAGTCTATGTTCTTCAAACTGCCTCCATCAAAATGCCTTCCATTCTTTCACCTGATCTGCCTGTATGTTGCCCAAGTATTCTTACCATGGTGCTTGCACTCAAAATTGTGTACATGAGCAAGTCTCTGAATCTGCCTTGGGATTAGAACAGCATATTTTTTTTTTATTTCGTAAAAAAATTTATTGGGTTGCGAAATATATAATGGAGATAATTTTTATATTTTTATAAACTTTATACAAAAATTTTAAAGATAAAAATTTAAATTTTTTAATCACTGGGATTTTTTTTAATAACATTTTATAATGTTGTTATAGAATTTATAATGGAAAATTTTAAATTAATTCCTTCAAAAAGCATGTTAAGAAACAAACTCACAAGTCTCTATACAAGACTTTTAAAGTTCTTTTATATGATTGTTGAAACTCTTTTTTTTTTTTAATTAACTTTAATTAAAATTTAAATTTGAGAGTTTAAATTTAAAAAATAATTTAATTATCAATGTATTATATAGCTCATTAGTGGTTAGATTTTCTTTTTCTTTTCCTTTTTTGTGTAAAGCCTGTCTGGCCTAAGCCACCCAACAACATAGACATTCGATATTCCACAAAGGGTGTTGTCTACGTAAGTTCATCCTCAATTTGGTCGTGATCACGGCTTCTAATTCTGGAATATATTAAAGTGCTTGTCATAGAACTCCATCCATCCATCCATCCATCCATCCATCCATCGCCTGACCATCAAAAGCATTCAAGATGATTGCCACAATAGAGCCCACAAGCAAGCAAAATTTGGAATGGCCTTTGAGAGAGAGAGGAGACCACAATGCCACTTTGAAAATCCGTGGCATAGATATTCACCTACAAACTCAAATCCCTCTCTTTCCATTAGAAAGAAATGTTGACCACAGAGACGTTCGCCTTTACTTCCAATCAATTGCCAACGTTTTCGTTTTCTAACGTCCCTACTTTTTCGTTGACCATAAATGCATTGATTTTAGATAGTATGCCGTGCTTCATGAGTTTTTATTTATTATTATTATTATTGCCATTAGCAAGTAAAAGTCACTTTTCCAAAAATTGTTATCAAGTTGGACATGTCGTGGAAAATAAAGAGAAGTGGGGATTCAACTTATCTTTATGGCATAAAGGGGTCCAATCTCTTGGTTTTCGCAATTTTGCTTGTTGAATAGCTTGGTTTAAAGAAAAGAAGACCCCAATGTTTACGGATTAAAAAACCTCTAAATTCAAAATTCAAAAAATTCTAAGAATCCAATTTAAGTTTTAACACCCAATTTCATTTCAATCTTATTGAGATTTTATCACATGCAAGAAGACTGCCTCTTGTTATGCAATCCAGACACAATAACACACTTCTTAATGGGAAAAAATAAAAAAAAATCAAAGCCAAGAGTATTAAGACCACCAAAAATCAAATATTGCAACAGCCTTGACATGCATTGCACGTATTTATACAAATTTACAACTACACTTCATGGTAAATAGCATGCTCAAACTGTGGATCAAGGTCAGTTAGGCAGGAGAAAGAAGGATATGAGGAGCAGCTGTAGCACAAATAACCACCATGAAGCAGAAACAGGTACGCCAACAGAAATAACAGAACTACTACGCAAGGAAATGCACTTCTCCCATGAGAGAATCTTTCAAGATAGCAGAGCAGCATAAAAAAAAGTGATCCTATAATACCGGCACCTGCTTAACAAGGATAAGACACGTAGCCCCGCCACCCTTCGCCGGAAAACAAGACCTCATCAAAGAGTAAGAAAGAAAAATCTTCAAACAATAAGCTTGGTGGACAATGATGAGGACAAAAAGTGAAGCAAACGGCCCCATAAGTCAATGTAATATATCAATCCTGTGTAAAGCTTGAAACTATCAACCAAAAAGCGAATAAAAGACATGGGACAAGGGCAAAGACAAAAGAGCAACCAAAACGTCAAATTCCACTCAAGAAGTGGAACACACAGAATGCAAGCATGCTGAAAGCACAAAAGAATCTAAGAAGAACATGCTTGGTGTAACCAGAAGATAGACAGATGAAAGAGAGAGAGATTTACATATCTGAAACCTCAAAAGAACAGAAGCCATTCCTAAAAAGCAACTCTATGAGCAAGTCAGAAAATTTTAAATTTATTAAATACTAAAACAGACAGTATCATTTATGCTCAACTATCTCGAATCACACAAGACAAAACTTTGATACTAAAGATTTTTTTTTTATTAAAAAAAAAAAAAAACAGATCATTGGTACCAGAAAGCCAAGCAAAAGCACTCACAATGTTCATATTACAGAAAATTAAAATGGTTATCTATTTAGCACTTAATCTCATATTTCTATCTTAAAAGCCATTGCCAACATACTTGTTATGCAATAACCATAAAAGGAACCTTGTTTTCGTTCATTCAGTAAGGAAATAGGGTATACAGAACCTAGTCCCAACCACCAACAACCTCAAAAACTAACATTGATCCACAACAAAATAATTTAAGGAAGCCAAAAGCTAGCAGCAGCTATGATCATTATCACTGTACAAGCACAAGCCTAGCATTGTTATTATTATTTCCCATGCCTCCCCCTCTAAACTCCCCATCATTTTCGTTCTCCTCGTCCGCCTCCTCCCTTTTGGGCACCGTTACAATCAACTCACCGTCCAAGAGAACCGCGGTGGCAAGCTCCGGCATGGTGGATTCCGGCAGCCTGAACCTCCACATATCCAGTTCCAAATCGTCCAATGAAAATAATTCAAGATACCCATTTGGCCTGATCACGACTTTGGTGACCCCAGGGTAGATTTCAATCGCGTGGGCCCTCACCTCCCCCATATTCTCCGTTCCCGCCACGAATCGGAAGCAATCGGGGCCTTCCTCCACCGACACGTCGGCATCCGACCGGAAAGGAAGCTCCAAGACCCGGGTAAAGATGTGAGGCAGCCTCCTCAGCTTCTTGTGGGAAGACCCGCCAGACGGCAGGCCCCGCTGATTGTTGATACCGTTGCTGTTGTTCACATAATATTGGATTGCCACGTTGTTTCTTTTCTTGGGCAACGGATGCACCTTCATGGCTTCCTGGGTATGGTTAAAGCTCTGTTCTTGATTATGGGTGTGACTCAAAATCGGGTCTTTTGCGCTGGAAAGAGAACAAGAAGAAATGGACAGGTATTGGGCTGAAATCAATACCAAAAAGAAAGATGCCCAGTTTATGAAAGATTTGGGATTGTGGCTGTGGATGATCATAAAAAAAAAAATGATGGTTGAGTCTCTTTTGGTTGAACAGAATTTAAGAACCCAAAGTGGAAAAACTTCAGTCTACCAGGGAAATAACACTGAGGATGGATTGTATTTAAATTGAAATATGTTGTTGGTAGATGTCTCCCTCTCTCTTCATCTTACTGAGATTTGATGTGTGAAAGATTGAGTGCTTGAAGAAAGGAGAATCTTTGATGGAATGGTAAAATATTTGGCAAGCAAAAGGATTGCCCCCATGAAACCTCTTCCTTTCTTGGGTTTTGGGTTGGATGCGCAGCGCGGTGATGGGTTGAATCGCTGGAGGGGATAAAAGAGAGTGGGTTTCAGTTATTGCCCCTATTCTTTCTGGTAATTACTTGCACAAGGTTATCAAGTTTTTGTCCAAAACTTAGAAAATAAAATTAAAATAAAAGAAATAAATTAAATTTTCTTTTTTACATAAATTTTGTAATTATATTTATTTATTTTATTTTTTAAAATTTATAAATATATTAATTTTATTAATTACATATATTTCACCTTCAATAATTTTTTAGTCATTAGAATTATGTAAGAGATAATGTTATATTATTATATTTATTAACAGAATTTATATTTAAAATATTTTTTTAAAAAAATAATATATTTTTTCTCTATCTTAAGTTATTTAAAAATATTTTTTTATTAAAATTTTTAAATTTAAAAAATAAAATTTATATCATATCAATAAATTAAATAAATTAATAATAAAAATATATATTTATCATATAATATTTAAATAATTATATTTTATAAGATATTCAACGCGAATCAAATGAAATTGATAAAATAAATACCGTGATAAACTTAAAATAATAAAAAAAAAAACTCAAGCAACATTACAAAATTTTTATAAAATAGTGAGTGGAATTAATTTTTGATTAAAAATATATAAAAATAAATTTATAAATAAATTTATATTTATTTATTGAGAATAATACATCTTTTAATAAATTATAATTGAGTTAAAGTCCCTAATTTTTGCTTATAATGCTGACGTGCAATTTGTTTTTCCGTTCTCCACGAAAATTAAAGGGCTTTGCCTCTGTTTTGGCTGTTCCTGGATTTATTTATTACGTCACCCAACAATGAACCGACAAGGCAATAATATTCTAACGTCCTCTCAAGTTGCAGACATTTAAGGAGTTTCATATTCTAATTTCTTATATTTTGATTTGATCCTAATGCATTAATTGAATTATAGTTGTCCGAATTGTGGGACCTGTATGATAAAGTCCCTCCATCGGACCGTCGTTCCCAACCAACCTGAAAAAAGAAGAAAAAGAAAAGAAAAGAAAAAAAGAAAAGTCACAATACCAAATAAATAGGTCCCTATTTCTTATATCTCCATCGAACCATGCAAATGCTGAAAGACCCAACCTTTTCTGCCTAAATTTTCTACCTAAAACGCGGCATGGGAAGGTTACATGCAAAATCTGCGATGGGATGAAAGAAAATGCTACATTTTTGTCACATCAATATGTCAGTTCATCCATCTTCCACGAGCATAACTTATTATAAATTTAAATTTGTAAATATTGTAAGGTTTTGAACAAACTAAATAATGCGTGGTTTGGTAACACAAAAACACAACAAAAGACGTTGGATGGTATTTTTGTATGGAGTGATCTTTTTAGACCTAGCTGCCAATAGTGGGCATTCTTGCTTGCCTTGGTTCATAAGTAGGCATTAATTAATTAAGTGCCAAATCAAGAGCTTATAGATGGATCACAACAATTTTTTTCTTAACTTATTATGATATAATATTTTTTTAATATATTTTATCATATAATTGCATTAATAAAAAATTATTTATTTCAATAAGATAATATTTTTATGATATATATATATTATTGAACATTATTCAAATAATTATATGTTATCTAACATAGACGTAGGTGACAAGAAAACTAATACCTCGGCATTTTTCAAGAACCATGTAGGTTATAGCCACTTCCTTGTTTTTTTTTGGCAACATAGATGACAAGGGGTTGCATGTAGAGACGGAGAATGAAGCTTCCCTGAACTTTCCTAGAAAGGGTGAGGTATTAATTCCGAACCCAAAACTTAAAACACCATTGATTTGGCTAAAACTTGTCTTCCCTTTGCCAAGAAGGGTTTGCAATATAATTACCATATACTTAGGGAAATTTTCCACTATAAATATTTAAATTCATGTATTATGTGAAAAATACAATTAGATGAGACAAATGTAATTATTCTATTTCTTTGCAATATAATCCTCTTATTTATTTTTCTCACACGCTTTCTTCTGCTGTGAGACTTCTTGCCTACGAAATTCCCTCTTGTCTGGAAAAGACTGGTCCTATCCTTGAACCACATAGTCTTGGTCGCATTGCTTTTCTTGTGTATAATTCCATCTCACGTAACGAACAATGTAAAATTACGTAATAATACAGAAAGAAAAAAAAAAAGAAGAAGATATGCCTTTATTTAAATTTGAATACTAAATATTTTTCTTAAAAAAAAACAGAAAGAGAGAATACTAAATATTAATGAACAAGAAACTAAACTTAGATTGATCGTAATTATTTTCTGATTACTATATAAAAGAGGATATTTTTTATTATCACTAAATTGGTATATATATATATATTATTTAATTGTAATTTATATATTTTTTGTATTAATTAATTTATATTATTTTTTTCAATTTTTAGTAAAGTCGATTCCCCCATTTTGACAAGTCAACAGCAGTCCAACTCCATAAGGTTCCACGAGCAATGCCAAACATGATTGCCCACTGTCCAGCATACGTGCTGAAGTTGAAAGCAATCTGCATATTTTTGGATAACAAAGGCCATTCACAGTTTGTGGTACTGAAATGGTGCCCAGATAATTTCTTAGTCAAAAAAAAAAAAGAAAAGGGCTCAGTTCAGCAGAAATCATGAAGGACGGATTGGGGCATGTTCCAAATTTGAAACTGTTTCTTTCTCTACTGACATCACCAGCTTTAGACATTGTTTGTGCTTGTGCATGATTCTAGTCTACGGAGCTTCGTGTAGGGGAATCTGACCCCGGCGATGGGATCTACAATGGCTACTAGTAGGTACCCTGGGTGACGAGCTTGAGGTACTGGGCTGCCGATTCTCCTCCACTTGTGCCATGTGACCAAAAATACTCTACCTAGAAGGTCTTCCATCCCATTAGCACCGGCCTTCATCTAAAATGACTACATTAACATAATATCTCATGCATGCAAAAAAATTCGTTATAATAATAATATTTTATTATATGGTCATTCTTTCATAACATATACATGTAACATTTAATCTTGAAAGGCATGATGATTTTATTTATATAACATAAAATAGTGCATATATAATATAAAATTATTTTACTGACTATTTAAATTTATAAAATTGTATGTCTCCCAAAACATAAATGCCAAGATCAATCTCGATATAACAACATACAATTTCATGCATTAAATAGAACAGTGTTATGGTTGATCTAGAGCATGACGACTGCCATAACTTTATGAAGTTGGCCTCAAAGGGTTGTGAAAGGGAGAATATTATTAGAGATAGAACTCGATTTCATCACTGCAGAGATCGTGTGTGTTCTTGTAATGATTAATGGTGATTGTGTATGTATCAATATTGGCACTTGACAGCCATAAATACACTGAAAGAATTTATCAGCAAGGAATGGACAGTAATTGATATAAATGGAGATCTATACAGTTTTGGACCTCCACACAACAAGATGCCAAATGCTTTTCCCAATGTGTACCTGTTCCTGCAAATTCAACAATCACAATGCAGGCTGTAATATTACTTTCTAGGATACATAGAAGACCTAATATAGTAACGGGGAAACATTTAGACATGTACAATTTAACTTCAGTCAATGGAATGTCACATAGGCCTGAACTGTTCTTACAAATCTATTCAGAAGGAAAATTTCCGTAACTAATGCAGTAAGGCTCAAGTGAGCCGGGTGGGAGAACCCTTCTCACAAACGGCCAGAACTTAAGATCTGCCGCACTTGATAGTGATACATTTTTCTAACTCGGGATCTTAAAATGGTCTTTTAAGCTGAATGTGTTGTATTGGTCTTAAAAAATGGAGAGCACTGAAATTGCTTGATTTATCCTTTGCATCAATCCTGACACATTGTCCTTGAATAATTCTGATACTGCTGGGAGCAGGCTCGAATTGTGGAGTATCCAGCTTCCGCGGATACTCCAATATCCATGTATTGTGCTTTAAGTGAAAGCTGAGGAACCCCATTTTCTGTGAAACCATGAAGTGTTGGCTTTCCGAATTGAATAGGCAATATTTCCACCAGCCCGCTTTTGAAAGAAAAATAAACTAAGTGGAAAATTCACAAATTTGCTCAAGAAACATGGCAGCTTTTGACGTTGCAATATCAACAAGAAGTTGGAATTTACCTCTGTAACTCTTCCTGATAATACAGTAAACGGCTGCTAGGAGAATCCCGAATTGAGCAAACCTGCCTTTTTGCAAAGGCCAGTCCCATGTGCTCACTTCCACCCATGTTAACTTGTACAATGGAATACAAGGGCCAACCATCCTCCAGTGCAATTTATAGTTTCCATTTGCATTGAATGAAAAAGAGTAGCCAATCAGAACAAGATTCTAGGCACAATGAACCTAATTTGCTTCCCAAACTGAATCCACATGGCTACAATTTGAGACCTTTCCACCAGCAACGTAACCTTTTAGTTCATTTTCCAAGAAGTTTAGCTTTCTAGTCAAATCTTGCACAAGCAAAGATCTCTCACCCGCACTCCTCACAACAAGATAAACCTTTGTCCAATGCAAAAATAGAGATCAAAATCTTCAAGAAAACACCTATACCAAAACCCCGGTACTCTGTCTTTCTCATCACATTCGTGTCATTCAACCTCAATCTTGCCGTTGATTTTTAGAGGCCTAAGTTCAAGGGTGGTATTGAAGCCCCCTCTCTCGTCTGTGGTGGCCACGGCGGTGGCAGTCGATTTAACGGAGGAGGAAGCCGTGACATGGTCATCGCACATTTTCATGGCTGAACCCTTGGCCATTCCCTGGGTTTTTGTATGCAGGGGTGTTGGTTTGTCTATATATATAAAATGGTCCATTATAATTATTTTTTAAAATATAACAATTAATAATTATAATTAAATGATATAAAATTGTATCTACTCATACTCGTTTATTATTGGCGTCTCTGCAATTGAAGATGTGTTTTGCAAAGTGACAAATAGATAGCAGGAGAATTTATCGAAACAAAATTCAAAGAAGGGAAAAGAATTGGAGAAGGGTTCGAAATTTGAATCCAACGGTCATATTGGCTGGCGTGGTGTGGGAATTAAGGTTTGGGCTTTAGAGACTGGTACCTGGGCTCTGCTCTTGGCCCATTCTCCATGTGGGTCTCCGTTGGCAACCAAGTTCATGAATGGCATACCGCTATAAAAAAAGAAAAAGGTTATATTGTACCCAAAAAAAAAACAAAAAAAACAAAGAAAAAGGTTATATATGAAAATATTTTGCAATTTTTTTATCTGAAATAAAGGTTATATAGCTCGCCCATACAAAAAATGAAGAAATAAAAAAGATATAAATTTAAATGCTTGTCTCTCTTTTAATATAAAACTTATAGATTAGTTGTTCTAAATAGATAATGTAATATTTTGTATTTTTTATTTAAGAAAAAATACAACTGAAATTATTAATTATTGAATTAATAAAAATTAGTGAAAATTTTATTCAAAATTAAGGTTTCTTTTGCACAGACAAAAGAGATAAATATTTTAATTAAAAGACTAAATCAATAATATTCTTTTAGTAAACATTTCTATTTTAGTGGATATAAACTCAAAACAAACACTTCATCGTATTTGTTAAAATAATAATTGCATGGAGAAAAATTTATGAAACCTAAAGTAGTTCATCACTATTTTACCTTCCTTGTTCAGTAACTACTCTCTGACCCAGAAATGACTCTGAACTTTGTCCCTGTTCCCTTGTAATCTTACCCCGTTATCTTAGTCTGACCAATGTACAAGTGCTTCTCCATCCCAGCACACAACTCGCAAAGGCAGAAGGCAGAAGATATCTGCAATTAGCTTTCTTCGGATATGTTAATTTAATTTAAAGTTCATTTTAGTGAAAGAAACGGATTACAATAAGAAGTTACCAAAGGGTTGATCATTAAGTTAAATTGTTCTCGAGTAGTTCAGCCACGACACGTCCTAGATGATGATGATGACCATGATGCCTAGAATCCTATAAATGATGGTCACGGTTTAACACTTTGGAACCATAAGTTCAAATAATAATAATAATAATAATAATAATGTTCTTATTCACTAACTAGGTAGGCACCTGGCAAATCAATGCAATGCTGGAATTATTCGATGTGTTCTACCCTCTAAGGAAAATCAAGTCACCGGCAGAAAGTTGTGGAATCCAATTCCAGATGGCACAGCATTACAATTTACAAGCGTTGGTACTAACTACCCTAGTAAGAGTCAATCAATTGTAGAATATATATATATATATATATATAAACACCAATTTTCAACTGGGAAAGTTGACTTACGGGAATTATTTATCCCAAGTAGTCAAAATGTGGTCCATAACTAGCAGTGCCGCATTACCATCTCGATCAGTAGGAAATGCTGTAAAGAAAGTTAATTGCACGATCTGAGACTATTAAAATTAATGATTGCTTGTGATTTTCTGGATTTGATATGTAAAATGCGTGAAATGATTTTGCAGTGTTCCTAGTTGTAAAACCTTTGGACTTCTTCCCGCGTGGGTCACTTTAATCTCTAATGTCCTCCTTTGCCTTGCTTTGGTTGTCATCAAATGGGGACGATTTTCTAATAAAAAAAGAATTAAGTCAAGATTACCAGATCAGATAGACCATCTCCACAGCAATTCTCTGGAGCAAATCGGCTAGTGCATTACTTAGCTAGCTAGCTAATAGCCACAGGCGACTAATCTCTGGAATTAATGGAAGTAATAATTTGGTTTTGTTGCAACCTCTTTGTCCTTTCTTTCTAGGCTTTATAGAACAATGACCATTTTGAAAATCTAAAAGTTTCACTTATATCGACCACAGTGCTAACAGAGGACGCCAGAAATTGTACTCCACCTTAAATAATCGAGCTTTTGGCATAAAAATGTCAAATTGGTATGTTCCTGTGTCAGTGGGAATAGTTGACCTTCATTATTGCTCCATTTTAACGTGGAAAAAGGTAGATCAAGATATCAAAAATATATATATATTGTTCATACCTCTGTAATATAAATCCTATCCCAATCTTAAAGGAGGGAAAAATAATGGCGGTTCTGCCAAACCACTTCAAAACGCAAAAGCAATGCATGTTACCCAGCACATTTCACTTGCCAAGCTTGGTCTCAGAAAGATGTTAATGGGTATAAAACTTTGCATTTTTAAAGAATAAAAGGCTCGTTATAATGTTGATAATCATTTATTTATTTACAAACTTGAGTTTTTAATAGTACAGCTTGATATGATAGTAAGAGGTTATAAGAGGTTATTTGATATGATAGTACAGCTTGGTTTACCCCTCTTACTAGAATTCATTTTTCAAACTAATTTCTGATACAGATAATTTTCATAGGCCAGCACTCCTCCGTCTTGTTAATCTTCACTGAAATGTTTGAAAAGAAAAGTGCAACATGCCTGTATTTTCAAAGTAGGAGAAAGGAGAGAAAAATAAGATGGAAGATTTTCTTCTATAGCAGCACCTTATTAATTTTATGAAGTTTGCCTTTTTCCCCTTCAAAAGTTTTTTCGTCTCTTCAGCCGAGAAAAAGAGAAGAAAAGCATACCAACTACCGAGAGACGAGCAAAGAAAAAGGACTCTATGAAGAAGCCTCTCCCATCCCTGTACAAAGACAAGTTGCATTGACACTTAGCCATGAAAGGTTAAGCAGCCCATTATATTATTCTAGCCAATGAAAGAGCTGGCCCTCCTTTCTCCTATACCAAAATTAGTACAATTTTGTGCTTGCAGATCTTGCATACTTCTTTGAAGAGGATGGAGATGAGGACAAGTCTCCTGAGCGTCTTCTTAGCAACTGCCTCATGCCATCAGCAACCCCAACTGCTGGATTTGAATTGAACTTGCCACAAAATGACATGTGAGCTCTCACAGCTTCTCCCACCTCAAGTGAATTTTTACCTCTACTAACTTCATCTCTAACAGCTTCTGAGCATAACCCACATAGCCATCTGCCATCAAATTTCGCCTTCACATCACTTATGTAGTATTGTGTGCAATCCTCTATCAATCCACAACACTCACACTTGACTGACTCAATCTCCATCTTCTCCTTATTTTCTTTTTCTTTTTTCCTTTTCTTCAAGAGGACATGGAAAGATGGATACTTTGCTTCAAGTAAAGTGATATAAGGCTAAATTGATGGGCAAAAGTATCATAAAACTAGGGGTGTATTTTGTGGTTGGATATGATTGCAATGACTGTAAAACGTGGGTTTCTTTTTCCTTCTTTCTTTGATTTAGTTTCTCACTTCTGATTGCTGTGCTTTTGTTTGGTACAAGAAGCCAAAGTATAAGTTTGGGGTTGTGTGAGCTTTTATATTTGCTTTGAGAAAAAAAAAACAGAGAGAGAGAGAGCTAATCAGAGTAGGACAAGCTGCCATAATTTCCTCCATGTCATAAGGGTCATTGGGGGGAGGGGGGTAATGGAAAATGAGACAAAGGGTGGGTATGAGGGGACCTCAAGATTTGGCCTTTTCTAGATTTAAAAATCTTAATCAAGGTAGTTTTTTATTTAATCTTTAGTAAATAACTTTCTCTATTCTTCCTCTGTCAATTTTGTTTGCCAGTCTTTACACCAGAATATTTCCTCTCTTATTTGATTGGCAGTTAGTTTCGGTTTGAATTTGGAAGCATTCTGAACGGGGGCACATTTTGTCTTCTACTTTGTTTGCCTATGAGCCTATCAATGGCTACAGGATATCAGGCTTGCCTTTTAGCATGGCTTAGATTTCTTTGTTTCCTCGCTTTTTTCTCTGGTATTTTTTTCTCTCCCGTGAGAGTCTCTTTGCTTGGTTATTGTGATTATGTTGACTAATTGTGGGACTAGAAACTATTTGTACGCTCTAAAGTTCAACATCACTCGCATGCATTTGACCAACTGGCTTTAGGGCTTGGTGGGTGGAGGGGGTGTCCAAAGACAAATGATTGATCCAACGGATGTTGTGAATCGGAATTCGCAAACCATTTTCAGAAATCCCTGATCTTCGACAATAGAAAAAACAAAAAATCCTATGTGGAAACACATAGCATGCATTCGATCAATGTGCTTTTTTGATAATTTCTCAATGGGTGCCAAGATGTATAGTTGAAATAATCAGGAAAAGTCATAAGATGGAGTTTGGTCTCTATCGTGTCTTGCAATAATGCCAACAACTCTTTTGTCATGGTCATGGTGGTTAAAGATTTTTCAATGTATTGCGAATTTTTGAGCATGTGATGATTCATGCTAACATCTTGTAGCGTCCATCCTCTAATATTCCACTTAATGTTGTTTGGTTCATCCAAATTTCTGCAGCTCCAAGCAACCTAACAACAGTGATGATTTATCATAGTTTGGGACAACATTAAACATTTGTCCCATCTTTTGTTTTTAAGCGTGCGTGACGTGGGTAGGCTTATCTTAAGTACATTGGAAGGAAGCCTTTTTCTCTTTGTTCATGTTCCTTTTGTGCTTGGTTCAGGGCCACGTTTAGTCTACCCTCCCAAGTTGTTTTCACCTGATTTAAAGTATAATTTGAATACTTTAGTTAGGGTCATATTCACTGAACTTGGCAAGAGGCTCCTTGAATTGGGACTCCCGGCCAGTTAGTAATTGGTTTGGCTTCATTTGGGAAAGTGAAGGCTATGCCTCATGAGAAAAGGAACTGCAATACAGGACAAAGCTTTCTTTCTTTCTTTTTTTTTTTCTTTTTTTTTTTTTTAAAAAAATCTTTCAAATCTGATTGGTGGGAGTTCAAGAATAGATACACATTGAATACATAAAAAATTGTGTAATTTATCAAATCAAGGTTTTGTTCTAGGTAGTAAAAAAACCAGTTATTATCCTAACTCCATAACCATGTGAATGATTGATGCACAGCCCCACCCACATGCAAAATTTTCCTGGTCAACTTACCCAAAATATACAATGATTGCTGCACTCAATCAGTAAAAATTCAGAAGAGAGATTATTGACAAACCTAATATTGATTCTCTTCCACATGCTTCTAAGATCTTTCCAACAAAGAAAAGGCCAATACAATTATTTTTTACAGGAAACAAAAGTCCGATTGTTCATTGGATGATTTAGAAAGTTAGCGAACTGTACATCATGCAAATAATTCAATGGTTTGGAAAGATAGAAATAATAGTACCCATACAAAAGTGCATATACTTCATTCAATTCAATGTTATTAAGTCAGTAGGAGCCATACCCAAGAATACAACTTTAGACAATGTCATGGAAGCAAAATTTCAGTCACAGCCACATATTCTTAATTATAACCACGTTAATTAGAAAATCCATGACAACAATATGTTTAAAACTATATATGTCGATTTCCCATAATAAATGCTCCTTCTGGCACCAGAAATGGCAGAGGAATCCACAAAGAGGGGGGGGGTAGTTAATAAGAGGTAGTTGGCCCCTTGGACAGCATATACAGTTTATGCATAGGTGACAGCATTTTTAACTATAAATTCCATGCATATACAATAAATAGTTCATGTTCCTTTGTCAATTTAAAAACGACAACCCCCATAAAACACCTAGGTTAACACCTAACTCTATTGGAAGCTACTTAATATTCAATTCCTTATCCAAAATGACTACAAATCCATCAATACATATACAAATTAAACAGGCATGCACATTGGATGTATCGCTTGACCACTTCACATGGAATGGATTGGCTTTGCTCAAACCTAAAGATAGGCATCGAATTCATGTAGGGTTTCAAATTGCAATACGCAACTAGGAATATGGCGACAACATCGCTGTCACAAGAGTGAGTGCGACACCGAAATAAGCATAGGCATTAATATCTAAGTGCATTTGAGTTATCTACCTAAAGTCATAGAGGAATTGCAGGAGGACCCAACCAAATAACAAATTGATAGATTTTAACATTTTATCTCAATTAAAAATTTTAAAGTAATAATAAATTTATAAAACTTTGTTATTTATATATTACTTACTTCTTTTTTTTTTTTCTTTCTAAAAATATCATGTTACCAGTATATTACTTACTTTAGATACTTAATACTTCAACAGTATTGTATGCAATTTAAAATCTGGACTACATATTTACATTGTTAAGTAGGGTATATAGTCTTCTCCCATGCATGTGATGTGGAGCTCACCAACCAACTATTGTCCATAATGAAGGAATAGACAATGTTGTAATAGGTCCACAGACATGCTGCGGCCAAAGGCATGTGGGGTTGCTCGCCTTGAGGCATACCCCTTTGATTAGAATCAAGCGTAGGACAAAATAAAGTTTGGTCATTGTCATGCGTCTAGACAAGTGATGACCTATTCGGTAGGTGTCCGGCAAGGGCACTGGCTGCAATGGTTTTTGTCATCGGTGTCTTGAGTGAGTCACGAGAGAAGGTCCATGGACTTAGATATGCAGAGATGTTGTGTGTACAGTACAGGAAATGAAGATGCGGGTGGAAAATTGATACAAGTGAAATGGCTTTCCTTTCCGTTTCAGGCATGGCCTGGAAACTCAACCCTTGGTAAATTGAAAATTCAAAAGCTTTTTAAACCTTGTTCAAAAACATGCAAGTTTTAAAGCTATTTTGCCTAAACATAATTATATGTAAGTAGGTAAATATATGCATATTTATATGCATAAAAAACACATGTACATGAAAAGTTAGCTTACTTATCAGCTTGTAGAGCTTTGGCTTGCAAATTCACACTTCTTCCATGGCCAAGCCATGCCAAGAAAATGTGAATAAATGAAATGAATGATGGTGCTTAGTTGGCCGTATCACTTATTGCAACAATTTGTTTCTTACCCTCTTCTGCATATGGGCTTTATCTGCATATCCTTTGTTCGATCCGATGGAGTCAGTTCATATATAAATTGATTCTTCACATGGGGTTTTGTTTGATTCCTCAACTTATCATACAATCTATGCCAAAAGTTTATAGTGGCGGAGGTTGAGTTAGTAAAAAATTTTAATGCTCTTCACATGGCACTTCACATGCCTTATTCTACTTGATCTCCGGCCAATTAAGGGTAGCCTATCCTCCGAATATAGATCCTCATCAGCCCAACTGCTGTCAATCATTAGAACTTCCCAGTGGCCGCTTGCTACTAAACTGTCTAGCTAGCTAGCCTAAATGTATAGAAGGAAATCACAAAAAAAATCCCAAAAATTTGGTCCGAATCAATTGATTTTATTTCAAACTTTGAACTTCATTCCTATAGCTTCCAGGCTTCAGAGGCCATCTTATGATAAAAATGGTATTATGGACATGTAAAAAGGTGGAGTCAATTGGTTTATAGAATCCTCTGCCTTAATCTGGTAGCAACCCGACTTTCTGTAGGCATACAAAGACTATTTGTTATCTGTAGTGAGCTTTGAACATTTATTGATAACGTGAAAGTGGAACCTTTACACCGACGGTACTACAAATAATTTGCTTAAGAACCTCGTTGTTATTAGATTTGCTTCAATAATTGGGACTCAACAACTTTTTCAACTTCCAACTTCTTCGCTGCCATTTGAGAACCCTTTCCTCCCCATGCCATTTGATGTTCAAAATAAAATGCCCAGACTAGCGATACCCCAACGCTTGCTAATCATTGATTTAGGAAGACTATTGGGACATGGAGCACTGTATATATCTCCTTTTTTTTTTTTTTTTTTCCATTGGAAAGCTTTTGTCCGTGCATGAATAGAATAGAAGAGAGGCAAACATTTCCTTCTAAGAATTTGATAACTAATGATCATACAATGATTCATTTCATAAATAATGATCATGTATGTATACAATAATTCATACCCCCAATTGGGTTTTGTCACCAATTGATGCTCGAGTGGTTTGGATATTCGTGGGGACTGTGGGCTGTAATCAAGCAGTAAAGCATCTAGTTCAAGTGAAAATCTGTTGGCATGGACTGGATGGTGTGGCTGGCCGGGGAATGGGGACCCAACCGGTTCTGCAGTTCTCCCCAAGGTGAGTTTTGGACAGCAACGGAAACAGAAGCTGACGAGGACATCGACATCATCATTAATGAATAAAGAGGTTTTTGTAATAGCTAGACTGCCAAGGACCCCACCACGAGCCACGCCACATCCAGCTTGCCATATACATGAAGATAGGCTTGTAAATAGAACAATGACAAGAGCTGAGAAGTTGAGCTAAAATTGACAGTACAACACCCCAAAGCATAAAAAGACAATATATGCTTTTCGTTCGACTGGGCCAAGAAGTTGAGCTGACACCCTCCAACCGCTGCGGCAAGCCGCCTCTTTATCTCTATTTAATAATTTGCATATTTTTAACCCGGCCGTTGTACATACCCGCACACACTCATGGTTGGATACTGGGCTTTACATAGCGATATTAATTTTATGGACTCCTAGCATGAATGACTAGTGCTTTACCAATGGCTTTGTCAAACAAGGCTTGGCCGACATTAGAACAATCTTCGCCCAGTATCTAAAAGCAAAGAAATTGCATCGCATCTTTCATGTCTACTAGAGGTTAAACCAAATCAAATTCCAAGGAGTGCACGTTCTTCATGCAGGGTGTCTGCTTTTGCGCTCCATTGAATCCCCATTACGCACCAGCATCTTCCGGCCTTGTGGAAACTTTCGTATAAAGGCCCCATAAGATCTGTATTCAGTTCGTGTACACATCCTCGTGGTATTTACACTCTGCATCCGAAACAACCCACCCTGTCCCCTCCAAAAAAGATTGCCGATCTTGCAAATTCAATTGGACTTCATCTCAATATCTCCACCCTCCTTGGAAATGGCATCGGATGTATCCTGAGGGAGGAGTCCTAGCAGGGGCAAAGGCAACAATGAGCTGAGATTGCAGAGAACAATCAAAAACACCAAGTTATCAAAGCTGTCCTTGGTGATGCCAAAAAGCTGGGTCAGACCAGCACCAATCAACCCTCCCAGAACACTCCCTCCGTTTGATATGGACATGAGCGTTGCAAAAAGTGTGGCTTCCATTCCTTCTGGACATAACTTTGCTGCTAACACGAGAACAGGCATGAATGAGATCTGCAAAAGCACCTATAAATTAGTTTGGTGCCTGTGCATAAGACTCTCCATACAATACAGCACTTCACAAATCAGAAAGAAATGAAGGCAACCTTATGCATGATGGTACCACAAGCCCATAATATCATGGCCAACACAAGGAGTGAAAAAGCCAAGAAAACATCTAGATAATTGGGACGCAAAACACCATGTAGTTCATATTTGCAATCTAAATTTCGTCATAGATGCTTAAAACCTCACTGTATCAAAATGTCAAGACAGAAACCTTTGTTTTTTCTGAGAAGTGAACAGACTTCCCTGCAGGACAGCTACCACTAAAAAGTTCTGAAAGCAATTATCAACCCCCTTTTTGTTAAAGAAATCTACATGTATCATTACTAAAGATACTATAGACAGGCATGTGAAACAGAATTTTAACCAAAAATATGCTATCAATTGACATCTAACAGAAGCCATCATTGCAGAAGCAAATAATAAGAAAAAAGACCTGGGGTGTATTACATTACCTGGGCAAGAACAGTTAGAATCAACGAATCTCCAACTGCAAACCACTCATCACTTATGCCAAATTTCCGGTTTAATCCAATAACAAGGATAACCTGAGCCAAAATTTTTAAAATAAAAAGGAAAAAAAAATCAATTATGTATACTCCATGGTAGGCCTGAAACAAAATGAATTTCAATACAAACCTGAGTCATCCCAAGAGCTGTACCACTGACAGTGGTGGCAACAAAAATCTTTCGCAAAGGAACATTTTTCAGAAAGCCATTGTAAAGTCCAACTCCAACCAATGATGCAACTGACGTAACAAGCTTGACACGGCCAAGAAATTCTGGGGTGAAGCCAAGTTTGTTTGTGCTGAAAGCAAATATTGTTTTTCAGAATCAATTAGAAAATTTCAAATAGCAAGGAACTAGAAAGTAACAGTCAAATGCAGCACATACGTGAAGTAAAACATGGCAGATTCTGAATGTGGTGTTGCCTGCCACAGGAAAATAAATAAAGTGGGAAGAAACACATTCGGCTGCTTAACAGCATGCCACAATTGAATAATATGCTGCTTTGAACTGTCAATAAATCCAGGACCAGACAAAGCAAGATTTTGTCCTCTTGATGGAGCCCGCACAGGCTGTTCTCTCACAAGAGCAGCAACAGCAGATGTTATCAGTGGTAGCAATGCAGTGACACCAAACACAAACCTGAGAGATTGAAAAGCAGTGCCTAACTGATTAATTTAAATCTCATCAGCTGTTAAAAAATAAGCATCTGCACAACCACATCAAGTACCTTACACCATAAGCATCTACCAGAGAGCCACTGAAGTATGCACTCACAATTCCACCAAAAGCAGAAGAACCCCAGCACAAAGACTGAAGAGATCCTGACATGCTTTGAGACTCACCACGAGCCCTCTCCACCACCATTGAATCCACAACCTGTGAATTAATCAACTCATTTGATGAGAAAACTTATAAGATTGCAAAAGAAGAGAGTAATCAATAGCAGAACTTAGCAAATTCATGAAGTGCTTTGATACATATTAAGTGATCACCTAATCAAGATAAAATTTCTATCGCGTATCTAAGAGCTTCAAACAAGTTACCAAGTTTTTGATACTCACAACATCTGAGAAGGCAACGGAGAGTGATCCAAGAAGTATGCAGAAAGCAGCACTATACTTGCTGTCAACCAAGGTAGCCATCAAACTCCAAGAAAGTGCACCAAGGAGTCCTGAAAGAACCAAGTATGACCTTCTTCGATATCCAAAAAGTGGGACAGAATCACTGCAATCAACCAAACCAATTCAAAAGAAAAACAAAGAGAAAACTAACCTACAAACCTAGTAGAAAATGAAAGGAAAAGGTTATAGATCACAAAACAAAACCCACCTAATAAACCCATAAAGAGGTTTGACCAGCCATGGTAAAGCAGAAAAACTGGATATGACAGCTGTCTGGTGAACAATGTACATTGTTAGTCCTTCAAAACAATAAACCAAACACGACTAGCAATCCTAATAGTAAACTTCTCTCATTTACCCTTGATCATAAGTTCATGAGGCACAAATACATTTTTCTTTTCTGATTCAAGCGAGGCCAAAAGGAATTCAAATGTTCAAGAGTATACAATTCTTCATTACTGACACAATGCACAAAAGATAAAATAAATAAATAAGAACCCACATCACAACGCTGCAATTGATGACACTATCAATTTTTATTTTTTGTCCACAAATAGAGATCATTGCACAAAAGCAGAGCATTTTGATCATGGGGAATAAAGAACAGAGAGTCGAACATAACGAATATCCCATACCTCGGCAGGATCTAAATGCAAATCATCCTTTATGTAAAAACTAACAGCCAGTCTGGAAAGGCCCAAAACACCTTGAACAAAGTACACCATGGCAACCGCCGCATTATCCGGTGACAAATCCACCCCAAAACATTTGATCCTACTAAAGATTCCGTCTTTTTTACGTATAGAACTTTTACTACCACTAGAGCTCGCCTCCGCGTCCAAATCTATCGCCGGCATCTCCCCTCCACCACCAACTAGCTCAAACCACCAGAAAAAAGAATTATAATAATAATAAACAAACACCCACATCAATTCAAGCTTCTAAATTCTAGATGAAAATAAAGGGCTTGTGAATTGGAGTGCTTACTCTTAGTGTAATCCAAGAATGGTTCGTCGCCTTTGTCCAGCCGGTACGACGGGTTGGGCGACGGAGCGGCCACGGGCATGGGTCTTTTTGTCTGTTTACGCCGTGACTTCCGCCGGAAGCGTCTGCAGGAGGCGATGGGGAGGGGTCGCCAGTGAATCTCCGAGAAAGAGGAGATGAGGGAGAAAATTGGAAATCCAGAGGGTAAGATTGAAATTAAGGCAGTAGCCATTAAAATATACGGCAAAGTGTTATTTAACGGCAAAGCGATGGTGTTTCATGGGAAGCACCGAAATACACTTTTATTATTACATTATAAGATGACTTGTATACCCTTGTAAAATTCTGATATTTACTGCGCTTGGAGAAGGGGCTTGCCTGGTGGCCCAATGGTCAACATTGGATCCTGGAGCCCGTAAAGTACACGTTTAGTGTTTTTTCCTTTAACCAACCCAGTCACTAATTAGAACTGTCAATTTTATTAGAGTGAGAGAGAGCTTAGAATTTTTATTTTGGAAGTTTCAGAAGAACTTTTTAATGGGCCAAATGAAAAACAAAAAAAAATAAAAATAATAATAATAATAATTAATTTTGTTTGTAATAAACATTTTGCAAAAGTGGGTTCCATTTTTTTTAATGAAGTTTTTTTTTCTTCTCTCCTACGTTTGTTTTTTTAATTATCTTATAAGGGAATGAAATTAGAAAATTAGTCATACTGAGAAGAATCGTACGTTTGAGTCTGTGAATGTGGATAAATAACCACTTAGTCTATATACTTTCCACCAATGTTTCTGCTCCATTAAGTACAAATCCACTGCCTAAAAGTTCTCTGTGTATGTCTTTTAACTGTGATCTAATGGTTGATAACATGGCGAGAAGAAGGCTTTCGTTGTGTTCATTTCTTCAACCTGGATGGAGTGAACGCAAGTTCGTTGGATTAATTTGTTCAAGTTAGCATAACCAGGAGAGTGGAATGAGCTTTGTTTCATGTCCAATAGTATCTCATAGTACTTAGATGTATATGGATTCTATACTGCATACTTTTTGAAATATAGCTGCCTAGGAATTCTTTCAGCAAAATGTTCAGGTTGAAATTGCAGCATCTAACGTTATCCATTTTGCAGTTTACTGCTTCTGGTATATAATACTTCATATTGGTTGCAATCCAAATAATTATGAACCGTTTGGTGGGAAGCAGAACAACCACCACATTTGAACTTGTTAGAAAGTCCCCAGCATTTTTCCATGCTACAAGAAAGTAAGCCTCAATTCTCGATGGTCCATTTTTGGGCCACCCGTCTCACCTCACGGAAATTCTGCAGTTTCAACTGTCAAAGACTCAAGACCTAATGGTCCCAATTTGATTCCATCTTTAGGCCTTTCCATTAGCCAAGTGCAGGGACAGTCATGTAGAGGACAACTCTGTCTGCCTCAAGCACTTAATATGGGCAATTTTGTGAAAGCACTGCTGAACCACAGCCATGCCTTTTCACTTTCTGCCGTCTCTGATGTTATGGCTCGACAAAGTTGAAGAAATTTTTGCAGAACTGTGCACCTTTTTTTTTTTATGTCATTTAGTGCTTTCTGCACTAATAAAACATCCGCAAAGATCCATGTTCTTTTTTACCCCCTTCACGCTCTTTTTATCTTTTTTATTACAAATTTAGCATGCAAACATTATCCATCCACCATTAGCAAACCAAGCTTGAATAGCATTAAGGCAATCAGATTTCTTCCATTACAGAAAAAGAAAGAATAGCAAGTTACTATATAGACAAGTGATTAGCGCAATTCATAACAATCCTTAAGACCCACTTTCCAGGCTGGTGGGTGGGTGGAGAAATGGTATCACCATTTTTGGTGTTAAACTGATACTGGCATCTGCTGCATCCAACAGAACGTTTACCCTGCATCAATTGCGCTCATTTTTTTATTTGGCAAATGGACACCTACTTTTAGAACTTCCAAGATTTAAAATCAAGCGTGTCATTAATTTGTTTGATTTGCAAAGAATAATATTATCATCAGAGATTCCAAATCATTCCTCCACAGTAGCATTGCACGAACTATTCCCTTTGAATAATAAGCCAGTATCATTAGGCCATACAATATTACACCACTTTCAACAAGCAATTCAATAACGTAACAAAACTTAACATGATCAACATAATTCCAAGGTGACCACAAACAGAAAGATGATTAAAACAAAGAAAAGAATCCCCTCCGGTGAAGGTTATTAGTTCCATGAGGTTAGTCACGAGTTAATTACTATATAATAATTGAACAGTAAAAAGATATTGTAAGCTTTGGCAACACATCATCATTATGCTAACTTTCCAAAACCAAAGAGCTATGGACAAATCTGTCAACAATGACCATATTCTCGCTTCTGCAAACTCCAAAGACAGATTCTCAGCCTTCCAGTCTCTCTATTACAAGAAGAGAAGTACAAAGTGATAAAAACAAACACCAAAAGGAAGAAACGAAAAAAAATCAGATTGAAGCACGGGTACCACCCCATATAATACAAGACTTTGATGATGCTCCTAAATAGTTACCCTTGTGTAAGAACTATCAGGAACAGGTTCCATGAACATCACTAGGCTCAAATTTATCCAATCCCTCCTCTAACAGCATCTCCTGATACCGGCATTCACGGCTGCAAAATGCCTTTTCGCCTCTGGAAAAATATTTTGATTGTTACTAGAGACCAAAAGATTGGAACAATTAGCTAATCAAGACATGAATGAAACTGAAGTATGGACATATTTATCAGAATCGGTAGATTCCAATGAAGTTCAACTTCAGGTGGGCTTGGCTTAAACCAGAAACAAAACTTATAAAGTACTGAATTTAGATCAAGAGCAAATTTTGGTGTAAGGACTTTCTAAAAATTCTGGCTCAAAGTCAAAGCAATTTTCTATTTCAAGTGTATGAGTAAGATTTCACATAAATCACATGAAATGGATCTAGAAAGCTGCAAGAAAGGCAAATTTGAACAAACCTGTATATGTAGATGTCTTTTCCTGGCCCAAGATTCTTCTTACAAGAGTAACAGAAGCTCAAAAAGCTATCAGATGGATAACTAAACCCATCACCAAAGAAGCCATTACTCTCTTTCCTTGAATCAGAGAACCCCGCAACACCACAACAGCTTTCAACAACACAATTATCAAAAATATGGGTGGTTCTGGGGCTTGGTCCATGTGAGATAACGCAGGTATAGTCCTCAGAGAGTTCCATCTCCCTTGCAGAGAGGCAACCAGAGAAAACCCGGGTCGAGTTTGGAGTTTCCATACCCGAATTATCTGATCCCAATGTTGCTTTCCTCACTGGAGTCGATAACCCGGAAGAGAAAGAACCCAATTGAAAGTTCCTTGTTTTGACACCAAAATCAGCAGAAGATCCGGGAGATTCGGTTGATGAAAGAAATGATGGAGGTAAAGGAGGGATTTGGATCTTCAACTGTGAACCGAATATAATCATTCTGCTTTCGGGTTTTGGCAAATTGGGGTCAATTTCATAGTCAACAAGAGCATCAACGAGTCCAAGACCAACGCCTTTGGAGTCCAGTTTCTCCCAGTGGCGCCTTGTCTCGGATTCCGGAGCTTTATGGGAGGGGTTTGTGTCAGGCCGGAATGGGGTTTTAAGGCCAGAGAAGAGTTTGCTATCTAGAATAGAAGTTGGGCTCATGACAGCCTCAGTCATCTCAGAGAAATTCTTGAAGGTGAAGCCAGTGAACAATCTTGGAAATGAAGCAGGCTTTCTGTACTGATCTCTGGGAGATGGGTTTGAGCTATGGTCTGCCATTGGAGCTTGCTCGCTTCTTGTTGCCCGAGATCTCTTTCTCAGCATCAGTTAAAATACCTCACTCCCTCTGCAACCTAAGAAGAAGTTAATCCCAAATGCATGCAACAATTCACAAATTACTATGGAAAAAGCTCAAGCAAAGTGTTTGGTGGAGGGAGAAAACAAAGTACTAAAAAAAAGATTTGGTTTTTAACTGGAAATGGCCATGGATTCTTCAATCTCCAATTATTTGTGAGAGAAATTAGTGAGCTTGTGATTTATTGAAAGTCCAAGTAAGGTAAAGAAAGGTAAAAGAGAGGTGCTTGCATAGTTAAAACTAACGACTTCAGAAGAACAGGGAAAGCCAACAATGAAATCCTTGAACCTCACACACACACACACTCTCTCTCTCTCTCTCTCCCCCTCTATCTTCTGCACTATATCACTGTGATCTCTTCTATTTCTAAGCTTTGACCAACAATACACAATATAGGAGAAATAAAGAGCAATCAAATAAAGAAAAAGATTCACTTTTCCCCGACTTTCTCGCTCTTTCTTCCTCAATTTCCTCAGTAAGAATCGCAGCTAGGCACAGAGATCCCACATGCAAAGAGGCATTCACGAGCCATGATCAGGAGACCAAACATGGATGCACCAGCTGACAGGTGGAAGTAAAACAATCCGACATGTTTTGGTATTATCTGCGATTTTTTTTTCAAAAAAAATATTTTTTCTTTCTTTTGCTTTCTCTTTTTACAGTCTCCGTGGTTGTTTCTTTCAGCCAAACACAACACAAATAAGCACCGATGGTTTTACAGGGGTGGGGATTTCCAAAGGTACAAAGAAGATAAGAAAATCAAGACCCACTAGTAGAATGGACCCAAAAACACACAAATTGGAACCCCAACGTGGAAAGAAAAGGACTGGAGATGGAGTTAAACAGTGAATTATGTACCCACCTTCTATCTCTCTGTCTCCCTTAGTGGGTTATCTTTTCTCTTAATACTTTCTGGCTCCTTAAACCCCTCAGTCTTTCATCATCAGAGCCCTGAAAAATCGCCACCAGGCTGCAGCAGAGACTGGACAGTGAATGTGAAGAAAGATTGAGAGAGAGGAAAAAGATAGGTTGGGGGAGTTCGTTTGGTGGGTGGATGATCTTTAAACAGCGTGCATGGGAATCAGTGGTTTCTGATTCGATTAAACCACTACTCTGAGCCAGAAATGGCAGTTTTTTCACGTCGCCCTTTTTCCATTCAGTGCTCTCTCTCTCTCACTCACTCTCTCTGCTAAGTGTGCGTGCAGAGATTGCAGTGGCGTTGCTAACTTTATGTGGACTCCCGTCCTACGAGAATACAAGGAAGCCGAAGTGTCCGAACAGTCACTGGTGCTTCTTCTGAACTAAAAATTTAGTAATAATTTAATATATTTTTATATATGTAATTATATCTTTTAAAAAATAAGTAAAATAGGAATTGAAGTATATAGCTAAATTTCAAAATTTTATATATTACAATTAAATGTTCACCATTTAATTAATAAATTTTTCTATAAAAATAATTTAGATTAAAATGTATATAAATAGTTTTTAATTTAAAATTGAATACTAATAATCCCACCACCGTCTCTTCTTCCTTCAGACAAAAAGGACCAGTGCTGACGACAACTTGTTTAACTTCTTGTGCCACTAAAAATAATGTATTTAGTGTGGCCAAGTAAGTACACATCAGAAAATACAAATAATAATAATAATAATAGTAGTGGTGAAATCATTGAAGAGCTATACGTCATCGTTTTTGTTTTTTAATGGGCTTAAAGTGAAAATCATCGCCAGGAAGTGAAAGGAATTAAGCTGAAGCCTTAAAATACACTTAGGCGATTAAATACAATAATGGCATTACGTAAGTTTTTGTGTAGAATATTCACAGCAGAAGCCAAATACAGTATCTTTGTAAATTTAATAGAATTGAAGACTAGATTTCATTTTAATTATTAATTATAATTAACACTAAAAAAAATATTCACAAATTAGACAATTTAGAGGCAAATTCCATATTCAAATACATAATTTTTTATTTTTGAAAACTTCTCATAAATTGAAAACACGTGAGTTATATAACAAACAATAATGGATTTAAGTATGCATTACCATGTATTCCCTGCCCTTTTTAAGGCATTTTCTGATGGTTTACAAATAGATACTTTTATGAAACTCTTATTGAGCATCGTTGCAAGAATATCTCAAAATGAATCTAAGAAATAAAAAATAAATAAAAACAATAATAAGTAAACAAATCAATTTATTCAATAGATAAAAAAAAGAAAAAAATTATATATATATATATAACCTAAGGTTTTTTTTTTTTTTTTTTTTTTTACGATCTTAACAAGTGCGGATCTTGACAGTTCCAATTAGATGGTTTTTGGAGAGTTTGGGAGTTTGTAAATACTCCTAATTAATACGTATTTTTATAAATAATATATTAATTAAAATTTAATAATACAATTTTATCTCTAAATCTCAAATCTATGTAATAAAACTCTATTATATTTATCTATTTGAAATGTTGACTCCAAATCTAAAAACCGTCGCATTAGATGATCGTATCTCAATTACCTTTGTTGCACCATATACGCATTGGGTAAATGGGTGACATCTACAATTTGTTATGATTTAATTGTAATTTTATTAACATAAATTTATTAACTTTATAACTAATTCTTGTCAGTATAATTGTTAGTTTTTGAAAGATTTACAACATATCAGTACAAAATTGTATAGCTTTTATTTGTTAGATTACAATTTTTGTAAAAAAAAAAAAAAAGAAAACTTACAACTAAGTTATAATACTTCAACTTACTAAAATTGATGATTACTAACATTTTTAATAATTTATAAATATAAAAATAAAGAAAATCAAAGAAAGAAAAAAGAAAAATTAAAATAATTTTACATTCTCAAATACAACTAATCAACACATAAAAATTCTAATATATATGCAATAAATTTGTTCAAATCATAAATATAAACTTTTTTTATCAAAATAATATATATATATATATATATCTTATTATTTTTGGTCAAACAAGGTAGAAATTTTATACATTGAGTTATTTTTTATTATTATTTATAATTAAATAAATAATTCATTAAAAATTACTTGATAAAAAAAAGAAAAGTAAAACTCAACACGCTCGGTGGGACTCGAACCCACAATCGTCTGATTAGAAGTCAGACGCCTTATCCATTAGGCCACGAGCGCCTTTTGTTCAGTAAATTTTTTTGTTTTCTTATTTTACAATAAATATTCATTTGAAGTTTAAGCCACTTACGCAGGCACAAATCTTGGCATCATACACAACCAAAAACATTTATGTGGGGTTGGTAAAGGTAAATTAATATTTTATGGGAATAAATACGAAAGTTTTAAATAAATGCTATATAATTAATTGAAGCCAATATGCATATATCAGTCACCTCTATTATACTATAATATTTATTTTGTGACAACTAAGAGATGATCATCTTTTTTTTTCATACACTTTTTCGAAAAGAATGAGTATTTTTAGAACTGTGACTTGCGACATGCTAACCACAGACAAATTTTTTCTAAAACTATGTGTTTTCTATTTGTGTGCTAAATCTTTTCTCCCAAAAGCTACAAATTGACTAAAACTATGTATTTCATTTATACGCTGCATAAGATTATTACATATGCATCCAATCAAAGAGATATTCGAATTTTGAATAGGATAGATGTCAACAATATTATACATTTCAAACTAAAAGAGTGGAATAAATTTATTTAAATTGCATATAATTTAAATTATTTCTAATCATAACCATTGCTCAAATTTAGGTATATATTTATTTCAAATCTAATAAATGTAATAAACTGTTTCATTAGAGAAAAAAACTGATGATGATAGAAATAATTTATAATTGTTGAAGTTTTTTAGGTCAATCAATTCAACAATTTCAGATTTACGGTGAGAAGTAAAAAAAAATATATTTTTTTTAGTGAGTATAATTTTTTTTTATTTAATTTAAATTATAGATCAAATTCAGTTATTCTAATGTCATTGTTTGAGTAAAATAATTTTAATAATATTATTGAATAATTATATAAATATTTTAATTTTTTATTAATTTAATAAATATTGCATAATAATTATATATAATAATAATAATAATAATAATAATAATAATAATATAAATGTTATATTTTTATATAATAATAATAATAATCTAATTCTACAAAAATATAATAAAATTTAAATAATTTTTATTATAATTTTAATAAACAATGACTAGTTTGAACCTGCTACGCTAATGATGTGATTGATCAAATAATACCAAAGAACATTACATATTTCTTCCACTTGCGAGAGGGACGCAGAGCCACGAGTCTGGACATCACAATTTTTTTTCAAAGGGGGTTTTTTTTTTTTTTTTTTTTTTGGGTGCGTATGATTGGAAATGTTCATCAAGATCATCTACATATAGTTATTTTATTCAATCGGAAACTGAATTATTGGTGGCAAATTGGCAAAGCAACTGACGTTGTTGACGATGCTTTAACTTTATTATAGCACCCGCTCCATAAACTTACTCCTAAAGTTTAGAAATAAATAATAATAAAAAGACTATAACTTGATGCATTGTAATTATAACGTACATATAAATTTTTGTTTAACCTCCTATTACACTTAATCAGTGTGCTTTCTTATCTAGTTTAATTGTTCATACCACCCTTTTCAATGTATACACACAACAGTTTTTCTGGCAGGCAATGCATTCAATTCAATTAGTGCTTATTATAGCATTACCAGGATCTTACTCTTTCTTCTTCCTTTTGAGCTGTACGAAATTAGTTTCGAGTCGTCCTGCCTAGCACATCTCGACAATGGAATCCAACTGAAGATCTCTCTCTCTGTTTTTTTTTTTTTTTTTTTTTTTTCTAAAGTTGTGAAATAATTTGTAGTTTTTAGTTAAATAAATACAAGTGATACCTCAATTATTATAACTTTATGACTAAAGGCGTCGAGCACGGAGAGTAAATAAAAAGAATTGAATTTGTATATTCGAAAGGAACATTTATAAAAAGAAATCGCCAAAACCCAGTACTTGATTGAACTTCTCCACCACATTTGTTGGGTAACAAGTCTATTTTACCTCCTCAGTTCACGGAGAAGGGTATGAGAGTTTGCAACCTCGGTTTCATCGTTGAAAAGAAGTAGTGTTGTAAAAATTAAGTGTTTTTTCTCTCTCTCTCTCTCTCTCTCTCGAGCACACGGTGATGATAGTATTGATAAATGTCGATATCATTTAATTTATTTGGAGTACGAAAGTAACTGAAATTACTTGTTAAACTTCTTTTCCATGCCCATGACGTAGCAGCAATAGGAGCAAGTTCTCGTAGATTTTTTTTTTAAAGAGTGAAGTAAGATGGTAAAGAGATGATGATACTTTATAATTTTTATTTAAATTAATTGTATATAATATTTATTGTAAGATAAATTGAATCATTATATTAGAGTATAAAAACGTAAATCTTAAATTTAATAAAAATAAGTCAATTACTCTAATGTTTTATAAAATTAAATGTATATTTAATTCTATTAAATAATTTAATAAATTTATGATACGAACAAATTAGCGATGGACCTTTCACGAGGCATAAATTTTAAGAGGGTGACGCCATTTTTTTTTCTGTTTGCTTTTATTGGTGGGGTCCCCCCTCCCCCTTGTTTTATAGTTATTTCGGTTCTCCGTAAGGTACTCCACAAACGCATTTAATTTGGTGACAGGTACACGTACCAAACTGATAGAATATTTGAGAGGCTCGATTCAACAGAGGGGAAGTGGGAGTTCCTGATCAATCTTTCAATTTTTATAATTAAGATTTATTTTTTTTATTTATTTTATCTAAATTAATTTAAAATTATAAAATTAATTAAATAAAGAGATTGGCTAAAACTAAAACAATCGAGATCATTCCTTTTTCCTCCCCCTCCCCCCGAGTGGGGCCCTTCATTTGACTTGGCCATTTGTTTTCCTCCAAGTCAGCATCTAATCAATGATGCAGCTTTTGACAAGAAGTTCATAAGAAAGTTTCGATGAAATCTTGCACAGCTGACGTGGAAACAACTCAAAGAGCAATTAGTGCGCAAAATCCACACGGCTGTCCATGCAAGTATTTGATGTGTTGGGACAGGTGGAATTCAACGGATTTTTTATTTTTATTATTATTATTTTTGGCTCCATGCCTAGACACACAACCTACACACATTTCTAAATCAAATTGAAAAGAAAATGTTACGCTATCTAAATGTCACCGTATAAAATTTTAACGCATTAAATTCATAATATATATATATATATTTTAAATATGAAATTTATGCTTACACTGAAAATTTTACTATTTTGATAGTAAGATTGCATTAAGTCGATGCTTCTCTACAATGCAAGGCGACAGTAAACATTGACAAGCTCAGCAAAGCATGGCGCTTTAGTTGATAATTAAATGTGTTGCTGCAAGGTATATTCATACTCTCTCTCTCTCTCTCTCTCTCTCTCTCTCAAACGCTCACATTGAATTCAATGATGGAGGAGTGGCTTCCGCGGTTCATTTTCTATCTTCTGCCAACGTGTGCTTCGTTGCTTCTTGCCATGCGCAGACACATCTTCCCCAGAAAATCAGAGCGAGTAAAAATGAAGTTGGGGGGGGGGGGGCCACAACCCCAACGCCGTTTGGCCCATGACCCGCATTATACGGTAGGGCAGGTGAATCAGTTCTTAGGTGGGCCCTTTGTAGGGACCACTCCAGATGCTGTCTCTTATACACATCTAGATGTGTATAAGAGACAGGCCACAACCTCAACTACGTTTGGCCCATGACCCGCATTATACGGTAGGCCAGGTGAATCAGTTCTTAGGTGGGACCTTTGTAGGGACCACTCCAGATGTTATCTGGGTGAAGTAGTGCTGGGCCCTACACCTTTTTTTTATTATTTTATTTTTCTCGGTGGCCCCGAAAGTCCACGCGTTTGGGCTTTGATTTCAGTCGGCAATTGATCATTATCCCTAAACCAAATGTTAATTACATTGATATCCGGTGTGCATTGGAAATTTACTTGTCAGCAAAATATTTTTTCTAGGACGAAACATCTGCCATCAAATATCAAAACCCTCGTTTAATGGCAATGATATTTCCTTTGACCACAATTTCCAAGGTCAAGAGATACAATGCATGAAGGGAGAGGCGAGAGGCCAAACAAAGGGAAGAGGATGATGCTCAAAACCCAATACTCACTCTAAGAATAGAATAGAGGTCCAAGTTTGGAAAAAATCAGCTATTAATTTAACATGATGTAATTAAATAAAAAATAAAAACAAAAACAAAAACAAAAAAAGCTTCATAAATGACCCCAAAGACTAACATATTGCAGCTACATGCGATTCACTTTGACAAAATGTAAGAAACTTTAGTTGGCAAGGACAGATGTACTTACCTTTCTATCTTTCCTTTTCTTTTTTGCCGGGTGGTGATTGTTTCTTGTTATTTGTGTGTGTGTGTGAGACCCTGTGGATGGGTCTCCCAGTCCTCGTTGTTACTTGTCACGTATGTCTATCAGAAGAGCAATTTGACTCTTGCTTCGAACAATAAGAAAATATAGCTCTAATTTATGCGCATGCCAGCATCTACTATCTCCTACATCTAGTTTTCACTTGACTGGTCCTCATCGAATGGTTCTTCTGAACAAAATAAACACATTAGATCATGATTATGTTTTGCTTTTTAAGTCAAAGAAACAAAAAGTCATTGATTAAGGGCCTATGTCCAAGGAATTTCAAGTTGATTCATTCTTGTATATGGAATTGTCACAAGACTTAATAAATAAAGGATCATGTTGTATGCTGCTAGCTGCCTTTAACCACTAGACAACTGTAATGAAAACCCAGGACTGAACCAAGCCATTTTAGAGGTTTTTCAATGCCAGGCCAATGATGTTGGTTAACGCATGACAAGTTGCAAACTTTTTCCCCAGCTCCTTCGGAGCGTGCTGAACAGAAGTCTCTTTCGCTGTACAAGTTACAATAGTTAGCAGTGACAATGTGTGTGTGTGTGTGTAAAACAACAGTTCGTGTCATCAGCAAATACACCAAGTAGCTTACTAGTTCTCTTGCACGTTTTTCTTTTCCAAGCTGGTTAATCCTCTCTGAAAGGAAAAGGATACAAAAGAAAGAAAAATTCCAGTTAAAGTTTTGAGTCAGAAACGCGACCATTTCTGGTTGGGACAGGTTTTAAAAGGTTTCCGGCTTTGAAATGTATCACTAATCTGGTTATTGTGTGCATCAAAAAGCCGTCAAACACTGGAAGTTGGTGACCCACATAACCAACACTGGAAGTTGGTCACCCACATAATCGGCACCCAACATCAAGCTGCCTGGGTTGCTTTTTAAGGAGATCGCTACAGATTAGGAAGAGTTGGTAACCCAAATTAATATTTGTCTCATTTTGTCTCTTCTTGCCTCATGCTCCTATAAAAGTCACTCCCCTTTCACCTCGCTTCATCTAGCTAAACAAACAAGTTACAGGAGATTTACCACGGTTTCTTTTCGAGCAACTGACCTTAGAGAACCAATGGCAAGTGGAAAGATCACAATTGGTTTGGTGACGATCCTTGTGATCATGCTGTTGACAGAGACAGATGCTCAGTCAAGTTCAGGTTGCACGAACGTGTTAATCAGCATGTCACCATGCCTAAATTACATTACAGGGAACTCCTCAACTCCATCCTCACAATGCTGCTCACAGCTTGCTAATGTTGTTCGCTCGTCTCCCCAGTGCCTGTGTGAGGTTCTTAACGGTGGTGGCTCATCACTGGGGATCAACATCAACCAGACTCACACTCTTGCCTTGCCTACTGCTTGCAACGTCCAGACTCCATCCATCAGCCGCTGTAATTGTAAGACTCCATTTAAATAGAATTGTCCAATCCTAGCCTTCCTGGGATATACCGGTCAACTCTCCTTTCCTACTTCAAAATTACGTTATGATATTATACTAACTTGGACCACTTGTGGACAGCTGGCTCTCCTACTGTGTCACCAACAGCTCCGAGCACTCCTTCAGGTACTAAGCACTTTATAAACATTGCAATTTTATGCAAATTACTATAATAGATTAGAAGCCACATGCACCAATGCACTATCAGTTTATACGAAAACAAGGAGATATAGCAGACAAAATTGTTTCTTAGTACTTGCTAGAAAATTGAACCTTCAAGATTTCAGTTCATTTCACTTATCTCTAGTTTAACTTTTTCAAGCTAACACTGGCATTGCAGGAAGTGGGTCTAAAGAAGTACCATCAACAGACACAAACGGTACATCAGATGGAAGCTCCATCAAGTTGTCAATCTCTTTGCTCTTCTTCCTGCTCTTTGCCGCATCATATGGTTCAACAATCCAAATTGGCAGAATTTTTTTGATCAGCTAGTCCACTGTCTATCATTTTTAAATATTGCACACTGACATATGCCCACTTATGAAACTGAAGAGAGTTGTTCAGGTGCATCAATCATTTAATTTTATTTTATTTTTTTGTAACATCACTTGGGTTGATGCAGTATTTTTGTATTACTGAAGACTTGTTACCCTCTTCCCATCTTAATAAAGATAATTTCAGGCCCGTGCATTTCAGATAACTTTCATAGATTCAGTGACAATGAAGCAAAAAAAATAAATTTTAAAAAATTAAACTGACTAATATGTGAAAAATAAAAATGTATATAACTGAAAAAAATAGAGATAAAGCAAGAAAGACCTAAGATACAGTAAAGGTTAGTTTTATAAAAAATTTGAATGTGCTGAAGTTGACTGGGGACAATAAATCAAAAACTTTGCAATTTTATATCAGCACCTCATAGACAAGGAAAAAAAGGCTGAGGAAAGCAAAATCAAAGCAGCCTTATCCTGAACATTCTTATTCTGGACATACTCTTCACACCTACAAAGACCAAAATATGAGCTGCAACAAGTCATTAGCATTCAGATTGAAAATGAGACCAAAAGGAGCAATCATGAGTTCATCCATGTGCAGCTCAAAGCATCCATTCCATAATACCCATATTGCTGAGCTCATGAATGTGCACATGGACTTTCCATTTTGATACCTGCACAGAAAGTAAAACTATGTCTTGGGGAAGTTGATATGTCATGATTGCATGCACGTCTCCAATTTGGAATAAAACAAAAATCTGCGTTAATGAATGATGGAGGAATATCTTATTAACTATATCAATTAATGAGTGTCTCGTCTAATAATTGTAGAATTTTATCATGTCTCTGCACCACAGTTGAAGAATGCCAATAAAACATCTATGACTTTCAGTGCTTCTCAAGGTGAAGTTCAGGAAAGTCTGACATTATGGGGTCAATTCCTGCCTCCAGGTCAGTAATTACGTCATTGCCAAAGTTTGTTGCAATAAGCAGAAATTCTTGTTTAGACTTTAGACCATAGCAAGGTGTCAATTTACCTGTACCTACCTATAAATTTTACTTTATATATCTATATGATTGGCAACTTGACAATGACTGACCCTTGGTAGAAGGTTGGTATTTTTAAGAGCAATTTAGTCCAGCACTCTATTCCTCTGCCCAGAAAAAAATTATCCCAACTTAACCTGGAAAACTTCCATCATTTTCAGGACAAGGGGATTTCATCTCTTTTGTTACTCATAAGACACTTCAGATTCTGAGATGACTCTGCATTTGCAGAGGAAAACAATGCATCAAATGCCAACCCTCTAAGCACAAATAAACTCAATTAGGGTAATCCCAAATTCGCAACAAAAAAAAAGAAAGATAGATAGCAGAATACCGGTAGATATTCCAACACGTTTTTAAGGAAAAAAATTTGAGGACAACTGTTATACGAACTTCTAAGTCACACACTTCAAGAATGTGATCGGACAAATTCTTCCAGTCTGTCCCACACCTCCAATGCTGCAGCTCTGTCCTGATGTCTCTTGTTTTTGCTAATCTACATATCCAAAATACTCATTCGATGAATGCTTAATGAAAAATATCCTTCTATGAGGAAAATACAAAATAAAATAGATAAGGAGCAGTTCAGGAGGAACATAAAACCTCACCGAGATGATTTTTACATTCCATTGCTTCACATTCTTTGCAGACTCTACGCTGTCATCCTCAAACCGCATAAAAAATCCAATAACTGCACGAAACCATTAACCTACATTGTGAAAATGCAACCCTAGATTGCTTTATGATCAAGAACACTCAAAGTCAAACATAAAGCCCATCTAATACTCTTAGCTCGTTGTTAGACCCAATGAATTCAACCATCTTCCTACAACACTCATAAGCAAAGTTAATAACAAAAAGAAAAAAAAAAAGAAGAAAAACATCAATCAAAACAGAGCCAAAGATGTTACTCACTTTTATTGAATATCTCTACATGATCTTTAAACGGCCAATCCTTAAACTGCCACTCCTTCCCAAGCACAAAAACGGCCACAACCCGGTCCCAGTCCTCAGCCTTGAGAGCAGATGGCTTATCCCTCACCTCATAAGCAGTCATCACCCTATTTCTATCAGCACCAAACTTCTTTTGCACCGTGACACGCTCTGGCTTTGGCCCTTTCATCTGCTTGACCTTGACATCTGCGGGTATATAAACCCCATCTTCCAAGAACTCCTTCACATTATAAATAGTGATCAAAGTCTGAAATGCACTAGGTACTAGAATTATAGGCACTCCCTCCCCAATCTTGCCTCCCTTCAAATGCATTTTGGGCATGGGGATAGAATCATACGCCCCCATATCATCACCATAAGCAATAATTCCTCTATCATCAGCACCCATCAATCTAGTCTTGGCAACCAACCCATCTTTCCTCTGCTGGGATTCAATCCGCTGCCGTTCCTCATCGCGCCTAGTGGACGCCACAAGCAAGTTATAAAAATCCCTATTCTTGCATTCCAGAAAAGACTCCCTATCCTTGAACGGCCTCTCCATCTCATAAATCAAACTAAGCAAATCCTCCTCCTTCCCATCATTCCCAGCAGCCTCGGCCGCCACTTTGTTGTAAGAATCAACAAGCCCCCGGTCCTCGGGGCGGTACTCTCCGGCAAGTTCTGCATTAAGATTAAGATTCTGCTGCCGCTGTTGTGGCGGTGGCTGTTGTTGTGTTGGTGGCTGTTCGGGAAGCGGGAAGACGATAGAATCGGTGGAGGAGAGCTTGCCGGAGAGGTAATCGATGAGAGGTTTCCGGTCAATGAAGGTGATGGCCGAGACGCCGTGAGAAAGTGCGTTTTGGAGGTAATCGGTGTACTTGGCGTTGGCGTTTAGGAGGAAATAGACCAAAGTCTCCAGGGTGTAGAGATTGCCCTGTTTGGAGCGGTAGGCAGTCTTTGCGGAGCAAGGGAAGACGTAGTCGGAGCCGAACCGGAACTCGTCGTCGACCCGCACGATCTTGTCGAGCTCCCCTCTCATGGTGTAATCTCGGAGAGCCGAGAGCGGATCCATGGCAGTTCAAGATCGTTTCTTTTGCTTACTTTCAGCCCCAAATTAGTACAAAGGTTCGAACTTTTCCACTGGGGTTTTAGAGATTTTGGACAGGCTGGTTAGTAATTGCCGTTAAGAGTGATTATTTTATATATTAATAAATATAAAATTTAACATTTTACATTTAATATAAGTTTTTATTTAAAACAAATAGCAAATTGCAGGAACCAATCTATATATAACATCTTTCACGGTTGACACGAGACTTTCTTCATGGAAGCAATCAAACCCGAGCATCAGTGGACAGAAAGCTAAACATCACCATGTCTCTAGATTTGCCCTTCAAGATCATGTACTTTCTAAGAACCCCTTCCCTTGTAAATCCAGCTTTCTCCAACACCCTCTGTGAGCCCCGGTTTTCTACATCTACCAGAGCTTCAAGTCTCTCCAAATGTGGCCACTCACTGAATATAGTATTGGTCACCAATTTCACTGCTCTTGTAGCAATCCCTTTGCCCCAGTATTTGGAAGCCAAGACATAGCCAAGTTCACCTCTCAATATGTCATTACCTGAATTTTTTGTCACTGAAATGGCACCGATAGGCCTGTTGTTAAGACATATTGCCTTAAACCATGGGTGGGGCAAAGCTATGTTCTTGATGTAGTTTATGCCGTCTTCTTCCCTAGTATAAGGTTCCCAGCTGCAAAAATGAGCCACCCTGTGATCAGTGGCCCAAACCATGAAATCATCAATACCCGAGACATCTAACGGCCGCAGAGAGAGCTCAGAAAATACATCAACACCTTCTTTTGGGTCTGGACTGAAAGAAATTTGCTCCCCCATTTGTGCTTCTGCACTAAGATAGACTAGATTAGCACCGCCTGAGTTCAACACCTTCGAGAGCCCTGTTAAATAAGATGTAACCATAACGAAGTTGGAGGAACAAGAGGCAAATGGGGGTTGGAGTCATTTTCCAGGGAAGTTGCCTAATTTTTAGCCGCCTTGTTTGACCCTATCCATAAAAACAAGTTGCGCAAATAAAACAATGGAACTCTCCGGGCATCAACAATGAAATATTGTAACTGAAATTCACGAATTAACAACAGTTTGAAAACAAATTAATCACTCGTTAATCAAAGCCCGGGGTTGCGAGGAAGCTTCCAGAAAGTATGAAGAAAGGAACTTTCTGCGTATTTATATCTGCTTTGGTCGATGAATAATTTACCCACAAGCCACAATTATTCTCTCTGTCTTAATGGATCCATCCAGAATCTCTCTGCGTCCCTTCAAGCTCTCAGACGTTGATGACTTCTTCAAATTGGCCAGTGATGATAGAGTAACTCGGTATGTAAGACGGAACAGCATCACCTGGAGAGAAGAGGCACTAGCCCATCTTGAAAAGTTTTCCATACCCCATCCATGGCGCAGGTCTATATATTTAGATGATATTTCAATTGGGTACGTTTTCATCTGGCCAGCGTCCGGGGAGGATAAGTGCAGAGCCAATGTCGGCTACGCATTGGCTACTGAGTACTGGGGACAAGGGATAGCCACTGCTGCATTGAAGATGGCTGTGTCCACTGTGTTTAAAGACTTGCATGACTTGGTGAGGCTTGAAACCCTTGTGGAGATTGAGAACAAAGGGTCTCAAAGGGTGTTGGAGAAAGTTGGGTTCTTGAGAGAAGGTCTGTTAAGGAACAAGTATGGTTATGTTAAAGGTAAAATTAAGGATCTGTTCATCTATAGTTTTCTGTCAACAGACAAGGTCTTGTAATTTGTTATTGTTCAGTGAAAATTCCAATTCTTGCAATCGTTGTTGTGTAAGTTACTGACCATGCTGCTTGTATTAAAATCTACGTTTTGTGGGAAATTGAAAGAAATGGAGTTAGATCTTCAATCTGTATCCATTAGAATTTTTTTTTTTTTAGTAAATCAGGTTAAACCTATTTGATTATGTTGCTTATCTCAATTATTTGCTTCGTTTTTTTTGTTTTTTTTTTTACCAAACTCACCTAGACCAAAAAGATAAGTGATACGTGTTACTTTTGTTTGTTGAGACATCTTGGGAAGTATAATTATAATAACTCCTACAGTCAGGCACACAACAATTTATCAACTCTTCTTGATGTAGAAATTTTTAATCAAGAACCCAATTTATAGTAAAATACTTTTTTCCTAAGGAGGACCATGAACATGAACAATAGGAATAGGAAATAGTTGTTTTTTTCCAATAAATTAAAAATTTAAACTCTCGGCCGAAAAAAAACAAAAATCGTTCCAATACACTCAACCATACGCTTATACTCTTATACTCTTTACGAAGGGGTCATTAAGAAAGTTGTTAGTTAGCACACACATTTGCAGTTGCAGTAGACGTCCTTCTGGATGGCAAAGTCTGAGGAATGCAGTTAATGTGAACCCTTATTTCTGGAATCGGTTACAAACAAGGTGACCCATTCTTCTCTTAAAACAACAATAATTAAGGTGACCCATTCTTCTCTTAAACAACAATAATTAAGGTGACCCATTCTTCTCTTAAAACAACAATAATTAAGGTGACCCATTAATATTCTAAGTTACCAAAAAACCCCATTGTCTCATTACTATTAATATTCTAAAAACGGGAGTACATGGGTCTAGTTAAATATTGAAAATTTTCAGAGAACGAACGGCGTTGGAGTTATACATAGTGAACCATAAGGAGGGACCACTCTGTGTCATTGTACGTGAAAGACAAATAGAGCTATGTTGGTTGGGGCTTGTAGGACAAGAGACTTTAGGAGTTTCGCCTTCCTCAGATTTTCCAAATGAACTGAACGGAAAGCTACAAGTTCTTTTGTCTTATTGACTTTAATTATGTAGTAACGTAAAGGAATCTAAATTTTTAAAATTTAATAATTTTTTTTTTTATTATTAAATGACATCTTATCAATACATCCTACTGTACTGTTCTGGTTGTACTGTCATTAAAATGCTCCTTCTTTTTGTCTCTAAAGGGGACCCTTTCCTGAGGTCCGACGTATTGGGTTGACTCTTCTTGCCAGCTGACAGTCCAAACTTCAGGTATCTCTCTACTTGTGACTTTTTCTTACAGATCCTACCTTGCTGTCATATAACAGAACTTAGAAATCACAGAGCGAGTAAGAGAGAACTGTTGAATCCAGCGCAATCTTTTCCGCGAGACTATGAGCTATCATCTCTGACTTATTATTTTTTTTTGTAAAATAAATAAATAAAAGAAATGGCAGGTGGAGGATTTGCAGATGGGGAAAATCTGAGAAGGGCCCATCTCTATGAGTACAAGATCACTGGTTACTTCATCTTTGCATGCATAGTTGCAGCTCTTGGCGGATCCCTTTTTGGGTATGATCTTGGTGTTTCTGGTTAGTTTTATTTCTCTCATTGTTTTTCATTACTTACATTATATATGTGCCTACGCTTTTTTTTTTTTTTTGTTCATAATAATTTTCATCTGTAAATTAGGTTCCATCAAAATCTTATAATTAGACCATGGTTATGAAATCAAATTTTGTATTTTGAATCTCCCTCTCCAAGTTTTTGTTGCGTTTGCAGCTTAGAATCAATGATGAAGAATGACGTTTCTCCTTGTTTAAGACAACATCTAAGTTTACAGTGCTATTTCATCGACTTCATTTCTCACTCTGACAGCTACTTCAGATTAATTTACGCCGAAGAATTATTATTATGTCCATAAGTTGGCACTATAGTATCTTATCTTTAATGAAAAACTTTCCCCTGTGAAAGAGGAGAAGAGAATAAGGCCTCAATAGAAACAAAGGAAAATGGTAGGACCTATAATGGTGTCTGAATCTGGTCTCGATGGCATCGAAATATCCTTTACAATGGGACATAAAAAGGGACCTCGAATTCCACGTTGGGGACTGGTCAATTTTCCCTTTTTTTTTTTTTTTACTTTTTTGGGAAAAGAAAAAGTTGTCCCTTCTACAAAAATTTTTACTACAAGCAAGATTTATTTAGCGCATGAAAGAATTTGTTCATAGCAAAGTCGTACAGCTGAAATCAGAGAAAATGCAATACTGTGCGAGTTTCTATGATTTGTTCCTTTGAGGCAACAATTGGAAAATGGAATTTCGTTCAAAGGCACTAGCTGAACCATTCTGGGACAATTGAAGCCGAACTTTTTAACTGGATTCAGGTGGAGTCACTTCCATGGATGATTTCTTGAAGGACTTCTTTCCTAAAGTGTATAGAAGGAAGCAAAAGCATCTCAATGAGACAGATTACTGTAAATATGACAACCAGTTACTCACACTGTTTACCTCTTCACTGTACTTTGCTGCTCTTGTTTCCACCTTTGGGGCCTCCCGTGTCACCAGAAACAAGGGCCGGAGAGCCAGCATCATCGTTGGATCAATAAGCTTCTTTTTGGGAGCAGTCCTCAATGCAGCTGCAGTGAATATTTCAATGCTGATCATAGGACGAATTTTGCTTGGTGCAGGCATTGGATTTGGCAATCAAGTAAGTCCAATGCTCTAAAAAACACTCTGCAAAGTTTTGGATTGGCTTCCTTGTGTTACTGACTACATTGTTGTTGTGATGATGCAGGCAGTTCCCCTTTATCTTTCAGAAATGGCTCCGGCAAAAGTCCGAGGGGCAGTTAACCAATTGTTCCAATTGACAACTTGCTTAGGAATCTTGATAGCCAACCTTATAAATTATGGAACCGAAAAAATCCATCCATGGGGTTGGAGGTTATCTCTCGGTTTAGCTACTGTTCCTGCATCTCTAATGTTTGTTGGAGGTGTTTTCCTTCCCGAGACTCCTAATAGTCTTGTAGAACAAGGAAGATTAGAAGAAGGAAGAAAAGTATTGGAAAAAGTCAGGGGTACTACAAAGGTTGACGCAGAATTTGCTGATCTTATTGACGCGAGCAATGCTGCGAGAGGCATACAGCATCCGTTCAAGAATCTCCTGAAAAGAAAAAATCGCCCGCAATTGGTAATAGGTGCTTTAGGAATTCCTGCATTCCAACAGCTCACTGGCATGAACTCTATACTCTTCTACGCTCCTGTCATATTCCAAAGCTTGGGTTTTGGCTCTGGGGCAGCTCTATATTCGTCAGTTATGACCAGTGGGGCACTTGTTGCTGGAGCTCTCATTTCAATGGCTTTAGTGGACAAATTTGGCAGAAGAGCTTTCTTTCTGGAAGCTGGCACTGAGATGATGTGCTACATGGTAATGGCAATTAGAGACTCCATTCTCTATGAAGTAACTGCTTGATACTTACTTTGCCTTTGATTTTGCAGGTGGCAGTGGCCATAACTTTGGCCCTCAAGTTTGGACAAGGTGTAACCCTCCCCAAAGAGATTGGAATCTTCCTCGTAATAATCATATGCTTGTTTGTCTTGGCCTATGGAAGATCTTGGGGCCCTCTGGGGTGGCTAGTTCCTAGCGAGATCTTCCCTCTGGAGACAAGATCAGCTGGCCAGAGCATAGTGGTCTGCGTCAACATGCTTTTCACAGCCCTCATAGCACAGTGTTTTCTCGTGTCGCTCTGCCAACTTCGATATGGAATTTTCGTGGTCTTTGCCGGTCTGATCGTGATTATGAGTAGCTTCATTTTCTTCCTCTTGCCAGAAACAAAACAAATTCCAATAGAAGAGATATATCTTCTCTGGCAAGGCCACTGGTTCTGGAAGAAAATAGTGGGAGATGGGGACCAAGATGGGACAGATGGGAAGCCACGAGTACAAATTTAGAATTCCCTGAAAAGGGTCTAAGCTTGCGACGTGTTCTTCTTGAAAATTTTAAGAATTTGAAATTTAATCGGTTCAATTAATATAGTTAATATTGAAATGAATCAGTAAAATATAAATTTAATATTAAATAAATAGAGGATAATATATATATATATATATATATATATATATATATATATATATATATAAATATAAATAAATATTTATATATCAAAGTCAAATTGTTAACCCAAGAACTAGCAGCTGTCCCCATACTCGTACCAGCACTCCTCTCTGCTCCCCTCCCCCCTCCTCCTCTCTGTGTTTAGAAGCATTCATCATTTTCATGGTGAATAAAAGTGCACATCTTAGATAATGGTTCTGTAACCGGTTGGCTCTCATTCCAATTATATTTTCTGACAAAAACCATTTAACCATCGTTTATTATCATAATGGTGGATCAACCAAGAATTAAGGTGGACAAAAGCAAATTCAGTCAGAGGACTTAAGCTCATATGCATGAAGACTCAAGAGTGCTGCTGAATCATAGGCACACTATCAATGCTCAGATATTACGAAAAAAAAAAAAAAAAACCCTTGGTGACCTGACTAATATATATCCAAATAGCAAGGTTGCAGCTTTCAGTAGGAAAGACTACTTTTTTCTTTTAAAAACTCAGAGAAAATGATCCATGTAAGCATAACTAAACACAATTATTGATAACGTGATGATCAAAGCATCAATTCCGTCTCTCAGATCACTGGGGACTGCTAATGAAACTGGAACAATAGTTGCCAAGACACGATTATCAGTCCCAATAGAACTTCAACTCTTGAGAAAGAGCTCATAGTCCAAAAACAATTTATCATCGGTAGAACACAATGCCCCGATTGGACAACAATAAAAAAAGAACCAGGAAAACAACAGGCAAACCAAATTCAACAACAAATTACACCCACTTGATTTCTCATCACTGAATATGCAAATTAAAGACCATAACTTAAGCAGATAAAACAACCCCAGCTTTCTATATCAAACATATGCATATATATTGAAAACTCAAAACCCTATAACTTCAAATTGTTAAAAATGATACTAATCCATTTGAAAAAACGAAAAAGAAAAACAGAGGAGATACACACAAATACCTTTCTCAAGGTAGTAGCGAGCTCCCCGCGAGTAAAGTTGGCCGCGGTCAAAGGAATCCCATTGTGGAACTGATGCAGAGCCACGTTCTTCTGTATGAACTCCGTGAACTGAAATCTGCACCCGAGAAAAACCTCATTCAAATCAGACCGACACAGAGAGAGATTGGCCAACGATAACTGATGCCCGATTATGACGGCGGTGGGAATAGACAAACCTGTCGCAGGGCTCGCCGCTGGCGGCTACGAGTTTGTGAGAATCGAGGACCATGATCTTGTCCTTGTTGGACTTGTGCACAAGGATGCTGTGGACGGCCGACGAGTCCGCCGCCAAAACCGCGAAGCCGTCGCCCATTTGATTTATTGCTTCGCATCCCCCCCCCATCAGTTCAATATGAAGAGAAGAATCAGAAGGATCGGAGTACCTACTCATTATTCGGAGGTGAATCATAGAACACTAAAAGCTTTAGGATCTATTGGCAGCTTTACGGCCGCAAAGACCCAACTTTCCCGCCAAAAATTAACGCCCAAGGCCGCCGCATAGCTCAAAATCGCCCAAAACGCATTACCTTGGTTTTATTATTACTCTTGTTGTTGGTGGATCAGTAACTCTCGACTTGTTCAACAACCACAGCAATGGCATTGAGGAGCAGAACCCGAGCTCCAAAGCCTCTCTCTTTTTCCCTATTACCCTCTAAAGACGCTTCTTCTTACGGCGATTGCGACAAAGATGTTTCGTGCAAGAAGTACGGGTCCGGAAACTACCCGGAGGAGCTGCTACTGTGTGACAAACGTGATGGAGGCTATCATTTGTTTTGTTTAAGACCCATTCTTGTTTCCGTCCCAAAGGGATCTTGGTATTGCTCTTCTTGCTCCAACCACAAGAAGCTGAAGCGTATGTTCTCAAAATATCGCATCTTCAATTCTGCTTTGTTTGCATTTCACTAGTTTCTGATTTTTTTTATCATCTTTGGGATATGTTTGGTTCCTTCCATCTCTTATTGGGTAGTCAATCTTTTCGCACAAGATTGATGGGGTGAGTTTGGTAAGATAGAATGCAGATTTACTGGGCTCTTGCTTTTGCATTGGCTTTGGATTTATGGGAAAAAGGAGGGAAGAATGTTTGACTACTCTGCAAGCTTTAATGCCTTAAGACATCAAGCCAATGATTTGAGAGGCTCATTGATTAATGTGAATTTACCATTTGACAGGGAGAGGAAGAAATTTTCGCAATTTCAATGCTTGTTGGTTTTAACCAATCTAAAAGAAACTTGAACTTGTTTACTTTTGTCGTAGATGGAAAATTTCCAGGTTAATCAATGGTTTCTTCTTTTGGATGTAATGCAGAGTTTCCTCTTGTTCAAACCAAAATCGTCGATTTCTTCCACATTCAAAGGTCCACAGATTCAGTTGTAAAGCTAAGTTAAGGTAAAGCATAGTTTTGAAATGAATTTGGTCTTCATATCTGCCTTCCCTTGTTTTTGTTGAGCTGGGATTAATAACAATATTTTCTTTGTAGTTGGGGATAACCAGAAGAAGTGCAAACGGTCTGTTAGCTTAGTTACGTGAGAAAAAAAGAAAAAAGGAAGCTGTTGCCTTTTAATCCTGGGTGAGGATCCGTAAGACGATTACAGCAAATGCAATCACTGGCAACAGCATTGACATCCTCGGGAACAAAGTTTAGCAATGAACTAATTTATCAACTGGGAATGGCGCCTGGGTCTTTAAATGGAGCTGCCCTTGAGAAGGGAGGGATGCAGGGTGCCGAGGATATTGCTGTGGCCACTCTGGAAATCCTGTCTAGAGATAACTGTTAAATTTTCGGGCTTGAAGATTTAATTGGGTAATTACAGCAAACCCAAAAGGCATTAGCTGCATCTGATTACTTATTAGCCCAGTTAAGACTGAATATAGGTATTCTGTTGGTGAAGTAGAATAGTTGTTTTCAGCTTTATTTAACTATTTGCTTGGAAAGTCTGCTGCATTCTAGTAACATTAGTGAGGTATCATCACAGTTTTGTCAAAGGAAGAGACTGAAGCTTTAAATTTTTTCAAGACCAGAATGGAGAGAGGAGAATGGCCTCCTTTGATGGTTGTTTTTGATCCTCGAGAAGGGTATGCATATTTAGCATCTTGCTGACATGTTGGACAAATTCTCTTGTTTTTGACATGTTGCTTGTGCTTTTGGATCCCTAACTCACTAAGCTTGTGTGATTGCTAACAGGGTTCACTGTAGAGGCAGATAGGTTCGTAAAAGATCTAACGATTATCACGAAGTATGCTGGAGACGTTGATTACTTGAAGAATTGGGAAAATGAGGATGGTTATAGCATGATGACATTGCTTTCTGCTGCTAATGCTGAAGAAAGCCTTGTCATTTGCCCAGACAGGCATGGAAACATTGCGCGTTTTATCAACGGAATCAATAATCACACACCGTATGTCAACCATAAATTTAGTCTTCTACTCCAGAGAGAGCTCAGAAAATTCATCAACTCCTCCTTTTGGGTCTGGACTGGAAGAAATTTGCTCGTCCATTTGTGCTCCTGCGCTAAGATAAACTAGATTAACACCTCCTGAGTTCAACACCTAAGAGAGCCCTGTGAAATAAGATGCAAGCACAAGGAAGTTGCTAGGAACAAAAGGCAAATGAGGGTTGGAGTCTTTTTCCAAGGTCAGTTTTTCATCGCCTTGGTGTAGAGTGGCAACCAAGGATTGACATGCTACTGGAGAGAGAGGAATTTTATAAAATTGCTGCCTTGTTTGACCCTTCCCATAAAAATACGCTGCACAAATAAAACAAATGATGTAACTTTCTGTGGGCAAATTGTTATTAAAATCCACGGATTAACGACAATATAAAAACAAATTAATTCCTCGTTAGTAGAAGCCGGCAGCAGCAAAGACGCTTCGAAAGAATATAAAAGGGGAACTTTCTGTGTATTTTATCTGCTTTGGTCAATGAATAAATACACACAATCCACAACAATTATTGTCAGTGTCTTAATAAATCCATCGAGAGTCTCTCTGCATCCCTTCAAGCTCTCAGACGTTGATGACTTCTTCAAATGGGCTAGTGATGATAGAGTAACTCGGTGTGTAAGAGGGAACAGCATCACGTCAGAGAGAAGAGGCACTAACCCATCTCGAAAAGGTTGCCATACCTCATCCATGGTGCAGGTCTATATGTTTAGCTGATCGTTCAACTGGGTACGTTTCCATCTGGCCAGCGTCCGGAGAGGACAAGTGCAAAGCCAACGTTGGCTACGCATTGGCTACTGAGTACTGGGGACAAGGGATAGCCACTGCTGCATTGAAGATGGCTGTGTCCACTGTGTTTTGGTGAGGCTTGAAGCCCTTGCGGGGCTTGAGAACAAAGGGTCTCAAAGAGTGCTGGAGAAAGTTGGGTTCTTGAAAGAAGTCTGGTAGGAAATATGGTTATAATAAAGGTAAAATTAGAGATGTGTTCAATTTTAGTTTTCTGTCACTAGACATGGTCTTGTAATTTGTTGTTGTTCAGTGAAAATTCCAATTCTTGCACTCGTTGTTGTGTAAGTTTCTAACCATGCTGCTTGTATTAAGATCTTCATTTTGTGGGAAATTGAAAAGAATTGGAGTTTCATCATCAATCTGTACCCATTATAATTTTCTTTTTGTAGTAAATGAGGTTAAGCCTATTTTATTATGTTGTTTATTCTCCATAAATTTGCTTCTTATTCTTTTATGTTTTGTGGGCATGGAAGCATTCCAATATATATATATACTGTCTCTTATACACATCTAGATGTGTATAAGAGTCAGGAATTGGAGTTTCATCATCAATCTGTTCCCATTATAATTTTCTTTTTGTAGTAAATGAGGTTAATCCTATTTTATTATGTTGTTTATTTTCCATAAATTTGCTTCTTATTCTTTTATGTTTTGTCGGCATGGAAGCATTCCAATATATATATATATATATATTTCCCCACTAGATTCAGCTAGAACAAAAAGACTGCTGGTTGAGTCAACTTGGGAAGTATAATTATAATAACTACAGTCATCCATAACAGTTGGTGGAGATATTATTACTATTAGTAGGAGGCACGTGACAATTTATCAACTCTTCCTCAAGAAGAATTCTTAATCAATTTATCGTAAAATACCTTTTTCTAAATTACCATGAACATGAACAATAAGAAATGGTTCTTTTATCCCATAAATTAAAATTTATACTCTCAACCATATGCCTACACGCTTATACGCTTATGAAGGGATCATTAAGAAAGTTGTTAGCGCGCACACTTCTGCAGTTGCAGTGGACGTCCTCTTGGGTGGCAGAGTTTGAGGAATGAAGTTAACGTGAACCCCTGTTTCTGGAATCAGTTACAATTAAGGTGACCCATTCTCGGATAGAAAACAAAAATTAAGGTGACCCATTGTTGTAATAAGCAAAACCACGATTTATGAATTGTGAATCGCTAAGCTAAGTTGCCAAAGACCCCATTGGCCAATTACTATTAATATTCTGGTGGGTTGGTCTACTTAAACATAGAAAAGTTTCCTATTTGCTTGGCGTCCGAGTTGTGTATCCAGTGAGCCGTATGGAGGGAACACTTTTGTATCATTTTATGTGCAAGCCAATAGAGCTATAGAAGGAACGACGCATAGCTTTGTTGGGTTATAGGACAGGAGTCGTTAGGAGTTCCACCTTTCTAGGATTTTCCAAATGAACTAAACGGAAAGCTACACAATACCTTTTGTCATTTTTGAAATTAATTATGTATAAACATAATGGAATCTAATGACCCATGTGCTCATTTTTTGTTAATTGAATAAATTTTTTTATTAAATTACATCACATCAATATATTTTTTATTCTGTTCTCGTTTTTTTTTTTTTTTTTTGTCTCCAAAAGGTCTCCATCCCGGAGGTTATAGGTCCGACGTATTGGGTTGAGTCTGGTGCGAGCTGACAGTCCTACTTTAAATATCTCTCTACTGGTGACTTTTTCTTACAGAATGTACCTTGCTGTTATATAACAGAAATTAGAAGTCACAGAGCGAGCAAGAGAGTACTATTGAATCCAAAGCAAATTTTTCTACGAGACTGATAAAAGGAAATTAAAAAAATATATATACAGAGAGAGAAAATGGCGGGTGGGGGATTTGAAGATGGGGAAAATCTGAGAAGCGCCAATCTCTATGAGTACAAGATCACTGGTTACTTCATCTTTGCAGGCATAGTTGCAGCTCTTGGTGGATCCATTTTTGGGTATGATGTTGGTGTTTCTGGTCAGTTTTACTTCTTTCATTGTTTTTCATTACTTCCATTGTATATGTGCCTACTCTTGCTTTTTTTTTTTTTTTTTTTTTACGATAATTTTCATCTGTAAATTAGGTTCCATCAAAATCTTATAATTAGACCTTTTTATGAAATCAAATTTTGCACTCTCTCTCTCTAAATTTTTGTTGGGTTTGCAGCTTAGAATCAATGATGAAGAATGACGTTTCTCCTAGTTTAAGTCAAGACCTATGTTTACAGTACTATTTCATCAACTTCATTTCTCACTATGACAACTACTTTTGATTAATTTACGCCGATGAATAATTATAATCTCCATAAGTTGGCATTCTAGTATCTTATCTTATCTTTATAAGGCAGTTAAATGGTTTTTAGTATGCAGTAAGTACCACAAGAATATTTCTTTTCCAATTTTCTTTGTTTTGGAAACGATAAAAATTGTCCCTTCAAACAACTTTTTATTTCAAGTAGACTTATACAGTGCAGGAAAGGGTTTGTTGATAGCCAAGCGGTATGGTTGAAATCAGAGAAAAATGCAATACCGTGCGAGTTTCTATGATTTGTTCCTTTGAGGCAACAATTGGAAAATGGAATTTCAAATTTTAACTTGCTCAAAAGGCACTAGCTGAAACCATTCTGGGACAATTGAAGCCGAACTCTTTAACTGGATTCAGGTGGAGTCACTTCCATGGACGATTTCTTGAAGTACTTCTTTCCTAAAGTTTATAGAAGGAAGCAAAAGCATCTCCACGAGACAGATTACTGCAAATATGACAACCAGTTACTCACACTGTTTACCTCTTCACTGTACTTTGCTGCTCTTGTTTCCACCTTTGGGGCCTCCCGTGTCACCAGAAACAAGGGCCGGAGAGCCAGCATCATTGTTGGATCAGTAAGCTACTTTTTGGGAGCAGTCCTCAGTACAGCTGCAGTGAACATTTCAATGCTGATCATAGGACGAATTTTGCTTGGTGCAGGCATTGGCTTTGGCAATCAAGTAAGTCCAATGGTCTGAAAAAAAAAAAAAAACACTTCGCAAAGTTTTGGATCGGCTTCCTTATGTTACTGACTGTATTGTTATTGTGATGGTGCAGGCAGTTCCCCTTTATCTTTCAGAAATGGCTCCAGCAAAAGTTCGAGGGGCAGTTAACCAATTATTCCAATTGACAATCTGCTTAGCAACTTTGATAGCCAACCTTATAAATTATGGAACCGAAAAAATACATCCATGGGGTTGGAGGTTATCTCTCGGTTTAGCTACTGTTCCTGCATCTCTAATGTTTTTTGGAGGTGTTTTCCTTCCTGAGACTCCTAATAGTCTTGTGGAGCAAGGCAGATTAGAAGAAGGAAGAAAAGTATTGGAAAAAATCAGGGGTACTACAAAGGTTGACGCAGAATTTGCTGATCTTATTGATGCGAGTAACGCTGCGAGAGCCATACAGCATCCGTTCAAGGATCTCCTCAAAAGAAAAAATCGCCCGCAATTGGTAATAGGTGCTTTAGGAATTCCTGCATTCCAACAGCTCGCTGGCATCAACTCTATACTCTTTTACGCTCCTGTCATATTCCAAAGCTTGGGTTTCGGCTCTGGGACAGCTCTATATTCATCAGTTATGACCAGTGGGGCACAAGTTGCTGGAGCTCTCATCTCAATGGCTTTAGTAGACAAATTTGGCAGAAGAGCTTTCTTTCTGGAAGCTGGCAATGAGATGATGTGCTACATGGTAATGGCAATTAGAGACTCCATTCTCTATGAAGTAACTGCTTGATACTTACTTTGCCTTTGATTTTGCAGGTGGCAGTGGCCATAACTTTGGCCCTCAAGTTTGGACAAGGTGTAACCCTCCCCAAAGGAATTGGGATCTTCCTTGTAATGATGATATGCTTGTTTATTTTCGCCTATGGAAGATCTTGGGGCCCTCTGGGGTGGCTAGTTCCAAGCGAGATCTTCCCTTTGGAGACAAGATCAGCTGGCCAGAGCATAGTGGTCTGCGTCAACATGCTCTTCACAACCCTCATAGTACAGTGTTTCCTCGTGTCGCTCTGCCACCTTCGATATGGCATTTTCTTGCTCTTTGCCGGTCTGATCGTGATTATGAGTAGCTTCGTATTCTTCCTCCTGCCAGAAACAAAGCAAGTTCCAATAGAAGAGATATATCTTCTCTGGCAAGGCCACTGGTTCTGGAAGAAACCAGTGGGAGGTGGTGACCAAGACGGAACAGATGGCTAGCCAAGATTACAAATTTAGAATTCCCTTAGCAGCTCGAATACAACCAACCGATCATTGAATAGAAAAATATAGATAGTTCAAAGTTGAACTGATTTAATCAATGTAATGTGAATTACATAAATAAAATTAATATTTAATATTAAATAAATAAAACAATGTATTTAAAATTTTGTACCACAGTTAAAACAAATAAAATAAAAAATACTTCATAAAATTTATACATTCCAAAGTAAAAATTAATGGAATAAGAAATCAAATAAAATTATCACCAAAAGAAATGTGAATACTAACTTATCAAATATAATTAAGTAAGAAGAGTATCAAAATGTAAAATGCTAATGAGCCAAGGTGCTTATGGGTGGAGAATATCAAATAACAGAATACATGTTTTTACTAGTTATTTTTATATTTTTAATAATTTAAAAAAAAACAAAAAAAATCTCCGAATGTCATTATTATTATTTTGTGTCGAATAAAGGTAAGAAAAAAGAAAATAAATTATATTTAAATTGCTTGATATCATAATCCAACAATAATCTATTAACTGAAAAAACTTATATTCAATCTGAGTTTTTTTTTTTTTAAAAAAAAGAAAGTATTTTTAGTTAATTATTAATATAAGAGATGATTTATAATTAAATTATATAATTAATATACTTTATTAAAATATAATAATAATTGTTAGTAATTATACATTTTAAATTTTTATTTCATAAAAATGAAACAATATCATTTCAAGAAATAAAATATTCTTATAACAATTGAGTCTAATTTCACTTGTTTTTATATTAGTTATTAATTTGACTAAATTTTTAAAAAATTTAGATCAAATTATGAATAAGTTTTTAATTTTTTAAAATTGAACTTACTAATTCCAGCTAATTTTTAAAACATTTAGTATTATATTATATTTTATAATGCATTCTTACAATTATAATCCTTTCTTCTCTTTCTTTTATTTATTTATTTTTTTTATTTTTCAGAGCAAGAATTTTACTGTTTTATTTATTTATTTTATTTTTTTTTGGGAATTTAATCTGAAATAGAAAGGTAAAGCTTGCTTAGGATGAATGTGCAAGCTTTAAACATGAGCCAAAAAGCGAGGAACTCGGCTTCAACTGAATGACATCAAGCGTTTGCCTCAGGAGGCATAAACGAGGTTGACTCTCTGCACCTTTATCCTCACTCCTCCCCTCCCATTTGGGCTAAGCACCTCCCCGTAAACCGAGCAAAAAACAGAAAAGGAAGCCATCTGCGCGATGCTTGGAGAGCTACCAGATAACCCATAAATAGACCCTAATAGTGTGTGGAAAAGCAAAGCAAACACCCACCAGAAAAAGAAGCCATCAATGGCACAAGTGAACGAGAGAGACATGGTGTACAAAAGATAAACATGGTTGAATCATCACTGATGATGCAATCTTACATATAAACTTATATCGTGCAATTTTTTTTATTTTTATTTTTATCACAGTAGTGTGATAAGATTATAATAAATTTTATTTAAAAAAATAAAATAAAACATGTTTAATTATAATTTATGCTATTTAAATTAATTTTTTTAAAAATTTATGCATTATTTTCTCATAAATAATTTTTTCATCTGTTCTTTTTGTTTAATCAAAAGAAAATCATTTTATATATAGTGATTCAAGGGTCATTTGATTAAAAAAAAAAAAAAGGCTTTTAAATCTAATAGATACGATTTTTTTAATATATTTTTTTTATAAAAAGAAAATTTTCAATAATTACTAAATAAATTAAAGAATATATCTAATTTTTATTTTAAAAATATTCCAAAAATATCTTGATATTTTTAAAATATTAAAAATATAATCAATCATCTATGATTTTAAAAGCCAAATATAAAGATACAAATATTTTACAGATTAATATTTTATATAATATAAAATACAAAATAAATCTAAATAATATAATAAGAAAAATTTTAAATTAACTATTATTATTGATAAGTTATAAAATTAATTTATACACATGATTTCATAACATTTGTTTCTCTTTTTAATTAATTGATACATTAAATATTATCGTGTCAATATTTTTTCTCTCATTAATATTTTAAAATCAAACTCTTTTTAACTTTCGCCTAATGCATGAAAAAGTTTAGGTGCTCATTGTTGTTTGTGTGTACAAGAGACATTGGCCCAAGAAAGAATTCCTTAACTATGACCGAAACCCCTTTCTTGTTGATCGAAATCAATAACCCCTTGGCCACTGTTCATTTATTATCTTATGGATGGCTTCGATTTCTTTGGGGTCATTTCATTTGGATCATGACCGTTTTTTTTTATTTTTTTCCCTATACGCTCTTACCAACCAGAACCAAAACTCAACGACATTTTGCCAACAGCACAACCGTTGCTGTGTTTCAAGAAATTTGATAGTTTCTTTCATGACCCTTTTATAATTCCAACAGTTAGGTTATGTACCGTTCAACTCTTATTAAAAGAAATTTATAATATTTTATTTTATTTTTTAGTAGTGATTTATTGAGACTAAAAAATAATAATAATAAAAAGAAAAAGACACTAAGGCTTGAGTCGCAAGAACCTTAGTTCTGAAGATAATTTTTAATATCATTGAATTAAAATTTCTGCCATTGGATCCCTTCCTGGGCCTTTAATAAAAATAAAAATAAAAATAAAAAAAGAAGATCGTTTTGATCTAGCCCGGTCCAATTGTCTGAATTTGGTAGTCTTGGCGCGAAGACCCGAATTTCCCGCCAAAACATGAAGGCGCGAGGCCGCCGCCGCATAGCTCAAAATCGCCCAAAACGCATCACCTTGGTTTTATTATTACTCTCGTTGTTGGTGTATCGGTAACCCTCGGACTTGTTCAACAACCACAGCAATGGCATTGAGGCGCAGAACCCGAGCTCCAAAGCCTCTCTCTTGCTCTCTATTGCCCTGTAACGACGCTTCTTCCCACGGCAATAGCGACGGCGACGACGACGACGTTTTGTGCCAGAAGTGCGGGGCCGGAGACTACCCGGAGGAGCTGCTACTGTGTGACAAATGTGATGGAGGATATCATTTGTTTTGTTTAAGACCCATTCTTGTTTCCGTCCCAAAGGGGTCTTGGTTTTGCCCTTCTTGCTCCAACCACAAGAAGCTGAAGCGTATGTTCTCAAAACACCCCATCTTCGTTACTAGGTTCTCTTCTTTTTTATCACCTTTGGGATGTGTTTGGTTCCGCCATCTCTCATTGGGTTAGTTCATTTTTCCGAGCAAGATTGATGGGGTGAGTTGGTGTGATAGAATGCAGATTTACTGGGTTCTTGCTTTTACTTTGGCTTTGGATTTATGTGAAAAGAAGGGAAGAATGTTTGACTACTCTGCAAGTGCAGGCTTAAATGCTTTGAGACATCAAGCCGGTGATTTGAGAGTTTCATTGATTAATGTGAAGTTACCATTTGACAGGGAAAGGAAATTTTTTTTTTTCCCAATTTCAATGCTTGTTGGTTTTAACCAATGTAAAAGAAACTTGAACTCGTTTATTTTTGTCGTGGATGGAAAATTTCCAGGTTACTCAGTGGTTTCTTCGTTTGGATATAATGCAGAGTTCCCTCTTGTTCAAACCAAAATCATCGATTTCTTCCGCATTCAAAGGTCCACAGATTCAGTTATAAAGCTAAGTCAAGGTAAAGCATGGTTTTGAAATGAATTTTGTCTTCATATCTGCCTTCCCTTCATTTTGTTGAGCTGAAATTAATAACAATATTTTCTTTGTAGTTGGGGATAACCAGAAGAAGCGAAAACGGTCCAGTAACTTAGTTATGTCGAAAAAGAAAAGGAAGCTGTTGCCTTTTAATCCGAGTGAGGATCCTGTAAGACGATTACAGCAGATGCAATCACTGGCAACAGCATTGACAGCCTCAGGAACAAAGTTTAGCAATGAACTGACTTATGGACGTGGCATGGCGCCTAGGTCTTCCAATTGTGCTGCCCTTGAGAAGGGAGGGATGCAGGCAAGTTGGCTATCAACTCTTTTATTTAGGGGAGATTACCAATTAATTTGCTAAGTGGAGTAATTAATATTTGTCTGGTGCTGAGGATATTGCTGTGGCCACACTGGAAAAACCTGTCATGAGATGCTGTTAAATTGTCGGGCTTGAAGATTTAATTAAGTAATTACAGCAAACCCAAAAGGCATTAGCTGCATCTGATTACTTATTAGCCCATTTAAGGATGAATATGGGCATTCTGTTGGTGAAGTAGAATAGTTGTTTTCAGCTTCATTTAACCATTTTCTTGGAAAGGTTGCTGCATTCTATTAATATTAGTGAGGTATCGTCACAGGTTTTGTCAAAGGAAGACACTGAAACTTTAAATTTTTGCAAGACAATGATGGAGAGGGGAGAATGGCCACCTCTGATGGTTGTTTTTGATCCTCGAGAAGGGTATGCATATTTAGCATCTTGCTGACATGTTGGGCAAATTCTCTTGTTTTTTGACATGGTGCTTGTGGTTTTGAATCCCTACCTCACTACGCTTGTATGATTGCTAACAGGTTCACTGTAGAGGCAGATAGGTTCATAAAAGATCTAACAATCATCACAGAGTACACTGGAGATGTTGATTACTTGAAGAATCGGGAAAATGACGATGGGGATAGCATGATGACATTGCTTTCTGCTGCTAATGCTGCAGAAAGCCTTGTCATTTGCCCAGACAGGCATGGAAATATTGCTCGTTTTATCAACGGAATCAATAATCACACACCGTATGTCAACCATAAATTTAGTCTTTCACTCCAAATAAATGCATCATGTGAAGGAAATATAAGCCATTGGCAAATTTTGACTCATGACATTGTTCTTAGATTTCCTATGATATCTGTATCTTGTAGGAGATATTTCCCTTGAACTGTCAACTGGTGCATTACACGACTTTTGATTTGGGTCATAGCTTAAAGTAAGCCTTATTTTGAATGCAGGGACGGGAAAAGGAAGCAGAACCTGAAGTGTGTGAGATTTGACGTCAATGGCAAGGCTCGAGTTTTGCTGATTGCAAACAGAGATATAGCTAAGGGAGAGAGATTATATTATGACTACAACGGATGTGAGCATGAATACCCAACAGAACACTTTGTCTAACTTTTCCCTTTGCATGGCCACTAACAAGCTAATTGTAGAATGCCGTAGTTCATTCAAATCGAAATAGAAGATGAAAAAAAATTTTAGAACTCTGCATGAAATTTCCACAGCTGGATGCGCCTACTTGGTTGTTTTAAAGTTCATACATGTACGTGCAAGTTTAATATGCTTTCTTCCAGCCGTACCCTGGCCTGGCTTGGACAAAAGCTGAGTCGCTTCCTAACTGACCATCAACCAAAGTTGCTGCTTTAATCTTTTATCATTGTATTTTCTTGAAAAAGAACTCATTAAGCAGAATCCAGTGACCTGATCCTGTGACTGAGCCCTTGAAAAGGTCAGCCTAAGAAATCATTCTATCTGGGATACAATTTCTGATAAATTAGTCCGGATAAAGAAAAACTAACGACTGTCATACTCCAGAAAAGGAAAGAAAACCTAACAAATGCTACATCTTTTATAATAAAAGTCAAATTACACCAACTCTTTTATTTGTTCATGGTGGAAAGCAACAGCCACTGTTGCACATAGACACACCCTTGCTACTTGTATTATCATGTGTAACCGGACAATCCTTTTATAATCTTTACTACATACTGGATGGAAGAAGTAAGGATTGTCTGTCTGTTGCTCATCTTCTTATTCGCTCATGACTCCCCTTTCTGAGTCTGCTGTGCCTCTTTGGCCTTCTCTCTCTTCTCTCTCTACTTTCTCCTTGAATTGCCTCTTGCACCTTCTTTTGCACTGAGGTGTCTGGAGTTGCGGTTGTCTGTTACAGATTTCAAGGCACTTTTCCAATTTCTGCTGAACATTTCTCCTTCTTGTTCTTCTATTTCTCATTCTTGCTCTCACTCAGTGATGTTCATGCTGTCTTTTTTGTCCTCTTTCTCTATTCTCCGTCACTTCCTCTTCACAACGTTGCTGACACATTTCTACCTCTCTTTCTCCAATTTCCTCCTCTTTGCAGTACTGCTGACAGCGCTCAATCTCTCACCGAGGACTCTGGGAGTCTTGAGAGTGCCACCCGGTGTTGCCGTCGCTCGACTCTCCCTCCCTTTCCCTTCCTCTATCCCCATATTTCCGCTGGCAACAAGCAACACAAACAGGCAGCTCGGGAAACCCTTCCTCAGTCTCGTGGCAACGTTCCATGCATAGTTCATGATCAGTTGTTGGGCATGGAACCTCATAACCGAGGGAGAGGAAGAAGCCCAAAGAGAGGAAGAGCAACGCCAAGAGCATGATGTTAAAAGATTTACCTCTGATCAACATGGTAAGTTGCTTCAGTCAGAACTTTTCAAAGAGGGAATGACATATGCAGGCGGGGGATTCTTTCTTATATAGAAGCAGTGCAAGGAAAATTTGCCCAGATTTGGAATGAGGCGCGACTCCTGAGATGTTCCTCCACGTGGTATGGAGATGGACAAGAAAGCTCCGCGCAGACATTATTTGTGGTCGGATCTTGTATTGTATAAATACATTTGTGCGCAGCCAAATATCGAGACACGAGGGGCATTTCATGTTTATGGGAGTTTCTTGTCGATTATGCTTGTTTGATGTGGAAGATGTGTAGTGATCAGTTCAATCAGAGATATCCCTTGTTGTGTCCAATACACAATAGTTAACTCGTATCAACAGCATTCATTTCAAGGAAAAGAATGTCATCTTAGCTGCTGTTGGTCTGTAAACAATTGGTGGTGGTTAAGAGGGATTCTTGTAGTGCGAGGGTTTAATTGACTCCACAAAAGTTTTCAAAGAATTCAATTGAACTTGGACAAAAATATTGGGGCCAAGAAAAGACAGAAAGAAAGAGGGGAGAAAAAAAAATGGTATTATCCCAAAATTTACTCCTTTTGTGGTGGTGGACCGTTATTGGACTCCACTATGTGCAGAAACCCACAAAACGTCACGCTGTGCCTCAGAGAAATGGATGCAATAGTAAGTCATGTTAGACTGCAAAAATCACAGAATTGGCCTCAAATAATGGCTCCCAATGCATCTGCCAAGGCTGTAAATCAGTCTTCTGCTTTTCTACTTTGTTATTCACACCACATTAAAAGAAAGAAAAGCAAACAGCCACAAAGAGTTGAATGTGTCTAGTTGGTGTGCCTGACGGAACTTTTTTCTCCTGCAGAATCTATCTAGCAATTCAATATTACAAGGATTTTCCCTCACTTTTTGTTATGGATATCCATCAGTCTCTACTCATTAAAGACAATCCCAAACGAATATATTATAACCATCTGTCTTCATCTTTTTTCAGTCATATAACAAAAAATGCTTCCTAAGCTAAGAAAGAATCGTGAATTTAGTCAATCTCCAGCCACCCCCTTGGCAGTTAAGTTCATCCTGCAATGCCAGAGAAGTTCATTTACTATATCATCTGAAATTTTTACCATAAAAGTAATTTCTGATAAACAAAAATAGTAGTACCTAATTTATTTGCGCAACAGCAAATGCTGGTACAAACTGTGCAGTGAAGGTGGGTACTTGTTTATCTGGTAATTGAATTATGCAATAAAAAGAGGAACTGGTGGTGAAGGTTACATAGTTGATAATGTGTTGAGTTAGCTAGCCAACTGCAAATTACAGAAATTTACACCTGATAGGAAAAAAAAAGAAGAAGAGCAAAGATAAGTTAGGCAAAGAAACAAAAAATCTGCGGCAAAACCAAGAAAAGTAAAAGAGAGGAGAAGCAACCTTTTTCAGTTAGTGGGTAATGGAATGTCTCCGTCACACTTCAAGGAAAATTTTCTTCAAAGTGATTCCCCCCCTGCAACTGGGGACCATTTGGAACATAAGAACAGAAAGAACTACAAGATTTTATGAAGAAAACTTCAAATATGCCAAGTGTATTTTCTGTTTCTGAGCTGCATTTTCATGTAGATTCACCTAATCCATGTGCTAAATAACCAAAAGTGGCAATATTCTGTTTGACGCAGTGATATTCCACAGGTATCCCCAATGTTCACCGTCTATGAATTGCAGGCATTCTGCCAGAGGACCACCATTAGTATGGACCATTGGTGAAAGGGCCTCACATGCTAGTCCATTTTTTACGCTTAAAGATTGTGAAAAGGGAAGAACTTTTTACAATATAAAGGACAAAAGGAAGTTCCACATGATATATATTGAAACTGTCAATGAGTTCAGATACAAAAAGCAAGTGAAACTCCTGGAAAACTTAATTAGGCCTGGATGTAGCGAAAAAGAGGAATAATTGAATTTACATAACTTTAAGTCTACTTTTGCGAGCATATATAACAAGGCAACAATAGAATAAGAACCTAAGGGAGGCACCACCAAGCCCAAATATTTGTGCATAAACTCATCCAAGTGCAAGAGGTTGCCTTTTAAGGAGAGAGGGGCATCAGGAGCATACCTTAAAATACTGTGCAATCTATTTGTTCATCAAAAAAAGTTCAGTTCGGTGTACCCATGGGCGTAAGGCAACAGCTCCTCTACCTCAATCCTGGAATTAGAATAACTCATGCTTTTCTTTAATCGGCCATGGCAAGACTCAACCTCTGTGCAAAATATGCCATAGACTGGCCTATGATCTGAGAACCTAGAGTCCCCACGGACATAAGATAATTGTTGGAGACCTTCTCCATACCATAAAATTCTGTCGCACCTTCACACATAGAGTTCATAACTGTCAGTTTATATTTGAAGGATGTTTACTTTTGGTCATTTTTGTTGGGCACATTTATGTACATTATGGTAGGGAAAATGTTCTCACCAAGCTGGTGTTCGCCGTTTCTCCTTTGGGTGCATATCATCCCCTGCATATCTGTCTGAATTAGTTGAATATTTGTATGTAGGAGGGAAATAAATCTTTCCTTCCTTCCATCCTACAAAGACACGACCTCGTCTCTGCTCTATGCGTAACTGCAAGATAACCATTGGCAAATCAGAGGAATGCTTACTTGAAAGTGATAAATAATATCTATGTTTACCAAAAACTGATAAATAGCCTTGACATAATGCAAACATGCCTGGTCCTTCTCTAACAGCGCCCGCCAGCTTTGCATCTCAACAAGTGCTTTAGCAGAACGATAGGAGAGGGCAATACGATAGTTCAAATCCCCAAGCCAAATAACTCGACTACATGAATACACGAGAGCATAATATTAGAACAGAATTAAAGAACAATAGAAACAGAAAGAGTGTGACCCAGGCAAAAAGTTCACTTGCATATAAGTGTTGGCCTTTACTAAGGAAATAGTACTGTGAGCAAGCATAGATATTATAAATGAGTGATTTCAAAATCCATGGTTCATTTCTAATCAATGAAGGGAAATAATCTCATTTTTTATGTTCATTTAGATTCCCATATCTTCTCATTTATTTTTCTAATCCCCATGCACACTTATAGCAAGGAATGAGGGTAAAGTTTAATTGACAGCAGTTGGTAGATGAGCAAGTCTCTTACTCATGCTCAAGGATTGTTTCTGGGGACTTCTCATCACCAGCATTGTGGATCCGCGGAAACCTTGTCTTCCTAAGAATCTCCATGACATCTGCATTCCTCCTCAGCTCATCGCCCTCCTTCTGTCCAGAGGTTAAATGACTACAGATGAAGCAAAAGCTAGTTTGGTGCAACGACATACTGATTGAAATAGATCCCTGTAATGTCAAGAAGGATAACGACTATCTGTTTAGTTAATTGTTAGCAGTTCTTACTAATTTGGAAAGCAAAAAATAGAGAGATAACATGACTCTTTCGAAAAATACCTTATTTCTCAGATAGCCCATCAGTCCTCTGCCAACACAGGAAACTTTCATGTTTCTGACAGAATCTCTCAATTCACTCCTCACCCATACTGTAAGAAATATGCCAACCATTTGCTTACTTGCCACCAAGCAGTATCTTGAAGGACCTGACCTCTTATATCCATCTTCAGTAAATGTGGATCCACCATAGGAACAACCATGGGACATTGGTGAGTACAACACAGTACTTGGTGATTCCCCAGGTCCATTGTCATCATCTGATGAACCCCATCTCGAGTAATCACTAGGCCTGGAGTAGTCACTAGGCCTTGAGTAGTCACTAGGCCTAGAGTAATCACTAAATCTGTGACTCCACCTGTAACTGTTATCATAGTCACTTGGCCTGTGACCAAACATTACCCGATCACAAACGCTAAATCGCCGATCAAGACGTGGTTGTGTGACTGAAGGGTCGGTGTCCATTCTCCAGCTACGGGTTGTCTGGAATGATCTGCGTTGAAAGAAAGATGAGTTCTTTTGCCTAGATGATCCTTCAAAATCTGCATTTATTTCTGCTATTGGCTCAGGAATTGGAGATGGCATATAGTATCCATTACTGACACTAGTTCCAGGAAGATTATTTAGAGTCTTCCTAATGAGAGCCAGCCATTTCTTAGCAGGGCCATTGTCTTCTGCGCCCAGAATGTTGCCAGCATTCAAAGGAACTATTTCTTGGAATCTGGCATATAAGAATACAAAAATGGTCCCTTTACCATTGAGGTTTTACAGAGGTGGCATAAATTTAGAGGAAAATAACCATCAAATCATACCCAAGAACATATATATCTGCAGGGGGTGAAGCATGAAGCCAGTCATCAAGGCTCAAGTTACTTGGTGGAGATCTTCCAGCGACATTCCACGTGGCAACAAAAATGCTGCCTCAAATTGGGAGTAAAACACTAGTGAGTACTTGCATATCTCTGAACACAAAACAGAGAAAGATGCTCCATAATAATAATAATAATAATAATAAGAGGATACATGAAAAGATTACCTGTAGTTCTGCACATCTATGATTCGTGGGTGATCAAGATTCATTCTCCCTCGCCTGGCCTGCTCTTGATTCTTGCTAAATACCTCTGCATCAAATAATGGAGAAAGTTAGGACATGACAGCACAAAAAGAAGCTAAATCCAAAAGCAACTTAACCCCCAAAAGAAATAATCAAATCTAAGTGACACTGCACCTGTTTTGCTCTTTTTGATTGTACATGGCTCCCTTTCTGAGAAGCTAGTCCTGTACTCTGCTTCACTCCCTGAAAGAAAATTATTGATCAGTATCGATTCTATCTTTTTTGAAAGAACCGATAGGTCTTGAATTCAATTAATATATTTAAAAAAAAAAAAGAGAGAAAAAAAATATCTCAAGGTTTCCATTAGCCAATCTGTTTGGAGAGAAACAGATGTGATTTGCTGATATATTCTATTCCTCGGATATTCTGGAAGACAAACGACTCTACTTAACCAGGCTAGTTCTGCTAATTGGACAAGAACAAGATAAACAAAATTTTGACATTTGGGAATTACAATGTCAATAATCACCAAGTTCAAAGGTATTTCCTCTTCTTTTCTCACTTTTCTCAGCAACCAACTATGGAGCTCAAGAAATTGCATTAAGTTGCTTAATAAATGGAACAAATTTGAGCCCCAAATTCCATACTAAAAAACCCAAGTGTGGTCAGAATCACTCTTCATGTTAAAGCCCGGAAGAAGAAAATGCCAACCTCCATAAACATTATCAGCTTGAAAGTTCTCAGTCTTGCTCTTGTTATTGAAGAACCACTTTCTGACCATTTTTTTAGACCATGAGAGCTTCACAAAGAAAAGAAGAATAAGCAAATTAATCTCCGGCCAAAAATTTTAATAACTGCTCAGTAATGCAAAAAGAAAAAAAAAATTCAACTTGTTTGCAGGAAAATAAAGTTAATACCTTGCTTTTCTTGGAGTTCCCATCTCTCATTTTTCACTACCAATTCATGCAGTGCCTCTTATACTTTCTGCTCCTTCCAGTTTCTGGGCTTTGCTTACAATCACCCAGATGTTACAAGCTCAAAGAACAGAACAGCATAGCTGAATTATCCTTCCCCAATCTCTGGCCTATCTATACAGATGTGACAATAACATGCCAAAAAGCTCAGGCCTTTAGCGTCTCTAACACCCTGAATACAGCTTTAAGGTACAAAATAAACCCCAGAAAACTCAACCAAAGAAATAATGAACAAATTGGAACTGTTGGTTTCAAACCACGAACGGGCTTCTCTTGGTTTCCTCTCTAGCGCTTGTGGTGGTAGTAGTAATGTACATGGGACAATGAGGGACAAGAAAGAAGATATAAAGAAACAAAAATATAAGTGGGCAATTAGTCAAGAGACAGACACTTTAAAGCACCAAAGTGAGAAGAGATTCTTGACGTTGAACAAGACAATGTAGCAGAGAGAGAGGGAGAGAGAGAGTGTGTGTGTTTTTTAGACAAAAAATGTAATGACAGAAGCTTACAAGCTGCTCTCTTTATAACTGTGTCTCCCCTTGGAAACAAAGAGCCTCCTCGTTCTCAGTAAACGGCAAAGTATCGAATTTGAACGGAATAAAGGGCAGAAAGACACATAGAGACATAGACTTGGTCTAAGGGCTGGCTGTCCTTACATCTCCTTTTCCTTTTTTATTTCCTTTTAATTTTCTTAATTGTAATGCTACAAATCTCGAGGCATCACGGGGCAAGTCGTTTAATTGCTGCATTACACACAAAACGGCAGCCAGCCCACCCACGGTCAGCAAAATTGTGAATGCCCTCTCCATTCTGGTCTTCTTCCACCAAAGTTAAAAAAGCAGTTAAAGAAGGAACAAGATAAAGGAGGGGTTGTGAGTGCTAGCAGTATTGGGTTGGCGTTTCCATCTTTCCCTTTCACTTTAATATTTTTTTAACATTTTTTTTTTTGGGTTTGTTTTTGGGTATTCGTGTCCTATTCTTTTCTTTGAGTAAGGGATGCTGTTGGATGGAGCGTTGTAAGAGTCTTCACAAAGGTTCGCTTCCCCTCCCCTCTCTCTCTCTCTCTCTCTCTCTGCGTGCCTTTGATTTTGTTACATGATATGGATATGAGATTTGTGTACAAAATATATAAAATAATATATAATTATTAATTATAAAAAAATTATTTATTACAATTATTAATTTAAATTCTAACATGTTCATCTCATTCATAAATCTCGCATTTTTTTTTTATTTTTTATTTGGGGTTTTTGTGCATGCAATGGCTCCCCCCCCCCCTCAAAACCTCATTTTTGTCTTCTTTTAAATGTCCCATTTGCTTTTAGTTGATTGAATATTCTGTACTCTGCCATATGAAGGGATTGTGTGGGTTTTGATGGGCACGAAGGTTGCAAACAGGGGGATGCCCCTGTAAGGAATGCTGTTAATAACCAACTCCATACTGAACTTGGCCACAATTTTGGATTCTAATCCAGGACAAGGGACAAGGGCAGGGGCACTTTGTCCCATTTATTTTTTCATGTCCTCGTTTTCTCAAGTTCTTCCCTTTTATAGCTCTCTAGTTTTTAGCAGTTTTACCAACTTGTCTGCCAAGTAGACATAAGAATGTTACATTTTCCTTTTAACTTGATTTTCTTTATTAAAAAAAATAAGCTGTCAAGACTTTCCATAGGTTAGGGGAATGTTCAGATAATATTTGTGAATATCAATAATTTCTCGATCTCTCTCTCTCTCTCTCCAAGACAAACGTATTCATGAAACTTGGATTATGACCAATGAAAAATTAGGAGAAACTGAGGTGACTTTCTTTCGACAGGTTGTTGCTATGGAAACACAGAATTGTTAGATGGGGTGGGATCTGAACCTTCGATTGCAAAAATAAATTGAACTACCATCATCATCATCATCCTTAATTATAATTGATAGTTCCATTTATTCCGGCACAAATCCCACTTCCTCCTATCATTTTTGCTTTTAATATGTGATGGGGTTTATGTGATTTTTGAGCAACAAGGAGCTTACTCCCAAATAGGTAATATAGTTAATTTTGTTTGTAGACAGAGGATAATATATTGTGTCTTTGTCACGCGGATTAAAGTACATGTTCCTCAATCTACTAGCTCGATGCAGCCGGCTGCCGTTTCTTGGTCCCTCTTGGGCGGCTCCTCCTCGGACAAATTGAAAAATTAAAGTATCGAATTCGATTCAGCTTCCCATGAATTTTGAAATGTTAGTTGACTGGTCTTAAATTTTACGTTCGGCTTGTTGCTAACCTTCATGATTATGATTGGGGGCCTTGCCTTTAAAAAAAAAAAAAAATTCAAAATTCACAATCCAAGTGGGATGGAAGTCCTTCGGTCGGTGATCAGTTGTCGTTTTGATTTGTATAATTGCCATTTGCCCCAAGTAGAGACCATTGAACCTTGTATAGAATTCCCCATCTTGTCATTACCACTAAAAATAAACACAACTAGTTGTCCATGACAAGGTGCTTACTCCGCCTCCTCTCCTGGAAACAGACTCAGAAGTGGTCTACAGAGCTGTGAAAAGCAAGCTGGAAGAGTGCCAAGTGGAGATTGCACCACCTATTATTATTAAGGATGTGAAGAAGTCGATTGAGGCAAATCACGGAATGCAGCTTAATTGGATCTGCAGAAGGGCTAGTATGGTGGTAGATTAGGTAGATAGAAATAGTATATTGCAGACATTTTCTCTAGCCCTTAAGATGCAATTGAATGTTTTTTTTTTCTCTCTTTTTTATATATTCTTGATCGATAACGTTATGTTGAGCATTGCTAGTGAACTCAAGTTGTCATGGTAGGACTTTTTAAAATAATGTGGAGATATTTATCAAATAAATGTATAATATTGAAAATTTTTTGATTCCTAAAACTCATTTGGGTAACTTTTTGAATATAAATTTAATTTATCCTAAAGAATAAAATTTTTACCAAATAGATCTTGAATTCTTGGTCCTCCAACTATTCTCAACGAGTTGTCACCTGTTACTATTGCTCAAATAATCAAACTCTAATGATCCAATTTATAGAATATTAATGGATCATTTCAAAGTTAATGATGACATTATCACTAAAAAGGGTCATCTAGCCTTTTAAGAAAAAAAAAAAAGGCATAATTATTGGGTTATTTTAGAGTCTAAGCCACCAAGCTTAACAAGTAATCATAATCTTTCAATTTATATTAAATTTGACTCAATTTAAGATTCATTTTGATAATTTATTAGTTCGATGATTAGTCAAATCGATCAAATTAATTCTTACTTTTTGAAAAAATAATTAATATTTTTATATTACATATAAATAAATATTACAGTAAAATTTAAGTATATATTTATAATTATTCTTAATGAAATAATATAATTATATACACTTTTTTTTAAAAAAAATAATTTTTTTAACAAAAAAAAAACACTCAGTCCACTGATTTGACTAAACAATTTAATTATTTGAATTAATTAAATCAATTAATTTTTTCCAATTTAATTTTTTATCCGATTAAATAAAAAATCAAAAAGATTTAGATTTCATATTATTAATTCATTAATTCTACCTCTAAAGTTGTTCAGTTTTTTAAAATTATGCTAGTAATTGGTTTGGCAGTCGTGAGTGAAAGTCTGTATGGAGAACACCGAGTCAAACTACTTCAGAGGGTTATTCTTCTAAACACGTTTGATGAGTGGACTTCCATCGCGTTCAAATCAAGGTTATATAATCAACACGAAATCAATTGCTCACATGAAAATAGTTAAAGTGAAAATGCTTGTCCATTAGTGTGATTTTTAGAAAAAAAAAAAAGAAAAAAAAAACAGATTTTGGCTTTTCGAGAATCTCAAATGTGGATCTTTAAGGAAATGATTTCAAGCAATAAGGTGATAAAGTGAACATTCCATGATACAAAGAAGCTTGCAAAGTAATGACTCGTATCAAAGACTTAAGGGGCAATGGGCCATACATAGTAATTGAACTTCTAAAGGAGCAAAAGAAGGTGGAAGTGGCCCCTGCAATGTGTGATACTCGTTGTTGCAGCTTATGGTATCTTATGGAAGCCATTGTTGTTTGATTGAATAAGGACCGGTGAAAGGGTCTTCCATGGATTCTTTGGAATGTCTTTTCTTCATTAATGTATTTTGGTAGTATACGAGGATTTTTGTAAACATCCTGTCCTTGGTAGCGGATGATCATGCAAAAAATTTTCTTCACAATTCACAACACAAAGCAACTTGTACATATCGTATAAAGTTCGCTAGCTAATTTTCCATAACAAACGATGACCCGAACCATAACTACTTGCATCCTTTTTAGGGAATATCAAAAGTTTAGGGACGAATGACAAGACTAGATATGTTGGTAAAGTTGTTGAGTGGCTATGACAATGTAAGAATTCATGCAATGACGATTGGGAATATGTGTAGGGAATTCTGATGGGGCCAATTCCCAGTCTCTTGCATGCCCTCAAACGGTGAAAATCGTGGCAAGTTCATAGTTGAACACCACGTACCTCGATGGGATAATTCTCTTGAATCTTTCAGGGTGACTAGTTTCGTACTTGTACATAGAAGTACACTATTCTACTAGGGCATCACTAGAATAAGTTGGACCAGTATCTGTCGAGTGGAAGAGGGATATGTTTTGAATCTTTTGGTTCGTATCTTTTCCAATACAATGTTATCTAACCATACCATTTTTGATTTATTTCTCATGAAACGGGCGGAATTTCTTGTTCATTAACCTCTATGTCACAATGATAAGGCATGTGTTTTGTGGTCTCTCAAAGTGCCAACAAGAACCCTAATCAACACCACCGGCTAGGCACCCATCATTTAACCATTATTAACTGCCGGTACAAAAAGCGCCGTCCACAACTATATGAATGGAGATTTCAATATGATTAACGTTGGACCAAAGGCAATGAGTCACCAATGCAAAACATCAAAATGGGTCAAAATAAAAGAAAAAAAAAAAACAAAAGAAACAAGAAGAATTCCAAGAAGATGCGCTTTGTCCTTTTCTTTTTCTTGTTCCCCATACTTCCTAGTATCCACTCTACACTTTGGTGCCTCTAAAGAAAGGGAGGCAATACAATTAGATTTTCTTTCAGATTCTTTTTGGTGCTTTTTAGGCTCAACAGAGAGGCCCCAATTCTTTATTCTTTATTGGTCTTTTGTGAGGCGTTTTCATTCGTTTGAGGCAAATCCATTCTGAAAATGCACCCCATCTTTTATTTTTTATTAAAAAAAAACTAATTAGACTATGAGTTATACACCAGTATAATTTTTTTTTTAATTTTCATCAATCACATATTTTTTTTAAAAAAAAAATAAAATCCATAATCTCTGAAAAAAGCACCCAATTTTTTTTTTAAAAAACATCTTAACATGTATTAATATAAACTTATTTTTATGTTCATTTCTAATGCATAAAAGACTACTACATTGATCTATGAGTAACATGAAGAAATGAAGGAAGTTAGTGAAACCCAATTTGTTTCAGTCTTCTTTGGGTTTGCCTTTTTTGTTATCTGAGTGATCTGTAGATCCCCAGAAGAGTTTTCTCTGCAGAAATCTTTCCTTTATTTACTATCCATTGTAGTTTTATCACATTGTGTGTGTTAGCAGCCCTTTTGATTAGAATGGGGGCAACAACTCTGTCTATCTCATGGAATTTAGTTGTCAAGACCTGGGAGAATTTTTACACTATAGGACCACATTCATAAGCAAAAACACATATAAAAGAAAGAAATATTGTTACCTCCTTTAATTAATTACAAACTGGCAGTTTAAAACTTAAGAAAAAAAATAAATTGTCAATTCAGTGCAATGCATTATTGCTTAATACTTAAAGAAAGACAACGATTGTGCATTGCAAGTGTGGGCGTCAGATGAGTATCCCTAGTTAATTCCTCTTTTGTTCGTTTTCCTCCAGTTTCAATTTATAAGCATTTTACGTTTCTTGATCCATCCATCAAAGCTGAAGGTTTATTGTAGCATCATTCATGTCCATTTAACTTCGAGGTGGTTGCAATTTTTATGAGCTTGGGGTAGAAAGCACGAGAGAGGTTACAACCATATTGAATGATCTCATCAACCTCGTGAATAAATGCAGACGTGGACGTGATGGCATTGATAATTGAAGGCTGTTAAAGGGCGGCAAAAGGGTCATAAGAGCCACTCACCACTCACTCTGATTCTGGGTATATTCAATTTCCAAGCATTAAAATCACCTTCCATATTGCCCTATCAAATCGTCTTTTTTAGGTAGCAACCCATGAAAGTTTATACGGAACATATAGACAGGTTTCATGCATAATTACAACAAATGGAGAGTATTGATACCAATCTTATCCCCACGTAAAAGTCTAAAATCACAATAATGAACGCCCACCAAGTCAATCAGCTAGCGATCCACTCTGATAAAATACCCTCTTCGTGACATGATGTAGCTTGCACGCCATGAGCCTGGACGCAAGTTGCAGGCACCCAAAAGACATTCTCTGTCTCCATATGGCAAAAGCATATTCCTTCCTTGCCCCCACCAGCATCAAAGTTCATGGAATCCTTTTCTCCATTTTTCTCTTATCCCGCTCTGTGGCATGTATGACTATGATTAGGAGCATTCAGTACAATTCGATCCTGCTTGTCAAGGGCGCAAGAATTTTATTTTTGGTTCTGAAATTATATATATATATATATATACATCTTTTGTCCCGAAAGAAACAAAATTTGAATTTTTGACACAGAATCCATAAAGATGACTGTCAACCTAAAAGTTTATTCAAATAAACGAAAGAAGCACAACAAATATTCAGCTTCTTCTCCAGTCCGGCCCATAAGTTTGGCACTACAACAATGAGAAAGAGTTCGAAACATCTCATGTCTTGGGGCTTCTAAATGGATGTCTGGTATGAACATTTCAAGTGTTGGGCTTAAGGGGATCGGGCCTCATATCTTCAAAAGTTCAAACATAGAATTAAAGGGTAAACCCAATTTTAAAGTTAACATCTTAAATTTTAATTTTAAATAAAAGTATAAAATTTGTGAAAATAAAAATAATTATTTAATTATATAACTTATCATATAATAAAAGTTTAAATTAAAAAAAAAAGGTTAACCAAGTTGATAAAATAAAAAATATATTTTTTATTAAATTATATATTGAATTATAAATTTTATATAATAAAAAAATTATTAATTTAAGGTTGAAAATTTTAATCACATGTCAAAGAAATTTTATTAAGGAGAGAGAAGGGTTTAGGATAATATTGATTCGATTCTTTTGCAAGAATTGCTACTACCCACGAAAGCAAAAGGGCATATAAGGTGGCCAAGCGCCACGCAGTCCCCTGGCATCTGCCGTTATTCATATATGTTCATAAAAAGTCGTTTGTTTGTGTGATTTGCTTGGCGTTACAAGACCCCGAAGGCGCCGTTCATGGCAACAACAACAACAGACTCTCTGTAGTCTTGGTCCTCTTGGATTCTTGAATCCGACCGCAAGTGTCCCTTCAATTTCGTTGTTGATGGTCCTCGTCTTAAACTGACATTGCCCCATTTATTGTCTCTTTTTGTTCTTAAGAAAGCAAGCCACAGTGGAGAAAAAGAAGGGAAGGAGATAAAGAAAAATGGCTTCTTTATTGCTTCGATGTCGAAAGGTTTCATCTTTGGGAGTTTCTCGCTTTGTTTATGGTTAGAGTGACGAGTTCTTGGCTCCCTTTTAATTATTTGTTATATTGGTTTCTTACAATTTTACTTATTCAGTCAAGGTTTGATTCTGTTGTGCTTGTTTTTATTTTGTTTTCTTTGAATTTTTCTTCTTTTTTTTTTTTCTGGCTTGAAATTGAGATTGGCAGTAGTAGTTGTAATAGGCTTTTTTCGGATAGGCATGAATATTGTTAATGGTAATGGAAATTAAGTGGGATTCCGGATTATGCTTTGGTTTGTTTTAGTTTTTTTTGGGGCCTGTATTGGAGAGAAAAGACACGTATGCTATATCTATAGATAGATGAACCCGATGCTGTAATATTGATGATATATAGATAGATGCTTCTATGAGTTCTCGGTAGTTCTGTGGGAAAGGTGGTTTTTCATGGGCTGTGGTGGTTATCCTTGTTTCTTTTTGTCTCTTAACATTTGGCAGACAACGGAGATCCTTTTACTCTTCCTGTGGAGCAAGGTCTTGGAGGTTTAGTTGGTGCTTGCAATTTGTTAAGGCATTATGGCAGCAGAAGCAGTACTGCAAAGATTGATTTTACAGACTTGACGTAAGAAATTCACTGCTTATGTCAATCAAACGCAGGTTCATTTGTTGGATATGCAATTATGTTGTTGTGTACAGCCACTTAATTTTATTTTTTATGGGGAGCTTTATAAATTAGTGCATTTCTATTCTTTTGTAGTTTGCTGGCCTCTGTTCTTTATGTTTTGGATTTGAGCAGGTCAAATTGAAGTAGTATTTATAGTGGGAACTCAAAAGACTGTAAAAACCATAGGAGTTGCAACCATATGATTCATTATCCATATTTCTCTTGATCTGCTTTGTATATCCTTTGCAATTAGAATGAGGGAAGGTGAGAATCTTTGATTGGGAAAGATTTACAAAATTGTCAACTGACAACTTGTTTAGTTCACAAGAATGACTCAAGTTCAACAGAATGACTCCTACACGAATTTTATGAATATTCTTCTTTTGTTGAACCAAAACTTAACTTTTTTCCTTCTTATAATCATTTTGCTTGGCTGCATGACTAAAAAGATGATCTGAGCAGTTGCCTTCTTTTCTGCATAAAGTAATTGGTTCTACAGGTTCAATTTTCTTCACTGGCATGGATCTTCTTTATTATGGGTGTACAAGTATCTGCATCAGTCTGGGCCCCAATATTAGATTTTATATTAACATTTGACATTGTCTCCTGTTCATTAATTGAGTTGTTTGTCAATTTAGTTGCCCTCATACATGGTATCCAATTGCTCGGAGGAAGAATCGCAAGGTCATCCTGCATGTGGGGCCCACGAATAGTGGCAAAACATACCAAGCTTTGAAGAGACTTGAGTTGAGTGCTTCTGGTATGCTGTAACTGCTAATTTTTCTGACGGTTCTTGTGGTGGCTTTTGTCTTTTTTTTTTTTTTCCTTTTGTTATCCAATTCATGCAGAAAGACTACGAAGGTTGCAAATGAGTGATAAATGTATTGGCTGACAATTGCTGTTTTGTCTGTCGCTTGATAGGAATATATTGTGGTCCTTTGAGGTTGTTGGCATGGGAGGTGGCAAAAAGATTGAACAAGGCAAAAGTTCCTTGTGATCTAATAACAGGACAAGAGAGAGAAGAAGTTGATGGTGCAAAGCACAGGTCTGTGACTGTTGAAATGGCAGATGCGACCTCTAATTATAGCTGTGCCGTTGTTGATGAAATTCAGGTACCATGGCATTGAACTGAAAGTGTTAGTTTCTCACCATCTTTTGCTTGAATGAACTTATGATTCATACAAGTTTATTGATCACATGACAGAATATGCGCTTGTTTTTTTTTTTTTTTGGGATAAACAGTTATGGTCTTTTAATCCTCTGTTTTGTAAATGAAGTTATATGTGTCTATCACTCATTTTTCACAGTTATGCCATCTATGTCTGCCAAATATGGTTTTTGTCTTTTGTTGATTTTCCATTTTGGGGAGCAGGAATAAATGATTCCTCTGTCTTTGTTTTTTAAAAGTTATCTGAAATCTGTTGTGTCAATAATCCAAAAAGGTGGTTGCACAATTTGTAAGTCAGTTTAATGAGTTGGTGGGATTTGTATGTTAGGGTTGATGGGATACTTGAAAAACACAACTGCAAGTATGTTTTCTTTTCTGACGTATTAATGGGATTAGTCTTTGGCTTTGTTCTTCATAACTTCTGATTTTTTTGATTGATGGTTTACCTAATAGAGTAATTTAGGATCCATTTCCATTTTAACACAATGATCAGCTGAAATTAGATGTGGTGTTTGAGCTTTGGGCAAAGTGCGATTTGTGGTTAAACTATCAAAAAAAGAAAAAAAGCAAAATTTGCTCTTATTAAATCATCGAATTACTCTCCTTGAACATCAGTTGACTATCATTTTGGATTCTTTATCCTTTCATTCAGATGTTGGGATGCAGATCAAGAGGTTTCTCATTTACACGTGCTCTTTTAGGGATCTCTGCTGATGAACTTCATCTTTGTGGAGATCCAGCTTCTGTTCCTCTTATTCAGGAAATACTAAAAGTGACTGGGGATACTATTGAGGTAACATAATTAAAATAAATTTGAAATTCATTTTTGGTTAAAATTTTCTATTTTTCTTTGTCAAGTCAGCTTTTCTGGTTTCTCTATCGCATGAGTGTCTTTGTGAAAATTACCAATACCTATACGTGCACTTATAATTATACTAGGTGATCTTGCCTCTGTACCCTACCATCATTTCATGATTTGAGATAGAACAATGGGAAAGTATTGTGTAATTTATAGCAATGAATTGTTTTCTCTTTTATCTCAATTTCCTTTAAACTTCTTTCTGGACATCATTGGTGAATTTGCACTATCTTGTTTTTGGAAAACTGAAAAAAAAAGCAAACTTAGGTTTGTCTCAGGTTAATGGTGCTTGTGTGGATTTTAATCAATTGACTTTCACTTAGGGGATAGAACCATTGAATCTTTAAATATTAAGATTGAGTTTGAGAGGTACATATATAAAGTTTTATGAAAAGTACAAAACATTGATCAACTCAATATTTAGGTATGTTAGCAAAATGCTAAAATAATTGCTGCATTTCAAAAGCTGTCTTGTTGCATGAGTTTGTTGTTAACAATTTATTTTTAAAGCCTGTCATTGAACTGTTAAATGCTAGTCTCTAATTGCCATCCATATTATTTCAGTTCATTTTCTGAACTTTTGTTATATGCTTTGGTATCCCAGGTTCAATACTATGAGAGACTTTCACCTTTAGTTCCAATGGAGAAACCCCTTCGCTCTTTTCGTAACATACAGCAAGGAGATTGCATCGTAACCTTTTCACGACGTGGGATATACAAATTGAAGGTTAGTGATTAGTGCAGCTCCACTTTGTTTCCTTTCTGTTTCTTTCATTTTTCCTTCTCTTAGCACAGATAAGGGTTGGAACAGGCAAGATAACTGTGTGCCACAATTTCCATCAGGCTGCATCAATACTTTTGTCAAAAAGAAGATTATGGTTAGCATGACTATTTTGGTCTAATTCGACCAGTTTATTTTAACATAAATGATGCTGTTCATACCCTGATTACAACTGAAGATCTATAGTTTGAGGTTGCTAAACTAGGGCTCATTTGTTTATATGTCGATAGCATAAAGGATACAAATGACTCGAATAGATAACCATGTTGGTCATCATGTCAACTCTATATGTTCAAGGAAGTGGCATTGATGTAGGGCAAGAGAGAGAAATAGAGCAAATTAGGGTGAGAAGGGAAAAAAAAAGGGAAAAAGGGGAGAAAACTTAGACAAAATTAGGGCAAGAGAGACAGAGAGGGGAGAAACCAAGGGATACAAGGATCAACACTCATGTTTTCATTGCAGAGAGAATGGCAGGTTACACAATGATCAGGTGTGACCTCAGCCATACTCTGACAAGATAGAGTGTTTTGAATGGGAAAAAGATATTTGCTTTTATATGTGATTCAATTTCTTATTGCTTCATATGCAGTATCTCTTTTGGCTAGCCTACTAACTTTTATATATGTTCCATCTTGTTTGCTGTTCCTAGAGAGGGATTGAGAATGCTGGAAAGCACCTTTGTTCTGTAGTTTATGGGTCATTGCCACCAGAAACTCGAACAAGACAGGTTTGGCTTCTTTACATTAAAGAAATTTAATCAACTTGCCCATGTAAGTAGTCTTAGTTGATACTTGCATTTCTGTGTGCTTCCTACTAGATGCCAATTTATGGTAATCGATCTCCTTTCATAAGTAATCCAATCCACCTTTTGAGTCACTTTTGTACTGTTTGAAGAAGCATCTTGTACTGCTTAGCTGTGGAAATATTCTTTTGAGATGCATACAATCTCTTCTGTATTACTTTCCATTTTCTGAGTCTCCATGGTGTAGGTGGTCATCTATCTGTTCTTTCTTCTGTGACGTATCTTTATGTAGAGTGGCTGACATAATATAATCTCTAGAATTTCAGGCAACGATGTTTAACGATGCGAGCAGTGAATTTGATGTTCTTGTGGCTAGTGATGCCATTGGGATGGGTCTTAACCTGAACATTTCCAGGATCATATTTTCAACTATGAAAAAGTTTGACGGTACTGAAATGAGGGATTTGACAGTACCAGAAATTAAACAAATAGCAGGTACATTGTTAAGCATCTCACCTAAATTTGGAATTTTACATTTTATAATGATCTTGTTTTATATTATTCACTTGATGTTTCATCTGGGCTGGTGGTAGGGGTTTGAGGTGGGTGCAGGCTAGGGATATGGGGTGATTTCTTTCCCTGGTCTGAATTTGGGTGAACAACACTGCCTCTTTCTATGAAGGAAAGAAATTTCAGCCTCTACACCTTGGTGGTGCCTTTTATTTGGACATCAAGCTGTACTCTAGTTTATTTATAACCTTGTGAAAACTTAATCATATTTTTTTAATCTCTCATCGTGTAAAAAATATTGTTTGAATGATTGTTGTATGCTTATGTTGCAAGATAAATAGATTAGCAATGTTAGGATATTGTGTATGGAAATGGAAGAATGAATTTATTTGGGAGTTTCAGCAAAACTCAGTTCATCCTGGATGTGTGTAGATCAAGGTTAGACTTGGGAAACCAATACATGTACTTAAGGCTTCAAGGTTCTCTTTGGATCTTTCATGCAACATTAGAGTTTAGATAGAGATGTTTTCAAGCAAACAGTTACTGTACTCTGTTTCTTTATCTATCCTGAATTTTCTCTTGCTGCACTTCTGTCTCTCATTTATTTCTTTTTTCTGTAATACTTTGGGTTCCTAAAATTATTTTCTACTTTTAGCACACCATTATGTTTTCCTAGTCTGACCCATCTTTTACTAGCATTGGATTTATAAATCCAAACAGTTGTCATTTCAAATGAGATTGCTGCCTTTTTCTTATTCCTAGCACAGGACTTGGGCATCTTCTCCAATATAGTTTTTTGCTTTCTTGAGAATGAAAACTTTTATGTTCCTTTTTGGTTGTCCATCAATTATCTCAATCTTCTCAAGTTCTTTCATTATGTCATTATCCTTTTCTCAAGGACTTTGGAAAGTAGAAATGCATGTACCCAACCTTGGTATTGTAAGAAGGGATAACACACTGGCAGCTGGTTTTTAATGGAATATAAATAAATATAAAAGATTGGTTGACAGCTGGGGTCATGTGATGTTATACTGTTCCAGTATTTATGATGTTATCATCTTACTAGTGACTGTATGCATCATCAATGTCTGTGTATTATCATATGGTGGCTTATTTTAAATGGTTCGCCATCATATTTTCCCTAATTTTTTGGGTTTTGATTAACTTGGATTCTCTCTCATCATATAACTAATTGGGTTTACTTGTAGGAAGGGCTGGCAGGTATGGATCAAAGTTTCCTGATGGTAAAGTGACCTGTCTAGATGCAGATGATTTGCCGCTGCTTCACTCAGCACTTAAATCCCCATCTCCTGTTCTGGAGGTGATCAGCACTGTGGCTGCACAATTTTGCACATGATAGTTTGTACCATCCTTTCATGACACCATGTTTCTAAATTTGTGACTCATATGCTGCAGCGTGCTGGATTATTTCCCACCTTTGATCTCATGTTTATGTATTCACGTTTGCACCCAAAAAAAGGCCTCTATCGGATTTTGGTAGGCTGAGTGGCAATTATCTCTGTTTTCATCCCATTGTTTTTCTTTATGATTGTGGTATTTGCACATTTAATAGCAACAATTGGTCATACCATTTCAGTCTCTCTATCACTTATCTGTTGTATTTTTAGTAACTTTGTTGTGGTGCGCAGATTAGTGAACTGATAATCACAACTAAAATGATTACACTTCTTTTCAAATCAAACTCAAAGTAAACAGTGTGTGCTTCTGCTTGACCTAAAGTATTGGTGGCATACCCAGAAGCGAAAGCAGCAATCATATTTCTCTTTTTGCTATCGAGTATTCTGCTTTGTTTGTTCAATAAGAAGGGCATTCTTCAGTAATTTTATTCCCAAAAAGACATTTCTCTTTTCTTTTTGGTTATGATTCTTCATTGATTCAACTATGCTTCAACCCATCTGTAATGAGTTCAATGATGTGAAAAAGTGGGAGATTTTCTTTTAGTGACAGCTATAGAGCTTAATTGTTGAGATTGCTCAAATTTATTTGAAATTTGAGTGACCCCATTTTAGCATAAATTGATGATAGTGGGGCATTAATTGTTTTCTCTTGCACCTGACATTCTACATCAGATTTTTGTTTTATTCAATTGTCCTTTTTCGTGCAGGAGCATTTCCTAGAGAATGCCAAATTGTCTGCAAACTATTTTATTGCTGATGGTGAGGAAATGCTGGTATGTGTTCTTCACTCATGCTTCCTTTCCACCTAATAGCAAGGAGATGCATGTTTTTGGTGTATTATTGTTGCAATGAGAGCTGTAAGGAATTTTTTTCCTTTTTGTGAATATTAACCTTGGGTTTAATTTATCTGAAACTGTTGACATCAGAAAGCTGCTGCCATTATTGATGAAATGCCCCTTTCGTTGAATGATAAGTACCTTTTCTGTATTAGGTAAGGTCTTCAGCTCCCATTCAACATTGAAGTAATTTACATGATGGCATTTTCCTTGAATTTAAAACCTGTACAATTATGTAGTTTCCTGCATATTCTTCACAATCCATGTAGCATTGTTGTCTACATTATATTTCTATGTGCAGTCCAGTTGATATGGATGATGATATTTCAACTCAGGGTCTCACTCAGGTAAACATTATATTTGGTCCCATACCATCGGCCAATATCTGATTTGAGTGATAGGCTAATTATGATTACGCTGTTGTGGGCCAGTTTGCCCAAAATTATGCAAAGAGGGGGAATGTTCGTCTCAAAGAGATATTTAGACCTGGGTCGCTTCAGGTGCCAAAAACAGAAAATGCACTCAAGGAGCTTGAATCTATTCACAAGGTTTGACATTTTTGTTTTGGCATTTTGACACCAATGAGACATTAAGTTTCCAAATTGTGGAGATTAAAGTGCATGCCTTGTGTGCTTGTAATTTGGAACATACATTGTCCGGTGATAAGCTGGAAAAGGGAGACATCTTTTGGTTTATTATTGATATCTGTGGACTTGGGAAGTTTGCAAACTCCTTAATGGTTATAAACTCTGCATGCTATATCTTTAAAATGAATTGAGATGAAATAGCCTTCATGATTATCTTAAAAATAAAACCTGCCAACTTTTCAGCAAAAGACAATGGTCTGTTCAGACATTATCTGTGATGTCATAGTCAATGTCTGGCGTGTAATTGTCAGTAGAGACATTATCAGAAGCTCGATAGAAGCACATGCTTTGGTATATAGTTATCCATTTAGCTTCAATGTTCCATTAAGTTCACTTGAATGGGGGAAGGAATTGGTGAAAAGTTTTCTTCTTTAAAACAGGGACATGCTTTGGTAAATAGTTATGTATAAGCTTTAATGTTGTTGACTTCTTGCTGATAATATTTTCCTTCTCGGTATGAATGAAGGTCTTAGATCTCTACGTCTGGTTGAGTTTCCGTTTGGAGGGTTCATTTCCCGACCGTGAGGTAGCGGCTTCCCAGAAGGCTTTGTGCAGCATGTAAGTGTAATTATTGGCCCTTCACTTTCCTTCGTTTTCTTTTACATCATCAACCAACATTTTTGTGCTGCATGTGTAGGTTGATTGAGGAGTTCCTGGAAAGACTGGGGTGGCAGAAGCCAACCATTAGAAACTTTCCAACCCGTATTAAGCTGAGTCGTCTACAATCACATACTGACTCAACTCCTGTATTATCCGAAGATACGAGGCAGTATCTATAATATAGTCTCCATCATGCATCACTTCTGAAAGTGTCCATTCTTTCTCGCTCAGTCTAATTTTACCTTTGTTTGTTTAGCTATTTGGGAGTGGTCTTGTAATATTTATACTTGTAGATTCTCCACTCCAGTCAAAACCTCTCTTCAAAGCCGATCATTGTTTCCAAAAGGATCATGCAGCTGTAATCTCTCTCTCTCTGTTTTTTTTTTGGTACATCGGAAAATACGAAGCTGTAAACTTTCCCAAGGTGAATGTAAGCACGACATGCAATAATGAAATTACAAGATCTGTCTTACAAGATCTGTCTCTGTGCCGAGTACGCTGACACGGTAGCCTTCGACAAAACAGCTCTTTAGTTAGCAGCGATTAAAAATTGTCTATCACTAAAACCCCATTTCTGTCTAGTTTTGTTTTTGGATGTCTCGGCATTCCAACCAAGTTTCAGCCAATTAGGAAATTTAAGGATGATTCCCAACTGGAAATTGGAAAAGAGAGACAACAACGTTGTAGCTTAGTGATAAAGGAGTCGTTTGTTACTAAATCAGAAGTTTTTGTTGGAATTTTCTCCTTGGGCAGCGTAGCATGGAATGAAGAGAATAAAGGCACTTTTGTCAAAAGACTTGTTGAAGGCTTTATCAAGGCAAGACCTTGTTTTATAACTCTTTTGCGCGCAGTTTGATTTTGGCATTATGATATGTGTGCGTTATTTTCGTTAATGGGCAGCTGAGAATTGTAGAGTATAAAATGGGTGTAGATTGATTTGACTTTGAATTTGGGATTACATGTCACTGGTTGATGAGTTTTGAGCAAAAAGTAGGTATCTTTGCATGATTTAGCGCTCTTCCAAGAACGAGAGTTTGTATAAATTATTTATAAATTTTGACAGAAAGATAAAGGTACGAGAAAACTGTATGGTATGTTGATTATGCATTGAGATATTCTACGAGCAGATTTTCTATTTTTGATGTTGGTTGTGCAGCAATCCAATTCGTTTCCCATTGTGCAATATGCAACCTCGGGCGTTTCTCTTACAATTTCAAACATGTGTGATTGATTTTCTGTAGGTTGCTTTCCGTATACACCCATGAAGAGGAAAGTTCCGTGGAGTGAGCAGGTTGATCTTCTATCTTCGGACGATTCTTCCTCAGATATAGACATGGAAGACAATAACGGAGTTCAAAGCCACCGGTCCTCCGTTAATATCTCAATTAGTCAACCTGCCAAGGAATGAGTCCCAAGGGTAATAACTTCCATTTGCATTTGGATTTGAAGCAACTTGATCTTGTAGGTTTCTCTTAATTGGAGTGTAAGAAATTCCTGGTCGAAATTGCTAATGTTTGTTGTTGTGTCTGAAGTCTGAACCAACTTGTTCTCTCAGATTTCTTCTCCAGAAAGTGTAAGGAAATCGCTAATCTATTAGACTTGTTGATGGTTTGCCGTCCGTTACTGAAGTTGCCTTTGTGGACTTGTCCAGCAGATGTGTTTACAACTTTTTGTCTTCACTTTTTTCTGTGTCACAAACGAAACAATGCTTTACAATTCATATGTGTTGATTAGAAGGGCAGAAATGTATCAAGAATACATGAAGGCTATTCCTATCCCAGCACATCGTGGCTCTGTCAACTGCATTCTTCTAAAACAGAGGGATGAGCTGAGAATTGGCAGCGAGGACAAGCGTATGTCCCTGGATTTTGTGATTCATCCCTGTAAAGCTGAAGGCACCATCTGGCTTGCTGAAGAAATTCACAGGCATACCTCATCTCATTATCCTGTTGCCAAATTCTGGCTGTCTGACCCGATGCACCATGCTTCTGTCGACTCTATTTGCCCCCAGTTAGGATGTGCATATATAATGAAGGGCCCTCACTAGACAGCTAAATTCTTTAGAATGTCTTCTAGTTTCTTTTGCTGGGGGCTTGGAACCGTGAATTATGTATTTTGGTCGAATAAGAGTTAATTTATAATTACTCAACTGCATATCATATTTTTTTTCTTTTTCTTCTTTCCTTTTGCAAAAACTAATGATTTCAGAGACTTTCTTTGTTTCTGCTTTTTTTAAAAAAAATTTTTTTTATTTGAAATCAAATCCCCCAAAATAACTTAGATTAATGTAACTTCAGGTATAAAAAACGTATGCAACTCAATACATTGACTTTAATTCACCAATAGTCTTTGCAAGAACAGAGTCCTTGCTGGAAGAAGTGAAACCTGTTTTTATCTCGAACAATAATTTCTCGGTTGTATTCTTTTGATACTATTTTGGCAAATGTGTGACAGTCGGAGCATGTTCGGAGATTCTTTACGACTCGAATTGGCATGCCTTCACCTGTGCTGACAAGTGCAAAAGATATAGCCAGTTTCTCACTATGCAGACTGAGCAGGTGCTCCTTCTCTTGCTCATCAACATTGAGTAGCACGTTTGTAAGATCAGGAATGTGACCAGCAAATCTGAGCCTACCATCTATCTCCCTCAGCATAGGTTTAACGTGGGTCATTTCTGGGTGTGATTCATCACCAGAAGTGAACTCATAAACTTTTCCGTTGATCTCTGTGGAGCTTGATCCAGGCACCTTATGGACTCCTTTCTCCTTCAGTTGTAGTCTGACTTGTGCAACATCATTCCATTGTCCTGCAGCTGCATATACATTAGATAGGAGCACATATCTCCCAATGCTATCGGGATCCAATTCAGCTAACCTCTGAGCTGCATAAGCTGCAATATCAACATTTTTATGTATGCGGCAGGCAGCCAAAAGAGAACCCCAGATCACATCATTAGGCTCCATTGGCATTCTCTTTATAAGATCAAATGCTTCTGCCACAAGCCCAGCTCGGCCAAGCAGATCAACCATACATCCATAGTGAATAATTTTAGGGGCTATTCCATAATCCTTCATTGACCTAAAAAATTTCCAGCCCTGTTCCACTAACCCACCATGACTCAATGCTGTCAATAATCTAACAAATACCACTCCATCTGGTATTACTCCTTGCTTGAGCATCTCATTGAAAAGCTCAATAGCCCGTCCTCCATGTCCCTGCATGGCCATCGCTCCAATAGCTGCAGTCCAGGCCGACACGTCCCTTTTTACCATCTTATTGAAAATTTGCATTGCACTTTGAGGGTCACCACACCTGGCAAACATATCAACCAAGGCTGTGCCAAGCCGCAAGTCACAGTAAATCTCATTCTTTTCAATGTAAGTATGGATCCACTTTGCAAGGTTCAGAGCTCCTAGATACCCACAAGCGGATGCAACGTTCACCATTGTAGCTGTGTCTGCTTTCATTCCCTCAATCTGCATTACACGGAATAATTCAATTGCTTCTTCAAACATGCTCTCTTGTACCAAAGCCCCAATCATAATGTTCCATGAGAAATGATCACTCTCTGGCATCTCATTGAAAGTATTCCAAGCCTCCTCCACATCACCATTTCTAACGTATCCTGCAATCAATGAGTTCCATGATACCATGCTCTTGTTTGGCAAGTAATCAAATACTTTACAAGCCATTTCTTGTTTTCCACACTTCATGTACATGTCAAGGATGGCGTTACAAATATTATCCCAACAATCTAAACCATTTCTCAAAGCATAGCTGTGGCAACATCTTCCACTGTAAAAATCACCCATTTGTGAACAAGCTGAGATTGCTGATAACAATGTGACCCTATCTGGCTGAAGACCACATTGGATCATATCATCTAATGCATCAAGAGCTTCTCTTGGCAGTCCATGCTGGACATAATTCGACATGATTGTATTGCACAAAACCAAGTTTTTATCAACGCATTCATCAAAAATCCTCTTTGCTATTTCAATAGCTCCACATTTCATATACATATCAATAATTGCATTGACCATTTGAATGTTAATTTCCAGCCCTAAATCGCCAATATAGGAACATAAGTTCTCTCCCAATTCAAGATCTTGCAAATTAGCACATGCAGATATCGCCAATACCATTGTAACTGAATTAGGTCTAAAACCTACCTCTACCATCTCAAAAAACAAAGAAACGGCCTCCTTAGGGCAATCCTTTCTAACATAACCATCAATTAAACTAGTCCAAGACACAACATTTCTGTCAGACATATTATCAAACACCTTCTTCATACAATCTATCTCTCCTTGCTCACCATAGAAATGTATCAAAGAATTATCTACAAACAAATCTCCCTCAAAACCCATCTTGATGCTAGCCCCATGAACCTGAAGCCCCTCATTCCAGGCTGCACTCTTTGTGCACGCACTTAACAAAAACGGAAAGGTATACTCATCAGGCATGATACCCACAGAAACCATTTGATGGAAAACCCCAATGGCTTTGTCACCAAGTCCACAAGAAGTGAAACCTCGGATCAAAGAATTGAACATATAAGGATTAAGCATTCCCAAATCATCGTCCATGAAGAGTTGTAATGCCTTTTGGGCATATTCTAAACTTTCAATGGAGCTCAATTCGGCGCATGAGGAGATTAGGCCGCCAATGGTTGAGGGTTTATCATTTAAGCCTTTCTTGATGGTTTGGCAATGTAGCTTTGTGATTTCCGTCATTGTTCTGCAGTTTTTGAAAGACCCAGGTGGGAAAGAACGGTCCTTGACGATGGTTTTAGGTTCATATCGGTTGGACAGAGCGGTGGAACTTGAGGTTGCTGGGTTTACTGGTGGGAGATGAAGTGCCATTTTTGGCGTGGCAATTTTTGGGCTACTACAGCTCCCCCCCCTCCCCTCCCCCAAAAGACTAAGCTCAACTCAACTCAATTTGTGATTTCCAAACCTATCGTCACTTATTGGCTTTCTTCCTCCTACACTCCCATAAATATTTTACCATTTGTAGTCTGCAACTCTTGCCCAGTATTCACAATTTCCTTCATTTATTATGCTTCTCCCTCCCTCATAATACACAATATTATTTCATTAACATGTTATATGGAAATTCTATTCTCCATTTTGTTTTGTAATCTGTCCATATTTTAACATTATATCACAACTCCATATTCTGATAAAGATGTGAAGCAGAATTGATTTTTTGACCCCAAAAAAGAAAATACAAAAATCATCGAAATGATTTTTCTTCTTTCTATTTTCAACTTCTCAATTATGCACTAAGATTTATCAAATTGGCTTCGAGAGAGAGAGTGTGTGTGTGTGTGTTACGTTTGAAATCACTTAATTACTTCAAACGTATTCCTCTTCCTATGTCCGCTTGATGAGTCTCACTGCATTGAGTCATTCACCCATTTGTAAAACAACTAAATGTTTCTTAAAATACTGGCTATTGTCCCAAGTCAGAAAGCTAAAATTGCGTGCTCTTGTGGGACGTCATGTGAAGAGAAAGGCAGAAGCTGATGGTTGCTGACTAATGTTTTATTGCTTCAAAAGAAAACGAAAAGCTCACCCCCTCCATCGCGCAAAATCGCTATATGTGTTTCGTTCTGCCAAGAACAAGTCTGCAAACTATGAATCTAAGAGGAAGGCTGGTATAAATGAGTTCAACGCTGAAAGAATAAGAAACTAAGAGAGAAACAAGGAAAATGAAAAGTCAGGGACCCCGTGCAGGAACGAAACAGAAGCACCCGGCTGCTTGGTCTTCAGGAATCATCCCTCCTCCCTTGCTGGTATCGATTGCTTGCAACATTTTCACCACCTCGGCCATTTCAGGACGTTTTTCCGCATTGGCATCCCAGCACTTACGCATGATATTTGCAAAAGAACTTGGACAACATCTAGGGATCTCTGGTCGTAAGTTCTGCCAAAAGATCAGGTGTTATATAACTCCAAACAAATCCGATTGACCTTCAAAGGTATGCTAACATCTATAAATAAGAATCCAATACATATGGGCATAAAAGCAAATTGAGAACGGAACTCACATCATAGTTCCTCCACAAGCAAGCAATTTATGGTTTTGTGGATCTCATTTAGAGCATATGTCTAAATGTGTGCACAGATTGAGTCTCAGAAATTAGGCCAAACCAAACCCATCTATACCCATTAAATATTGTTCAGTTGGCTCAGCAATAATTAATCACTTTGTCATGACCCCTAACAACTAAAACTTTCCTTTCATTAACATAGCAATAATATTGTTCAGTGAACCAACCTGTCGAACAACAGCAGATGATACATCAGCAAAGCTAAGATCTGGGTAAGGCATATCGCAGCAATAGATTTCCCATAAGCATATGCCAAAGCTGTAGACATCACATCTTCTGTTATATGGCTTACCCTCAAGCACCTACAAAAACTTTCTTGTTAGGGACTAGTAATTCAATTACATGTCCAAAAGCAAATTCAATTGCAATTTTTCCTTCCTCAAAATTTTGAATTTCTCCACTTTATAGAAGATTTCTACTGGAAAAAAAAAATAATAATAAAAAAGAAGGGGAAGGAGTTGAGCTTCTTGAAGTCATACAGACCTCCGGCGCCATATATCCTAGAGTACCAGTTTCACCAGTCATGTCACTAGGATTCTGAGCTTCAACTCGGGCAACCCCAAAATCAGCAATTTTTAGATTTCTTTGAGCATCTAGCAACATATTCTCTGTTTTGACATCACGATGGACAATCTTCTTGGAATGTAGATAGCTAAGACTGCAAATTAAAGCAATGAAGGTGACCCAATCAATATTTAGTTTATTTGGAAAATTTAACCATTAATTCAGAGAACAGAATCCAAAATTTAACCATTATTTCAGAGAATATAACTCACCCTCTAGAGAGATCCAATGCAAGTTGGACCACAATCTTAAAAGCAAGTTTCTTCCTCCTATTTCTTATCAAGTATTGTTTTAGTGTTCCACCAGGCAGATACTCAACAACAACACAGCAAGCTCTTGGATGGAAGGAAGTCTGAGCATCAGAAGGGTTTTTGGTAGGAATCTTCAGGTTTGAAGTTCCCATTGATGCTCCAACAAACTGTAAAAATTGTAAAGAAAAAGATTAAAAAGCATAAGAAAAATGAGGGAAAAACTTTTGTAACAATCAAAATGGGGCACATTGTCCCAGCATGTTGATCTCAATTGATTATCTGCCTGAGAATTGTTATACATGATATAGCAATTGCTTCAAACCACAAACTTCAAGCTTGACAAAAGAAGACTGGCATAAGACTTTTCTACTAATGGCACATAATAGACAATCCTCAGGGCCCGGACAACCAATTTTTATATCAAAGAGTGTTTGTGATCTCATGTCAATCGAAGTAACACAGAAATTTGAGAATGAGCCTGTACCTTTGTGACGTTAGGATGGTCAAGCTTTTGCCAAACAGCAACCTCTTGCCGAAATGATGCCCGAAGAGCCGCAGTTTCAGCTGTAGTTGCAATACCATCCTCTCCCCAGTCCAACAGCTTCACTGTAATTTCAACACAGCACCATCATTTGCATTCAACATCAACAAAGCTTAATCAACTTAATTGTAAGTGACTTCATTGACAAATATCAAAAAATTGCAGACCCAAGATTCCTATGCATCGCATATCCAGATCTTAACCACAATAACAAAAGTTTCTGAGCATTCATCAGTTTCCTCAAAAATACAAAACTGATCTGTAATGAATTGTATTAAAAATCCCCTGTGAAAGGTTCCAAAAGTACTTTAGTATACAGACTGCAATCTTAAAATAACCATTGAACACCAAGATAACATGTTCCACTCGATTTTTCTAGGAAAGAATGTATCCCAACATAAAACATGATCCCAAATGTCAGTTTTACCAATATGATACCACAGAATAACAAGAAATTAAAAGACCTTGAATGACATCACTCAAAACCAAGCAGAAAAGGAATTGGAAAAGCAGCTTTGCAATTGGTTAACAACATGTAAATTAATCAGGCCAATCTGCTGTCATACCAAAAGCACAAAGTGCTAAATTGAAATTAACTGATATGGTGCAAAGTTTACAAATAAATATAAGAACTTCAAAAATAACAATTTCATGACAAGGGAAGGAGAGTAATTACCTGCAACATCTTGGTTATCATAGGTGCCCCGATACACAGTACCATAAGTTCCATGGGCTATTTCATGCCTTATATCCAATTTTGACAAATCAATCTCCCACTCTTCCTTAGGCTTTTGGATTCCAACGTTCCTTGACCAAACCCTGCTGAGATGCTTCTCCAGCTGTACATCTAAGTTTTTAAGATCGATTCTATCGGCTCGAAAAATCATATCTTTGGCACTAACACTTCCTGCACCTTTCACCTTTGAATCGACACCATCTTCTAGGTTATCAAATTTCTTCTCCGACATAACAACCCCAGCATCCTCGCCCGTTCTTGAATCCATTATAAAGAACTAAATAGAGAACCTTAAGTACCAAACTAGATATAGAACTACTGATCGAAAAGAGAACCTTAAATTCTAGACAGTAATCCGAGAACAACAAACCCCAGAAACATGGTCAATTCAAACTCTCAATTTATGAAAAATTGATCATAGTTGCATGATCAACAACAGGAAGGTTTCAAATTATTGCATCACCTGGCAATAAAAACGCCAAGAAAGCTCGCCCAATATCAAAATATCAATCAAACATAAAAACTGAAAGATGAACAAACGTGATGCGAAAATTGACGTTATATTTCCAATCCCCTCCAATATTGACGTTATAACCTATAAATTTGTGCCTATAATTAGACTGCCCAATAATCACAAGATGAGCTAACGTGCAGTTTTATATATATATATAGGCTAAAGTGGTTTGACCCTTATACTGTTTCAGAAATCCAAATTCAACGTCAAATACCATGCTTTTATATCATCCACTGGTTTGAATAACCCTCCCCCTCATATTCCCTTTTTCAATAAAAAAAAAAGAAGTAAACCATTGAGAAAACGACCGAATTCCCACCTTTATACAAGGACCGACGACCCGGAATTGAAAATTAAAAAAAAAAAAGAACAAAACTTGCGTCGGAAAATCAAAAAACAACAGGCAGGTAAGCAAAGCCCACAAGCCCACAAAACCCCCGTCCCCCAAAAAAAAGAATAAAAAACCAAAAAAAAAAAAACCAACCCAGCAAATCAAAAAGCTCAGAGAGAGGGGGAGGAAGACGAGGAAGTTGACATAGAAATCTAAGAAACAGAGGGAGTAAGGGCAAAAGAAGAAAAGCAGGTGAATTCTAAACGCTGATATTATCGTCTCCTCCTGTCCTTTGCGACTCCAGATAAAAGAAAAAAAAAGGTGAAGACTTTTGCGGTTAATGAATACCCAAAACAAAATGAAAAGAAAATGAAAGCATAGAAACAGAGAGAGAGAGAGAGAGAGAGAGAGAGAGAAATATGGACTTTTTTGGACGAGACTTGAAAGGGAAAAACAAAAGGACTAAAACAAAGATATGAACTTTAGCCAAAGTAAGAACCAAAGACAGACATATACAAGTTTGGGGAGGTGGGGGTGACACTTGAGAGAGAGGGAAGGGAAGAACCAAACACGTAAAAGGACTTTAGCCAAAATAAGAACGAGGGGACTAGATTGGACGGAACCAAACCGCAGAGACAGATACGAGAAAGCCGTTGTTGTTTTTTTTTTTGGGGGTTTTCAGGTCTAAAATATAAGGTTGGCTATCGTTGCCGTTGGGGGAGACTGTTTCGCAATCGAGTGGAACTTTAGAATATGATTTGTTTTTACTATATTTTTTTAATTAAAAAAACAAAAAAAAATTGCAAAACATAATTGGAATAATTTGATTCTCAGTTGTATCATGAGTTATTTTCAGAAAAAGAAAAAAAAAAGATAAAATCGAGCTAAATTATTCTGAAACTAAATGATAATGCGATTCTATGTTTGATTACGAGGGTAGTAGTCATTCTCAACGTGATCTGTTTTAATTTTAAAATATGATTATAATGTCAAGTTATTCTATAAAAAAGAAGATTTATATATAATAGATTAAAAAGGTCAACAAGGATGGAAAATCGGAGTGAGCAACTATGGAATATGCATCGCTTCAAACAGCTTTGTTTGCAAATATATATCACTTTTTTCTTTAACTTTTATTGTTTCCGAAAAGTGGGCTATAGCAAAGATATGGTTTTTATTAAGAGCCGCAAATTTAAGATCATCTTGAGTAAGAGATAATCGTAATTGTTTCTGTTTTCTTGTCAGCATTCAGGTGCATAATGCATTTGGCAGTTTCAATTTGGTAAATGAAGTGTCCGACATAGTCAGAGACGCCGCATGAGAGTACTTCGTTCTACGAAAGAGAAGCATGCAGATTCATATTTGTAATTTGATACTCAATTTGCAATGTTCAATAGTTTCATCAATCATCTGGGAAACCTAGAAACCTACTTATAAGTTTGGCAACAGGGGTGGCATCCCCTGCAGGGTATGGAAGGAGAGACTCCGGTTCCATGCTCGCTATTGTCTGATGCAGCGTCCGAGGACGAGCACAGTACAAGTGCTTTCTTTCAGCCAGTTCTTCTGCAAGCTCACTCTGATGATTGTCCATCAAATCTTCGTTCACCACAACAATTAGAGGTTTACCAAATCGCAGAGTCTCAAATATGCTCCCTGACCCTGCACAATAGTTAGAACCAGTTAATGCGACATCCCAGAACTCTAGATGAAGAAAAGATCGGTGGTGCATTGCCACCAGAGTTTTTCGCATCACTAACTTCAAAGTTCACACCCCACTGGTAACGTCCCTTTCATAAAGGGAAAGGTGGCATTTCAAGATATAAAACTTCACTGTCCAAAAAGCTTTCCCCTCCTTTTCCATTTTTTGCTAGGCAAAAGACATTTTTTTCCACAGGAAATAATGGAGTTTACATCCAGCTCCATGGCACCACATTAGAGTTAAATGAAACAAGCACATATATGTTCAGCAACCATCTTTAATATCTCTGATGTAATAGAAGTTTAGCATTCTCTGAGACATAGATCTGCCCACACATCGCAATTAAGAAGTGATAAATATCCTGAATTACTTCAGTGACAAATTTTCACCCAAAATTTGCTCAAATGATGAATAATAAGGAACAAGTTATCATGAAATCCAACCAATACAGGGATTGTCTCGACATGGGTTCTAAAATCTGAACATGACATTCTTCATTCCTTTTGAGCAACATGGCAAGAATGACACTTCACTAGGTTGAGCCACTATACATGGAGTTTGAATTTGGTAAGTGGATATACATACAATTCCAACCATATTTGCAATTGTATATAACCTTTGGTAGTCATTTCCCAACAAAATAAAAATTTAATGAGAATCACCATTGACAGCAATTGATCAAGCATCAATCCTGTTTTTCATATGTAGCAGAAAAATTGGCATCAATAGTATAATTTGATTAGGAAGAATATACCAACATACCTTGCCTAGCCCCACAAGCCCCCCTTTTATACTTGAGCCAACCATGAAAAATGCAAAATAAATTAAGGCAAGCATTGTACAGGCATGCTGGGAAAAAATAAACTCATGCAACTCTCAAAACCACTGATCCAGTCAAACAATAAATGATGAGATGCACAAGGGAGAATATTTCAGTAGGAATAATACTATAACATAAACCTAAGACTGCTAAAGGCACAGGAAAATAGGAGAAATAAGAGCTTACCAGCATGACTGATGACAAGAGATGCTGACCTCAGATGGTCAGCAATACTTGACGAAAAAGTGAAGGAATCAACAGCTAAAGACCCATCTTCTCTGTCAGACTGTAAACAAATGCTGGTGAGCATGAACTCAGAGAATAGTGTAGAAATAGAAGAAAGCAGTCTTCTAAGAAGAAAAAGACATCTTTGTTTAAACTTAATCTTGATTTCTCTCAAAATGCAGCTTGCTTTCTTTGAGAATTAGATACAATAAGATTCAAGTCAAATGCCTAGCACAATCCAAACCCATGGATCACCACTTCAGCACTATGGGAACATGGACAGACCAACGTTGATATGTATAGAATGACAGTTTCAGTTCCCCTAGAAAACTATTCTTTAACCAGATTAAGTTAATTACCATCTTTGAGTCTTTTCCAGGTTATTTAGAAAAAGGTTCATTTAAATTTCATCAGCAAGCTCAAATCCAAAATCTGAAATAACCAAAATTGGTGTTTAAAAGTTGTAGCATCTCAATTCTTAAGTATGGAACAAGAAAATCCAAGACATTTAACCTCATCAGATTTTCTGACTATGCGGTGGGGAAAAAGCACATGGGTTTGTTCTAGTCCTACGCTAAACTGCTTCATAACAATAACCTTTGGAATGATACTTTCATAAAATGAAGGCAAAATATCTTATACCTCTCCTCAGAAGAGACAACGACTACACTAGAAGCATTGTCTTCTATCGGCCACCCCAATTTCAACAACAAAAACAATAGAGGCCTATTGGAACTCGTGAAAATCCATAATTTAGGACCTAAGCAACAAACCCATACAACAATTGTTTGTCTTTCCAGTCCACACAGATGGTAGAAATCATAGACATTTTGAAAAAAAAAAAAGAATTTCACCCAGAAGCACAGAAATAACACTACATCTATGTTTTCTCTCATTCAGTCAACCCAACCAAATCTCCCCAAACTAAATTTTAAAAAAATATAAATAAAAATAAAAAATTCCTACTTCAAACCTCAAAAGAAACCGACATCTAGCTGAAATCCATTATGCCTGTAAATAATAGAACGGAGTAGTGAACCAAAAACCAAAATAAATTAAAAAAAAAAAAAAACAAAGACGGAGAGAGAGAGAGAGACCTTAGTAGGTGTGTAGGATCCTCGACCCACTTGAATGAGAAGGTGGGTGTAGCCCTTTCGTAACAGTTCTTGTTTAACTTGCAGAGTGTCAACGGCTCTTACAAGAGCATCGAATAACGTTGTCCCCACCGTCACAAACACCATCCTTTTCTCTTCCCCCAAGCTGTCCTCGTCACTCTCTTGCGATCCCATCCTCCAAATTGTGTACGATTTTTCTGCGTGTTTGCATTACCAATAATATATATATATAAATCGAATAAAAAGCTATGGAAACCGGGGGAAAAAAAATGAAAAAGAGAACCAACAGACATAAAGAAGATCGTAAATCCGCAATTTGCACCCTGGAAAAGTGGAAAGATGAGGCCTTTCAGCATTGACTCCGTGGCTCGGCCTCTCCCAGCGGACTTTGTTCAGATTCAGAGTTCTTGGTGGGGGCCCAATTGAACGCAATACTGAAAGATGCCTGCCTGTTCCGACCCATTATAATATTATAAAGTGGCCGCAAAATAGGGCCGGTAGCTGGGGAGAATTGAGGGGCTTTCAAATGACCCAATGGCGCAAAGCGGACTGAAAGGTGAAGAGGCCTACAGGAGATGGGAGATCGGAAAGATGGAAAAATAAATGATTTGTGCGAATGGTTTCGGGTCTCAAATTTATCCGATTTTGCATGCAACAAGTTACGAGCTTTTCGAATTTTAGTGTTATGTTAGATTTCAGTACTTCTAAAACTTTCACTTCAATTTTACATTTTCCTGTTTCCATCCCAACCTAGTTGCCTGCCTACTAAACCCTTTTGCTAATTCCAGTTTTCCACAAAAGCCCTAAACAGTTCCTCTCACATCCTTGCTTGGCCTTTGCCTTCTTTCTAAGACTGTCACCGAGAATATCATCAATAATTATAACCAATTATCCAGCAATACCTCTGTTGTTCCACCTTCTTTAGGAAGAAAACCAATCACTAAAAGCATTCCCACAAAAACAAAAACATGATAGCAAAAGAAAAACCAGTTCAGTTCATGCTCATTGCAAGACCATGTATCCCAAAATAAAGAATGATCTCTTGCATTGCACATGCCCAACAATTTAAACTTCATTCTTTTGTGTACAACAGTATGATGGCATTAGCAAAATGTCTCAAAGACACTACTTTTCATGACCCATATGTCTGATTTCATATGATCGAGCATGAATGTTACGCACAAATTATTACCTGACAAAAAATTCCCCATGTCAAATGTGTAGCGTGCTTGGCGCCAACTTTCATGGATTTTCTTTTTGCTCTCGTGTTTACCGAGATGAATTTTGGTTAACCTTTGTCATTGTATCAGGTAATCATGTAAAAAACAAATTAGCTTTTTTTCTTTGTGTGTTTTTTTTTTTCTTCTTTTCCTTCATTGTTTTGGTTTTTTAACCTGCTAAAAACGTGCTAAAGTAAGTACGCATGCTAGTGGACACCATGATTATGGCATGAAGTTCATAGTCCACTGAACGAAGGGAGTTGGGAGGAAAGAGCTCGGGAACATTTTCATTATTACATGAAAAGCAAACCCGCTTCACTCATTGCTTAAGCCTGCATGGATTTCCCTCTCCTCTCGACCCTGTTAAGTAAGCCATTGCATTTCTTTCTTGTTTGTCAAGACTAAAATTTGATCCCCACCATTGATCCAAACCCAACAATTTTACCACTAAACTATTAATCTACCAAACAATTATTTGGAATTTTTGTGTGTGTGTGTGTGTGAATTTGACCTACGCATTAAGGGTCTCACGTGAAACGTCCGCTCCAATGCTCAGGGGACCACTTATCCCTAGAAAAGGACACTGTCTATTATTTCTCATTAGTGTTATACACCAACTTTGGAAAAGTGAACGCTCCATATAGACTTTGGAGCTTATCAACAACTAATTAATAATATGGTACCGAACTTAAGGGATATAAAGAACATATTAATATGAGTAGGTGATGAGGACATATGGGTGTATTGGAAAACCTTGAAGTAAACGCCCCAACAGACAACAAATTGTCTCTTTGCAGATGTCTCCTTTTTCTCTTAAAAAAATACGATTGTCTCCAATAGTTTTCATTTTAATTAATTGGAGGAAAACAAAAAACAAAAAAAAAAACTCATATAGAAAGTATCTATAACCATCGAAAATTAGACTATTCTGTGAATAAAAAAAGAAAGGGTGTGTGTGTGTGTGTGTGTGTATATATATATATATATATATATATCATAAAATGTTAATTATAAATTTGAGTGAAAATTTTTACATTTAATTATAGTAATTATCAAATTAAAAACTTAATGGCATACTTTAACTTACACCATACATTTTTAGGAGAGAGTGCATAAAGGGAATATGAAATTAGTCTAAATGTATTAAAAAAATATATACTAAAAGTATCATCAAATTTTTAAATTAATTAATAATTAGGTTGTCATTTTGAAACGTCAAAAATAAAATTGGATATTGTATGTGAAATATTATAATGGGTTAGATTTTGGATAAAAATCAAATAAATATTTACATACGATATGTGATTTAATTTGGGGGTGGGGGGGGCATATGAGGAGGTCTATTTGATTTCGCTGGACACGAACCGTACGATATAACCTACCTTTTGAAAATCTTTCCCGCGCGAGAACTAAAGTTGCCCCCCCCCCAACAACCAGGACATCCTTGGACCAAATATGGCGACATTGTCCAGAAACAGCCTCTGGGGCTTTCCCATTTCGAGGGTTATAACCGTAATATCATACAATTGCAGCCCCCTCCCCCTCCCCCTCCACCCAAAAAAAAAAAAAAAAAAAAAAAAAAAAAAAAAAAAAAAAAAAAAAAAAAGAAAGAAAGAAAAAGAAAAAAAAAAAAACCTAAAATTGTTATAATTATTGCACCAATCAATTCCAACCCCCAAGTCAGGGGAACTCCATGTCCACGCTGTTAATATTTAATGCCTCTTTTCTTCCCTTTTTTTTTTTTTTATTATTTGTTTCATTTTCTTAATTTCGGTTCCAACTTCACATGCAATGAGTGACGCAGTCAGTTATTACAATGCTGCCCATTTTAACGCCATTGCAACACACCAACGTTGGTAAGATCCAAACTGAACAAATTCACGTGGATAAATCAAAATTGCGTTCAAATTAAATTGAAAGCATTGTCAAGTGAATTAATATTTATTTTTGGTCCTTCAACCTCTATCTGTGATCAGTGGTAATTGCTGCTTATTTGTAGGCCGTTTTCAACAACGCCACCATTATGACAATTTATTTAGCTAAATTAAAACAATGATATCTTTGTGCTTGATTATGCAACCTTAACAATTATTATTATTATTATTTTCATTTTATTAAAACTCAATGAATCTCACCAATTCCGCATCATTCGTTACATTACAAAGAAGAACGAAAGGAAAACCAATTAATTATGGGAATGTGGACTTGGTAAGAAAAAAAAAATAAAAGGTCCAAAAATAGTGTAATTTAACATCAAAAGGCAATGCATATGTAGAACGAAGACATAACGCTAACAGACATGCCCATTTTTTGAGAGGTAAAAAAAAAACAAAAAACAAAAGAAGATCAAAGAAAATCCGTGAGATAGGCAGTAAAAATAAAGAGAGATGGAGTGAGGAAGAGGCAAGGGAACGTTCCTCTCTCTCTCTCTCTCTCTTTTTCGTTAAAGTAAAAGGCGAGATTCTTGTAAAACCCTGGCACTCTCTCTCTCTCTCTCTCTCTCCGTGCAAGGCACAAATGGCAAATATATAATAAAGAGAGTTGGTATGACTTATTACGAGTGAGTAGTGTGGGGCTGTGTGTGTGTTTTGTAGAGAGAGAAATAGAAAGCTGTTTAATTGTACTGTGAGAGATACAGTGGCTAAGTGGGAAAAAGAAGTTTGAAAGACTGAAACTTTAGCTATGTGGAGCAGGTTCTTCTCTAGCTATGGACACCCCAGAGAAGACCCAGATCATCGCTCCCCTTTCTAAATTCGAGGTGACGTCGATTTGCTTTTGCTTCTCTTGTTCTGATCTCTATGGCTAATTTCTTCTTCTTGCTTGCTTGCTTTTTTTTTTGGTATTTTTTCTGAAAATTTTATTATGGGTGCTCTTAAAATGATGAATTTTGAGGTTGACTTGGTTTTTAGTTTTTTTGCTTGATGGAAATTGTTGATTTGAATTGTCTTTTTGCTTTATGGCTCCCTGCAAACTTGCTCTTCTTTGTGTGATTTTCGGTCCCATGTAGTGTAGAACTGTAGATCTCTAATCTAAGTTCCAATTTTTGCAATCTGGCTTCAGTTGTTTGATGTGACTTTCAAGCTCTGTGTCTCCTTTTCCTGTTTCTCTTACAATCTCCGGTGTCCAATGTGCTGGCAACCAAAGCTTCATCTGTGAGATCCTAGATTTGTAAGCTTCTCCTGTGAGTAAATAATTTTTTACTGTCCTCCACTAATGGCACCTCATAGGTGTCTAATAATTGCATTTTGACAATATTCATTGAGTCTCTTTTTTATCATGAAATGCTCAATGCAAAGGGAATGCGGGGTTTTTGTGTAAAATTCAGTTTCGCGGGTTTCCAATTCAAAAGTGAACGTCATTCTCTCGCTAATTTATTTTTGTGGATCGGCTATATGGTTTTCCTTTTCCTTCTCAATAGTCCAGTTTAATGATGTTTGAGGGGTTGGTGAACTTTTATTGGTTGCCTAGTTACTGCATGCTTGGTCTTATGATGCAAACCATTCTTTTGATTGTTTATTTTTTGGGTTTACTCTTTTATTTATGTTCCACAGTTTTGTCATCACCTTGGTAGTAATTTGTTAACATATTTCCTTTGTTGCTTGATTTATCTTGAGTTTACTCGAAATGGTTTAGCATTAAGCAACATTACTATGTTTCTTCGCTGCTGTCGGTATAAATTTCATTCTGATCATAAGTTCTCTTATAGGAATTTGAGGGCATGTGAACATGTTTATAGTGTTATCAACCCTATTGATACTGAATTTAATATGAGTTTTTACTGTTTGGCATTACATATCTCTTCAGCAGGTGGCCTTCTTGTTTTGTGAATAGTGTGAAATTTTTATTAACGGTTGCAGGATTCCCCTGTCTTCAATTACATTAGCAGCCTTTCTCCTATCAAGCCAGTGAAGTCCATACACATTACACAGTCATTTCACTCTCTTAGTCTTGCATCCCTTCCATCCATTTTTACTTCACCACATGTCAGATCGCACAAGGAATCTAGGTTCCTCATAAGGTAATTGGCATAGTTTCCTGATCATTTAGTTATATCACAATCTACATCTGTTGCTTAAATTTCCACTGCATTTGGCTCATGACAATTTTCAGGCACAGCGATTCAGATCCATATAGACCTGAGTCCTCTTCTGAGAATGGAAACAATGTTGGTAGCAATGAAGGGGTTGTTGTGTATGCCTCTCAGTTGTTTGATAACTCTACAGAGCTACAGGAAAATTTTGATCCAGAGGCATCCTTTGCAGAAGCTTCTGCCGAAACTTCTAATGAAGAAATGAAATTCACTATTGAGCTGCCACAGACCTTAAAATTTGACTGTGGCAGCCCTGACTGTGGCCCAACATCTCATTGTGGCACTCAGTCAGATTGTGAGCCCTCTCAAAAAATTTCAGCTGAAGGAGAAGTGCAATTGCAGGGAATGCACCAGATTGAACAGAAAAATGAAGCTACACAATGTCACTGGGAGAGCTTGATGTCAGATACTGCTGACCTGTTAATTTTCAACTCTCCAATGGAAACTGAGGTTTTTCAGGGGCTATTTCAAAAATCCCCAGACCATGGTTCAGGATTGCTTTCTTCTCTTGATGAGGGGTATAAATTTCAAATGGTTCATCCCATTGGTTCTGCTGAACACTATGAGATGGAAGGTGCTTCCACTAAGCCTGGAGATGGCATTGAAACAAAGGAAACAAACCTGACAGAAGAAAACTGCTGTACTGAGTTTGGTGAGAAAATGGACAATGAGGAGCAGCTGCCATTAACTTGTAAGGTAAGGGTGCAACTCATGTCTTTTTGTTTACGCTTAGTGCCTAAGTTACTAGCCTCTGTAATTCATGAAGAAGCCTCATTTTAAGTTATTCTATAACCATTTTATTTGAAGCTTTAAACTTTGTGAACAAAACATGAGTTTGATGTCATATGGCTGGTCAAATTGTTATTTTGTTTGAAAGAAGAAACAAATAAGATTGCATCTGACTGAAAGGGAGCATGACAACAAATTTATCCATTTAACCGTTAGGACAGCCAGGAAAGATGAGTTAGTAGTTCACATATTATATAGAATCAAAACTCAAATTGTTTTGTCCACTTGCTTGCAGGTTTTTTCTAACTTGCACCGTGGCATGCGGAGGCGATGTCTTGACTTTGAGATGGTGGGGGCTCATAAAAAGAACCTAGATGATGGCTCAGGCTCTAATTCTTCCATTGTAATGCAATCTGACAAGAAGAATTCCTCAAAGGAGAAGCAATTGGTGCCCATTAAGCCTGGAGCTGATTCTTCAAGACACATTTTACCTGGAATTGGTTTGCACTTGAATGCTCTGGCACTAACTTCCAAGGATAGCAAAAATGTTAATCATGAAACTTCAACTACTAGAATAAGTTTACCTGGGTCTGTTGCCTCTTTTCACTCCCCAGCAACCGCTAAAGAACTTGATGATAGAATGGCTCCAGCTTCTGTTGAAAAGGACATGGATCAGACTGAAAATGCAACTTCTTCTGCCCAAGATGTTCCTAGGGAATCTTCATACTTAGCTAATAATGAAGAGTTAAATCCCAGTAGTCCCAAAAAGAAGAGGTATTTCCTTTGGATATATATTTTGTATCGATTTTATTGGAAAATGTCATAGGTTTAGCTATATTTAGCTTTTGATTCTATTCTCTCTCTCCCCCTCCCCCTCTCTCTCAACAAGAAACTGTGTTGATGCATGATTCTGCAATTTCTCTTCCAGGCGTAGATTGGAAGGAGAAGCTGATGCTTGCAAGCGCTGCAACTGTAAGAAATCAAAGTGCTTGAAACTGTAAGTTCATATATTTTGAATTTTGCTGAAATTGGTGTTTCATATTAAATGGACTTGCTTATAGATCGGTAGACTGTTATCTTAAGGATTGATTTCAGTTGGACTTTTATTTTCTGTTACTACTTTCTTTATTTGTATTTGTTTGCTGTGTGGTATTAGAATGATTATTTGCATCTTGGTCACTATTATTATTTCATATGAGCTCTCCTCTCTTCTATGGAAAGTCTGGTTTGAATCCCAGGACATCCGGTCCCATTTATTTATCCTTGTTTTCAATAAAGCTGGTTTCAATTGTTATGCTTTACTGCTATGCTGCATGTGTAGAAGAGATAGTGCATATTTCATCCTGCTTTCCTCTTTTTTCCTTTCTTCCCCTCATGTTTTTGCCTTTTTGGTACACCGTGCTTATATCCCTCACCTGGTTCATACTATGCTACTTATAAGGAAAAAGAAAGATTAATTTACTGCAAGAGCTATGTGTTATGTGTTCTTGATTCTCAATTACTTGCTAGTTCTTGCAGTTACTGTAAATGTGTGGGAGAAATACCATGTATTACCCCTGGCTTTCTACTTCTTCATTCCATTCTCCTTCTCATGTTTTTGACTTCCATTGTTCCTTGGATTGCATATATCCATTGCTCAGTTCCACGTTATGTTACTTATGAGGAGAAAGAAAGGGAAATCTACTGCAGAAGCTATGTGTTGTGTGCTTTCTTTCTCAATGAGTTGCTAATTCTTGCAGTTACTGTGAATGTTTTGCCGCTGGAGTGTACTGCATAGAGCCATGTTCATGTCAGGAATGTTTTAACAAACCTATTCATGAAGACACTGTTCTTGCAACTCGCAAACAAATTGAGTCGCGCAATCCACTTGCATTTGCTCCCAAAGTGATTCGGAGCTCCGAATCTGTACCAGAAATTGGGGTTAGCATTTAAGTCCGATATCTTTTTTTACTTCATTGCTTTCTAAACTTAATTTCCCCTTTAAAAATAGGATGAAACCAACAAAACGCCTGCTTCGGCGCGACATAAAAGAGGATGCAACTGCAAGAAGTCAAATTGCTTAAAGAAATATTGTGAATGCTATCAGGTTTTTCCCCTTAGCATGATGCTCCATGTGCTTACTTGTGTTACACAAACTGTTTCATTAAATGGTTGTTTTTATTGTGAAGGGTGGTGTTGGATGCTCCATTAATTGTAGATGTGAAGGTTGCAAGAATGTATTTGGCAGAAAGGATGGTGAGTTAATATACCCTCCTTACATACATCTAGAGCTATAACCAACTTTTCTCATCATTGATGTGAAATTGAACTGTTTACTTGGTAATGTTACCAACGAAGTTGATTCTACCTGTCATTAGGATCTGCCCCAATGGAAATGGAAGCAGGAGCAGTAGCAGAAGATGAAACAGAAGAAAATGAAAATGGTGGAGTTGAGAAAACTTCACAGAAAACTGATGTTCAGAGCAATGGAGGGCAGAATCCAAATTCCACTGTACCCATAACACCTTTACGGCCTTGCAGGTTTAAATTCTAAATTGTTGGAAATATATTTCAAATTTTTTCTTTGATTTATCTTCAACTCTAACGAATGATTCAAATTCCAGACCATTGGTCCAACTGCCCTTTTCATCAATGAGCAAACCACCGAGACCTTTTCTTGGTACTGGCTCATCTTCTGGACTGCATTCTGGCCAAAAATATGGAAAGCCAAGTATTCTGCGTTCTCAAGCCAAGTTCGCCAAGCAATTCCAAGTCCCACCAGATGATGATATGCCTGAAATCCTCCGAGGCTGCTACTCGCCGACTACCGGCATCAAGGCATGTTCTCCCAACAGCAAGAGGATCTCTCCTCCTCATGGCAACTTAGGATTGTCCCCCACGAGGAGGAGTGGCAGGAAGCTGATATTGCAATCCATTCCTTCATTCCCTTCTCTCACTTCCCCAACATCAAAATGAATCCTTCTCCTTAAAGCTCGCATAAAATTCCGCAAGCCTTTGATTTGTTCTTAGTTATGCTGCCATAGTTTGTATTTAGTCTAGTTGTTTTGCTCTGCATGTATAATATTATATCTTTGCCTGGCTCTCATAATGTCCAACTACACTTTGCATAATACGTTTAACTGCATTATCTGATCATTTTTGAATTGCAATCCTCGTAGGCAACTAGTTAGTTTTTCAACAAGCCATTCAAAACTGAACTGTAGTTAGCTCCCGTGCTTCCGCCTAGCCTAATGTCGTCAGAAATTGTCCTTCAGGACGCCATGTTGGCACCTTGACCAAATCAACCAATCTTTTTCCGACTCATTTATAAAATAAATAAATAAATAAAATAATGCATGTCCAGAACAAAGATGTGGAAGATCAAAAGCATCCCTTTCCTCCCCAATACAGTCACGCATATTTCCTTCTTATTAAGGCCTACGGACCAATGAAATTAATGTATTAATATATATATATATATATATATATGTAGTGTACTTATCATGTATATTGAACCTAATAAAAATCAGGACCTAAAAACCTTGGTTATACATAGCCTGCAAAATGAGGAAAATTTAATTATTTCCTGCCTTTTTGAGTTTTTAATTGGAACTTAAAAACCTTGGCTCTCAGTTGTTGATCTTCAACCGTGGGTTTGGTTTGCCTAAACTGATGAAAAACATCGGTCTTCGTACGATGCTTGTGAGTTGTGAGCTATAAAATATGTCATACCATGTTTTTTTTTTTTTTTTTGACAATATTGGCAAGGCCTTCAAGACAATCCCTTAATTTGCCTTCTTCCTCAATCTAAATTTAAATTGGGTGTATTTGACTGTTACTTCTATTTTGAGCATGAATGGAACCATCCGTATGTCTGGTAATATATACGTAGACCATTTTGTCACAATGCAAGTCGTGCATTGCTACAAGCTGATAACAACTTGGGACTCATTGTGCCTGGTTAATCCATGGTGGAACAAAAAAAAACCCTGAAAGATTATTAAGAGGCATTATGATTATAGTTTTTCAATAAGTTCTCACCCTGTGTATGCCAAGTAGCTTTGCAAATTGTTGTAAAATACTTTCTTTGTCATCAACTTTTCAGAATCTTTGAAGGGTTACATGGGGTGGGGGGCATAGCTTGCTAGTCCACTGGAAAATAGAAAAATTAGTTTAAGTTCCATCTTTTTTGTTTTTTTTTTTGGGGGGGGGGGGGAGGGGGGTGCCTAACTATTATTCTCTTATTTCTCTTTCAATTGCTTTTCAGGATTCTGATTGAAGTCAGGCAAATGGTTGGGTGGTTGCCTAAATATTATGATTACAGCTTAAGTGGCTTAAAAGGGTTGTAGCTTTGGTGAGGAGCAAACATCAAATAGTAATTTGACAATGAAATGGGATGTATAACGTACAGTTAGACCATACATGGGTTTGTCTGTCCATGGGAGGAGTAGTACATCGCATTGTAGGTTTTCAGGCACAAAAACATTTGTATGAACGCTTGTATTGATTTTTGAACTTATATAATTACCAATAGTTCATATTTAATATACAAGAATTAAATTCTAGTTGGCTAAGTATAGGTTTTTGATCTTGAAAAAATAAAAAATAAAAAAAATCAATGCATTATTATCCCTACAAATGACACATTTTTAAGCCTGGATTCATCATCTATGAGAGGAAGCTCATCGTGGTCGTCATCATCCTAAAAATGGCCCACCATGCTCAAAAGACAATTCTAGTATATATGAATAATAACAACTTGCCAACCTATTTCAATTTTATTTTATTTTTTCCATTTTTATTGGAGATAGTAATTTGTTACAAGTTTTCAGTAAATAAAAAAAAGAAAAACGAATTGTGTATAGAGTTGCAGGAGCATGTGACTGTAAATATTCAAGCAAACAAATTATGCTCCTATTTGTTTAGTAAATTATCAGAAAATCAAGAAATTCCCTTAATTAGAAAATTGAGATAAGGAAAAGATGACCATGGGGCAATAAATTCTCGAAGCCACAATGCAACAACATCCTCCCACAACATTCTGTTACGCCTATGTTATGTTTTGTCTAGAATTCAATGTGCTTATAATAATCAACAATTTTCTTCATAGTTATTTATTACTTGCTAAAAAGAGCTTCTTTATATATATATATATAGATTCAAAATACTCTTTGAAATTTTCATAACAATTTTATGATTATTTTTTTAATAAATAAAAAAATATGTTTCAATGCAAGAAAATTTTATATTGTAAAATTTGAATTAAATATACCTTTTTACAACTCAACTTATACATCACAATGAAATAACTTTAACATTATATCATGATTAATTTTTTTAACAAGTAATTAATAAAAAGACCACCACTAAAATCTTAAATGTATTAGATTGAACTGAAAATGCATTGACACAAATAATAATAATATAAAAAAAAAAGAAGTAGGTTGCTTTTTTAATTATGCACTTCTCTAATATTCAGTTAATTATGAACTAAAGAAATTTTAGAGATAAGTTAACACTTAACAGTCAAAGTTAGGAACCCAATAAAGAGGATAACCAAAATCTTAAGCAAGGGTATATCAGAACTCTAATATTATTTCCTGAATATATGTGGGTTTCCTCTCCCCACCCCATCCAACATTTTTTTGGGTAACCAAAAAAAAAAAAAAAAAACTTATGCTGAGTGTAAATTTTCTACAATATATATATTTATTATTATTATTTTCTTTCTAAACCAATAAAGTGTCTGAATTGAGTCCAGGTATCCAAATCCAAGACAGCAACAACTGAAGAATGTGACCGTTTGGCGATAACCTCTCTCATAAATCAAACCATAACACCAAGCAATTAACCAAGACCTCTCTTCTGCTCCAAAACTCAACACATGCTTGTGTCATTCTTATTATTATAGATTGCCTCAAAAAAGGAAGGGCATACAAAATTTTGTTGCTTTAAAAATTGTTCACCTGATCATAATCAACTTTTTTTTTTCTGTCACTAAACAGTCAATGCCACAGTGAAATCTCTAGAAGTATAAATGTAGAGCAGTGGTTGTAGAGGGAGAAGGAGAATGGTTGTCCAAATGATTTGACACACAGAAAATGGGGTGACTAGGACTTGGACTGTATGCAGCTGGGGGTGCTTTGTGTCACAGCTGCTGATCACAACAACCCCTTTTGCTTGCAGGGTTTGATTCTTTATGGGATTCCTTTCTTAAAGATCCGAACTTTTTACAAACCCAGAAAACGGACGAAGTCCTAGGATTCTTCTTGTATATGTTTGGTGCATAATGATTGTGAAAGCTTTTTTTTATTTTTCTTTTTTCTGGTTTTTTGATACCTGTTGGCCCAACCTTTGTGTTTTTGTGTCTTTTTGAATGGTTGTTCTTGATTGCTGAAAAATAAAGCATTGTCCTTAAAATAGGGTGGATATTTTTCAGGAATATCGTGCTTTTTGGATTTGGTTTCATGAGCTCCTTCAAGATTTATCATCGTGCTTTTTCTCGGTTGAGATTATCTGCATTGGCACTTTTAAATTGGTTAGTGATCTTACTTCTACACAATGCAGAGATGCAGAGAGTATATTTGAGACTTGGCTCCTTGCTCTGTTCTTAAAGGATTTTGTTTGTACAATGATTTAATCTGATCTCTTTAGAACCTTGCAATCGACAGGTGTGAAGGAGTGTTTTCAATTTTCTTCAATTCATGAAGTAAGGAATTTGCCAGACATGTGCTTGTTGGGCCTTTGTTTCAATTCAGCGAGTAATCTGCAAATTAATAGTCTATAATTTGGAGAAAATTTATACAGACCCCACCTATTTTGTGATTGCAATGTGATGATCATATCGTGTAGGAGCAACAAGCGACCCATGACATCTGTTGGCTCTTCAAAGTATTATTGGATTGTTGGAGAAAATTGAAGTGTTCTCCTGGCCTGGATCTATTACTTGGGTTTATATTACTGGTACGAAGGCCAGGCTTTTGCATAGTACAAACCACTTGTTATGTTGTTCTTGGCTGGAGTCATGGCAACCTTTTCCAGGCGACGGTATTCTTGGTGGTGTGACAGCCATATCAGTCCAAAGAATTCCAAATGGCTTCAAGAAAATCTCACAGGTATTTATCATCACCTTTGATCTTTGTGAACTTATGCTGCTTCTATAGAATGGTTTTATTTATTTCTTGTAATCCTGCATTATATTGAGAATAGAAAAAACTGCACATACAAATGCTCAAAATTTCCCTGGTAGACATTGTTAAAAAGATGCATGACGATAGCAGCTTACAAAGTCTGGTTGGATTGTGTGCAAAATAATTATGAACTATTTCCTACACGACCCTTGGCATTTATTTTGAACAATCCTCAATAGTTTCAAAAAGAAAATGTGATTCTCAAAGGCTTTCTGTCTTTAGATTGTTCTCTTTCTTAAGTTAGGTGATACCTCAATCCAGAGACAAAGCGCAATATAGCACCATCTGTATTTTTATTGACCTTATTCCAATTTTATTTTTTTTTTTTTGGGGGGAAAAGGGTAGAGCACAAATAATTTCCTTGATTGTTTTTGAAGCACTCAAATTCTTTGCAGGAACTACTGTTGTTTGAAAACACTCCCATTAGGATGATGATTACCACAGCAATCAAGTAGAGCACATGGAACTAGAAAAAGCTGGTTATCCGCAGATTGCAATAGGATAACTTAGGTGCCGATAGGTCGTTGATGCACATATGCTGCCACAAATGATCTTGGAAAACAGAATGTCACAATGTAATTGATGGATGAGTTTTCATATCTAATGATTGTAATATGTTCTCAGCTACGTGTAGGTGTGCATGTACCATGTTTGGGCGAGATGCTTCCAGGTTACGCTCTTCATGTTCACACTTCTTGTTGAGACCAACATCTGACCACTTTCCCCCCCCCCCCCAAAAAAAATACCTTGATTGTCTGCTATACTTTGGGGCCTCGTTTGGCTTGTTTAAAGTTTTCAGTTTCAAAATCATCAGAGATTAGTGGTGCATGTAAGTGTAGAAGTGATAATGCACTATGAAATTTATGAATCCATAAGCTCAATCTGTTTGCTATAGGTAGTTGAGCTGCATAATTGTGCTTTCCTAGGTACTGAACTGGTATCACCATTTGTACATGTCTTTGAAATTTGTGGGAAATCGGTTAGCTATATATAGTTGAGCTGCATAACTGTTATAATTGTACTTTCCTATTTACTTGTAAAGAAACTATTCCACTTAAAATTTAACCTTTTGAGTGAGACTTTATATATTGATTATATATTATATTTCAATACGCTCCCTCACCCGAAAACCCAACTCACTAGTGCTGAAACTAGCTCACTTGGACTAGAGGCGTGAATAAGTCACTCATTTGGAACTAAAGCATTAACAAACTAAAATTTCATAATTAAATATAAAACAAGTATGATTTAAACTCTGTAATTACTTAGTCAGGAAGTCTTTAATACTCTATTAAGAAATCATTTCACCTAAAAGCTTAAAGGTTTTAGGTGAGACGCAAGATACGGATCATATATTACACTCTAATAATACTGAACCGGTAGACGACATTGGTACGCCTTTGAGATTTATGGGCCTCATTTCTAACATATATAAATCTGTTTAAGCAGACATGGAGACTAAAGTCAAAGCAATGATCAAGCTGATTGAAGAAGACGCAGATTCATTTGCAAGGAGAGCAGAAATGCACTACAAGAAATGGCCAGAGTTGGTGAAATTGGTCGAGGAATTCTATCGAGCTTACCGTACATTAGCAGAGAGGTATGATCATGCTACTGTGGAGCTCCGCCAGGTCCATCGAACCATGGCAGAGGCATTTCCTGAACAAGTACCATATGTATGGCCTGATGATTCATCTTCAGGCCCTGAAGGCGAGCCTCACACACCAGAATTCCCCCACCCAATTCGTGCGTTGCTCGACCCCTATGAGATGCATAAGGATACTCTGGGAGCCTCTTCTGCTGAATTGAGTTCTTTGAGGGGGAAGGGAGAATATTTAGAAGAATCAGATGCTGGACTAAGCAAAAAGGGTTTAAAACAGTTCAATGAGATATTTGGATCAGAAGAGGTAGTGCCACAAGTTCCAATTATTGCAGAAGCTAAGTGGAAAAGAGGCCTTAAGTTTCACACAGTGGCAGAGGGTGAAACTCAGAAGCAAGCCGCAATTGAGGTCCAAGACTTACGGAAAACACTTTTTGAAATTCACGCAGAAAAGGAAGATCTCCTTCTTCAATACCAGCAGAGCTTGGAGAAGTTATCAAGCTTGGAGGGAGATCTTACGGATGCTGAAGGGCTGGGAGAACAAGCAAGCAGAGCTGAAATTGAAATTAAAATTCTGAGAGAAACCCTTGTTACATTAGAAACTCAGAGGGATGCTGGCCTTCTCCAGTACAATAAGTCCTTGGCAAGAATTTCCAGTCTGGAGAATATGATATCTCGGACCCAGCAAAATGCAGGACTCAATGAGCGACCAAATAAAGCAGAAATAGAAGCTCAGAATCTAAAGCAAGAACTTTTAGCATTAGAGGCTGAAAAGGAGGCTGGTCTCTGTCAGTACAGCCAATGTCTTGAGATGATATCTGGTTTGGAGAATAAAATGTCTCTTGCAGAGGACAATGCTAGAACGCTTAATGATCAAACTGAAAGAGCAGATAGTGAGGTTCAAGCGTTGATGCAAACTCTTGACAAATTGAAAGAAAAGAAAGAAGCTGCGGAACTTCAGTATGAGCAGTGCATGGAGCAAATAGCTAAGATGGAGAGTCAACTACTTCGTGCCGAAGAGGATGTCAACCAACTAAACAGTGAAATTCTGACAGGGGCTGCTAAATTGAGAAGTGCAGAAGAACAGCGCTTTCTGTTAGAGAGATCAAATCAATATCTGCAGTTGGAGGCAGACCATCTGGTGTGGAAAATAGCTATGAAAGACCAAGAACTTTCAGAGAAGGAAATTGAGATGGAGAAACTTCAGTCTTTGCTCCAAGTTGTGCAGTCACGATCCATCCAAGCTGAGACCACCTTGCAAGCTCTTCAGAAGCTACACTTGCAATCTCAAGAGGAGCAGAGAGTTTTGGCAGCAGAGCTTCACAACAGGCTCCAAATGTTGAAGAATTTGGAGGTGTGCAATCATGATCTGCAGGCATACCTCCAGCAAGTTAAAGAAGAGAACCAGAGACTCAACAAATTAGATAGTTCTTTAAGCATTTCCATAAGAAATTTGCAAAATGAAAATTTCAGCTTCAAGGAGATGAAAGATAAACTTGAAAGGGAGGTTTCCTTACAAGTGGCCCAAAGTAATTCACTACAGGTAGAGATTTGCAGTCTGAAGGAGGATATCAAGGATTTGAACAAGAGATATCAGGCTTTAATGGCGCAAGTGCACTCAGTAGGGCTAAGTCCTGAGAGCCTTAGTTCATCTGTGAAAGACTTGCAAGATCAGAACTTGAAGCTAAAAGACATCTGCAAAAGGAACAGAGATGAAAAGGAAGTTCTTTATGACAAAATGAAAAATATGGATAAGCTTTTTGAGAAGAATGTTGCACTGGAAAAACTGCTCTCAGAATTGAACTGCAATATGGGTGGTTCAACAGAGAAGGTGAAGGAGTTGCAGGAGTCCTGCCAGCATCTTCAAGGAGAAAAATCTGGACTGGTTGCTGAAAAGGCAATCCTTCTTTCTCAGTTGCAGCTTATGACTGAGAATATCCAGAAACTTTTGGAACAAAAGGCATCGCCGGAGACCTCTCTTTCTGGTGCAAACATTGAGCTTGAATGTCTGAGGACAAAGTACCAAAGCTTAGAAGAATTCTGTCAGATGCTCAAAAATGAGAAATCCAATCTTCTAAATGAAAAAAATACTCTTGTATGTCAGTTGAAAAATGTTGAACAGAGACCGGCCAACCTGGAGAGGAAGTTTACAAGATTAGAAGAAAGATATAATGCTCTGGAGAAGAAAAAAGAATCTACACTTTTTCAAGTGAAAGAATTGTGGGGTTACCTTGGTGTAGAGAAGCAAGAGCATGTCACTGATATGCAGTCCAGTGAGTCCCAACTTGCGGATTTGGAAAACCAGATTCATCTCCTGCAAGAAGAAAGAAAGTTAAGTAGGAAAGAATTTGAAGAAGAACTGGATAAAGCTGTTAAAGCTCAGTTTGAGATATTTATCTTGCAGAAGTTTATAGAAGATCTGGAAGGTAAGAACTTGTCTCTGTTGATTGAATGTCAGAAACATGTTGAGGCATCCAAAATGTCAGCTAAACTGATTTCAGAGTTAGAGAGTGAGAATCTTGAGCAGCAGATGGAAATGGAATTCTTGTCGGATGAAGTTGAAAAATTGAGGATGGGAACTCACAAAGTATTCAGGGGCCTTCAGTCTGATCTGCCTAAGATAACAGCTGGGAATGAAGAAGAACAAGTTTCTCTTTCTTGCATTTTGGAGAATGTCAGGGGCCTAAAATGTTTGCTCCTGCAAAATGATGATGAAAAGCATGAAATGGTGGTTGAGAATTTGGTGCTTTTAACGTTGCTTGGACTAACAAGATTAGAAGGCATTGAAGTTGAATCAGAGAAGAGAATACTTGATGAAGATTTCAAAATGATGATGCAGGACTATGCTATGTTGCACAAGGATAAGCTTGAACTCATTGAGATAAATAGCCAGTTGAGGTTGGAATTGAGCAAGAGAGAGCAACAGGAGGAAGTAGCACAGACACAATTGGAAACTCAGCAAGCAAGCTTTGTAAATCTACAAAGATCTTACATGGCACTGCTACAAGAAAATTACAAGGTTCTTGGAGAAAATAGAGCTTTGCTTCAGAAATTGTCAGACATGAAAGATGGAATGCGTAAACTTGAAGAGGAAAACATCAGCATTCTTCAGCAGGCAGTGTCTCTCAGTAATCTTGCATTGGTTCTTGAGAGCTTTGGGACTGAGAAAGTGGAGGAGCTTAAAGGTCTCTCCAAAGATCTTAGCTGTCTTCAGGCTATCAACATTGAACTCAAGCAGGAGGTGGCATTGTTGGGTGTAGAAGTGGTACTAAAGGAAGCAGAAAGTTCGAATCTTAATGAAACAATTGAGAAGTTGCACCAGGAGCTGCATGAAGACAAATACTTGATTGATCAATTAAATTTCCAGCTTTTGATTGGAAAAGATTTTCTGTTGCAGAAAGCAATGGAGCTTTTACAAGTGGAACAGAAGCTTAAGGATGCACAAAACTTAAATTCAGAATTCGGCATGACAGTTGAAGAGCTGCAGAGGGACTGTGAGGAATCAAAAATAATTAGAGAGAATACAGCGAAGCAAGTTGCTGAACTATCTAAAGATTGCATAAACCAGAAAAGGGAAATTCATTGCCTAAGTGATGGAAAAAGAATTTTGGAGTCAGAAATGGAAATGCTCCGCCAGGAACTTAATGAACAAAGAACCGTTGAAGAAAACCTGAGTTTGGAGCTGCAAGAGAGGACCAATGAGTTTGAACTCCGGGAGGCTGAGGCCTCATCATTTTATTTTGATCTTCAGATATCCTCTATTCGTGAAGTTCTGTTTGAAAATAAGGTCCATGAGCTGACTGCAGCTTGTGAGAGTCTGAGAAATGAAAATAGTGCCAAAGATACTGAGATTGAACAGATGAAAGAAAGTTTTGGCTTGTTGGAAAAAGAAATTGTAGGACTGAAGGATCAACTCTCCACATATCTTCCAGTCATAACTTCTTTGGGAGAGAACATAGAATCTCTTGAGCGCAATGCCCAGGTTTGGACAAAGCTTTTGGGAGAGGATGACCAAGGACATATGGTAATTTCCATCCTTTGTTGATTGAATCACTTCACTTTATAATATTTCCTGCTAGATAAAATCATTTTTTGCCCTTTCCAATTTTCTTTTCCTCTTTAAAATCTTCTCAGCAAAAGGAGCAAACTTCCTGGTCCTTCTCACTCCTCTTAGCCTAACCTCTAAAACCAAGACTTGTAATTGAAACTTGACTATCCAACGTGAAACTCTACAGATTCATTTCCACCAAACATCGTAGTCTTTAAACTTCCTTCTTGTAAAAAATTTCAAATTTCCCAAGTAAAATCTAATTAGGTTCACAAATCAATGCTGCTTATTCTTCTCACTTAGGGGTCTGCCAGGTTCCCTTCAGGTCTAGTTCTACTGTTCCATATAGCTACTAGTGTGCACACTAGTCACTGCCTTTCACTGTGACATTAGAATTGAAAAATAGCTTCTCATACTCACCAAATCAACAACCACGATTTTTGCTCATACTCACTAATTATTGCCTTTCATTGTGACATCAGAATCGAAAAATTGCTGCTCATACTCACCAACTCAACAATCAAGAAGAACATAACAGTACGGGCTTGAGAGATGGTATTTCAGATTTGGTGGAGATGCAGATGAGAATTAAAGCAGTTGAGAAGGCAGTGATTGGGGAAATGGATAGGCTTATGGCTGAGAAGGCAGTGATAGAAGAAATTCACAGGCTTGAAGTGCAGGAGAGAGAGAACACCAACTTCGACCTGAATGCGGAAGGGGCTGAATGCTTGGAACTGAATGGTAGGTCAAATGAAGAAAAAGACTTGCCAAAGGAAGAAATAGAACTTAAGAATGATCCTGCTAGTGCTCAGCTGCAAGAGAATAAAACTGCGATTTCTGGAGTAAAGAATGGGGCTTTGATGAAAGATATTCCACTTGATCAGGTCTCAGATTGTGTGTTATATAGGAGAAGCAAGAGAGCAAATGCTGAGGTCGATGATCAGATGCTCAAGCTGTGGGAGACCACCCAAGATTTTTGCATTGATCCAACAGCCAACGGCAAACAAAAGCAAGCACCTGCATTGTCAGAGCATGTCAGCCTGTATAATGATTCTAGAGATGCCAGGCAGAGGCAAATATCCACTTCAAAGGTCCAAGTTGAGAAGGAAGTGGGCATTGACAAGCTAGAGCTGTCTCCAACCATCATTAAAGAGCCAAATCAGGAGGGGACTAGATCAAAGACACTGGAGAGACTTGCTTCTGATGCTCCAAAATTAATGCCGTTTCAAACAACTGTGCAAGATCTGAAAGAAAAGATGAAAATGAAGAAGAAGAATAAGAAGAGCAAGGCGTCTGCTGATTTTAAATTCCAAAGAGTGAGAAGTCAGTTGCAAGAAATTCAAGTGGCTGCAACACAATTGGCTGATGTTAATGATCAATTGACAGAGACTATTGAAGAGAGTGCCTTGCCTTTCGAGGTTGACACTTCAGGAGGGTCAGAAGTGGCTGACAATGGCTGTAGTAACGGAATGACAGAACAAGGTCAAAAAGGGTCTGAGAAGATCGGGAGGTCGCAGCTTGAGGTGGAAAGCATCCAGTATTCTATGGTAAAGCTGGATGGCGAAAATAAAAGCAGAGTTAAACACAAGTTTCTAGGAAGCAGAACTGTAATCTTCCTGAAGGACTTTGTTTACGGTGGCAGCAGGAGAAGCAGCAGAAGGTGGAAGAAGGCTTGCTTCTGTGGGTGTGTGAGACCTTCGGCCAATGAGAATTGAGGAAACCGCTTATAGAGAAGCCACCCTATATCCTTAGTAAATGCTTCCTTGAAACATGCCATGTGTTTTAAAGGTTCTTTTCTGAGGACTAGCAAGACTGAAGCTTCTAGCATATAAAAAAATCCTGAGAATTAGCCTGATGTAGTAATAATTAGCTGTTCTTGCCAGCATTTGTAATCCTATATTTCCTGCCGCACTTATGTTAAATGTCAATGCAGTAATATAAGCTTCTTTAACATCTTCCGAATGCCTTGCCGTTGGAAGAAATTAATTTAGTGATGGCAGTTGAAGCTGAAATGGATTACTTGTAGAATCAGAAGAATCATAAAAATGATAATTTACTTCAGTATAACGGCGAGAAATACAGTTTTGTTACATGCTGCTGCGCACGATGGTGAAACCAAAATCCATTAGAATTTATGTTCAAATACAACTGCGGCTGTTGCTTTTTTGTGCACAACCATCATGTTCAGGGTGCTATAATTTGTCCCTGAAGTAATATTAACTGCGTTCGTTCCTTGGAAAAGGTGAAACTCTGAATCAAATTATAGGCCCTGAAAACCAGAGAGAAAATTTAGGAGGTTAAAGATTGTGATAAAGCCCAACATGATAGTTGAAATACCTTGTCATTTTTTCTTTTTCTTTTTTTTTTTTTTATAAAAAAAATTGCTTTCGATTCACGTCAATTTGTTTGAATTTGTCATTGGAAAGAAGTATACAACAATGCATTCTCCAAAGTGAAATTGCCCCACGTCTCAAACTGAAATGTTTATCATGATCCTCTCACATCCCACTGCATCAAAATTCAGAACCCCCAAAGCCAAGAACTTGAGATTTATTGATCAGATGAAGGGGCCCTTCTCTCCGTTCCACAGCTTAGTGAAGTTCCAATTCGATGGTACGCAGTAGCTTTCACTTTAGAAGGCGGAGATCGTGAACATATAAAAGGAAGTGCATAAACATGAAAGAAGAATATTCACGTGATCAGTACAGAAAATATGAAAGGAGTGCATTACTACGTAAATACCAAATATTCTTCCTTTCTTATTTGATTTCATGCATTAATATTAATATTTTGAAGTATTTGACTTCATACATTAATACATAAATATAAATATACGATCTAATATATATTTTTAACGTAATTAGTTATAACACTTGTATTAATATTTTTTTAAAAAAATAAATTTATATTCAACTTCTAGTAATTATATTCTTTTTTCTTGTTTGACCTTACTTTGTAAAAATAAATAAATAAATAAATAAAAGAAGAATAACAATATATGTGTACGTCCTTTTTGCTCTTCTTTGGTTTTCTTATCCCAATCGATTCCTTTCAATGAGCATATTAGGTTTGGTTTGGTACACCACTGAATAGAGTCTTCCACTTCAGCCATTTGGGCTTCTTTTCTGGAGGGTCCTTGCAAGAACAAATCTCATATGGTCATCTGCCTGTTTCTTTTGCCTCTCAATTTTCACACATTTTAGTTAGAATTATTAATTTTAGGACATTAGCGTTTTTTATTTTTTTATTTTTTATTTTTTTTCAAGACAAATCATGCACGCTTCTTAAAACGTTGAATGTGCATTGTCAATATGATCTCTAATGAGATGTGGTTGTTGATAGTCAATTTTCTTTACAATTTTAAAAATTAACAATACTATTTAGTGGGGAGTCATTTCTTTTCAAGTTCAAAATAAAAAAGCTTCATGATGTTAACTGGTTCGTTGAATTATTAGCTGCAGATGCAGTATTAACGAAGACAGATTATGAATTACCGTAAGGTGGGAGTTCCCAACCCAAAATAAATAAATATTTTGTTAATCATAAATTATATAGTAATTATTCATTATATATTTATAATTTTTATTATTAATTATAATTATATATTAATGAAAATATATTATGATAATATAATATATGAATCGGTATAAAATACATTTAATTAATATTATTATGTATCTTTTTTTATTGAACAAATGTTGCATGGACTTTGGCACCAAATGATTAGATGATTATAACTTCTTCAATTTTCCCCAAATCCCACCTATTCATTAGGTGGGAAAAACGCAAAAACTTATTTTCAGGACATCTGTATTGAGTTGTGCTCTTTTGAACTCGTCAATAAAGAAAACAACCGTCATAAGTAAGAACAACAAAGAGACAGGACTACTCGGAGGTCTGACACATCATTTACACCCACTAAAACATAAGTACATTCGAACAATGAAAAGTCAGAACTATGACGCTCGAACAAAAGCATGGAGAAAAAAGAATAATATGAACAACCTATTTGCCACCTCCGGCCCCACCCTTTTTTTTTTTTTGGTCGAAGATTTTTTTTCTGTGAGTGACTGGACCATCGAAGAAAATCCAACTATTTTATTATAACGATTAAATATTTCCATTGCCCTTCAGGGTAACCAATAATGATGATGGTCTGATGGTGGTGGTGGAGGTGGAGGTGGTGGCGGAGGAGGTGGAGGTGGTGGTGGTGGTGGCGGAGGAGGTGGAGGTGGTGGTGGTGGTGGCGGCGGAGGTGGTGGTGGTGGTGGTGGAGGAGGAGGACTGCTTGCAGGGCATCCAAAGGCATTGCAATCAACAGAATAAGAATCAAATGACTTGCACTCCAGTGGAGATCGCTGCGAAGGTCTGTCGGGTATGCAATTCCACCTGTCATCTTTTGCAGGCAACCTGAGGCACACTGGTGGCTCACCGCAGAAGTAATTATTAGAGTAGGTGAAATTTTCCAACTTGGGCAATAAACATATACTCTCCGGTATCCGGCCAGACAGCTTGTTAGATGCTACATTTAGCTGCTCCAAGCTCTTCATTTCTCCAATGGACTCTGGCAAATTGCCCACAAGCTTATTAAAGCTTACATCAAAGACAGTCGCTTTGTTTAACAACCCAATATCTGATTGCAAACAACCCGTTAATCCCACATTCATGAGGATTATCTCATCAAGGGTCCCTGCCATTTTGGTCAAACTTGAAGGAATGCAACCATTGAAGTTATTGTTGGCCAATACAATCGCAGAGACTGGAGAATTACCAAAGTTGGCAGGCAAGGAGGATTGGAACTTGTTGTTGTTAATAAAAAGTGCGTCAAGTTTGAGATCAAAAAGTTGAGACGGGATGCTGCCTTGGAATTCATTGAATCTTATGTCAAGAAATTTGAGTGAAGGTAGACAAAGAACAACCGAAGGAAAATGGCCACTGAATTTGTTGTTGCTAATGTCAAGCTCGAAAAGAAGGTGGAGATGGCGAAAGCTATCAGGGATGGTGCCGCAGAAGCGGTTGGAATTGATGTGAAAGAGAGCTAGATCTTTGAGGAGCCCAAGTTCTTCTGGCAAAAGGCCGGATATGTTGGCATGGTTTAGGTCTATACCAGCAACAGTAGTGATGTGAGGGTCATCTGGGGCTGATGCACAATACACTCCTTTGTAATTGCAAACATCTGGACCATACCAGTTTGAGGTAAAGTTGTTCGGGTCTGAGTTGATCGTATATTTCCATGCTTGGAGAGCTACAAAAGCCCTTTGGAGCCTAGGGTTGGGGAAGGATATTGGAGGAGAATAAGAAGCTTGATGAGATGTTGTGGAGAGGACTCCTAGGACGGTGAGGATGCCCCAAGGGGCTAGATTGAGAAATGGACTCTTCATTTTGGAGAAGGAACCATCAATGACATGGGTATGATAACTGATTTGTAGCTTGATGTTTAGGAAGAGAGAGAGGTAGAGACTTATTTATATGAAGTTTTTGGAAGGAGGTAATAGAATATTGGCTCTATGCAACTTATAGATTACGACTTCCTAACCACTCTTTGGTAAACGAGGTTATATCATCTGTGGAGTCCAGAGAGGTTTTACATTTGGATTTGGACTTCATTTATATACAAATTTGGCATAGAACAAACACTTCTCCTGCCTTTAATTTGTTTTAGGTACATGCCTTCGCACGGGCACAGTAGATATAGTTAATTGCTATGTTGATTTTATTATCATTTTTAGGAAGGACTTTGGGCAATTCATCTCACCAAAAACGCGGTACTTACGAGTTTGAGTTTTTTTTTTTTTTTTTTTTGGCTTTTTAGTTAGTATGCATTTGTGTGTGTATATGTCCAGCTTTAAACGATTCAATTGACTTTCCATAAGGAGCCAAACTTGGAAGTGATATGCGGCTACAAATACAAATACACGCGCGAAACATGAAAATATATACGGAATACGTATATATAATATATTCGAGAGTTAAAAAGTGCCCTCATGCCGAGTGTATCCTACGTTTGTTTGGGATTACAACTGTGGTTTGCAAACCTGCTTCTTAAGTTTAAGGCAAAAGAGTTGGTGTTTGGTAACATTGAAAGTTTGCAGTTAATGAAAGTGAAACATAACTCAAACTTGAGTTTGGAAACTGCAATGTTCATGTACAATAAGGAAAACGCAACACAATTGCAGATTTTTTTTATTATTACTAAAAGCAATTCTACAGAGTCAGTTTGTTAACCCCACCAGAAAAATTCAACAATAATATCAAACAAACTCTATAACTCAATATTGCATGTCATTGCCATGGTAGCATATGCGCCATGGAAGTGTTCTACAATAAGGGAATTTATTTAGTTTATGGTTGGTGATCCGCAAGGCTGAGTTATTCTATACGATTCAGAAAATAGGAAGTCAACACTCCTTGGCGGTTGTTTGGAACGAGAATAAAATCATTGCCCCCCCTAACACACAATAAGCATCACAATTATCCATAGATTGTTTATTTTATTTATGAGTGTCATATGATGTATCCTTTTCTTAACTCTGTTTAATTGGTATTTGTTAGTGAGAGGGAAGGAAATTTAAGGGTTCCGAAAGACACTAGTTTACTTAAATCTCATTCTTTATCGCAGAAAATTTTACAGAGGGCGAGAAAATTTGAATCCAAACTACAAAGACTTGATGACTATGTGAACTAGTCAAATGGTTGGTGTCACACAGTATATCTATCTGTGCCCTCTTGTTGACAAAGTAAATGGAGGTAACTATTGTAAGAAAGACTATTTATTTCATATTAAACCAATTGTTTTACACATGTTTGATCATGTCAACCTAGAGTAAGTATTACGCAGATCACATTGGGGCCACAAAGCTTTTCTTGTCACACTAACAAGAAAAGGTTGAAGAGTGAAAAAGCCTTCATTAGTTTTATTTCCTTTTTTTTTTTTTTTTTGTCGTTATATTACTTGAAAGGAATAAAGGGTTATAACTTTAATTAACATAGTTTCTTGATTACGACCATATGAATTATAAAGAGTCACGATGGACTAGAAACCAGTTATATTAGTTTAACTTTTTAAAATCTTTTTCTTGTAAGTAAGAACAATAACTTGGTGATGCAATTTCTTAGTCTTAAAATTTCGATTTTCATCACTAAATTAAAAATTTTTATTTGGTTTGGTGCAAACCAACGATTGTAACACAAAATTACTATAAAACTCGAAATTTCAAACGAAGAGATTTATGCAAGATTACATTTCTTATCATTTTAATTAAAGAAACCGAATTAGATCTAAAAGGACACAACAGCAATTAAAATTCTCCAATGCACCGGCAGGCCTATATGTGCAGACTGCAGTGTTCAAAATTGTGGACATTTCAACTACGTTGTTGAACCGGAAAGGATTGTTTTCTAACTGGGTGTTGAATGTATGACAAGAAGAAACAGACGAGTGTGAAGATACATCGGGTCTAAAGTCAACGGGGGCAGGGCAGGTGGGCGTTTAAGAGCTGGCCAATGACTCGGTCTTTGCCACTGTCCATAGTTTTTCTTCTAGATTGTTTTTGGTCCTGACTGACATGTTTTTTGCTTCTATTTTAATTCCATGACTGGCAAGCCTGAAACTTGTCACAGAGGGAGTTTTTAAGTCAGAGACAATGATAACAATTAACAGACGTCGCTTGAAAGCAAAACGTTTATGCTTGAAAATGAAATATGAACAAATGTGGAACGAGGGGATGAATACAGCAAGAAATTCATAATATGGATGCTTTATCATACGTACTTTGGGTGGATATAAGAGGGTTTATGATAGTTTGAGAAAATTTTTTATTTTGGAGCAAACCCAACTTTATATATATATATATATATATATACATATAATTGATAAGTCAATATTTTATTCCTTAAGTCTAAGACAATGTGACTATTTATTACATAATTTCACAAAACCATGGGTAGGGGAGTTATACGATAATATTTTCTTTTTCTTTTTTTTTTTTTGTGTGTGTGCGTTTACCAGCTGGTCATATAATATCATAAACTAGCGACATATCGACCTCTCTAAGTTTGGTGAGGCAAATTCAACAGAATAAACATATCTTACAGATAAATAGAAAAATAAGGGAGAAAAGATATGAGGGATGGAAATGAAACAGAAATACACACTAAATGCTCACTTATTAAGACAATGTCAAAAGAGAATGCCATTAGCCAATTACTTTAAATCAACCTTGAATTCTTTATATGAAATATGAAGAAAGGTTTTTACTCAATATGAGATAAAGATTCAGAACCTTTTTTAAACAAAATGAAGGGAGCATACACCTAATGAGTTCTATATGAGAGAGACAACTATGTATCTTTTAATATAAAATCAATTATTTATAATTAATAATTATAATAAATTTGTGTAAAATTTTGCATATTTATGTAATTTTTAACTTGTAAACTATACAATGAAATGTATATATACTTTTTTTTTATTTATTTTGATAAGTCTCATTCCCTTTCTTTAAAATTAAATTTTAAAAATATAAATATAAATATAAATTTTTAATTACTAAGACATCTTTTAACTGTAACTATAACAAGTTCGTTGGATTTTCGTTACTGGGATACATAAAAGTCCGTTGGATCCATCTCTAAGTCCACAAGCATAGGAATTCTTCTCCGCCCAATACCCATCCGAATCTTTGATTACATAGTAAAGCGCCCCCGAAGCAGCCTGGGATGGAACTGTTTCAAGTTGTACACGTTCATGTCGCTTAGAACAAAGTACAAACCTGAGAAAACCCCAGATGCAAAAAACGCTTTTGCAAGATCTTTCATAAACTCTGTTAGGAAACAGCAATCGGACAACTTTAATATAATCAAGGGATTTCAATAGATTGCTTTCCTCTTTAGGGAAGGAAATGTCTGAACAGGGTCAGTTGCTTCAGACAAGGGGGGGGGGCAATGAAAAGGGCAAAGCATGTCTAATTATCTCTCCCTGACAGTCCTTTTTTGTTTTTTTTCCTCCTGACATATGTGTACACAGGGAGTCTCGACCATTGCAAAATTATTGCATATGATTGATGTATATCCAATTACTGTAAAAGTAGCTTACTTCTGTTTAAGCAATTAGATTACAGGTCTGATGTCAATGCGTATGCTATGATCCAAAACTCTTAAGCCCGGTTCGGCATGGCTGCCATGCTTCTACTGCATGGCAAGTGATGGGCCACAAAATGGCAGAGGTCAAAATCAGGACACTCTATCATGCCAATCCATAATGGTGCTCTAAACAAGACCAAAGGCCCAAAAAAAACAAAAAAAAAAGTAGACCTGGTGTTAAATTAAATATTAGGCGAAATTAAGGATTGTTCTTTCGAACGTAGAAAATATGAATAATTAATTTAAGGGTTGAAGGAGAGTTACATAACCCAGCCAATATTTAATGGAATGGGAAAAGCCTACTCCCGTTTGCATCAAATAGATGACACAAAATGGGAACTTTGGAAATTGATCGAATTGAGAATGGCTGCTATCAACTTCAACGAAACAGCTCACAGTGGCAATATTAACACTGAATAAATTGACAAAAAGTACATTTGTACGGACACTTTATTATTATTTTAAAAAAAAAAAAAACAATTAAAAACTGTTCTCCTCCATTTTTTATATCATGCTCGAATGTCGGTTGCAGTTTGCCTTATGCTTCTCCTGAGGAACAAATTGATCTAAATCATACGATATCTTGAAAAGCAAAAAAGAAGACTCTTACTTCCAAATTTCAGCACTTTTCTCCTTTCAATTCCCTCGAATGTGGAATGAGAAGTTGGTTAAAAGCATTGGCAACCGATATATATATATATATATATATATATATATTTGATGATTTCTTACTTAAACATGAATCACCTGCGTTTTGTCTGCATAGTTTGCTCTGTTAGACTTGCAACAGCTGGAAGATGGACTTCTAGCACCCTTTTCCATTGCCCTGCAGGATCATAAGGAATGATATCAACTTCGTCAGCCAATATTCATCTACTGATAAGCCAGGTCAAGTTATGATTTTGGTCCCAAAAATTTTTACTTTCTTTTTGGCTGTTCTTTCTCGGAATCGTAGTTCATCATTGTGATTTTAAAGTTGGTTTCAGAATTACACTCACGTCAAATCCGACGAGAGATCTGCAGTAATTGGTGTTTGTGAGCACTGTGCTAGTTGATCCACACTCGCTGTCTTTAAGGGATACTGCTGATCTGTCAAGCTTAAGTGGCCATGGATATTGTAAATTTTGAGCTGTGGAGCCAACATGTGAAGATGATCGCTGCATCCGCACCGCCCTTGGTACATTTCTGCCTTCCATTGATGCCCTCCTTCGGCTTGGTTGCCTCTCGAAGGAATCTGGCCTTTGTTTTGGAGCACTCTGCGACCGGACCTTGGCCCTGGAAGATTCTGTGTTTGCCATGTAATTTGGATACAATGGGTGATCGTAGGACAGGGATTCTACATAATCCGGCCGGGGAAAAGGAAATGGAACCCTTGATGGATCAGGTTTCGAGATTGCAGAGTAGTACTGGGGGCTACTTTGAGCAGTGCTGAAAAAATAGTCCTCAAAATGCCCACTGCAGATTCTGGGGCTCATGTCTGTCAGAGCTGATGGTTCTGGAGAAATATGACAGTTCTCTTGCTTCGGGAATGCACAATTCGAGGCATAATATGTGGAGAATCTGTGCTCTGCTCGCTCTGTTCGTGGATTGTGTGTATATCTATTCCTGCCCTTCATACTCCCCCTTGGTTCTCCGAGATCCATCTCCACAATCTTGATGTTCTCTTCCATGCCTCTATCATTCTCCTACAGTTACCAAAACCAGATAGCAGATCTTTGTTACTAGATATAAAATTCCCATATTTCTATCAGGCGACAACTGTGTCGAAAAATGCCTGGCAAAGTCAGAATCTTCATTTAGTTACTTCCTAGTAATGTTTGCAGAATCAAAGAGGCGCCATTGTTCTGAGTGATAATAATAGCTAATCCGTTCTCTGGAATTATATGTCTGACAAATTGCTAAATTGTATCTCGTTACTTATAATGAACTAAGGCTGATTTTAGTTATGAAGAAACGAGTTCCAAGCCATAAAGGAAGAAAATTGTCAACCAGTGTTATATACATGCAGAATGCTTCTTTTTGACAACAAAAAACGCAATGAAATGGAACGCTTAATGGAAGAAAAGAGCACTTACAAAATTTGTGTGCCTAAACCCATTCTCCTGCGCAAATTTCCTGTGGATTGATTGCCTCTGGTTTATGAGCTTCGACTCTTCGGCCATACCAATCCTCTGAGCCCGAGCTCTAGCTTGTACTGTCACCAATGCCTGCATGCACCGGAGTGTAGCAGTGGCCTGTTTCCTCACCAGGTGACCCCTTGCCAACGCCTGCAACTTCACCAATCCTCTTAACGCACGTAAGGCCTTTCTTGCCTGTTAATAACCCCATTTTTCAAAAAAGAAAAATCATTTATCATTACAATCTCAATCCCCCAGCGTAAAGCAGATATATTTTCCAAGATGGGTATTTCCAAAGATTGCGTACCAGATAAGAACGAAAAACGGATTGAATCTTTATGGCAGCAGCATCTTCAATTGCACTGTTTCTCCCATTTGCAGCGGCAGCGGCAGCGGTTAGCCTGATGACAGCAGCTGCAGCCCTTGCAGCATCTACGGCTGCATCAGCTGCTGCCATAGTCATTGAGTGCTTCTTCTGATCATTCTCCGGGTCTAGTGTGGCTTGCAGCACCGCTGATTGTGTGGTAGCACTTTGTTCCGCAGAATTCATTTCCTTGGGAGATGCTGCTGCTGCTGCTGTAGCTGACGACCTGCGAAAACTCCATCTTCTTTTTTCTTTAGGCGTACTTGGAGAGATTGAAATTGGGGTCGTTGGGTTCTCTAATGTTGCTGAATTATGATTGCTTACACATTTTTCCTTCTCCTTCTTTTTCCCAGTCAAAAAACTTCTAAGCCATTTGCCTGCCTTCCCCATCTCTGTCAATTTCTCCTAGGCTGGCATTGTGTTGTAGCAATATCGTAAATGGAAGGAACAAAGCAAATTCATACCTCTCCTTGTCTATGTCTCATATCTATTCTTCTACGTCATTATGGTCCACCTCCTTGGAAAAGAAGTTGAATTGCAATCCTTGCTGACAGCCTGATCTTACTGCTTCATTATTCCTTCACTATTGTAAAGGTAACAGGTTGTAACTTGTGGCAGGAACACAAAGAAGAGGAGGAGCAGCCTGCCAGTTAGTGGTTAAGCCACATGCCATCCGAATGGAAGATTAATTGACACAGATTCCTTGCCTTAATTATCACCAGCCCCATTTTGTCCCAGCTGGCAAGAAAGTTATTAATATTTATCTAGCCACCAGAGATCAAGACAAAAGGGTTTTATGGTAATTGGCGACTACAGTGTTTGTTTGTTGTTTAATGTAACGTGGGACGGAGAGGTTCAGAACGACAGAAACCACGTGAAAATGAGCCCAGAACATGCAGCATCCGTGTAGAATACGCATTTCAGGTTGGAGGGACTTTGTCCACTTGAGCCCTATCTAGGAGGTGATGGAATTTAGAACTTGCGTCACCTTGTGGGGTGGTGGGTTCCGTTCGATTAGATGTAGCTGAAGGCTGTTTGCACGTGGTTATCCCACCCCAAGCCGGTGGATCTATTCTGCCCTGGCCTTTGACTCAAGTTATTCCATCATCCCATGCCAAGGCCGTCCTTTTTGACAATTCCAATTCCTATTTCTCCTCTCAAAATTCTCAGAAATTTCTTGGACTTACTTTCTTATGAATAAATAAAGAACAAGTTTTGTAAAGATTACACTGTTGTGAAAACAATTTTTTCAAAAAGAAGAAGAAAATAGCTACACAAATCGAACTCTTCCACGGACCCCACAGTATCGAAGTCTTGACAATCACATATCCTCTTCCCACTAACTAGCTCCTGCCGTGCTAACCATTAACGACCCATAGTACATGTTTCTCATTAAAAAGAAAAAAAGAAAAAAGGAGGGCCAAAAGTCATCCCCTGTATTCTGAATTCTGATACCAAGACCCCGCTCGAAGCAAGTTATGTATTTCTCTTTCTGTCATTTCTCCATCCCCCGAAAAAGGGGTTAGGGGTCCAGCTGCTTTCATTCCCCTGGTACTAGAGATAGTGTCATATGACGATGAGATGGTGTGATGGCAGTTGTTAGGGAGACAGGGCAATTAATGGATAAATTACTCTCTATCTTTGGCTTTGCTTTCATCATTTTCACTTACCGCGGTGGACCACTTCTACTTGCACAGTTGGTGAGAGAGATGAAACTCGTTCATGACCATTAAGTTACTTCGGCCAATCTTGGCGTTGACAGATAAATAATAATGTGTCACTACCATGCACGCGTTTGTCTAGTAATGGAGGATAAGTTGGCAATCACATGGTATGTTTATATGCTTCCCCCTTGTACCAGGTGTTTGGTTGGGGGAAACCTCGTTCTATTCTGGTTTTTTTCATTTCGCAATTCTGAGCACTCTAATGAGCATCAGGCAAAAGGCAATCCATTAATTAGATGAACAAAGTTTAAGATTTAGCTAGAGATTAATCAATCAATGCCTGAATTAGTTCATTCTCATATGTTAATTGGTTTAGCTCATAGTACAGAATATAAAGTCTATCTATCTAATAAGTAATAACTTCTACTCAAAATGAACCGAGGCAGCTTAACTCGAAAGCATGATGCTACTACGTTAAGCTCTAATCTAGTCACGGCTACAAAATCAACGGCTCTGACGGTGCATCTAATTGGGAAGGTGTCCAGGTGTAGGGCCAGGAGAGATATCCAAGTCTTGTAAACATGTGTGAAACCCTCCATGTGCCTCTAATAAAGACATTCCTATACATCATCCGCATTATATTGTCATAATTAAAGTTCTTAGAGGCAAATGGCAGGACCTAAATATTCAGAAGAATCAAAGTATGTCATTGAAGAGAATCTCTCGTCAATATGGAACTTGCAGCATTGTGATTTTTTATGGGTGCCAACCACGTGGGATAGACAGGATTATATATTTGGGGGGAGGAGGGATCGAAGCAATTGTGCTTTATTATTTGGTTATTGGATATACAATAAGAAAATTTTCTCATTACCTCATGGAGCTTCCCTTGACATCACTACTTAAAAATATTTATGGCATGTTTAGAATCAAATTTTTTTAGTATAATTTAATTCAATGCAATTGATTTAACAATTATACCACAATTCATTTGATGAATTAATGAATTAACTAAATTTCTTTTATTTTTAAAGTGGTAGAATGAATTAAATTGAACCCTACTTAATTCTCACTTATATTGGTAATAATTATCAATTTATTTTTTTAAAATGTGAAAATTAAAGTACATTTTTTTAATTTAAGATTTTTTTTTTTTAATGTAAAACTAAGAAATTAGTGAAATTAAACTAAATAATATAAATACTTGTCTTTTCAAATAAGTTATCAAGGACAAGGTGTTCAAGTGAACTTAGCTGCATCCACCAGGCAATCAATATTACGAGGATAGGGTCATTGAATAATTCTGAGAATACCAGGGGCTCACGGTCCTGTCTTAAAGGCCCGAAGTAAAAGCTTCAACTTTATTCTACCTGGGCCGATGTGTGCATGGATTTTCTATCGCTGTAGGGGTCTTGTCATTCTTTTACCTACTCCCTCTCCCGTGAGACTCTGACCTTTATTTCAATAATAATAATAAATAAATAAAAAAAAGTTGCCAATCTGCCAGGAGGTCCCTGTGACTGAAAGCCTCTGTGATCCCCAACTGACTATTCGATGATCTTTTCAAAAATTGTAGGGAATTGTATGATATTTGCTTTACTTGTTGGATTCATAGCTATACTTTCTTGATTTTGTCGTTTATTCCACTATATATAAATTCACATGCATATTTTTGTGCTTTACTTGTTGGATTCATAGCTATACTTTCTTGATTTTTTCGTTTATTCCACTAGATATAAATTCACATGCATATTTTTGTGAAGTTTGCATAAATAATTTTTTCTGGTGACTTTGAAAGTTTTGTTTGACAAAAGAATTTGAGTGGAACTCAGTTCCGTGAAACATAAAATTGAGTACCCTCACCCAAAAAAAAAAAAAAAAAAAAAGAGTAATAATAACAAATATCTTAATTTTAAAGGCATGTTGGGTTAGATATGATGGAATTCAAGAAGATTATCAATAGGTAGATAAGAATCCGAGCTTATATCTAAGCTGGGGGACCCCGAAAATTGTAACGGTGGTTAATTTAAAAGTGATATTTTCTAAGTGCTTCGGAGAAGATTTTCCATTGAACTTTGAGTTGGCAATTTGCAGATTTTGACGTCAAGTTCTACCTGAAAGATCCCTCTAACAGGAACCAAAAACAAAGTACCCTTGTAAACCTACCATTATTTTTAGGCCAAGTGCACACAATCCTAGTGAAGGCAAGGACAATGATGAAATGGAACGGACAGAAGGAACTTGCTTTTGTACGGCATCAGTGAAGAAATTTTCACTTGCAGCTCAATAGATGTGAATCAGATAGAAAAACCTGTGCAATTTGTTTAGAAGGTTTCCAGGCAGAGCAAAGCAGGTTATGGAACTCTCGCGCTCCCACAAGTATAACACAAATTGCCCTCTTCCTTGGCTTGCCTCCCATCGACATTGCCGAATCCCAATTCAATACTTTTCTCCCTTGCAAACAGCAGGAACCATCTGGGTTGAAATTTTGGAAAGTGAAATTTGAATTTCTTAAATAATAGTATTCATTTAATTTATATGTACGAAATATAAACTTTAAGATCTAACGAATTTAATTTAAATTTTTATTATAAACACGTCATAATCTTAGTAAATATGGTTTTTTATTTTTATTTTTTGGTTAGGTGAAGGAAAAAGTCAAATATTAAATACAGTCAATAATTATTAAATTTAAAATTTTTTGGTAAAATTTGAAATTCAAATGTCACATTTTATTCGTAAAAAGTACCGGCCTCTTCAATCTAACTGAACCGAAAAAGAGAGAGAGAGAGAGAGAGAGAGAGAGAGAAATCAAAGGTAAATGTTTAAGAGAGAGCTTTACTTAGTTCAGCCTTTTGGCAAGGCAGGCAGGAACAGGTCAAAGATAAAATTTCATAAAAAAAAAAAAAGAAGAAGACAATTTAGTGAATAAACATGAACTTAAAATAAAAGCGAGGGTGCTAAAACCACTACGAGACCGAAAAGAGGATGAGCGAGTTGAATTCCCAAAATAGTATAATTTTCTACATGAAATTCTCAAAATCTTGTGTGCTCAAGTCACCCTCTTGGCTCTTGCCTTTGAATACTAAACAAGATTGTATTCTGTTAAAACAGTTTCGTTTATGATGCTCGTGCTTGGAGACGTGGAAAAGGGGTTCCCATTCTCGACATTGTTGCTCAGAGGTCAAAGAAACTGAATTAAATTCTCTACTCCTAGTTCTATTGGGGTATCTCTACAGCCATGGAAGTTGAAGACCGTTAATGAGGCAGACAGAATAGATCATTTAAAGACCAAAGCTTTTGAACGTGCCAATCCTGCTCTGGCAACGGTCCCGAACGGGTCCCCTAGATGGCAGCTTCTTGCCTTTGCCAAACCAAAACCAGAAATTTTAATGGTATCGTCCATTTTAAGGTACCTGTTCACTTGATTTTGAAGTGGGAATATTGTATGTAAGATTCTTCAGCCACAAGCCATTAATCAAATAGATTGGTGGGTCACTTGACTTTGCCAATAATTCACAAATGTCAAATTAAGTTACTATCAAGCGTAGAAATCTCACTCTCTCTCTCTCTTTTTTTTTTTTTTTATGCATAAAGTCCAACGTTCAATTAATAATCGCGTTGTTCCAAGTCAGCCACTGAAACCATTTTTAACTTACCATCTTTCAAAATAGAACCTTCCACTTTTTCCGGGGAAAGTTTCCAGCTTTCAAACTCCCCCCATATTAAATCGTTCAGATACAATCTCACCATCTCTCTCTTTGACTCTGTGGTGCTTGTTGTGCTTGTTAGAAAGAACAGAGTAGAGGAAGAGATGGCTTTTGCTCTTCCAATTTCCTGTATTGCAATCCTTCTACTTGGGCAAACCATGGTTGCTGCTAGAAGTGACTTTTTCTCTGCCTCGTCCCCACTTCTGCCCCCTGTTTTTCGTATGCTTCTGTCCGCTAATTAATTTCACTAGCTTTTGCTAAAACCGATTTACTTTCTCACGCTTAGAAACCTTTTTGTCAACTGGGTCTGTCTTGATTTTTTTTCTTTTTCTTTTCAAAGTTAAGATTCTTGGTAGAAATAGTAAAGAACATTATTATATTGGTGTTATCTTGGTTTCTTGATTTCAGGTGATGTGTGCAGAGAAGTGGAATGTGGAAGAGGAACCTGCAAGCCATCCAATAGTAGCAGTTTCTTCTTCGAATGTGAATGTGAAGCTGGCTGGAGGCAGACGAGCTCTCACAGTGATACTCATGTCAACTTCCTTCCTTGCGTAATACCCAACTGTGAGCTCCCCCCCCCCCACTCTCTCTCCAAATAGCCCCTTCAGTTTCTACTCTGTTTTTTCTTTGGTTTTTTTTTTTTTAAACTGTTTTCTATTCTAGTGGTTCCTTTCTATAGTCGTTCCTGTTAACCTGTTTTGTAAATCTATGAATGCTAATTTAGAGGCAATGTGATTGATTAATTAATAGTTTTAAAATCCTAGGAAAAAAAAAAGGGATTATGGGTAAGAGCAGAATGATAAGAAGCAGAAAAGGATACTTGTTTGGTACAAGTTATACTTAAATTAAAATTTTGTTTTTAACTTGAAGCAATGAGGATATATGCTTTCAATGGATCCTAATAAGCCTCAAGAAGTTAAACAATAATTTGGTGCTGAATATGCTGCAGCCAAAGTGTCTATTTAAATGATGATATATTAAGTTGGTGACAAGGGCTTTTCGTGGACCATTGCCGTGTTGAGATGTATTAAACTTGCCTTTTTGAACCATCTTAATTGAATCAAACATATGCTTGTGACTACTGATGGTGATATGTGACCCTACTGAATATCAAGGATTAAATCCCTCTGATTGCGCAGCAATGGCAGATTAAACACCGAAAGTTCTGGAGTGACAAGTTACATGTTGCTTCCTTAATTAAGTCTTTGTTCACCAACATTACGGTTTCAACATTACCAATTAATTATGTTTTCGTAGGCACCATGGATTCCTCTTGTCAGGCAGCACCTTCACCGGCTCTGGATAGAGCTATCAGTGCTAATGAGTCCATTTTTGATCGTAAGAAATATTAATCCAAAAATTAGACATTTCCATTTGAATGTCCCTGTTCAATAATTAAGGTTTCATTATACTCTTTTGTAGCGTGCTCTTGGATTGACTGCATGGGCGGCTCTTGCAACAAGAAATCTACATTCAGTTATGGTTGCTCATGTGCAGAAGGCTTTTATAACCTTCTCAATGTCAGTTCCTTGCCATGCTATAGAGAATGTAAGAGATGAATCCATGAGTTGCTTAATTCATTATAGTTTCTGATACAATGGGCGTTTCAGATGCCGAGAAATATATAGCCTAGCTGATGTTATGGTTGGTATCATGAAAATTGTTAGATATATGCTTCAGTTATGATGTGTTTTCTCCAGGAATATTGACATGGATTCTGATCCTTGATTGAAAGGTGCAATTGGGATGAATTGTAGGAACCTTGGTATTGGCATAACAAATATGTCGACTCCTCCAACACCTGTACTTTCGGAAAATGGCAACAATCAAGGCGAGTCTGTCAATTCAACCCCTATGTTTTCATTATCCTTCAGCTCATTCTTGCATTCAGCTGCCAAGGCAAAAGGAAATGGGAATTTATGTGCCAGCCTTACTCTTCTTCATTATCTTTGAAATTTTCAGCAATTAAATCACATTCAATATTTTTTTCTAGTCTTGTAGTAAAGATTTGTTGGTGGTCCTATCACTTAAAACTAACTTCAGAGCTTCTACACAGATCAACCCCTTATTCTCCTTTTGAGTTTAATGTTGCTTTCTTCAAATAAAAACTGCTATACTGCATCCTTCCTTCTATTTTGTGAAGAAGGGGGCTTGTTTAGCCATATTATTGTAGAATAATTTCATTGTTCTCTATCTTTTTTTAAACAAAAATCTCTTTCACGGTGAATTTGAACCTGCTGTCATGCCCGCTCACTATCTCCATGCACGATGCTTCCTGCTGACCAAAGATAACCAAGCTGGATCTGACTTCCGAAGTTCTCATTATAATTTAACTGATTGCTTTTTTTATACCTGTCTACAGGTCTTAAAATTTTCAGTTGAAGTACAAATACCACAAATCTTTTCTTTCATGAATTTGGTTCAAATTACAACCTATCTCTAATATCTGTCTGCTATGTTGATACTCTCTTCTGCAGCTTGTTCAATTCCCAAGGGGAACATCCATTGGATGGTTGTGCTGATGATCTCGCTGGGTGTGATATGGTGAACAGAGAATGACCACGTACACGCTTGAGATTTGGAAAGCTATATTCCAGTTGATGCCAATTCATAACCTTATCAGATCATTGGTTTGAAGTCTGCCTGTGTTGTTATCATGTATTGCTACATTTTTTTTTTTCCCTGTTGAACAAATAAGTTGCAGTGCCCCATTGGGGGATTATTCATGGTCATAGCTTGCACCAGGTGTAGTGCATAGAGCAGTTGCTACATTCATCTCTCTGTACAGATCGCGCTGCTGTTATTTGATCAGTCATATTTATTATCTTTAAATTACCTGTGACTACTGGGATTTGTTTATCAAGCAGTTTACGCTTTGATTCTTAGTTTGCATAACAGAGATCATTTCGGATTTTGTATTTGCTACATGGACCTTTTACTTAGCAGCCCACTAGGTTACATGAAATAATGACAATCGTTGCCTGGCTCTCAGCAACCTTTAGCTTATAAGGGTGAGAGCATTCAATCCACCGTTTGAGGGTGGAAAGAAAATCACTGGAAAATCTAAAAAAAAAACACAACATTCTCATACTTGGCAATCTCCTGAGAAAAAAAAAAAAAAACATGTTAGAAAATTGGACGCAAATTCAGCATTTCACTCTCTCATCAAATTGGTTAAAAAAAAATAAAAAATAAAATGTTAAAGTACCCAAATGAAGTAATTTACTAAAATATTTTTAATTATATCTTTTTAAACCTTCTATTTTTACCAATAACATAAACATTATAATTGTTATTTAAAAATATTAATTCTCAATCTCTATTTTTTTATCCCATCTAAATATAAAAATTTTATTTTTTTTAATTTTTAATTTATTCAAACAACAAACAAAAAAATTATTTTTTTTTCCTTCAATTTTTTTTATAATTTTTTTATTATTATTATTATTATTATATCTTACTTTAAATCCAAATACAACGTGGAGGAAAAGCATTCCGGGCGAAGGACCAATATCCACGGAGGCCCCCTAACGCTGGCCCAACAATAATTTTCACCCTTTTCAACCTCGAAAATTGAAGACCCACTCAGTCAATTGATTGATTTGCATGGGATATCATATTTACCTGACAAAACCTCGTCTCTGTGTCTTCTAATGAGCACTCACAGTCTGTGGAACATAGTCACTCAGGCACGTCCACCAATCAAATCTCTAATCATAGCTTCGCCCTTTAAAAAAGCTTCTTCTGCATTATGAGGAGCCAGGCCTCTAAAAGCTAAAACATTGAACCAAACTGTCCCATCCAATACACTATGTAGTCCTTTTACGCCCGTCCCAGAAGAGCATAGCTTAGTACCGCAGACCCCCCTTCATTTATGTCATTCAGGAAGGACGGCCCCTCTAATCGGCGGCGTGCGGCCCACCATTTTCGGCTCCATTTCCATTAGAACAGCCTCAAAAGAAGTCTACTTTGCTGATTAGCCACTGGCATTGTTGTTAGCACACTATTTCTATCCTTGGTTTTTGTGTATTAGTGTGACTCTGAATCATTGCCAGCTTTTTTTTTTTTTTTTTTTTTTTTTTTGATCTGCCCTTTTTCATTTTTGGATTTTATTTCCTTGTTTCAAACTTCCCTCCATTGTTACAAACAAATTCTTGGGGCGCGCACACACACACACACACACACATCTTCCCTGCCAGCCTACTTTTCCCTCGAATACCTCTATTATTACCATAAATAAGTGTTATGCTTGTAAATCAAAAATTTGGGAGTTTTCATAATATTAAATTATGCCACGTTCAGTTACAATAATTATCATATTAAAAACTCGACAATTCACACTTCAACTAAGAATCTGATGCATGGACCAACCAAGAAATGGATGCATCAGATGGCATATTTTCTGGTATGCTATCAATTTTCACATGTACTTTTCAACAAACTTGGGGAAATAAAATTGAAATTGACTAAAATTTAGGGTACTCCAGCACTCCTCCTTACTGAAGGATATTCTAGCGTTGTTGATGGAATGAGGAGCATCAGGTGAAAGCAGGCTTATAAATTAATATTAACCCTAACAAAATAACTTACAATGTTGAAGGGGGGGGATCGCACATTGACCTAAGGATATTTCTTCCACCACTCCAATATCAAGTTGGCTTGGTGGTATCCCATAAGCTATAATAAGAGTAATATCGATCCTTAATTCCACCCCACGATAGGCACGGTTGAATGATTATGGGTCCTTTTTTCTCTTCTCTCGCCTGCAAACAGAGAATCCATTAAAGGGTCCTCCTATTACTGTTCTTGCCGCAGCCTTATTCTCGGGTAGGGAACAAAAGATCACAAGATGAAGATATTAAGAATCCTGTCATGTTTTCTCGTTTAAATAATTTTTCCTTTCTCTTTCGACCTCTCGGTCTTACACAGAAATGGAAACTCTGTGTATGTGTGTGTGTGTGTGTGTGTGTGTGTGTGTGTGTGTGAGAGAGAGAGAGAGAGAGAGAGAGAGAGAGAGGGGAGAGAGAGAGGAGAGAACAGAGAATGCGAAATTAAAAGGCAGATAACGCACACATACGCGCATTTTAGCAACCATTGCAGCTCCATAATAATAATAATAATAATAATAATGGAGACAGGCCTGATTCTGCTATGGGAAATAGCATAGCAGGGAATCACTGCTGACAAGATTAGAAGGGCTGCCGGTTAAAAATTATGAGAGTGTTAAGTGAGCATAATTGATGCGTAGGTTGCATGGATATTCTCGTTTTTTTATTTTTATTTTTATTTTGGTTGGTGAGTGAAATGAAAGAAAAAAAAAAGTAAAAGTGGCACACACAGTCTTTTTCAAAAAAAAAAAAAAAAATTTACTTCAGATTGATCTTATCACACTATATATCTAAACATAAAAGAATACATTTTATGATCGGTATGAGCTACTAACTATTTTAATATTTTATAAATATATTCATTAAAATTTAAAATCCTATTCTCTTCTAATAATTATATATATATATATATATATATATTGTAATTTACATTACTGTCTTCTAATATTATTTGTCTGGTTAAAGCACATCTCCTTCTCCCTCCCTCGCCGGTGCTTTTAACTTTTGTCCCATTGTCTACTGTTTGGCTCAGAGAAATCCAGACGCCTGGAGATCCCACCTGGCACTTGGTGGTCCCACATGGCTGCTGTTTTAGTTTCCTTATGCTCGCCCTATGATCCTACGTGGCAGTTATCAGTGGAATCTCGAAGTGGGGGGGGGTATTGATTATGGCCAAATGAGTAGGAGTTTGGAGACTTCGTCTCTAGAAAGCGTACAATTATTTTCTGTCAAATTTTTAAGGAAATTGGGTTATATTCGAGTCACGTGATGTTAATTTTTTTTATTTTTTTTTATTGCATCTAACGAGAGTATTGTTCATAGAAAATTGAATCCAATTACTCAATATCTGAACAATTATTGTCTCTATTTCTTTTTTTTTTTTTTTCCAGCAAGATCATAGTGCTCATTTTTTGCAATAAAAAATCATATTGTTCCACTAATATTTCATGGCATGATGCATTCATGGATGGTACTGATAAATAATTTTCAATCTTAATTTATAAATATGATAATTAATATATTTCTCAAAATGAGCTTATTGTTTTGGTTTAAGTAAAATAAGATGGAAAAGGAAGGATGGGGTTGGAAAATTATACTTGAGAAATGTGGGTGCCTCCCAATGATTGATGATCAAAATGCATTTGGCAGTCATGTGGACTGCTCTGTCACAGTTCATTGGTACCTGTTGGGACTGTTTTGTTTTACAGTCTTGTTTCCAGGCCTGCAATTTTTAGTGAAGTTATTATGGTAGAAAGATAAATTTGCAGATTTTGAATGCTTAAATGGGAGGGGGGCCCTCAACGAAAGCCTTTAACATTATAAGCTGCTCTGTCTTTCATTACCTTCTCTATAAAGTCACCTCCACACCACCCTACAAATCCTCTCCGAGTTTTTTTTCTCTTTTTGGAACAGCGGTAGCACAATTCCCTCTAGGCCTCTCCATCTCCGACTCTCAATGGACAGAACTATGGCAGAGCCATGGCGACTGGAGCCGTCCCATTTCCGGCCACCCGAGACCCCGAGGGAGCCCATGGAGTTCCTCGCCCGTTCATGGAGTGTCTCGGCCCTGGAGGTATCCAAGGCCCTGGCGCCGCCGACGCCACCACTACCACCACAAATGTTTCTTTCTAAGACCGTAAGTGGCGGCGGCAGCGCTGCTGCTTACTCCATACAGGAGGATATTGCTGGAGAGCAAGAGGAGAGTAGTGCTACTGTTTCTGGAAACCCATTTTCTTTTGCTTCCTCTGAGACGTCCCAGATGGTCATGGAGAGGATCATGTCACAGTCTGTGAGTTGTTTACTCTCTTTCTCTTCTTCTTCTTCTTCTTCTTCGTCTTTTTTTTTTTTTTTCCTTCTCCTTTTGTGGCTGAACTGAGCAGGATAGATGAGCAGAGACAATTCTTGTGGGACTTCTCTTTTAATGTTTTTTGTTTTACTTTCTATTGTTCACAATTCCCTGCTTTTGTCCTGTGATTTGGTTTTCATTGTAGTGTTTTGAAACTTGGGCCAAGTTCTATTTTGTTTTTTTTTCTCCAAGTCATGCCTCCTTATAAAAGTTTGTTCTGGGTTGGCACTTCTTTGTCTCTGTTGGATTGGAGGTTGCAGCAAGAGTGGCATACACTTATCACTCTCAATTTGTTTTTTTTTTAGTCTACTTTCTCAAATTTAAAAACACCCACAATCATTTCTCCGCCACTCTTTTGCTCACCCAGATCATAAATAAATTTAAAAACTCTCTCTCTCTCTCTCTCTCTCTCTCTCTCTCATCACTACCATTGTTATGAAATTCTGTTGCTCAAAAAGCAAAATATTTCTGTTTGAGTAAAATATTTGACAGAAACCCATTCTTTTTATCTCTTGTGTGTAAATGCAGCAGGAGGTATCTCCGCGCGCTTCTGGCAGGCTCTCTCATAGCAGTGGTCCCCTCAACGGGTCCTTGACCGACAGCCCTCCTCTCTCTCCCTCCGAAATCGACGACCTCAAGGTAAGGCTTTCACACACACACACACACACACACACACACACACACACCTGTCTCTTATACACAGCTAGATGTGTATAAGAGACAGTATATATAGAGAGAGAGAGAGTGTGTGTGGGTGTGTGTGTGTGTGGGTGTGTGTGTGTGAGAGAGATATATATATATATATATATATATATATATATAACTCACTCACACATTTGTTGTGTTTCATTGTACTGTACGACATAATTTGGAAAATTCTTAGTTGAGTTTTGAGCAAATTTTGGTGGGTTATTCTATCTCAAGTCCAAGTCTAAGGTATATACTTGACTTCACTCCAAAGAAAAACCAGTCTTACTTTATGTCTTTCATCAAATTACGAAGCTGTCCTTGTTCGTTTCATCTTGAGCAAGCTTGCCATGTATATGGTTACAACAACGAGCTCTAGAAATAAATGTTCTTTGTTCTCGGGTGGTCTGCCCGCTGGAGTTAGTTGGGATACACAATTGGGTGCAATTATGGTCTATGAACCCAAACCCACACACAGCCAGAGCTTGAACGGAACTTTACCTTCACAATTTTAGGCAATGGTAATAATTGGCCATCACCCTTTTACACGGTTGCTTATGAACATGAACGTGCAATTCGCAAGATCAAAATTTATCAATTGCTTGATTTAATTCACCTGCATGATTCTTTCTGTGCAGTATTGCCGCCCTAACAATCATGCCCTTAGTACCCAGTTCCGTGCCCCCTCCACTATGCCGGGTGGCACTGGCAGTGGGAAGACGGTTGGCAGGTGGTTAAAGGACAGGAAAGAAAAAAAGAGGGAGGAAACTCGGGCTCAAAATGCTCAGCTCCATGCTGCCATTTCGGTGGCTGGAGTGGCTGCTGCCGTTGCTGCCATTGCTGCTGCTACCACTGCCTCATCTGGGTCTGGAAAGGATGAGCAAAGGGCAAAGACGGACATGGCGGTTGCATCAGCGGCAACTCTAGTAGCTGCGCAATGTGTGGAAGCAGCAGAGGCAATGGGGGCAGAGCGGGAGCAACTCACCTCTGTTGTGAGCTCTGCTGTGAATATTCGGTCTGCTGGTGATATTATGACATTAACAGCTGCAGCAGCAACAGGTATGCATTAATCTTGTTAATTGAAAATTTAATTTTTTGCCAATTATTCATGTTTTGTGTGATAATTTTTAGGATGATTATGTATATTTGGTCAATGTCCCCTGACTGTATGGTGTGGGCTTTCCAGCTTTACGTGGGGCAGCAACACTGAAGGCAAGAGCATTAAAGGAAGTGTGGAACATTGCAACTGTGATACCTGTAGAGAAAGGGATGGGAGCTGGTAGTGGTGGTGGCAGTAATGGCAGTTCTAACGGTGGTTATATCGGCGAACTTGTGCCGGAAGAGAACTTTCTTGGCATCTGCAGTAGGGAATATCTGGCCAGAGGCTGTGAGCTCCTCAAGCGCACCCGTAAAGGTGATTGTTATGCTTCCAATGATTGCATTTCATATTTTTCTTTTGCATGAGCAGAGAAGAAATAGATATGCCACTTGGAGTTTATGCGTTACTAAGCATCTTTTGGGTTCATTGCCATCTCTAATTGTTTTGCCCCAGTAGATAGTCTCCTGTAAGATTGGTGATCTTCTGGTTGTTTATTCCTCCCAAGTATCTTTGGGACCACTATACATTATTGGGCATTACATAAAACGTCAATTTTTTACAACCACCGGAAGACTATTGTCAGCAGAGATGTGATGTTCATCTTTCATTTGTTTTCTTAACTAAGTGGGCACTTATTTAACCTTACTTAGAAACTTATATTCAAAAAAGGTGAAAAATGATTTGGAGATGAAAATTAGTTGCTTTTAGTAGATAGTGTTCTGATTATGTTTTGTTTATTATGCAGGTGAACTTCACCGGAAAATTGTTTCTGTTTATGTCAACAGAATGAATCAGGTAGGCGCTGCTACTATGACCAAATATCAAATCACCTAGAATTATTTGGATATCATCAATGTGAATCTTTTGAGGTAACTTGGGATCAGGGCAAAAAAGTTAAAGCCTGATCATATGATGAAAAAAAAAAAAAGAAAAAAAAAGAAGGATCTGCTTTGTTTGTTGCTTTATTCTTCCCTTGACCACCTTTAACTTTTTGAAACTTCTTGTATAGGTTACGCTGAAGATGAAGAGCAGGCATATTGCTGGGACCATGACAAAAAAGAAAAAGAGTAGGTGTCATTGGCTTCATTGCTTTTGTCTTTCTTCAATTATAATGTGAAAACAGAATGGGAGGTGGGTCCTGCTTCTATACGGGGATCTGAGAAAGTTAAAGATTGTCCATTAAGAGTTAAAAAAGATTAAAAGGGTTGTCTTTAATTCCCTTGTCCTATTTGAATTTCTACAGATGTGGTCTTGGAGGTGATCAATCATGTGCCGGCCTGGCCGGGCCGCCACTTGCTTGAAGACGGAGAGGATCGCCGATATTTTGCCTTGAAGACATTATTGCGGGGTGTTGTTGAATTTGAGTGCATGAACCAGAGGGAGTATGATCTCTGGACTAAGGGTGTCGCAAGGCTTCTATCAGTTGCAGCAGAAAGGAACAGTAAACATATATAGGTATTTTGTATAATTTTTGAGGCTTGCTGTTTGTTGTTTAAACGCCCAACAGCCAGAGTTTTTGGTAAACTGTTTATAGGTAGTTCAAGTGTAGTGACAAGGATTCCAAAAGATATGATAAAGCACTTTTTCCTCTTTCCAGTCTTAGAATTGACACAATTTTATTTTTATTAACAAAATTATCTTGATATTTACTTAACATCACTATTTGTACAAGTCTCTCGGGACATGTCATTAATGTTTCTTTGATTTCAAACTCTCTGAAAGTGAAATTGTTGCTTTTTATTAACTAAATGATATTAACGTATCTTTATGGTTAATTTTTTTTATTGTAATAAAATGTAATTATATTTTATCAATAACAATTGTCAATAATCCATAACAGATAAAATGACAAGTTCATAATTGAACTTTATATCCCTAGTTAGAGATTGGCAAGAACTAAAAGGGAAATTTGGATGTAGGAAGATTAATGGTCAGAAGATGGGGGAACATGTGAGGTTAGTTTCTTGAAATTTGTTCTGGTTTATGCCTGTTGGTGTTCCCAATCATTTTATCCTTAATGCTGTTGTTGAGGGTGGAGAAATTAGAGATTGTTTTTTATATCAATGTGGGGTCTCTTGTGGGTCCTTTGGAGAATCTAATATAACTTGGGGCTTGGGCCTTTGTCTTTTTAGATTTGAACTGGTGAAGTAAAGCAATTCAATATCCCCACAGATCAGAAAGTGGGGACAACGAGTCCTTTGTTCTTTCTCTGTTTGAGGTAAAAGAAAGTGGGGTCTGGGCCTGGGGCGGTCAAAAAGAGAAATAAGTGGACCCCACGTTAGAAGATTAGAATCGAATTACAACGAAGACACTGACAGATTATCCCACAGATTTAAAGATTAAGAGGGTTTTCGATTTAGTTTTTGGGTGTTTGTGGGTCAATTATCAACTACTACCTTATAAATGCTTGGTAAATTTTTTAGTCGTGTTATTAGATTTTGTAACAGTAATTAATTGAAAAGTAACTTAGGATTACTTTTTAAACTATTTTTTTTAGTTTTTTTTTTATTTTTTGATGTAAAAAATAATTTATATAAGGTAAATTAATTTTAAAAGATATTTATTTTATTATTTTATTCATAACGTGAATTAGATTTGTATATCTATTTCACAAATATTTATATAAATACAATATTTTTTTAAAAACTTTTAAATAATAATATTTCACTTTGAATTATACATTACTATTAATGCTTAGAAAATAATAATAATAATAATAATTATTATTATTATTATTATTATTATTATTATTATTATTATTATTATTATTATGCTATGTAGAGAACATTAGTACTTTTTTTAAGACTTTAAATTAAGTAGAAAAAGTTTCAATATTATTTGCAAAATATTTATTTTAAAAATAAAAATTATAAAATAAAAAAAATTAAATTAATAAAATATATTAATTTAAATATTTAAATTAATCATTTTATCATTTAATAACAACAATAAGTATAAAATTAATCAAATGCTTTAATAATTTCTTTAAAAATTAAAAAAAAAAAGCAACAATCACTAATAATAATCAACAGTAGTAATATTAAATATGAAAATCAAACACACTCTAAACAAATATAAGTGAAATTTCGTTTTTTTTTTTCTTTCCTACCTTTCGTTGGCATTAAGCCTTTCTTTAATGTATAGTGAAGCCACTTGATTTTATGGATCACTAATAATTAATAATAGTAATATATTAAATATGTAAATCAAAGACCCTAAACAGATGTAAGTGGGATTTCGTGTTTTTTGTTTTTTCTTCCTTGCTTCCGTTCTTTAATGTAATGTATATAAGTCCAAATGAACCTTTTTCTGGTTTGGTTCATGTTAATCAAGAGATTTGGCAAATATTTATTAAATGTTGATAGAGTAGACTTGGATCCCAATATCAGAGGAATGTTTGTGAATTAGACGGACAGGGCCTTCGTGTTAGTGTTTATAGTTATTTTCCTATTACATCAAATGATTGAAATTTATATTTTGTAAGGATTCTAGAGATTTAGGATTTCAATCTTTAAAATTCTACCAAGAGTTGTAACTGTCCAAATTAAGTTCCCCCCCCCCCCCCCCCCCCCCAAAAAAAAAAAAAAAGAAGAAAAAGAAGAAAAACATGTTATTATCAATGGAGTTAATTATGTAAACATATGCTTTGTTGAATTGTTGAATCAAAATCCACCAATCTAAGTGTTGATGGGATGCATGACATTTAAAAAGTGACTTGCATATATTATCAAACAAAAAGTCTTAACAGAAAATGTCAATAAGTTGTCCAAGGGAGACTCTGGTGATTGTGGGTTTAAGTATTTATCTTAAAAGTATTAGTCTCGAACCTTACCTTAAGGGTGGGGAGTAACATTTAAAGTGAAAAACATAACTATGTTATGAGGATGTGAAATTTATTGAAAATTAAAAAGTTACCTTTTTATTGCTGCACAACTCTTTTAATTGAAAAAAAAAAACAAAACAAATTGTTAATCTCATATAAACAGAAAGGAAAGTGAAAAAGCCACCTTCACCTTCACCTTCACCTTCACCCTCACCCATAGATGTGGTGTTCTTTTTTCTATTATTGTATTTATCATATAAAAGCAAAATTTATGAGTGTATATCTAAAAAGAGAAAAAAAATTAAATTCATAATTTTTATATGATAACAAATGATTTTCTTATCATCAAATCATTAATTTTGATAGTATGGAAGTGATTTTTATTTTTTATTTTTTTTTGGGTATTGTGGAGGCAATTAAGTCTGGTGTTCTGATGATTTATGGAATCCAAGAGAATATTAGACGTCATGAGCCAGCTTGCACAAGGCCTAATGGGTTGAAAATGCCTTTAACAAACCCTATTTCACAAATATTTATATAAATACAATATTTTTTAAAAAACTTTTAAATAATAATATTTCACTTTGAATTATACATTACTATTATACATCACTTTGATACCTTCAAAAACAAGGACAAGCCGGATATTTCTCTTTTCTTTATTCCTGCTTCTCTTTTTCTCCTTAAAAATCTATAAAATTATAGTCAATTCAATTTTTATTTTTAATCTGATGGGGGTAATTTACCCCGAATCTCACGTTTGCTCTTAAATTTGTTTGTTGAGTTAACTAATGGATAACAGTATCAAAATGGCTTCAAATACACAAACTTGATAATATCAAAAAACCAGACAAAAGATAACATCCTGGAATTCTATCTTTGTTCTTTTTTTTTTTTTTTCTCCTCACAATTTGTATCAGGCTAAAGGATAATATTAACAGTAATTCGAATTTTGTAAAAAGAGTTGGGAGTGACAGTCAGAGTTGCCGAGTGATGAGCTTGAAACCAATTTTTTGACAAACAAATTGATAAATTTATCGGCACAATTCAAATTAACTAATAAACTTTGAGATAATTATCTAAAATCAAATTGATAGCAAATCGTATGGTCCATTTGCCTGCAATTTCATTATAAATACAGTAACTACATTTTGTTCATGTTCACTACGCATCTTTTCTCTCCAAGGCCAAAAATGGGTTTCGCCACCTTGCTCTCCGCATGCAGCTTTGCTTTCCTACTCGTTGCTTCTCTTTCTTTGGCTATTGAGGTTACATATGATGGCAGAGCCATAAAAATAGACGGAGAAAGAAAGATTATACTCTCTGGTTCCATCCATTATCCCCGTAGCACTCCTGGGGTGAGTTCTTTTTTCCGAGTTCGTACGCAGTTAATACATTTCCTTACTAAAGACCAATGAGGTGTATAGCTCAATCGGTACAAGGTGTGGTCTGCAGGACTGAAATCTTTTCTGTTAAATACTACAATGCAATAAGAAGAGAGAATGTTTTTCTATTCACCTGATACTGTTTTCATCTTGCCTTGATTGTACAGAATTCTGACCTATCTTCCTTTTCCCTTACGTGTACATAGATGTGGCAATCACTTATAAGGAAAGCAAAAGAAGGAGGCCTTAATGCCATTGAAACTTACGTTTTCTGGAACGCTCATGAGCCCCAACGCCGCGAGGTTTTCACATTCTTCCAATGATATACATACATACATACATACATACATACATACATATATATATATATTATCATTTTCTTCCAATTCTAATATATTAATATTTGTTTTAGACTTGTAAAATACGATGCTTATACCTATCGTCTTTTATTCAGTATGACTTCTCAGGGAATTTGGATCTTGTTAGATTTATTAAAACTATTCAAGAAGAAGGATTATATGCTATTCTCAGGATTGGGCCATATGTCTGTGCAGAGTGGAATTATGGGTAATTATATAACCTATAAATTTTAATTTTAGTCTATATTAATTCATCTTGGTAGTTAAAACTTTCATTAGTTTTCATTTTCTCGGCTAATTATTTTGTGCAGAGGATTTCCTGTTTGGTTGCATAGCTTACCGAACATTGAGTTTAGAACAAACAATGATGTGTATAAGGTATAAATTATTGCATATGTTATTCGATTGGTTGACTATGGTAATCTTCCTCTCTAATACTATTTTGAATATTTATTTATTATCCTTTTCAATCTAGAATGAGATGGCCAGTTTTACAACACTGATTGTGAGCAAGATGAAGCATGAAAAGCTTTTTGCTTCACAAGGCGGCCCCATAATTCTTTCTCAGGTTTGCACTAAATCACATCAGCTGTAGTATGCATTTTCACGTTAGCTCTCTTAACGATACCTAAAATTTCATTGTTTACTTAATTTTGGTATAGATTGAAAATGAGTACGGAAATGTGGAGTGGGCATATGGAATGCCTGGATGGAACTATGTCACGTGGTGTGCCAATTTAGCTAGCAGCTACGATGTTGGTGTGCCCTGGATCATGTGCCAACAAGATAATGCTCCATCACCAATGGTACGGTGCATGCTAGTCTATTTTGATTGACATTTCTGTCATTAGCATGCATACAGGAACAATATATATTGTGGGAATGTCAACCAAATAATTGTTTTAATTACAGATTAGTACATGCAATGGATTCTACTGTGACAATTGGTATCCCAAGAGGAATGATACTCCTAAGATATGGACTGAGAATTGGACTGGATGGTAATTGGTGGCCCTTTTCCTTTGTTCATTTTTATATATTCTACCTCGACGAATAATCATTGGTGCTCATTTAACTTATATATATATATAACAAAAAATATTTATTTAATACCATCATATTAGGTTTAAAAAGTGGGGCTCTCAAGATCCACACAGAACTGCTGAGGATGTTGCTTACGCTGTTGCCAGATTTTTCCAACGTAGTGGAACTGTCCAAAATTACTACATGGTTAGTGTTCCATTTTGTATATCAGTCATATGTTAATGCATATTTTATTTAATTCGATTTCACTTATGGGAAATGCAAACTCCCTTTAACCTCTTCTTCTTTTTTTTTTTTTTTTGGTCAAATGATTTTAGTACCATGGAGGTACTAACTTTGGTAGGACAGCAGGAGGCCCATACATTACAACATCTTATGATTATGATGCACCCCTTGATGAATATGGTAAGAAAATACCTTTTTTTACAATAAAAGGTTTCTTTCTCCTTTTACTTAATTATGTTCTTCCTTGTTATAGATAAATGAATGATTCCATTAACTTTCTTGTAAAATTCTAATAGGTAACTTGAATCAACCCAAGTGGGGTCATCTCAAGCAACTTCATTATATTTTGAGATCAATGGAGAAGGTTCTTACATATGGTGAACGAAGTTCAATTGATTTCCAGAATGACAGATACGTAAGCATTTTGCATTATTTATAAGATATATTATCGCTTTGGTGTGTGCGTGTGTGTGTGTGTGTGTTTCCCCCCCCCCTTTTTTCCTGCTTTAACATGTTCCCTTGAAAGATTGATTGACATTCAACAACTTTCTGCTTATAATTTACATAACATTCTCTAAAGTGTGGATAATACAGCCATAATTTTAACTTTCCTAGTTTCTCAACTGGTACAAATCACAATAACAATCCCCATTCTTTGAAAGCAATTTCACGATTCCTCTCTAAATCCGTTGGGAATGTTTCCTCTTGGAAGACAAAACTCTTTCTATTAACTCTTCGGAAGCGCATTTGTTGATAGCTAAAACACATGATTGTGATATGTTTTTGCGGATAATTGAAGCCTTACTTTCTGTTTTGCAGGCCACAATTTATGCTTATCAAGGGAAGAGAAGTTGCTTTTTGGCTAACCCAGATAAAAATAGTGATTTTACATTCAATTTTGAAGGCAATCAATATAACGTTCCTGCTTGGTCTGTTAGTATCCTCCCTGATTGCTACACAGAGGAGTATAATACTGCTAAGGTCAATGCCCAAACATCAATCATGATCAAGAAGCCAAACGCAGCCGATGATTTTGAGGAACCTTACAGATTGAATTGGACGTGGAGGCATGAGAATCCAGTGCACCTAAACAAGAAGGGTACTTTAAAGGGCAGTGTTTTGACTGCAAATGTCCTATTGGATCAAAAAAGGATGACCAATGGTTCTAGTGACTACCTATGGCTTATGACTAGGTGATCATTCTTTTTCATCCTTTCACTTGGCCTTAAGTTTCTGTCGTTGAATTTTCATTTGTTACACATTAGATGCTCATTTTTCTATTTAATTCAATCTTTGGTCAGCTTCCAGCATAACCACAGTGACCATTTATGGGGCAAAAAGAAAGATATAAGACTCCATGTCCACTCTTATGGGCATATAATTCATGCATACATCAACGGGAAGCGGATTGGTAACGTTCAATTCCAAGCCTCGTGACACTAGTTCAATTTTGCAATCATTCGTTTTCTTTTACTGCTATTTAAATTTTCTATTCCTTTAGGATTACAATGGGCTGAAAATGGCCATTTTGAGTTCGATTTTGAGAAAAAGATTAGATTGCGGCATGGAACAAATCGCCTCACTTTGCTCAGTGTCACCGTTGGACTAACCGTAAGTTGCTAGTTACACAACCACCTTTGCTGGTCCTATTTCTATAGTGCATATTCAAATATCTTGGTGTTATTATGCTAATCTATATGACTAAATTTGTTTTGTTGAAACTTTGGTTATACACAGAACTATGGTCCGCACTTTGACACAACAAAAGTCGGAATCCGAGGTCCTGTTAAATTGATCTTGAGAAACAAAAAGGGTGACCAAGAAGTGACTCGTGACCTTTCAAAGAATCAATGGGTGTACAAGACTGGACTGCCTGGTCAAGAAATGGGATGTCACGTCCGTTGGAATGTAAGGGACCGCCCATCAAATAAACCCTTTGTCTGGTACAAGGTAAAATAATAATTTAATTGAAATGATGCCCGCCTAAATTAACCTTTTAATTGTTTTTGTTCCTAATTGTAAAACTTTTAACGATATTCTTTGTTTGAATATTTTTTGCAGACTACTTTCCCATCTCCTATGGGACAAGATCCTGTAGTTGTGGACTTGAGGGGTTTAGGCAAAGGGACTGCTTGGGTGAATGGACATGACATTGGCAGGTATTGGCCGAGCTACCTTGCTCCCGAAGATGGATGTTCTGTGAAGTGCGATTACCGTGGATCGTATGGGTCTAATAAATGCTCGACTAACTGTGGCAAGTCTAGTCAACGATGGTAACTTACTTTCTTAGTCATGTGTTCATATATATATATATATATATATATACATACACATATTTTCTTGTAATAACAGTTGTTCTATATCACATTGTAATCATTTAATAACTTTTGCAGGTATCATATTCCGCGAGACTTCCTTAGAGACGACGACAATGTGCTTCTTTTATTTGAAGAATTTGGAGGTAGCCCAGATCTTGTGAACATTGAAACTGTTACAGTGGGAAAAGTGTGCGCTGATGCTTATGAAGGGAACACTTTGGAGCTATCATGCCAAGGGGGGAAGGTTTTCTCAGAAATTAAGTTTGCCAGCTTTGGTTTGCCGGGAGGCACTTGTGGAGATTTTCATAAAACAGAATGTCACGCTCAGCCCTCATTGGACAAAGTTCAAGAGGTAATTGATGCCTTTAACAAATAAATTTATCTGCCCCTTTTAGAATTTTTTTTTTTTTTTTGCTCCAAAGTAGTCAAAAATTATACGGTTAACTGACTAAATTGTGTTGATTTTTCAGGCATGTCTTGGAAACCAAAAATGTTCCCTTCAAGTCTCAGAAGAAACTTTCGGATTTTTGCGTTGCAAAGCGGATCAATATAGGCTTGCTGTGGAAGCTGTTTGCTAGGAGATATCTAGGAATTTTTCTACTTTGCCCTTTTGCTTGAACTTCTCTTGCATTCCATAGGACATATGTTTGGGCCTACAAAGCAGACTTAATATCTATGATTTTGGGTTAGTTAGTAAAGATGTTTTTAACTTAATTGTCCATTTTCTCTTTTTATATCTATCACCCTTTAGTTACGTGCATTGAATGGATATTCTATTGACTCTTAGGAGTTTCACGCTTCGCCTACTCTTGAGCTTTCTTACAGCTGCCACAGGAATATTTTTCACATAACTAACTGATTTTCATAATTTTTTCTGGAGCTTCAAACATTGAGGGTTAAGTCCTCCTTCCTATTGCTGCAGGACACTGGTTTATTTTTTGAGCAATGTTGCCTCCAGATACAGTAGCTAGTACAGCTCCTTTGGAGTTATAGAAAAGATTAGGTCGTTGAATTATGATACTTAGACCAGAAAAAAAAAAGCTCTGCTGGGTGCATTTTGCATCTGAATATCCTAGTTTGTCAAGGACTTTCTTTAACAGTCATTGGTGATTCAATGTGAGATTAACGACTGAAATTGAGACCTGATGAATTGCTCTTAGCGGCCAGAAAGTTCAGAAGGGCTACATGCACAGACTTCATACTATCCTTGGCTGCCGATGATTTTTCTCGGGCTAGCTACTAAGGACAGAACAATAATCTCATAGCAAAGCTTTTTCCCAATATCAGCATTAGCATTAGCACTAACAGTGAAGTTTGTGCAATTTCTTTCATCAATAATCCGGGTCAAAATAGTGCAAGTCCGCTTAATGTGGTATTTAGTAAAAGTGGGAATCTAGCTGTCAGCTGCACTGAATGCATTAAGCGAATTGATGAAAAGGTTTATGACGTCCAGATAAAGGAAGACTGAAGCCCGGATGTATTCATCATAGTCATAGCACTTGATCAAATTGTTTGTGTCGTATATGATGTAACCAGAGAATATAATGGAGCCCAAGCAGCCATATATCATGATCGACAGCTTTCCAAGAGGACAAAGGACCTGCTCATTAAATCAGTCCAACAAGAAAGATTGTATGACAGGTGGGGAAGAAACTAGATCACACAAACAGATTAAGGTTATAGGGTCCTGCTCTAGCATACCTGAATGAGTCCAGAAACAATAAGCACCATGAGGGAACCAAACAAGAAGGGCCCAAGAAAGCTAAAATCATGTCCTCTCTTCACAGCCCAGAAGGTATAGAGTGTTAGGCTAACAGCCACAACACTGGTCAGAATTGCTGCTTCCAAGACAATTTTCCCTGCATGACAGAAAGCAATTTTAGAGTAGTAGGGGGAAAATAATGCATTCAGATATATTGATCACAGATTCCCTATGATGGACATATTGCTAAACCAGTAATAATACAAAGCAAGTGCGAAGATAAATGATCATGAACTTTATTTTACAGAAAACCTTGATAAGGTGTGTTCTTACTTTTGCCAACATTATACTATTAAAATGCGCAACAGGAAACCAAGGTCTCATATAAACGCAGGAAAGAAAAGTTAATCAAAAAGCTGATGCGCCAACAAACCAACCAACGAGTAGGCCTTTCAAATTTTTTGATCTAAGCTGAACCCTCTCCTAATCAAAATTATATATATAAAAAAAAACCTGGATTATGGGTTTCAATCACACTACGAAGCCACGGACAAGGATTGTAACTAAAGAATTGGGCTACATAAAATTGCAGAATAAAAAAGAATGAAATTGCTATATGTTGGTTGGGGTTTTAGCGAGAATTTATACCTTTTGTGTAGGCACAAGAAAGCCCTACCAGAAAGGCAATCGAGACTGTGAATAGTCCGAGAAGAACCAAATTCACCGGGTGGCGCTTGTGATAAGCAACCAATGGAAACAGCACTGTTAAGAAATTCCCAAAAACAAAATAAATAAATATATATAAGCCCCCGAGTAAGAAGAGTAAAACCTACAAGAAAGAAAGAGAAAGAACAATGTTGCTTAATTACTTACGTGTCAAGGGAAGGATAGAGGAGACGCAAAAGACGGCGATGCCAGCCGTGGTGTGGAGTACGAAGTGGGAGATGGGATGGACGAACTTGACTGCGGCGGAGACGGCGACGGTGAGGAGAAGCTGCAAGGACAAGATCCCGTAGACTTTCCTGATAAAGGCCCATCGCAGCTCCGCTGGAGCTTCAGCCATTGTGGAGTAGAGCCTTTCCTGGCCATTGTTGCTGGCTACGGTGCCTGCGGATTCAATGTCGTGCACTCCTTTGTCGCCGGCGCGTGACATTATTCGGCTCCGGTGAGAAAGTAAGGTGTTTGGGAGTCGGGAAAAACTATGGATAGCCAAGGAATTTTTAGAATCCGGCAAGAGAACTTAGGTTTCGCTAGGCTGCTTAGCTTGATGGCCACGTTGGTTGCTTGTAAGCACAGGAGAGTATGTAATAGGGCTCTTGGGGTTTTCCGGCACGCTTGATGGCTCTTGCACGTGCGAGAAATTAACCGCTAAAAAGCAATTAATCTCTCTCTCTTTTTTTTTTCCTACATTGGATCTGCATTCCTACTTTCTCGGATTACAAAAATGGTGTGCATAAGAGATAGCAAATTTAGTGCGGAATTCTACATATATATATATATATATATATTTCATATTTTGTATAGGTGAACAAAGAAATGATGCAATAAATAGACCCTAAGATTGTCAATAATCCTTGTTAAAATTTAGAAGTCAATTGATTAAACTTGGATCAGTAGCTCTCTCAAACTTGCCCATGTTGTGGTAAAGTGGGCTGCAGACCATTCTTCATTAGCAGGTTGACAAACATGGTAGGCTTAAAAATGTCTTGGACTGACCAACTTGTCAACGCTTAAACTCCTTTTGACTGAATAGATGAACTGCACACCGAAGCTAAAAGAAAAATCTCAACACTTCCCAAAAAAAAAGAAGCACAGAACTGGGCCATGTCTTCCTTTACAGCAATTGCAACAGCTACTGCTAAGTACTCAATTGTCCTTCAAAGAGTAGATTCTGTTTTCAACACAGGGAAGTACTCAATTGTCCTTCAAAGAGTGGAACATTTTCACGTTGATCTAAATTAAAATTATATTAAAAATTAGTTTAATTAAATTTAATTCAAAAATACGTTATTATATAAAAATACAAGATTTAAATTATTGTTAAGTATTTTTAAATTATTATATAATAATTTTATTTATTAATAAAATAAAATATTTATACAATACTCCAACAAAATCATTATAATCCTTGTCATTATAATCAGTGGATCTCTAGCATGCGAACAAAACTGCAAAAAAGAAGAAATGCTTCAGATAAAGGGAGACTGAAGCCCAAATGTATGCATCATAGTCGCGCTGCTTGATCAAGTTGTTTGTGTCGTATATGATGTAACCAGAGAACATAATTGAGCCCAAGCAGCCATATATCGTGGTCGCCAGCTTTCCAGGAGGATAAAAGACCTGCTCATTAAATCAGTCCAACAACAAGATTGCATGAGAGGTTGGGGGGGGGGGAGAAACTAGATCACACAAATAGATTAAAGTTTGTAGGGTCCTGCTCTAGCATACCTGAATGAGTCCAAAAACAATGAGCAGCTTGAGGGATATAAAACAGAAGGGTCCAAGAAGGCTGAAATCCCGTCCTCCCTTCACCAGCCAGAAGGTGTGGAGTGGTAGATTAACAGCCACTAAACTGGTCAGAACTACCGCTTCCAAGACGATCCTCCCTACATTGACAGAAACCAATTTCAAGTAGGGGTAAAGAATGCACCCCAGAAAATATTAATCATCAGTCGCCTACGATGGACATGTTGCCAAACCATTGATATAATACAGAGTAAATGCGAAGATGGACTTTCATCAACTCTCCTGTACAAAATGTCTAGATGGGTATGTTTTTACATTGGTCAGCATTATACTATTGGATACAAACCTGCAACATACGGATTCCATAGCTGTCAGATAGCTGCCTTTAATTAATTAGACAATTGTGTCCCACCTCTCTTGTCTAATCAATGCTAGATACTAACATTTGACATTATATAATTTTATTTTCTTTTAGTTAACTGGATATTAAACAACATCCAGTATGGATAATCAAAAGAGTTTGAAAACACGGAAGACAGGGGGCCACAAAAGGCAACGACAAACCAAGGTCTCATGGAAGTTACTCAACAGCTTATGCGCCAACAAAGCCTTTTTAAGTTTTTAAGCTAACCTGATCACACTGGATAAGGGCTGTAAGGGCAATAAATGTTGGAAAATTTTATCATATTTCCTAATAATTAAAAGAAAATGCGATAAATTAGTTGATGTTTGGGCGATAATTTATACCTTTTGGGTGGGCACAACAAAGTCCCACCATGGATGCACTCGAGACTGTGAATAGCCCGAGAAGAACAAAGTTCACCGGATGGCGCTTGTTGTAAGCAAACAATAAGCACAGAACTGTTAAGAAATTTGAAAAAAAGAAAAGAAAAAAAAAACACACACACACACACACAATAAATATATAAATATAAGCCCTTAAGAAAAGGTAAATTCTACGAGAACGAAAGAGAAAGAAAAATGTTGCTTAATGAATTACATATCGTGGGAAGGAAAAAGGAGACCAGATAGGCGGAGAAGCCAGCAGTGGTGTGGAGGACGTAGTGGGAGATAAGGCGGAAGCGGGGGACGGTGGCGGCGATGGCGGCGGCAGTGAGGAGAAGCTGGAAGGACAATATCGCGTAGACTTTACAGAAAAAGGCCAAGCGCAGCTCAGCTGGTGCTTCAAGAACGGTGGGACAGCGCCTTTCTTGGCCATTGCTGGCGACGGTGCCTGCCGGTTCAGTGTCCTGTACTTCTCTGTGGCCGGTGCGTAACATTCCTTAGGTCGGGTGAGAAAATAAGGTGTTTGGCAGTCGAGAAAATGAGGGATTGCCTTCTTGAAATTCGGAGGAGAACTTTTGGGTTAGTTAGTTGTTCTTGAGCCTGGTGGGCACGCGTAATGCGTCTACGTATAGGAACATTGGAATGGATGGCGAAGCGTAGGTGGCAAGCAGTTAAGATGGACAATGGTGCTTTCTTTTTTTTTTTTTTTTTTGACCGTTAGATGCTTCTCCAGCATGCGAAAAGAACTGAAAGTTTTGAAACCCGGAGAGAGAGAAAATTTGCTGATTTGGCTTGATGGGCACGCTTGAATGAAATGCAAGAATTTATAATTATTGGAGACAGGGTCCTAGGAGGTGGGTTTTATCGGCACGCTTGATGGATGTTGCACGTGCGAAGAAATTAACTGCATATATAAAATGCACTAGGAAATAAAAGCCTATATAAAATTTACCACAGATGTTATGTAATAATGGGGTCGTGGCCTTTTAAAAAAAAATGGAATCTCATATCTTACATACTATCAAGAAGCCTTTCTTTCTTTTGTTCTTTTGGTTGAACATAAATGACTTGAGACCTGTTAATAAAAATAAATATACTTATATTTTATCTGAGTAACAATTCTTGTAGACCACAAGGAGGACTCTTCCACGTTTTATTTTGAAAGAGCCAATGACAACATGGTGGCCCTCACAATCCCCCACACCAATGAAATCTTTCCGACTGGATGGATAAACCAGAGACTGGAGCAAAATGAAAAAAAATCTTCAAGACTTCCACGGAATTGAACCAGAAAAAAAAAAAAAAAGGGTCAGCACAAAACTGTGCCATGTCTTCCTCTACAGCTACTGCTACAGATGTTTTCAAGATAGGAAAGTACTCAACTGTCCTTCAAAGAGTGGAATCATCATCATCAGGGACGTCATGCACCAACAAGAGCAGCACTCGTTCACTTCCTGCGGCAGCTCTGCCTCCAAAGCCACTCTTGATTGCCATGCCAGTTGAAGCTGGAGAATTCCCAATTCTAGTCTTCCTCCATGGTTACCTTCTCCATAACTCTTTCTACTCTCAGCTCATCCAGCATCTTGCTTCTCATGGCTTCATTGTTATTGCTCCCCAGGTACATACATACATACATACATACATACATACATACATACATATATATATACTTCTCTCTTTTCTTGTTGCCAATAGGCACATCATCAGCCTATGGGGAAATTTGATGCAATTCCCGAATTCAAGACTCTGAATTTGATGGTTGATGCACAATGTTTTTGACTATTTTCCCTTGATAGAATGTTCTGTGGGGTACTAAATGGACTGAAGCCTAACAATTAAGTTGGTGGATTTACTGCCATTAGAGATTCTGCTCTTTTCTTTCCTTCCTTTCTCTTCTTCTTGTCCCTCCCCCCCCCCCCAATTGTTGCCAATTGTTGGGTGATTAGATTGGGATGAGTTAACTCTCTACTGATAGTTTCTTCTGACAAATTAGATCATTTGCCAACAAAAGACAATAATATGATTCTGATCTAAGTAGGGATAGATCCTTTTGATGCCATTAATCAATTGCTGGATTTGGTATAAATGATGACTTTTTGAAATTCCATCTGCGACCATGGCATCCTTATCATCTTCGTTGTAGATAAACTAGATTAAACTTTTTCCAACCGGGGCATTTTCAATTTTCCTTTTATTCGCCCTTGATAATTGTCATTGGAGACTTGGAGTGGGTGTGAACCGACTTATCAAATACCAGAGGTTCTGTTTTTTTTTTTTTTTCCTCAAAAAAAATAAAAATCTATGGTGTCGTGTTAGGCCACGCAGATCTCCCGAGTGTAACTTGGTCCAAAAGGCACAGGAAATGATGGAACCATATAAAGTGGCCCAATTGACATTTGAAGTGATTGGTGTTCGACCAGCCAGAAGGCTGCAGAGACATTTTATTGCTGTTTGTATTCTTGCATAAGTCCACTTCACACTCTACCTTTCCTCTTCTTTTCACGCGGACTAAAATTTAAAAGCGACGTATTGAGCTCAATAGTTCACATTTACAAGGCTATAACAGTTTCTATGTTATATGACAATAAACATGCATGATTCGAGTTACTGCCTTCTTGTTTCCTTCCAGTATATCTGCGACCTTCTTCAAGTCTCTGATGGCAACATTGCCTGAATAGTAATATTGCATGTATCCCAACATTTTGTGAGCACCTGTAGTTTGTCTTATGTTTAGAATAGGTTATGACTCGTGGGACTCTTCTTTGTTACATACTTTTCTCCATTGTATCTCTAGCTTATGAAACAAAACTATAAAATAACAATCTTCTAACTCAATCTCAAAACTTTCATTTTTAATGTAAGAAAAATTAAAATTAAAATTGTTTGATTTATATTTGTATATCCATATATTGTTTAGTTGGTCAAATTTTGTGTTTTTGTATGTATCAACTGCCTTATTGCTTTTATTTGGCACAGAACACAATTGTGAATTTGACCCGCAACACAACCTTCTCTCTTTTTATTTTTTTATATTTTTCAAGTAACAAAATTTGAACAACCAACAATGCTTAATTTACTTATTGCACTTCATTTTCTACTCTTGTCAGTTATATACAGTTGCAGGACCAGATTCAACTGATGAGATAAAGTGGACTGCTGCAACAACAGATTGGTTAAGTGAGGGACTGCAAGGCCTGCTTCCTTCTCATGTCCAACCGAATCTAACTAAGTTAGGCCTAGCAGGGCATAGTCGAGGAGGCAAGGTAGCATTTGCACTAGCTCTGGGAAAAACAGTCACTACATTAAAGTTTTCTGCGCTAATAGGCATAGACCCGGTTGACGGAATGGACAAAGGGAAGCAAACTCCTCCACCAGTACTTAAATATACGCCTCATTCGTTTGATCTTGATATGGCAACAATGGTTATTGGCTCTGGCTTGGGTGAACTGAAAAAGAACCCCATTTTCCCTCCTTGTGCTCCCAAGGGTGTTAATCACGAAGACTTCTTCAAAGAATGTAAAAGTCCAGCTTGTTATTTTGTTGTTAAGGATTATGGTCACGTTGATATGCTAGATGATGAAACTAAAGGGATCAGAGGGCAAGCTACTTATTGTTTGTGTAAGAATGGCCAGTCTAGGAAACCAATGAGGAGTTTTGTTGGAGGGGTTCTGGTTGCATTCATGAAGGCGCATTTGGAAGGTGATAACAGTGATTTAATGGCTATTAGAGATGGGCAGACTGGACCAGTGGAGCTTGAACGTCTTGAATTTTTGGACTGAGCTTTGGACAATTTCCAGATGGTAGAGGAAACTGTCTTTCGCTGGTTGCTTACACTTGCAAATAATATTATATACACTTCAATTGTTAGTGACGGTTCTATCATTTCTGTTCCATTATAAGCATTGGTTTTCCATTTTTTTTATGTTTCTTGATCTGATTCACAGATGACAATAACCCATTTAAAGCTGAAGCAACCCTACTATTTAGTCCAGCTTCATCTCCTCAGGCTTTGGTTCCGAAATCAGAGAAAGGATCGGCTCAAAAAGTATTCCAAGAGATCAAATTATATATATATATATTAAATTGGAAGGACAAAATCTATAAAATCAAAAAGACCTCTGTGTAGTAAATGGGACCCTGTCCCCAATAATAACTGTTCTTGTACTGTTGTTGTTTTCTTCTGACTTGTCTTTTATAAAATTTTTGCGGGCCTCCAAATGTGTTATTCGTCCAAGCCTGTCAATTTATTATTATTACTTTGTTTGGGTAGATGGAATATCCTAACCTTTTTCAAATGGAGACTCAAATCGATAGGCTTTTATTTTTGCAGTACGGACCCAATGGCAAAGTCCATTTCGGCCCAAGCCGCCAAGCCTAAACAAACCGTCCTCTCTAGCTATCCCATGGAGTGAGCTTCAAGTAATTCCTTCAATCCTAAGTGCTAGCCGCCGGAGAGACAGAGACAGTATCACTTCCGTTCAAGAAACCGGAACCCCAGGAGATATATATCTACATACCGGGTGTGGCAGAGAGGCAGCCTTCCAACAGAAACACAGTACAATGAAGATGTAATATGCTTGCGCCCTTTATGCTGTTCTTACTGTTTTTTCTCGCTAATTTTTTATGGTTTCCTTTTCCTTTCTCTTGATGGGTACTCAAAAATCTGGATCAATCAACAGAATCAAACAAAATGCTGGTGCGCTCACCAACTTTGAAGTGCTTGACTTTCTACGAGCAAGAGGCGCTTCAAATGACGCTTCGAGGGTTATTGCTCCGGTAGCTCCATCTGAATACAAGGTTGGTTCTTTTGCCTCTTTTCTGAGGTGGGTTTTGATATTTAATGTTGATGATGGATCCTAAATGTGATAAATTTTATTTTTTATTTTTTATTTTTTTATTTTTTTTGGTTTTCCGTGTGTCCACGTTGGGTTTTGTTTTAGGTTTATGACTATTTGGTTGAGTCTCCGGCTTGTAATCAGACAAGGGAGCATATTAGTGAGTTCTGGGAGAAATGTAAGAGATTCAACCTTGCAAAAGCTGAGATGCTCAATATCATTAACCTGAGGCCTTCTCAATTAGTGGAAATTGACCCGGTAAATGCAAAATTGTTCCATCTGTACCCTTCCCTGTCCTTTTATGCACATTGCAATGTTGTTTCTTCAATGTGAGGGTTTTTTGTGTTTTTCCCCCAATTTCTTCATGTTTTTATATTTGCGGACTATTAAAAAAAAAAGGTTTTTTTCTTGTATTTTGGTTTATTGTATTATTGATTTAGAGGCAGATCGAAAAAGTGTCAATTGTTTTTGTGTATTTGTTGTTTAGTACTTTGAATTAGAGACTGATGAAAAACCTGATGTTAGTTGGCTGGGCCAAGAGATAATAAATTCTAGATGATAAGAGTAAAAGTTTGCATGTCTTGTTAATTGCCTTGTCAATGTAAACCTAGAAAATTTTTAGTCTGGCAATTGGTGGTTGTGAAACTCATTTTCTTTGGTATATGGGTTTATATGAAGAATTGATTGCAACAAGATGTCATCTCAATAACTAACTGGTTTGAGAGAGAGAGTCCATTTATGTTTAGGATATGTTTTTGTTTCAATGTAATGAAGTATAACGGAGTGGAATGGGGTAGAGTTTCTTTCACATTCTTCTAAGAAAGTCCAATTACACTCCATTGCATTCTACCACTCGTCATTACGTGTTTAAAATCGAGAGAATCTGAGCATCCCTTATGGTGAGTAACAATCAACAATCATTCATGAGTGCCTTTTCTTTTGAATTTGCTTGCCAATATAATTGTGCAATATCCAGGTAGTCTCCTTTAAGTGCTATCTCATAATGAATTAGGCAGGAGAAGAATAACAATGAGTACAAAAATATGGTTAGGGTCCAAATTCCAGCCTTTGTCGAAATGTCAGTACTGATAGGAACTCCAAGGAAACTGTACTGCATACACAACACAAAAATAGGCTGCATACATTTGAGGTTTGTGAATAAGCAAAGATGATTTTGGACTGTTGAGTTTCTGATCTTTCCTCCTTTTATTTTCTGAGTTTTGGTATTCTAGCTATCATGATTTCAGTTTATACCTGCCTGTCACTAGTAACTTTTGTTCTGTGTGTATTATGCAACCCTTCTTTCTGGGTTGTTCATTCTAGTACTGTCAATTTGATTTCATTTGGGGGGGGGGATCAGATTGGCAGTCCTTATCAAATTGCAATGAGCTAGGCTGCAATCCTTTCTAATGTAGCAACGAATCAATTGTTTTTGCTTTAGAATCAATAATCACAAGTGATAATATTGGCCTGGAGTTCATGATGACACTATTTAGTGGTCAAAATTCAGCACCAAGGAGAAACATTGTTGCTTCCTTTGATGGAGGCAAATATTTTTCTAGACTTTCTCTCTTCCAGACCAAGGAAGTGGGCTTCTGTAAGTTGCAAATTACTAATTATATCTCTTATTTTTGACAGCTTATAGAGCAATCTGACATGCGGTTGGGAGACCAGGCGGAAGAACTACTGGAGTTGATTAATCAGGCGCTGCCACCTCCTCCAGCTCAAGCAGAGCCTGAAGCAGGTGTGGATGAAGATAAAGCACAAATGGAAGAAGGGGAAAAAAACCATAACGGTGACAATGAAAGTGCTGATGGAGGACCTGCCGCGGAGATTGGAAAAGAACAGATCGAGGCAAGTTAAGACGCAATTGAAAACTAATAAGAAGCTAATTTGACAGAAACACACGCTTGTGAATGCACACACAGAGGAAGCAACAATGTACATACAACGCATGTCAACTTTTCCCTTTGTTCCAACTACACTTTTATGTGACGGTGAGGGGCGTGGGGCTGGGAATTGCCAATGTATGACTGTTGCATCTTGTGTACGAAGACTACTGCCAATTTCACCGTTCTTGCATTGGAAAAATAAATATCCTTTAGACAACTACTCTTGTCAAAAAATGTGACAGTTGAGGCGGCATACGTTGGAATTGTGATGGAAACATGTCCAACAATTTGTCCTATGAATAGCTTTTTCCTTCTTTGTCGTTCTAATTCTGGACTAGGAATGGCTATAAGTGCTGGTTTTGTCTCCTAAAACGATGTTTGAGAACTATACAAATTAATTAACAGTTGCAAACTTTCAGGCTGATAATAGTGCCTAATGATATGGGCTAATGAAATTCCCCGACGAGCCATGAAGGGTGAAAGAGCTGTCCAAAGGCGGGACGGAATACATGGCACGGGAGAGGTACGCACAAAGTGTTTGAATTTTTCAGAAGGCAATGCCACCTAGTCCACCGGCAAAGCTAACATGACTGTCAAATCAAATGTCACTTCAAATTCATTTTTTCTCTACCTTTGGTTTGCCCACACAGAACCCAAGGCTGAGGGGGAAGGTGGCAAAAGAAATGGGCAGGCTGTCCTCTCCCCCGGCTCTGAATTGATTATTTTATTACGAATTTCCTGCAATGCCCCATGGCCGAACCCTTCTCTCTCCTGCATGTACCATCCTTCTTATTGTTGTCAAGCTGGCCAGCTCAGCTCAACTCGGTACTTGGTTTTTAAATAGTCATTTACATTTTAATTTTATTAAATACTAATGATACATTCAACGACCCATCTACATTACACACACAATCATTTATTAAATGCTCTGACGCATTCAACTACTTACCTACATTATATCTATATTTATATATATTATGAATTTGAAAAAAAAAAAATAGATATTGATTTTTTCATAACTTTAAAAGATATTATAATTACGTAAATTTAATTACAGTTAAAATAAAATATTTTATTAATTTATATAATCATATTTTTTAATTTTAATTAAATATTCATAATTATAAATACACTCGTGAATTAACTACGAAAGAAATGTTAATGTTTTAACAATGCTGGTTAATTGAAATAGCAACAGTCACATATTTGTCTATTAAATAAATAAAGTGACAGGCAGAAATAATAAAACAAATGTAATTGAATTTTATAATTTTTTTTTTCAAGAGTTAAATTTTTTTTTTTTTACCCAAATTATAAAATTGTCAGGCCTACTGAAAAGACAGAGGAAAGGGTAAGCATCACGAACTGAGAGGACTGGAATTCCACGAGCACTTCCACAAATACCATCCATTTGATTGACTGATTGATTGATTTTAAGGGAAGCTGTGAAGGAGGGGGGGTCCCATTTTGCAGTATAGAGTAAGCGAGGTGCTTTCCTTTCACAATTTTTATTTTTAATCACAGTTTCAGAACTTGCCTATTTATTTTTGCCTTATTTCAACGGACACACACCACGGGCAAACAGACACATGTAGTTAAAAGCTTCAAATTGGAAAACACGGGAAGCTCCTCGGGGCACTCGTGTGTGTTTAGAACTGCATACTTAAATTTCCATTTGCTTTTCTGTGATAGATGCTTTTCAGAATTTAGATGAACTTGAAGTTCTTAGCAGGCTAGCGACCATTGATTAATTAATTGAAGGAATTCACATGAAATTATTTGCTAAACAAACAAGCTATACCCATTTTGACTGTATAAAAATAAATAAATAAATAAATTGAAATGCCCATTTTGGCCAAATTTCTCTGAACAAAATTGACGCGTCCTTGGTGTAACTAAAAATAAAATTTTGGAAGAAAGTTTACTCAAAGAGCCATGGTCATACTTATATACATATATATAGTACGGAAGCGATCATGTCTAGTCATGTTTATTAAATATTGGTGATGTCGATCATGTATGGTCACTGGTCACATAGTCAATTTCATTGGAGTTTGGCAAGCAATAATTGAGAAGTATTTATAGTTTATGATAATAAATAAGAAAAATCAATTATTCTTGTGAAACAACTCAATGACAAAAGACCTATGATGACGCGCGTGCGTGCGTGCGTGCGTGTGTGTGTGTGTGTGTGTGTGTGTGTGTGTGTGTGTGTGTGTGTGTGTGTGTGTGTGTGTGTGTGTGAGAGAGAGAGAGAGAGAGAGAGAGAGAGAGAGAGAGAGAAAAGCACGAATAGAGGAAAATTGCACTGCATGAGAGAAGGTCGATGCCAGTGGATTTGATTTCCATATATGGAGAATTGAATACCATAGACAACTGGGAAGCTAACACTTTTGTTTTTATTTTGCGCTCCTTCCTGTCATCAAATATGGAATATCATCTGTCAAGAACCTACATTCTTTTGCAGCTAAAAAAACAACTTCTTGTGTGTGGGGTCTTTCTCCGTTACTATTTACGCCATGGCCAAAAGCAAAAATGAGGCCAAGGTGTGCTGACAATGTGAAAGAGGAAATATGATAACAGATTCCCCAGGTGAGCTTGAAGGTTAAAAATTGTTCCCTATTGTCAAATGACCATTACACATGCTACAGCTAGGAACGCTTTCAAATTGATGTATCTTTGAATAATTCTTTCCTTTCGGATATGAGTAGCGTACACAGATTCAAACTAGTAAACTTATATTTGGAGGGCTATGCCTATCGCAGCCTTTGTTGGAGAAGGCCGTTATAAAAAAAATATAGATAGAACAAATATGAAATGAGGACCAAAGTTCGGAAGTTTTGAGAGGGTCATTGTAATTAATTTCTAAAATGCCAACATGAGATTACTTAATGTTAACGGGCATTAATTAATTATTGCGCCTTCATATCTCGGGATACGGAGGGGAAGTCTCCACGACACGGAAAAGTTTCAGGTACAAGACGGAAGGTCATATGAATTAATGTTGTCGCATCTGTCCTCAGAGAGAAAGAGAGAGAGAGAGAGAAGATTTTGGAAGAGAAAAAGTAAAAGAAGACAGAAAGTCAAAAAAATTGAAAAAGACAATTAGATTGCAAAGAAAAGAAAGAACCAACCCGTGTATCTGTCTCTTATACACATCTAGATGTGTATAAGAGACAGGAGAGAGAGAGAGAGAGAGAAGATTTTGGAAGAGAAAAATTAAAAGAAGACAGAAAGTCAAAAAAATTGAAAAAGACAATTAGATTGCAAAGAAAAGAAAGAACCAACCCGTGTATCCTATCTTTCTCCTTTCAAGCTCTCCTTATTGTTTCCAATTGCGTTACAATTTTACAATATTGAAACCCCTGCTCTTCCCATCTTTTAATTCACATGTTCATGGCCAATTACAGGTTTGTACCAGTACGTAAGACCATGTACCCTAGTTGGTTTCATCCACTTCCTGCAATTTCTATGTCATGTTCAGAAACAACATATTACAGAAAAAATACAAGCATTTTGAATGTTTAAGTGCACAAACGCTTACATGTACCTAGCATTTTGAATGTAATTTATCTTGCATGTTCATCTAAGTTGAATATTGACCTCAACTAATAAACTGTTTCCAGTCAGTGCAATGCAGAGACAGAGAAAGAGAGAGAGAGAGAGAGAGATCGAGAAGGAGAGCCATTCTGTTTGTAAAGAAGCTGATCTCATATATTACAGCCATTTAATTAAATTCCAATCTGTCTGAATATTAATGCAAGTGAAACAAAAAAATGAAAGCTGGATCATCAACGTGAGAGAGATAGAAAGAGAGTGAGAAATCCATCTTGTTAACACTCACTTCTCTGTACAACTTACATTCCCAAAGCACCCAGCCAAGATCATTGATATATTTAAAGCTTTCTAGGCACAGAAAAGCGCAACCACCTCCACCTCCAACCAATGCAGCTGCACTACAGTTAACTACCAAAAGTGACGGAAAAACAAAAAAACAGAGAGAGAGAAAAACTCTCTGTTTTTTTTTGTTTTTGGGCGCTGTAATTTGCCTATCTGCTTAGCTGCTGGTACTCTCTCTAGTTGGCTCTCTAACATTTCTTAGGTTATGGCATAAACAGCGTGTTGCCACACTTACATCTCCAAGCCTCTGGGTAGTACTCCAACGGCATGCTCAAACTGGGCTGGATCGGCACATGAACCGGTTCACATGGGGAGCACCTGCCACACTTGGATGTACACGTGGGTGGCGAAGAACCAGGTCCAACCAGTCGCTTCTCAGCCAGAACCCCGTCCATTGACCTCGACCCACTTCCTCTTTCCCTCTCCTGTCTCTCTTGGACCCAACTACCTGCACGAACACCATCTGCTGGTCAATCTATGAACTGGGTTTAGCTTACTTAGTTAAGAGAGTTAGTCAATGGTTCATATTCTTACCAAGCGGAGAGGGAGTTGTGGCAGTGGCCGAGAGGAAAAAGAGAAAAGTGAAGGCAGTAACTGTTGATAGGTTGCTGCGGCGTCGACGGCGGTGGTGATGGCTTAGTAAGTCCATCGCCGAGTCTAGGTTGTGCCCGTGAGTGTCTTCTGCAGTGGGAATTTTTAAACAGCGAAAAGAGTCGAAAGAGAACAAGATATTGAGAAAGCGATGATTTGGTGATTTGATATACTTGCAAGAAAAAAAATTTTCTTTGCGTGTGGGAAGATTGTCGGGAGAGAGTCCAAGTCAAAGGCATATACCAAACCAAAACAGTGAGAAGAAGAAGAAGAAGAAATAGTAAAAAACAAAAAAACAATGGAGAGTTTTGTTTTGCTGTTTGGCCAAAGGGAAAGGGCGAGGGTGTGTGACGTGGGGTATACATCCTGAATGATTGTGACACAATAGTAGGGAGGGTCCTTGTTACAGTGCCCTATTTACATCAACTGCCACGGCCATTTTCTTAAAAGTAGGCATACAACTATACATACATGTATCGTAGGGATGAATTATTTGCCTCATTGTTTTAGCTGGCGTAGATTAACAAATGATGACTAACTATCTATATAATTGGTAACTACGACAATGTACGATACCCAGAATATCTTAGTTAAAAAAAAAAAAAAAAACAAAACTTTCCCAAGCAGGGTAATTTGTGGGTGAATCAAATTGCAATTGGGCTTGTCCATTGCGACTTGGAAACATAATTAGAAAACTTATAGTGGACTTTGCGAATGTAATAAATTCATTCACTGACTTTGAAACGTTTCGTGTGTAAACAATAGTGTAATGGGTATGTAATAGGAGAAAGATGGGGAAATAGGACAAAGGAAGGCTGAAATGTAATATTGCCAAAAGAAGGGGGTGTTCAGGTTCATGGCAACAACACCCGTGTGGCTACGTACGGATGTAAGAATTGGGGCTTGCCGTCCTGTAAGTGACGAACATCTAAGCCAAGCGCAAAAACCCCCGCTACCCTCCATCATTAAACTTCCCCCCCCCCCCATCTCTCTCTCCCTCGTTCTCGAATACTCTCTACTCTCTCTCTCTCTGTGACAGCCTGTCGTACAATAGACTCGTAAATCTTGGGGCGGGACCCTTCGGGGCACAGTAGTGGGGATCCCGCAGAAGCCAACACACGGCAATGCATTGAGCTGTTTTCCAACCACGTGTGGTAGCGGTAAAATAAGATTACAATAAAATTTGATAACTTAAAAAAATTACCCCTATTTTACTTTTACTGTGAGTCCCAAATAATAAAAATTTAATCTGTATATATATATGTGTGTGTGTGTGTGTGTGTGTGTGTGTGTGTGTGTGAGAGAGAGAGAGAGAGAGACTAATTATTATCAAATATTTTTATATCTCATTATATAATTTTTTTATTATATATTTATTAATTCTTAGTAAAAATTTTGAAATTTTTTGTAGGTAAGAAACTTAAAGTGTATATATATATATTTTTTTTATTGACTAAAAGCTACAATAGAGATAAAGTAATAGCATTGATTTCTCGGGGAATATAATGACACTCAAAAAATTATCGAGGCGGCCAGTTTTTGCTGTGACAAAAGCCCACACCACTCACATGGTTTTCAGTATCGGGGGGATACGTGACGTCTCGCCGATAGGTAAAATTTTCTTTCGGGATCGAGATGCTAAATCCTGATACACATAAGAATTTTTAAAATTACAAGGCGTACGGTCGTATCGGCCGGTACGGGAAAAGTGTCAATCACGATCGGGTTAAGGATTTTGGTTGTATCGGTCAGAAACATCAGTAAAAGTTGCGACAAAATTTCAACCTTTAATGTTGTTTTGTAGACTCTCAGCTTATCTACTGTAGCTATTACTACGTTATGTAAAACTACGACACTTACGATGATCTTTCTGGGAGTGCGGGCCTAAAACGGTGCCGGCCACTGTGAGGTATTTGGTTATCTCTGCTCTGACTCGGCGATCGATGGAGGGAGGGGGGGTTTTTTGGGTTCGATCGCATTTAAGGAAAAGGTTAGGGCAGCTTCCTAGACTTACACAAGGTCGGCGGGTCGGGCCCTGGCTTGGCTTGGCTTGGCTTTGCTAAGGCAAGTCAACAAGGTTAGGCTTCCAGAAACTCTGTGACCTTTGTTTCCGAGACACGCGGGTGAGAAAAACAAGATAGACAAAAAATCCTGAAATGATGCGATGTTCATGGGATAATTGGGACCATTAGGCTATTCAAAACCTAGGACGACTAGTTCACTTCCAACGCCATGCATTTCTAGACAGACAACGAACATTAGACTGCTCTAGTTTAATGACTTTGGACCGGTAGAGTTACTGCGAGCAGAATTGCACAAAGACTAGGATTTTTGCAACTTGCAATTGGGGTTGCTTCACCTTTTTTTTTTTTTCCTTTTTTAAAACAAATATAGTCTTAAAGGATTTAGTCATTATCCCCAAAACTTAGTCCATAACATAACGTAATTAAGAGAAAATTTTGACTTATATGTCTAATGGACTCCAATTAAATATTGGGTCTAAAGTTTTATTGCCGTCTATATTGTTGCTATGAGATGCAGTCGTTATCCCTAATATCTCCAAGAAGTTTCAGGTTACATTTTATCCCTTCAATCTCAGTAGGCATAAAGATTAGGAGTTTTTTGTTTTTTGGCCGGGGGGGGGGGGCATTGCACCGAGCAGGAATAGGCTATGGAGGGTCCCAGAGTACTACCCGAGGCTCAGGCGCGATGTGGACCTTTGATTGAAACTTCATATTTTGCCTCATTTCTAAGGCACAAGAATCTTTGGGAATCAAACCCTTGCCAAGGGCATGGCACACAACCAATAAGGGAGCCCCCACCTCTCAAGTCCAATTTTGCTTGGCATGTTCAGCGGCATAGATTCTTAGACAAAGCTAAGCTTCAGGCCAGAAGCAAGTGTCCAAGTGGGCTGATCTTGGACCGGCTTAAGAAATTTAAATAGGCCTCCCTCAATGATCCTGAGGAGGCCCCTTCGGAGAATCGACTAGTTTGATAATGCTTTTCTTGGTGGATGAACAGTGGACCTACTTCTGGGACAGCAATGGCAGCAAGCAACCAGTGCTTTTTAGAACTAAGTTAGATGCATTGGAGACAGCAACTTGAAAAGGACTCTTCAGTTGGAGCTACGGTACCATGCAATGGTATGTACATGTGTACCACAAGAGTAGAGTATTCTGCTTATCCCCTTTAAGCCTGTTTTCTGTTTATTTCTACAATTTTGGCATGAAATGAAAGGATCCTTGTATGATGTGCTTTTATCTTCGCTTGGCACTAGGCTACAGGCAGTGGAGAATCCGTAATGTAATTTGTTTGAATTTCCGGCCTCTTGTTTAGCGATAACATCACTTGTGATAACCAAGTCAATGCCACCCGTGAAGAAACGGGGAAGGGAAAATAAAAAGGGTAATTAAAATAATCAAATACTATAAACCAAGTGTCAGGATCAACTTGTCCCAATTTTATACTACTTAGAAGTTAACAAGTCCTCAATGCAATAAAAAGTGAATTCCCAAATAATAAGGAAATTGATGGAGAGAGGGGACAAGAGCTAAAATTTGCTAAAACTATCATATATTGAATGCAAATAAACTTCCTCTCGTTATTTCTCCTTCCATTCGTGTTTACCTTATTTGTCAACTCAGAAGTGAAGATGAAATTTTGGACAGTCGTTTAAAAAAAAACAAAAACAAACAATTTGCGAGCTATTCACCTACGCTTTACTTTTTTCTTTTTTTTGAATATAAAGACATAATGAAAACAGTAGTCGGTTATATTCAAACTCTTCCCATTAATTATTTAAATGTTAGCTTTTACGATAAGACCAACCTCTGCTTGATGACTCAATAATAATTTTGATTAATGATAAGATAGGTAACATTCTCACTAATCACCATGATTAACTATTGGACACTATATAACATGGTACACACACACACACACACACACACACATATATATATTAAAAAAAAATAAAGAGTCAAAAAAAAAAATAACACTTATAAATATGTTTTAAAATTGATGCAAAATATATCAAATTAATTACATTTACTAATATTTATGAGTGTAATTATAATAGAATCTTGTATTAAATAATATAAAAAATCTTAAATTTTATAAATTTGAACTATGCATATTTTTAATATGATAATTTTTAAAGAAAAAAAATAATTATCTCATAATCATTAAAGCGTGGCTGAATTTAGCGGAAGAAATTACGATGAAATTATATATTATATAAAAATAAAGTTTTGAGATTTATTAACGTAAACATTACATACTCAATAAATTATTTTGATAAAGTGATATAAGAGTAAACTTAATTTATTTTTGACGTCTGTCTGCTCCCTAAGTTCTTTAATACAGAAGTCCCAATCCACACAATGAAGATGTCACAATGAAAGATAATACGACGGAATCATACATTGCATAAGAAAGAAATAAGAAAGGATGTATTGATTTTTATAAATGTTGAGGTGTTGGGGTTGGTTTATTTATTGAACTAGTGGCACAAAGCGTAATTTGGGGAAATAAACAAGTCCATTATGGTCTTTCGAGCATCAATTATTAATATCCGTAATTAAGCCACAGACATCTATCTACGTGGCAGCCTAGGGTGCAACCTCAACTCCTAAAAGTTCCACCCAGCCTCCACGCCTCCAAATATTTTAAGGATCCAAAGAAAAATAAAAATAAAAAAGCCCGCCGTGGCCACCACCTCCTCCCACTCCACCTCTTCACTTTTGAGTACAGCTAAAACGAAAAAAAAAAAAAAAAAAGCAAGCTCCGGCGAGGGGCCTCCACGGCGGTCATGGACGCCGGCGTGACTTCATTCCGGTCAATACTGGACAAACCCCTCACCCAACTCACAGAAGAAGACATTTCCCAGCTCACCCGCGAAGATTGCCGCACTTACCTCAAAGAAAAAGGTAAAAAGAGAAAAGAAAAAAGAAAAAAGAAAAGAGCTCATTTAAATTGTTTTTCTATACTTCTTTTGAATTTATTTATTTATTTATTTTCCCTCAAATATGTCCTCCGATTTCGCCATATTTTCCGGCACCGAAAGAGAAGGAGATAGTTGACACGCGTCCTTTCTTTTTCTTTCTTTGCCGTCATTAAAAAATAATAATAAAATAAATAAATACATGTCCGTACAGGAATGCGGCGGCCGTCATGGAACAAATCCCAGGCGATCCAGCAAGTCATTTCCTTAAAGGCTCTTCTCGAGGCAAGCGAGGATTCCGGCGCTGGCGCTCTCCGTAAAATCCTCGTCTCCAAGCCGCAGACGACGGCGACGCCGCCCCCACCGCCGGTGAGTCCCTCACAACTTTCTTATACCACTTCCACTCATCTCTAGCGTGGGACGAGTAGCGGTTTGACTTGGATAGACAATGGTAACTAAACTGTGTAGGCGACGCTGAATTCCGGCGATTCCGTTAAGGAAACCAGTGGGGACGCGAACAATATTGCTTCAGTTTCAGTGGATGGGACTGTTCGGGGTCGGGTCAATGATTCCCCAAGGTCAGCCCAATTGGATTCCCAAGCTGATGAGGCTGATTATAATGCCGTCGCTTCCAGGTTCACCGTCTTTTCCCTCCATCTGGGGCTCGATGTCGTTTCACATTAGGCGCAAATTTTGCAACTTTCAAGCGGATGTTATTTTTGTCACCAGTACACAAATGATTGTCGAGAACCTGCTAAGTAAACTGCGATGGCCTATTCGATTTAAATTGGAAACTGGAAACATCATATTGCCTGGAAACCTGCCCTTATGGCATCCGAGTTATGTTTTTGCTGGTTTTATTCTTGCAATGTCTGTGTGTCAATTCTTTGAACTCATTTGGTTTCAAACATGGTGATAGAAGTCCGGGTGCAATGCATGGATCCATTGGGCAATTGACAATTTTCTACTCTGGCAAGGTGAATGTGTATGATGGAGTCCCACCCAATAAGGTAATGGAGCTTCCTCCTTGCGTGTATTCATGGGATTAACTCTGATAGAATAGAATGTAGGCCAGGCCTTCTAATGCATCCAAATATGGGTTTACAGGCTCAGGCCATCATGCACCTTGCAGCAAGTCCAATCCAGGTGTCTATGAGTGATGCAATTAGTGGAACCAGAGCGCTTCCATTTCCATGTCATCTACATACCCCTGGTGATAAACATATCCTTATTCCCTCTGGTGCTGCAATCTCACCAAACACACCAGCAGGTAGGGTTTTATGATGAAAGGTCCACTCTTTGATCTTTATGCCCATGCTTTTTTGGTCTTACATTATTGCTTCAAGAATCACTCCTATTACATTTGACTCATGGTAGAGCTATGGCAATATTTTACTTAATATGAGAACAGATGCAATTCATTGTTGCTGAGCAGTCTGTAGTCTATTTTAGTAAACTAAAAAGTCATCAAAATTTTGCTCATGCAACACACAATTGTACACAATGTTGATGCATTGTTGTTGCTAATAGATCCAGTGGGTTTCCTCAGTTTGATGAGTCTGATTGACTGCCAGATATGCCTAGTCAGTGACTAAAACTAAATGTTTTGTAGCCATGCATGATAAAAGAATTTGTTTGGCTGCTAGTTCATTGGGTCCAAAGCTATTGTGTCATCATCAATTTACTTTAAAAAGAGCAGATTTCTATGTAGTTGCGAATCAATTGATGGTGGTTATGGTTTGACACTACAGAAAAGCTTACAGAATATTCTCAACAATGGCAGGAGAAGGGGAACACAACTCATGACCGTGGTGAGTACTTTACCTTAGTTTGTTATTCTGAAGAATTCTGGGTGCTGTAAGATATTACCATTGCCTTCTTTGAAGAAGATGAGTATGGATCTTCGTTCTGTGATTTTAGGAAGTTTTTGAGTTCCAGAATCTGGCTGGGAGTGAATATTTCCGGTAGCATGATTATTCTGCCAAATAATCCAGTACTAAGAAGCACTTTCAAGCAACTAAAAACTCTATGCACATGTATGACTGATAATTTGAGATTGTCTTTGATATTTTCTTTAATGTAATTGTTGGCTGTTAACCCCCTTGTCTAGATGCATGATCCCAATGCTATCCTCTTTTCTGGTGGAATTGACAGTAAAAACTATCGTGTCTCCAGCACCTTCAGCAGTACTCAGAAAATGTCTTTTGGCCACCTTCATACTGGCAGCCATTTCTACCTTTGTGTTTATCAGCAGGATTTTGTTTTTCTTTTGCTCTGCTTACCAGTCATATTATTTTGACGCCTGTTCTGGAGAGAATGTTCTTATTTGATTTTTCAAAACTGCTTTAACCTTGGATATGCCAAATAACACTTAATATTCTTCCTTATGATATAGAGGGTCCAGCAAGCAGAAAGGTGTCATTACTGAGATATCTTGAGAAGCGAAAAGACAGGTATCTTAAGTAACTGAGAACACTCTGTTGAAACAAAGCCTTGCTTGTAATTCTGAGTTATTGCAGGAGCCAAATTTCCTCCCATTACTAAGCATATTTCTATTAGGGGAAGATTCAAGGGCAGGAAAAGTTCAGGCCCTTCATCTTCCAGTTTGGAGGTGTATTTGAATCAACATATGAAGACACATACCTCAAATGAGCAATCAACCCATAGCAGCACAAGTTCGCCAACCCAGTCACCAGTACAACGTGCCTTGTGTGTCTCAGCTGAACACGAGGCAAAGATTGCTAACTTTTCTGTTGATCTGAATGAAGGTAATCCACTAAAAAATCTTTTCCATTGTATACTTTATTAGTTCAAGGGTTCACAATGAGTATGCCAACTAGACCTTTAGTTCTCGTTTTATGAATTATCGATGATGATTCGATATCCTTGTGCTTGATCTGTGCGTCCCTCTGCAGACGTTCAAGAAGACTGACTCTGTAATGTTACAATGCTGAGTTGAATATATGGTGCTTAGATCCGAGTCTAGAGCCCGCTGTCAACCGGCCAAGAAGCCTTCAAAACGAGGCCGTAGGTGATGAATTTTTCTTTCCCTGCAGACACGCTATTTCCAGCATTCCCTACGAGAGTTCCCATTTTAAAGTCACGGCTGATCAATTTTGTACTAGAATTCATATTTACTTGGTGTTCTCTTGTTGACGCCAATGTATCCCGAGTTGAGAAATGCCAGCGTGAGCACTGAGCAGCTATTGGCTTTTCGGTAATGTAAAATTTTAAATGTATGCTTAATAATGTAAATCTATTGCATTGATGGCGCCTATCTCATACTTCTTTGTACTATTATTCCCTTTTTTCTTTCCTTTTTTTTTTTTTTTTTAATACTGGCACAAAAAAAATGTATGGACAAATATATTTTAATATGAAAATATTTTTGAGAAAAAGCAAATGGTGAAACTAACATCAGCAAAAATAAAAAAAATAAAAATAATAATAAGAGTGTAAAATAAAATTAAGCTTCAAATATTGGAGAACTAGCAAGCCCATAAATTAGAGGAACGTGCCAAATTACGAAGGATATTATTATGCTACGCGCAAGTCCCCACCACAAAACAACGAGAGGGGATCTGACCCCACGTGTGGCAACTTATAGTTAATGCAGGTTGTTGAAAATCGACATATCCTTGTTAGAACCGGAGTGACACACACAAACAGGGTTCAAAACTTGTGAAGACTTGCAAGTTCCGAGTTTTTGGTTACCATGGCTGTCGAGGTGGGCTCCAGGGAGAAGGCTCGTCACATGTCGAATCACAAACTCGCTCGCTCTCTGTATCTTCTCTTGTTGATTTCAGAATTGCTGTCTCTGATTTTTTTTTTTTTTTGGCAGGCATGGTACATGGATGAGAGTGGTGAGGACAAAAGACTCCCTCGTCACCGCAACCCAAACGAGCCTGTTTCGTTGAACCATTAGGCTGGTCGGTTCCTCCGTTTTCCTTTCTGGGTTTCCTTTCTTTTTTTCCGTGTCTAATATAAGTGAGTGTTGTGCAGAGTTGGGGTTGTTATGTTGGCACTCGAATCCAAAGGACTGCGAGAATGATGAGGAACCGAAGCTGATTAGGGAAACCAGGGGTTACATGGTACTGCATTCGTTTATCCATGCGATTGCTTTATTTATTTATTTATTACTTTCTTTCTTTCTTTTTTTAGTATAATTATTACCATTGCAATATAAATTTAAGAATTTGTGTTTGGTTCACAAAGGAAATCATTTCGTGAATTTATAAGCAGAAAAGGCAATCTCAAATCCAGCAAAGATAGCTTCTTGGATGTTATTGATTAGATGGTCTATTTTTCAAATGCTGTTGGATTGAGTACAGTTGTCAGAATGTGTTGAATTATGCGCTACTTCACGTTGTGTAACATTACCTCTTTTTTTTTTTTTTTAAATCCCTGGTGTTGAGCTACTTTACTGATGGCTTCATATGATGGCCCATTGAAATTTTCCAAATTTCCCGATGAGAAATCACCGTCAGTAAAGTGCTCAGTCTGTGGGTACTGAAATCTAAATCTGTATACGTTGATGGACATCATACGTTAACTTTCTGCAGAATTTTCCCCATGGTATTAGGCATGGAAAAGATGAATATCTTGATTCTTGGCAATCACAAAATTTGCAATACCCCACCCCTCCTTGCTCTTTTCATTTCCTCCCCACAAATTGCACCTTTTTGATGTAAAAGATAACCATTGTCAAGTTTTTGGGTTCCTAAATTCTATGCTTTTTGGGTACAATGTTGGAGAATAGCCTACTGATTTGGTTAAGAAATTAGTCCTTAGTGCTTGCTTTCAAGATTGTAATTTAGATTCAATTTTTTTAGTGACATGTATTGTTTCCAGTAACTTTTTACTCATTTATTGTTAATATGTGTATTGGTTGTTAGCAAGTTGAATTTATGGACTCCTTTCTGGAATATGAGACAAACTGACCTATTTAAAACTCTATTGGAGAAAGCTTTAAGCTATTTTTGAAGGCTTCAACATTTGGTGCATAACTAAGGTTCTCCTTTGAAGCATTCATGATTCAAAAGATCTCTACTTTTTCAAGGAAAGTCAAAGTTCTGTGCTTTTGGATGAAATTCAGTGTTTGGGTATTGTTCCATCTCAATTTCTTGCACTCATCATATCAAATCAATATACTAAACCCTGAGAAATCAATTTCCCAAACCCTGAGAATCAATTTACTAAACCTTGAGACACTGCATAATTTGCAATCCTAACCTTCACAGTTTGTACATATAGAGTGAGATACTGTGAACAAGCTGATGAAAGCAAATAACTAGGTTGTGCTGTTTGTCAAGATACATGAATCTTCTGTTTGTTTTTGGAAGAAAGGTGCCACAACGAATGAAACTCCCACCTCACAAAGTTTTATGACAGATGTATGCAGCCTACAGGCTTCGCCCTACTTTATGGAAGAAGGCTGTCCTCATCCTTTTATCAATAGAGAGCAATTATCTATATGGTGATGTACTAATATGTCCCTATGGTCTTAACAAGTCTTCTTTAAAGGATGGTTTGGCTGCTGGTTTTGGCAGTTCTTCAAGGTCTTCGATACTCTTCTTTTGCAAACAAGTACCATGTATTCAAACCATGCTGGGGAAATTTTCAGTTATTTTATCACGTGTTGCAGGATTTGCTTGATCTCTGCCCGGAGAAAATTTCCAACTACGATTAGAAGCTGAAGAACTTCTACATGGAACATTTGCATGCTGATGAAGAAATTTGCTACTGCTTAGAAGGGTGTGGATACTTTGATGTTTGAGACAGGGATGATTGTTGGATCCGAATCTGGATCAAGGCAGGTGATTTTATTGTTCTGCCAGCAGGAATTTATCACCGCTTCACCCTTGACACCAGTAACTATATTCAGGTAAATTAAGTTATGGCATGATAAATATTAATGGATAAGGCTTTACAGTTTTTATTGATTCATAGCTTATTTTTCTGGATGATGCGTGCAGTTAATGAGGTTGTTTGTGGGAGAGCCAGTGTGGACAGCATATAATCGGCCACAGGAAGAGCATTCTGCAAGAAAAGGTTATATGAAGAGTTTATCTGAGAAGGTTGGGGTGGCACTTGAAGCTCATTGAGGTTCGGGAGTAAATATGTTGTATGATGATAGAATGTCTATGTTGATTTGGTGTACATAAGCTCATTACTATATTTGTATAATTGAGACAGAGGCAACATGCATATTGGAAATAGAGATTATAACTCCATGAATAAAACAGCAGCGTGAAGCCTACTAGTATTAGAGTATACTGGTGGCTTTCAGTGCTTTGCTGTTGAGTAGTCGTACTCTTGAATGCAATGCAACTTAGAGTCGTAAGGTGTGACCTCGTGTTGTTACTCACATCCTAGAAAGATACTGAAGCGGTTTCATATCAAACGAGACATTCTGATTTTGGCACCCACATATTGCAGTTCAAATTACGAGTGTCTTTCCCGGCGTGAATATGGTTCTGAGCTTACTTTCACGCGGCCATTACTTTATTTTCAAAAGTCTAATATATTGGGGGTGTGTAATACTTACATTTATAAGACTCAAAGATCTCTTTCGCTTTTCTAATGTTGGACTTCGTCACATTTTTCTAACCGAATTTATTGGGGTATGTACTGTTTACGTTTATAAGATACAAAGATTTCTTTCTCCTTTTTTTAGGTGGGGCTTCATCACAATTTTTTCTTACCAAATTCATCAACATCTTCTTCGTAGACCGGACTTTTTTTATTCCACTTATAACGGGGTTATCACCCTCTCTCTCTCTCTAAAAAAGTCTAACTTATCCACATTTATAATAACCACAAATTACTTTCTTCTTTTCGACGTGCCACTTCGTCACGTTACAGATTTAAATGTCTATATATATGTTTTTAAAAACTACACGTAAGGGCTGCAAATGAGCCCCTTTTTGACATGTTCAGTTTAAAATAGAATTGAGTTCACGAATAAAAAATCAATCACTGTTTATTTAGGACTTCGTTTAGTTTAGGAATTTCTAGGTATTATAATATCTATAATTATGTTTGATTTTTTCATATTTTTTTTCCAAACTTTTTTTTTTCTTTTAGTTTTTGATATGGGAATATGAGATACTCGAACATAAAATTTTGATGGGTTTATGCATTGAAATATGCATAAAATTGATTATAATTCTTTATAATTTTTTTTAGTTAAATGATTAATTTTTTAAAGATTTTTACTTTAAGTTTCGATATATTTTTTTAATTTGTATAAATTAGTTTTTGTTAAATAAAAAATAATTAATTTGTTAATAATTTTTATTTTATTAATATATAACTTCTAATGATTTTAATTATTTTTTAATTAAAAATTTAATTCAAATAATATAAAATTTAATTATTAAAAAATTTAAAATATATATTATTATTTTTATATTCCCACCATGCATTTGAGATTTTGTTTTGATGATAAATATCTGAATCAGGACAAGCACGGGGACCAGGACCAGCCCGCCCCCACCAGTCAACACCTCCTTCAATGAAATGACCAAAATGCCCACAACGCCTCATTCCCGACAACCTTTTCAAATTAGTAATCTAGAACCGTCATATGCATCATTCATCCGTCAAACGATGAATGGGCATTTTCGTCTTTCTAATGTCAGATCCCCCAACGCGTTTTCTATCATTTGCCATATCTTTTTTAACCCATCTGTTCTTATCTTTTTATCATTGGCAGAAAACTGAAAACAGAAGAAGAAAAGGTACGGAGAAGCTAATCGAGCAGAGACCGGAAGCCATGGTTGCTCCGGTAAAGGTTAAACTCGTTTTCCTTTAATCTATTATCCTTTATTAATTTGTTTTCCTGTTTGTTTCCGGAGAAAATTATCCTGTCCTTTCCAGGCATGGTTTAATTTTCCCATGCGATTGGATCGTTGCGTTTGCGATGTTTTTTTATTTTATTTTTTTTAGTTCTCTTCGTGTTTTCCAATAATCTTTAATTTTCTATTAATACAAACACTTATCTGTCTCTCGTGTCAATTTGCAATCAATCTAGGGCTATCTCATTTTCTCGAATTCAGTCTACCCATGCATGACTGCATTTTCTTTCATTGGAAACTTCGTTTTCTTTTTTTCAGTAAAAGGGTGCAAATATTTAGATTTATGGTTTGGTTCGTTTTGCTTGTCTTTATTTCAACGATTGTGATTATTATAGTGGGTTTCAGGATAAATTGCTCTGGCATTATAGCTAACTTTGAAACCAGGTAACTTTGGGTAGATCATACACCTGATGTTGTAAAAGAAGAAGCTTAATGTAACTTAATTTAATGGATTTTTGTAAATAATTACTTGGAGGAAGTCATTCTTTTCACTATGCTGTAGGCTGCTGGCAAACATTTGCTTATTCCAGTGTGCGTGAACTGTTAATTGATGTTGGAAAATGATGTCTCTGGATTGTTAAATATGGTTGTGTGCAAATTAGTTAGTGAAAACTGTTGTAGCCTGAATAGAAGATTGAAACCTATTTGAGCAAAAGTTATCTTTCCATCATCCTCAGTCATTTCAGTACCAACTTCCAAACCTCACCATTTTTCAAAAGCCATGTATCACTCCCTTTATTCACTGTTGCAAGCAATGAAAAATATCCATCTGCTTCCTTGGTTAAATGTTCTTTGTTTTTCCACTGGCCTGCCAAAGAACCATTTCAAAGCTAAGATAAGCCCCTTCAACCAGAGTAGAGGCACAATATATCTATAAGATTAGATAGTATTCCCATCCCTGCTTTTACCAATGAGCTTTCTTCTTCCTTTTTATGTTGTAAGCAGGGAAGGTGTTTCAAGGGGATATTCTAACTGATGGATTATTAGGCCTTCTGTAATTAACTTAGAGGAGCCATTGCGACCCTCTATTTGCAGAGCAAAATTGTCCTCTAATGCAAAAACTCTGATCTGAAGATTATTGCAGCATAACAGACACATGCATATATAATTGCACTTGTCTTTAATTTCTTTTATTTTATTGGTATGAAGATTCTTTATTTTTTACATGCTGACCCCATCTGACCTTGCTTCAAGAGCTTCTCTCTCTCTCTCTCTCTCTCTCTCTCTCTCTCTCTCTCTCTCTCTCTCTCTCTCTCTCTCTCTCATACACACACTAAAGGAAACTTTGTTTGGTAACAAGAGACTGGGAAAAATTCCATTTTGGGAATTCTTGCACCATGTTTATGAGTTTTGGCAGAAGACTGATGTTCTTGTATGTGCTTAGCTGATACATTATGTTCATTTAAGGGTCTCTTGTTCGCTAGGTTACATTTTACAATCAACTTGAATGAGCCATAATCTTTGAGTCCTTTTCTGCAGGATCCTAGAGAAGAGGTTATTCAAGCATGGTACATGGACAACAGCAATGAAGACCAAAGATTGCCCCATCACAAGGATCCCAAGGAATTTGTATCCTTGAAGCAACTTGAAGGTAAGGTCCTTTGAAGACCTTTTGTTGTGATATTAAATAAGTGCAAGTGTATTTGACATATATTTTGTAACCAGAAATTGGAGTACTTAGCTGGCGACTAGATGCTGACAAGTACGAGACAGATGAAGATCTGAAGAAGATTTGTGCAGAGCGTGGATATTCCTATGTGGTTTGTCCCAGTATCTTGTTAGATTTGTATAAACATCCTATCATTTTAGACCAACTTATCAGGTTTGGCATCATTTCCAAGGCAAAAATGTAGATATGGCTTTAGCAGCAACAAGAATTTTTGTTGATATGACTTTTGATATCTTTTGGGTAAAAATTTTACTGCTGAATTTATTTTTTGTTGAATGGTTAGTATAAGATATGCATGAAGCACATTCAGAATTTGATATACCTGCAAATAGGTCATCTAATTTGATTGGACAGTTTTTGAGCTCTTTGAAGATGATGTTTAATTCTTGCCACTTGAATTATTCTTCTTCCTTTGTATGTAACACTATTGAAGTTCTTGCACTGATATGCATTTGAAAGAATGAGTTCAACTTAACAATCATTTTCTTTAGGACTTCATTGAGGTTTGCCCAGAAAAGCTGCCAAATTATGAAGAGAAAATCAAAATTTTTTTCGAAGAACATCTTCACACTGATGAGGAGATCCGCTACTGCCTGAATGGAAGTGGTAAGTTCTCTCTCTCACTCTCTCTCTCACACACACACACACACATCAGCACATGTTGCTCATCAACATCAACTTGTTAATGTGGCACTTGGGGCAGGTTATTTTGATGTCAGGGACCGTAATGACAGCTGGATTCGCGTATGGCTTAAGAAAGGGGGAATGATTGTCTTACCTGCTGGGATCTATCACCGCTTTACACTGGATGCAGACAATTACATCAAGGTATGTGATAAAGCATGTGAGAAACTTGATATCTATTTAGTGTGCTTGTTTGCATTTGTATTGGGTCACGCATGATTCTTGACTGGGTGTACATGAAACAACAAAATTGAGGGCATATTCCTTTTATGCAGGCAATGAGGCTGTTTGTTGGTGATCCAGTGTGGACCCCATTCAATCGCCCGCATGATTCCTTGCCTGCAAGGTATACTCATTTTATGTTCACCGTGGACTCTTCTTCTTCTTTTGCATTTATGGCCAGTTGAAACTCCAAGAGGCTTCTTTGAGCCTTTCTAAAGATGTGTTTGTCAACACAGGAAGGAGTATCTCCAGACGTTTGTGCACAAGGAATCTGGAGGCCATGCTGTAGATGCCACTGCTTGAGATCCGCTGTGGCTTCTCTAAATGACTTTGATAAAGTGTTCGCTGTAATAAAAAAAAAAAATAAAAATCATACATGTATATGCCATGTCGGTACGGTGATACTCACCTAAATGCATGGCTTTTGGGTTCTGTGTCGTTTACTCCTGTAACTGTTATAAGCTCGAAAAAAAAAACATATGGATAAACGTTTAAACGTTTGTGGCCAGAGGCAGCCCGAGTGTTGGCTTCGTTTAATAAAAAATCATGTTTTAAGTACTTTTTATTTTTTTTTGTCAAAATTACGTGATAAGCAAGAAAGGCAATAAAATGTATAATTAAAAATAAAAAGTGCATAACTAAACGTCTGTGAATATTTTGTCATCTGTTGATTTTATGTAAAAAAAAAAAAATAAGATGAAGACATATTGAATGCTCTGTCCATATACATGGACATTGCCGGTTGGCTGTATGTGACACAAAAAATAAAAAATAAAAAATTAGATCCCTCCTCCATATAAAGGAGAATCTATTGAGTCCGATTATACAGGCTTCCAGAGCTTTCCTCCTGAAGAGGGCCAGCAGGCAACAGAGATCGGATCTAGCAAGCTTGTGTTCTGGATATCCATTCCGTAGGAGAGATTTTTAGGCATCAGGGGGACGATGAAACAGTAATTAACTTGTATAATTTCCTGAAATTTCATGTTTTAGCTAGTTATTATATATATATATACGCGCGCGCGCGCATATATTTGAATTCATGGCTATGCTGATAAAGTAAAAATATTGCTTTTAAGAAAAAGTTAAATTTTATACTCTTGTTTTAAATGTGAAAATTATTTATATATTGCATTTTACATGTAACCCAAAAAAAAAAAAAAAACACTAATATAAGTTCGGTTTACTCGGCTAACAAAATGTCAATGACTGCAAAAATATTATCGTAAATAACTCAAAGAAGACTAAACTACCTCTGACTTGTTAGGTGCAAACAATAACTTCTGGGCGTCTGACTCAAATAAAAAAGAGTGCGGGATGGTTATTTGAGTAAGGTGACAGAAGGAAAGGGCGTTGTCCCAGCCAGACTGATGGCCACTTTGGACCAAATTCCTTCATTTTCATTTTGTGTCAACAGAAAACGACGCAAACTGTACTTTGTCTGAATAAAATAATAAGAATTATAATGTCATTGATGTATGCCAATCACCTTAAATATTAGTTCTACAATTTGATAAATATCTTAGATTTAATATCAGAAAAATGATTTTACTTATTGTTTGTATGTATATTATTGCATCACCCGTATCATTTCCGTATTGAAAGCATGTGTTATCTAAGTATTATCTAAACTCAGAGTTAAAAAAAAGGCTATCTTATAAAAATTTTATGATCGACACAGTACAAGAAGTGTATATGTATTATAATAGTTGTTAAGTGAGATTTTAAGTGTAAGTAAATATGTGTAAATTATATGGTTAAATTTTTTTATATTTAAAATAATATAAATAAATAAATAAATAGTATATAAATAAAGATATAATTCGATGGAGACCCATTTTTTGTGCTCTTTTGATATTGTAAGCTCTGAAACGTTGAACGGACGACTTTAAATAAATAAATAAATAATTAATTAATTAATTAATGTTTTGGCAAATTCCAAGTCGTCCCCTGCCGACGAAGGGAGACCAAAAAAAATAAAAGTATATTAAGAAAAATTGCAACAGTCCTTTCTTCCTCACTGCAACGGCGCCTGGAACTTTTAAATCTACGAAGCTCCCTTCCCATTTTCCATTTCATCTTTCTTATCTCTTTGTAAGAAAAAAAAAGAAAAAAAAAACTGATCTGATCCAGAAACCGTTGATTTTTCTCTCTCCGGTTCTTGGTTTTTGCTTCTCTCTCTAAATGCAGATTGAGATCGCCGGACGCGGTCTTTGAGAAGAGTTGACACGGCAGGCCCACCACCTCGGGCATCCGAATGGGCGCGGTGACTTCAACCCAGCGGCAGAGCGGCGCGAGGCCGCAGGACACGGCGGAATTTCTGATCGGATCCTTTGTCGGCGAGAAATCCTTCCCTCTCGGCTCCGATTTCTGGCAGAAGCTTCTCGAACTTCCTCTCAATCTCCATTGGCCAACCGAGCGTGTCACCGAGGCGTGCCGGCTTCTTGGTAGCTTGCCTCCTCTCTAGTAATTTGTTTTGATCATGGATTATTCTTACTATCTTGAGGTATTTTTGACCTGATTGGCGCTTTTTTCTTGAGCAATGGCGACTCTCAAGGCTACCGATTGGTTTGGTTGGTTAATTAAGCGTGCAAGATTGAGTGGAAGTACGATCCCAAGCATAATTGATTTTACCTAGTTATGTGCATTGACACTTGGATGGGCTCCGGTATATTGTTATTGTGCTTGATTCTAAAAAATTTAATCAAATAAAAGTATTTTAGAAAGTATTAGTTTTGGAGAGTCAATTACTGGAATTTGACGAAGGAGCAAGTGGAAGTACTGAGGAGTGTCCACGAATGGGTGTTGAGAACCACCTGTTTCATTTCACTCTATGGCTTTCTCTCATCCTCTAAATGTTGCCTTTTGGAATCATTGGTTTGTATAACTCATAGTCTAGCTTATTTTGTTTGCTAAGCTAGTCTTATAGTAATTCAAACTATGCTATCCTTTTAGTTGGCTCCATGCATATTAATGTGCTAGGCTTTAACATGTAGACAAGTCCTGGACGTAGCCATTTTATCACCCTGACATGCTATTTCCCCCCACCCTGAAAAAGAAGGGGACTCTCTTACTGGACAATGATTTAGAATGGCAATGCTACAATATAGGCCATGATTACGATTTGGATTTTGATGACGGGAAAGTCGTGGAAAGGCCTCTATGCTCGAGATACTAACATGGATCTACAATAAAAAGATTACCAATAACTTCCATTGAGTTTGAAGGCACGTGTGTCTACTACTCTGGGTGGATTGTTTCTTTGATTGTGTCTATCCTTTGGGTATGCAAACTGAACAATAGCTCAAGTATGAAATACTTTTTATTTTATACTTTTACTGTCTTGCTGGCAATATATTCTGGCCTGTCTGCTTTTTTCCTTTTTTGATTTTGTTAACAATTTTTTTTTGTGTTTTCCCTGTGTGTTTTACCCTGCAGCACAAAACAATTGTTGCACCAGGCATCTGACAAAGATTTTGATTCACCTAGCATGGTGTTTGCAAGAGTCTACTTCAGCTTCTGATGGACCATCCAGGGCTTACGTGAAGGTTATTAATGCCGTGTATATTTCATCTATCTTTTTGAAGTACTTAATTGAAAGCAACAACATCGAGGAGTTGCATCTTTCCATGGACACAATTGAACCAACACCAAAGCATTTTGTAAGGGGTATTTTTCTTGTATCCTACAATTTACTAGCTTCCATTTTTTCGCTCAATGTTACTGGGTGGAAATTAGGTAAACTGGTGGCTATAATCTACAGCTGATCTTGCCATATGATCTGATAAACTAGATAAGGCCACATAAAACAGAATGGGCTGTATTGGATGTCATAGATTGCTATATTTTGGTCATTTAGGGCGTCCCCTAGCTGGGGAATTGCTGTTTGGGAGTGAGCAATTGGTTGTAGGATTGTCTTGAGCTGTACGTAGCAATGCTTTGGTCTTTTGGTTTGTTTCACTAATTTTTGTTTTCTTTGAGTATGTTCTGGTGGATTCTTCTTATATATGAACACTAGATATGTACTTTACTCATCCTTATTGGAGCCTACTCTGGTTGCTACAAACAAACTTTTTATTAAAATATTCAGGCAGATGTTTCAGGAGGTCTAGTTTGGCTTGGTTTAATGATTAACAAATTCCGTTTTCAAAATTTCTTGAATTTGGCTCTGGATCATACAATAATAACATGTCAACCTCTGTGAGCATAACCAAGCTTCTATCCTTTTGGCTTAAAGTCAAAAAATCTAGATATAGCTGATCCCCACAAACTGGTTTGATCAGCGAAATCTTTTTTGTTTTGGATGTAATTTGTTTTCTAATTTAGTTACAGCATAAAATATCTGTTTGTTTTCTAGCCAATAATATGCCTCTGGTTATATTTGCAGTGGTCTAGCCCCCTTTTTTGCTTTCTAATAATATGCTTTTGTACATGCAGATCAGAACATCAGCAATCTCGTGATGCATAATGTGCTTAGCTTCATTAGCTCAGTAGATGTAAGGTAAATAAAATACTTGTTGATATCCTATTTTTGTTAAGATTTGTCTACTTGTTTCCCAAAAAATGCATTGTTTTTTGTCACCAGTCCAAACACATATCTCCTACATCAGGAGTTGCTTAACTTCCTGCTTGTAGCAATGTCAACACAACTTCTTTATGGTCCATCTCCCAGTTCAGCAGACATGAACCCTTTTCTTGATGCAGTGATGGAACAGGTTAGAAGCTGAGATTTGCCTATGGTTTTTGTTATCATGTTTCTGGATGTTGCAATCTTATAATTGCTCCTCTATATAATTTGCAGGACAGCTCTTTGGTTAGTTCAGTTGTTCGCAGACTGCTACTAAACTATATAACGCGACCTCGCACACCATTCTCCAATGCTTCTTATCAAGTATTCTACGAAGGGAGGCAGCCTGGAGTTTTGCAAAGAGTGGGTTCTGCAGCTGGTATGAGTTTCTAACTGTTGCTCACTTGTATCATTCTATGCTTGTTTTAGTTTTTCTCTGTGTACCTTCATTTTGTGGAAGTAATATATTTCGTCAAAGTTAAAGAATTGAAGTTTGAACTGTTTTATTTATTTTGATGAGAAAGATGGTGATGCCAATAATAGCAATGATGAGGAAGTTTCAAATGTATTATAAACATTTCGCGGTTTTGTTATATAGATAATGAGTATTCGTAAACTTTGAGTTTTATTGCTGCACTTAAGATTGAGACATTTATTGTGTACATTAACCTAGAACAAAGCTGGGCATAGGTTTCTAGAATTTTGTTTGTTTATTGATTCCCAGGCCCTTACTTGTGCTAGTTTTATTCTTTAGATGTGGGATATTTTTTGACAAATTTAACCTGGGGCAGCATTTTGATATTCTTTGCTTTTCTATGCTTCCATTGACTTCAATTTCTGGTCTGCAGCAAATTTTGTGTTACTGCCATTCAGTTACTTGGTCAGTTCAAGTGGCGAAGGCATAAGAAATTCATTGGCAGACAGAAGTGTTCATGTCTTGCTTATTCTTAATTATTATCATAAATGTTTTGTGGGTGATAAGTCCACAACAGACAGAAGTGATGCTAGAGGTGCTTCAGATTCTCCTTCCAAAGTATGTATGTACTTCTCTGACAATCCTTACTGCAAAGCCCTAGAAAATGCACGGGACATTGAATGTGAGTGCTTCTTCTATGGATCTTTTCCTTCTCTCAAATTGCATTGGCATGATATCCAGTTATGCTGCAATGTTATATAACTTCGTCATTGCAGTTGATCATGCAGATATTGAGGGGAATGCACACAACAGATCACTTGTGATGTTACCTTTTGCATCTCTATTTGATACTCTTGGCATGTAAGTGTCCTTCTGTGATTTACTTCCTCATTGTTAGTATCTCTGTGCTTTGTCTTGTATTGGCTGAGAATACATTAGTTTCTGCATCCACACTATCTTAAGTCGGATATCTAAGACCTAGGCACATCTAAACATACAAAAAGGGAAACAAAATAGAAAAAGAAAATGTAGTCATAGTTTTCAAGTTATCTTCCACGATGTAGTTACACTTGTCACCCGATTCATAAATAGTGAACTGTTCTAGTTCTTCTCATGTTTTGGGTGTCCTTGTAATGACAACGGGAATTCTACATCACATGTGAAAAGTGATATTTAAAGCTTTTTGGTAATAATTATTTCTAAAGTTGCATGAGCACCATATGTGCCAATGTCTTGGGTAACAATGTGTAGCAGTCTTTTCTCTGCAGGTTCTTGGCTGATGAAACTGCTGTTCTGTTGCTTTATACTTTGGTGCATGGAAACTCTGGCTTTTTGGAGTATGTCCTAGTGCGAACTGATTTGGATTCATTGGTAAGAATAATCAACTTAACATCCCCCACCTTGGTAATATTTTAATTTTCTAAATAAAAGTTGTAGGCATTATGTAAGAGAGGCTCCCCTTACTAGCTCAGGGAAGATATTTTATTTTTATTTCCACCAGATTTTTCCTGGTCAAATTGCAAGCTTGAAAGTAGAAGCTGGCATTTTGCAGCATACAGCCTTAGCTTTCCTTTGTCCGAAGCTGTCAAATTCTCTTGTTTGATGGAACAATAAAATTCTCTTCAAGAATACAATCTTTTTCAAATTTTCAACAGAAGAAGTATGTCTCAAGACAAAAAAAAAAAAGGGCATAGTTATTTATATGATGGCAGAGCCACATAATTAGTTCTTTTTCAATTGCTTAAGCTTGTCAAGATTGTTCTGCAAAAAAACTCACATATTTTGTGAATTTGGATTCTGCTTCTTCAGTATTAAGTGGCATGAATTAGGTGAAATTACTCTTTCTGTGTTTTGCTGGATTTCGACCTAATAATGGTCTGTTTTCTTGTCGATGAAAATCTGCAGTTGATGCCCATTCTGGAAACACTCTATAATGCCTCAAAGAGGACATCAAACCATATATACATCTTGTTGATTATACTTCTTATACTTAGTCAAGATTCCTCTTTTAATGCAAGCATTCACAAGATGGTAAGTTGATTTGTCTTTGCAGATCTATTTGGCCTATAGCTAATGGTAGCACTATTCTTATATTTTTCTCTTTTTGCCTTGTTGTTCCTGCAGATATTGCCAAATGTTCCATGGTATCAAGAACGTTTTCTTCATCATACATCTCTTGGTTCCCTAATGGTCATAATTCTGATAAGGACTGTGAAGTACAACTTATCTAAGCTACGGGTATTGCATGAAGTATCCACCTTAGCTAATCAATTTACATTATAATGTGATAGAAATCTCTCTTGGAATTATTATAATGCAATTGCTGCGACATTTTGCTCATGTTTCCTGAAGTTAATGCCATACCCCGCAGTATGTGGTATAAAGATCAAAAAATGAATGTGTCTGATCCAAAGAGTAGCACCATCTATAAATTTTTCGATGGGAAAATTACTTCTGATTGGGATGGGATTGGAAAGGACCATGGTTTATAGTTAGTAGTTAATGGCTGTAACAACCCAGTTTTTTCCTTTTGTTCTTAACTTCTTTGGCATTGGTGCTTGTGATGTTGGGCCATCATCTAGCTTGATAATAAAGGTTTCAAATTACCTGTCATAAATTACATTGATTTCAGTGTTAAAGGTTGTAGTTCAAAGCAGAAGGTAATGCTTATATTTGGAAAAAAAAAAAGCGCAATGCCTGTATCTGAATTGCCCCTTCTCATGTCTCTTATGTGTTGTTTTTAAGTCCACTTGTTCTGGTCCTACTTGGTTTTACTTATCTTTTTCTTTAGTGGTATATTACTTGGTTAAAAGCAGAACCGCTATCAGTCACTTTCTTATTGAAACTACGTGTACCATTTGGTGATTTCAACTCAATTAGTTGCTGTGAAATGTGTGCTGATGGTATGTTTCTACAGAAGCTCATAGGGCTGTCATCTTTGTATTTGCTAAAAAGTAACTTTCTGTTTCCAAAAGTCTGTCAAGTAATGAAGAGAAACATTCTAGTGTGCCATCAATTATATTCTTTCTGCATCATATATCTGGCCGCAGCATTGATAATGTACCATTTCTAGTCAAGGGCCAGTAGCCCAGTAAAATTTTGATGGAAGCAAACATATACTTGGATATGTAGGCAATGTTGCTGGTCCTATCACTAAAAATTTCTTCAGCCCCTCTCTCTAACTCAAAATTATAACTTCTTTTCAGGACCTCTATCTCCACACAACTTGTCTGGCAACTTTGGCAAACATGGCTCCTCATGTCCACCGATTGAGTGCATACGCATCGCAGAGACTTGTTAGCCTTTTTTACATGCTCTCACGCAAGTGAGTTATTCATGTTCAGCTTCTTTTTCTCCCATCTAATGTCAGTATCTTGATAGTTTGATCACTCTTATGTGCACTTCAACACTCTACTGCACTCCCATATCTTAAATTTGGTTTCTCTGCACCCAATATTGCACCTTTAGGTACAACAAACTTACTGCACAGATAGACGACAAAGTAGGGAAGAGTGGCTTGGTAGAGCAAGGCAGCTTTGATGAAGATATGGTAGTAACTTTGGTCTTTGTAACTGATGTGGTTTTAACAGTTTAGGCCTTTAAGGCGGTTATGCTATTTGATTTATTGTTTCTTGCATGCTTAATTGTCTGCTGAGTTGAGTTATATTTCTTGCAGTCGGCAGAGTTGCACATATACACTGACTTTCTGAGAATTGTCCTTGAGATATTAAATACAATTTTGACGTATGCCCTGCCACGTAATCCTGAGGTACTATATTTACCATCAGTGGAGAGCATGCTTATTCCTGACAAACAAATCACATAACATCTCTGTCTTTACTGCATCCCTTGTTTTGTGCCCTTGGACAGGTTGTGTATGCAATAATGCACAGGCAAGAGGTTTTCCAGCCTTTAAAATATCATCCACGTTTCAATGAACTGATTGAGAATATCTTCACAGTAAGTCTGTGATCTTTAATGAAATTTATCATTTTCTTCTCTTGAAAGTTCAACTTGAAGTCAGTTCACAGAACATAGTAAGGGGTAAACGCGATACCGTCAATTGCATTGTCAATATTTGAAAAATGCTATTGTTTATTCTTTGTATATAACTCTCAAGGCCTTATCAGGTTTTAGACTACTTCAATAGTCGCATGGATACTCAAACACAAGACATTGAATGTTCTGTAGAGAAGGTCCTCCAACTGATAATTAACGGCTGTCGATCATGGCGAGGTGAAGGAATGAAGGTGAAAACAGATTTTTATAAGAATTAGGGGCTTTGCCTGATTATGTACTTGTATTATCTTTATATTGGCTTTGCAGAATTAATATAAAAATTTTCCCAGATGTTCAATAAATTACATTTCTCATATGAACAAGAGAGTCATCCAGAGGAGTTTTTTACTCCCTACATTTGGCACCTTGCATTGTCCAACTGGTATGCCTTTTCATCTCCTCCACCACATGAATCTATTCAACAGTTGTTTAGCTACCATGCCTAACAGCTGTGTCTTGTTGCATTCTCCTTTTGCAGTGGACTTGCATTCAATCCCAGTGCCATAAATTTGTTTCCTGTTGATTTGCCTGTTGAAGTAAGTATCTCATCTGGCTTTAGAGTGACCTAGAATTTAAAATATTGAAGTCAAGTTCACCTTTGTTACAAATTCGCCTCCTCTGCTGTACTTGTCACCAATTTTTAAAGTGTTCAAACTTTTTGAGAGGAGCATTGCAATGATAATGACATTCATTATAACTTTTTTCTTTTTTGTTGCGGAAACTGCAATTGCAAGCAATGCTCTGACTTAAATGTAAGCTGTCTTGTTGTCCACCTAAACATTTTCTTCCTATTTGCCGTTGGAAATGATTACAGTATTTGAAGACTGACAATTTAAGTTTTGCTCCATGAAAGGCTGACCAGAAACAATTAGTATTTTTTCATCCCATAATTCTTTCAAATGAGTCCCATGGAAAATGACGTGAATGTATGGATTGTCTCTGAAATTAGGGGATGATCTCTCCTGTAGAAGGGATATTTTTGCATTTTGAGGATATTGTTGGTTTGGTCGTTCGTTACAATGATGGTTGGTACTTTGCTGCAGAAAGTAGAGACTGGTGGAGAGGAGCACGATAAACTGCACCAAAATGGCGAGTTAAGTAAACATAGCATTATGCTTGGCGTGTAGTGGGAACCCAAATGCTGCATCATAGAACACCGATGTTCATACCCTATTAATCGCTCTGTAAATACGTAAATTACACAAAGTTCTATGACTATTACTCTAATTCTTTTCTGTCCATATTCTCGGATCTTTGTAATTTGTAGAGGAACGTTGAACGTTTTATTATCATGTTTAAGGATGAGAGATGGCACGATTTCATGTATAAGCGCTGATGCCAACTTCTTGTTTTTCAAACAGTTGTTCGAGGATAACCGAATGATTTTTTGTTTTTTTGAGGGTGTACCAAGAGTCATAATTGAAAATATTATGCATTCATAATTTAAGTTTTTTTTTTTATATAATTATTTTGAAAAAAAAATCTCAGAAAAAAAAATCTTAATTTTACCTAATCATTGCTTAAAAATTTACTTTCAAATTCTTATTTTTAATTTCTTAAAAAAAGAAAAGTAAAATTCTTTAAAATTAAATTATTTTTTATTTTTGGTTTTTTTATAAATAATTACTCTCATATTTAATAATTTAAATGTTTTCTTCCATAAGAGTATTATTTTAAATGTTAAATAAACAGTAAAGTGTCAAATACCATTAAATTAAATCTTTGAGTTTTTACTTACGTTAATATTTTTATTATATGTTTTTTGAATTCTTTTATTTCATACTTTGTTTAACTTATGTTTCACTGCATCTTCTTCTATATACTTAAGTATTTTCTCTTTTTGTGTAATTCTCTTTCTCTTGCATAATAAATGCAAAATCAAGTATATATGGACATTTTTTTAATACTTATGTTCTTTTAAATGGCTTTTGATGATGCATCATTTTTTTCTTTTATTTATTTTTTGTTATAAGTGATATAGTTTTAGAATTTTCAAGCATTACGGCGTGTTATAGTTTATTTTCCCTTTTTATTTCTTCTTGATTTGATTTGATTTACATGAAAAGGGCTGGGGGTTGAATCATATATAAAACACATGAAAATATGATCTCTTTCAACCTATATATTTGCTTTCTTCACAATTTTCTCCCATCCAATAAATTTACTTAGCCATAATTTAATTTAATAAAAGGAACATTAGTTTAAGATTTCTTTTCGAATAAGAACCAAAGAAAAAAAAAAAGACTTAGATTCATTGAGACTGCATCAACAGCGATTCCCATCAGTCGTGAAAGATCGATACTGCTATTCCTTTTGCATTGGAATTTTTTTAAATTTTTTTTATTTCCAACATCCAAGAAAGCAGCATTATTTTGCCTTGAAATGGTAAGGGAAAGGCTTATACATCAACAATCCATTCAGTTTCTCCACACGGTACTGCCACATAATTCATCAGAGGATGTAATCCAGCTTAACATAGCTTCCAGTAGATCAACAGACAGATATCTGTTTCTCTAGTTCCTCGATATCAAGTTATTTGGGCGGAGTATTTACATGCTTGTAGTTACAGTCAGTCCATGTGCCATAGTCCCTCTCACCACCAACTTCTTCAATTGGCACAGCAGCACTGATTTCTCTCAAGTCCTCTTCTGTCAGCTTCACTGCCAAGGATCCGATATTGTTGTCTAGATTCTTCACCTTAGTTGTTGCTGTAGAAATCAGCAGATACAAGTACCACACAATTATGTTATTGGAGCAATGAGACAATTCTGTAATCCCCAACACTAATGTCCTATTTCAATGTAACATGGAATGCAAGCAAGAGGCTGCTTACCTGGGATTGGAACTATGTCATCTCCCTGGTGGAGAAGCCATGCCAGAGCTAATTGAGGCAGAGTGCAGCCATGCTTCTCAGCAAGTCCAGTTAGACGAGTATATACGAGTCTATTCTTGTTTAAATTATCTCCAGTAAACCTTGGCTGCGTAGTCTGTCAAAAGAGCATCGAGTGAGGGAAATAGAATTCTAATATGCCAAAAGTGCTAGTGACTGCATATGAATGCCAACTTGCATCTGATGTAGCCATATTTAGAAAAATACCAATAAACTCTCCTTTGGCACATTCTCCACAACTGCCTTCCCCGCAAAGAATCCCTGACCGAGAGGGCTATATGCTACAATTGCGATACCAAGCTCTCTGAGAGAGAGAGAAGGAAGGGAAATATAAAAAATTAAGGATACTAACATAATAATTCAGTATTAGGTGAAGCGCTGTAGAAAATACCAAATGTCACATCAAGGCAGACATTGAAAGACAAAAGGGTTTGCACTAGTGAATGAAAAACAAATCATTCTTCCACCATCAGAAGACAGGACTACAAATGAAATGACATCATATAAAGACTAGGTATTGACAAACCGGCAGAGAGGAAGTATGTCCTCCTCAATTTCACGAGTCCATAGGGAGTACTCCATTTGAACTGCAGTTATAGGATGAACCGCATGCGCTCTCCTAATAGTGTCTGCACTAGCTTCAGATAAACCAATATACTTTATCTTCCCCTCCAGCACCAGCTTCTTCAGCTCTCCCATCTACCACACCAAATCAAATAGAAGTCAATCCGTAACAAGAAAAAAACACTGATAAATAGATTCAGGAAATTAAAATTAAAAGGGGAAAAAGAAAACCAGAAAGGACAATATAACAGAGTTGACAACAAAGGAGATGTCTATTGCACTTACAGTGTCTTCTATTGGCACTGAGGTGTCCACACGATGCTGATAATACAGATCAATGTAGTCCACATCAAGCCGCTTAAGACTAGCTTCACAGCATTCTCTCACATAAGCTGGATTACCAATGATCTTAAATTGGAACCCATACCCTTTGAGCAACTTGATGCCAAATTTTGTTGCCAACTGAATTTTGTCCCTGGGAAAATGTTTTAGAGCCTGAAAATGTGAAGCAACATGCATTGTAAGAACATGATGATCTCATAATTGACAAGATGGACAATACTTGATGAATTTCCTTTGGGTCAATTTGAGTGGCAATTGTCTTCATTGATATTTCTTTTGGGTTCACAGATTTCATCTCATTGTTCAATATGGTTGTTTTGATTCTCTTCCAATAAGTGCACTGATTATATCACCTTCCAAGTCCTTCTCTTTGATTTAATGAGAAATTTTTCTATAATATACATAAGGGGGTCCAAATTCATTTAACATATTTTGGCTGAAAATATCTCTATCAGAAAATAAATTCAAAGAAGAAGAAGAAAAAAAAGAAAAAAAAAGAGAGAGAAGAGTACCTTCCCAATCATGATCTCATTGTCGTGATCATTTCCATATAAATCTGACGTGTCAAAGAAGGTGACACCCTTAGAAAAAGCTTCCTTGAGGATCTCAAATCCAGCTTCATGGGAGAGAGGTGCATTATAATATCCAGATAGTGCCCCACACCCAAAGCCCACTCTAGAAACCTGCATTTAAAGCAATTAACAACTGAAAACTTCAGCCTTTCATTGAAGAATTTTCCCAGTGTCCCTAAAATTCAGGAGGTACGGTGGCTATCCAACTCAGTGGTATTGTATAATAAAACTGCTCATATCACTTTTGGTGTGGCGAAACTAGGATCAGTTTCACAGTTACTTATGATCAATGAAGGTCTCAGACATAATTCTTGTACCTTGGAGAAATTTTTCAGTAAGTTTGATGAGAATATATCCTCTGGCTTTTCTTAGGCCCAAAAGCTGCTAATTGAATTCCCAATATATCTTTCCTTTATCTTATACATGAATTCATATGACAGCCAATGTGAAAGGATGGCTGTGAGATTTGAGAACTCTCAGCAATTGAAATAGCTAAGTCGGATTGTGAAATTTTTCTTTTTTCATATTTTGCATCTGCATTCATATGACAACCTATGTTACATACTAGCTGTACTGAATTGCAATTTTCGACAACCAAAAAGAGCAGAGATCTTGAGGATGAATTGGAAAAATAAAAGCAAAGTCATAGCAGCAGTCTGATGGAAGTTAAAGTTCACAGTTGGCCATTTATCAAAGTTTGCTGTTCTTCGTTGGTGCACAGTGGCAGAAACCAATTGAAGACTAAATCTAAACCAAAATTGAATCATCTTACAGATGGAAAATACCTGGTACCAGCCACCCCAACCCCCGGTGGACACTGTTGCAGTTAGGTATTTTCTTTGAGCAAAATGAAACTGTGAAGGATAAACTTACCTCTAGTCCTTGACTACCCAGTTTCACTCTTGGGACCTGGATTTGGGTTTGTGACTTTTCTTCCATCATCAACTAAACACAGATCAGCTTGTGAAGAAGAAGAAGAAGAAGAAGAAGCTTCTGCGACTGAAAATTCACAAAGCAATAATTTGCAATGACACGCTTCCTTCTACTGGGCCTATAAATGCCCGGTGGTCCTCAAAGTGCCATCAATAAACAAAATGATTGATGTTTTTTTTTTTTTTTTTTGGTAAAGTCAAATAATGTAAAGAATAAAATAAACAAAAGGACAGAGCACTGACGCCATGACCATAGCCTCCTCCTCCTTATAAAATAGAGTTTGGTTAAAATCCATAATAATAATAATAATAACGTCACAGAGTAAAAAACAAAAGCAAGGAGGGGAGAGTGGAAAACCACCCCCCCCACAAGCAAAGCGGCGTCGTATCTATCTACCAAAACGACGACGTCGGCTCGGTGAAATCATTTATAGATTTGATGACTGGGCAACTCAAACTCGTCTTTTTACCAATCGAAGGCGTCAGTGTCTCCGCAGTCGGTCCGAAGTAATTTTCCGGGGGATCATCTGAAATCGGAGGCTAATCCCAAAATCAGACGAACACAAATTCACTGGTGAGAGGGATATGGAGAGACGGCAGATCTACGTGGCGGCAGCTCTGCTGTTCGTATTCATCATGCGAACGGCTTCCCTCTCGGTCACCGTCAACGACGTCGAGTGCGTCTACGAGTACGTATTCTTCGAAGGCGACACCGTCTCCGGAAACTTCGTGGTGGTCGACCACGACATCTTCTGGAGCTCCGATCACCCTGGCATCGATCTCACCGTTTGTAACTGTTTCCTCTCTCTCTCACGTTTCCTTTTAGTGTTTCTTTGATTGTTTGTGGTTCTATAAATGTTGTGAAAGTCTTGTTTGTGTGGGTTTTTTTTTTCTTGCTTTATCTTGATACGGAATTTTGAACTTGGGTGAAGATTTGATGAAGGAGCTTCTCCATTTTAATTATATACTCTATGGTAGAATGATGTTTAAAGGCTGAAACTTGTAGGAATGGGACAATTTATTTTACTGAACGGTTAGGAGGCAGAAATCGTTTCATTCGGAAACGATGAATACTCATCTGTTTCTGTTAGACAAGAGAAAGAATGAACCTCAAATTGCCCTACAATGAGGTTGAATGTCAAATTACAAACTTAGCTCTATCAACTGATAAATCACTGAAACATAATTCTTTTGCCAGGAAGTTGGCCACTAATATTCCAGATTAATGTCTTTGCTCAATTTAGGATGCATCCCTCCTTGGAAGCATTACTATTGCTTCTGTTTGCTAATTACAGCTTGTGCTAACTTTAGTCACTTTGGTTTTGTTGATACTGGGAGGATTTTCTTTGGCAGGAAGTTCATTAGCTTTTGGACAGCCTGCGAGACGTGTAGTTTTTCTACTGTGTACTGCCAAGTGCTAACTCACTGCAGTAGAAATTATGGTTACCTGCGGCATATTGTCATTGCTGGTTGGTCATTTCTTAATTTGGTTTTTGGCTGTCGTGCAGGTGACATCTCCTTCTGGTAACACAGTGCATTCTGTGAAGGGAACATCAGGGGACAAGTTTGAGTTTAAGGCTCCAAACAGTGGATTGTATAGATTCTGTTTTCATAATCCCTATTCAACACCAGAGACTGTCTCTTTTTATTTTCATGTGGGCCATATACCCAATGAGCATGACCTTGCTAAAGATGGTCTCTTCCTCTTCCTTTCTTTCCTATTAGTTGCATTGTTACATACATTACCAAGATATGAACTACTTCCCTTGCTTGTGAAATCTCAATTCCTTATCCAAGTCAACTTGGGCCCAAAGAACATATTTCTGTCTATTGTAAGACTTCTTATTCTGTAGTGATCTTGACATTTGCAATGGCATTTCTTGCAGAGCATTTGAACCCTATTAATGTTAAAATTGCTGAGCTGAGAGAAGCACTGGAATCCATAACAGCAGAGCAGAAATATTTGAAAGCACGTGATACCCGACATCGCCATAGTAAGCATCCCTTCCTCCCTCCCCCCCCCCCAGGTGTCTGACACACACAGGCATGTACAAACACACACACACAGAGGTTACTCCTGTTTTCAACACAAATATCCATCATTGCATATGGATGTGAAATTCAGTCCCTTTCTTTTGGTAAACTTCTATTACTTGCTCCTGAAATAAGGGTTCAATATCACACATCTGAAAACTATGATTTCAGTGTAAAACATGTAGAAATTTTGGGTGCAGATTGTTCTTTAACATGCTACTTTGTACTTCTACAGCAAATGAGAGCACACGAAAGCGGGTCATTACCTACACCGTTGGAGAGTACATTTTGTTGGCTGCTGTAAGTGCTCTTCAAGTCGTATATATTCGTCGCCTCTTCAGCAAGTCAGTAGCATACAACAGGGTTTGAGGCCCTCCATTAAGTTATGGGCTTTTGACTGATGACAAGATACATTTTACAGACGATTTAGACAAATGCGCCTTGCACAACATGAGTATCTGCTTGGTTAGACTGTAGAAATTTTGCATTTCAAATATAGTAAAGATTTAGACAATGGAGATCTAGTGCAATTTGGCAAAATTTATGCTGTTTTGGACCTCAGGAAATGGAATAATCAGGTTACTAGGTAGCAGCAGTAATTGGGAATGTCTACACGGAGGTACGGGCAGGCTGATGTTGGCATATCGAGATATCCTGTATTCATGTCTCTGCTTAATGGGTGATTCTAGATTCATTCAGAATATATTTACACAAGAGTTGAAATTTCTGGAGTTCTCCTCCTTAGACAATTGGCCAAAGATTATATTGCATTTGTTTACCGATAGAGTATTGCCAAGGTATACCCGACATTTTTAACAGTCAAATAGTTGCATTAACGTGTAGCAGACCCATAAAAGGGAGGAGGGCCGAAGTTGCTATCTTTTCGTATTTGATTATAATCGCGACCGACCACGCATCTCAAACAAATGGACGAGAAACAGAAAACTGATCGTGCATGCGCCGTGGACCCTTTTTTTTTTTTTTTATTGTGTGCTTGGGGGATTAAGAAACATTAAAAAAAAAATAAAAAAAAAAGGAGAGAGAAAAAGGCTTAATAGTCAACGATGCCACTGCTAGAAGTTATAAAAGAACCAAGTACAAAAGTATAGGAAAACCAGACAGTCTTCCACCTCCATTCCATAATAATATTCCTCTTCTTCCCATTCCCTGATTCTGCAAGCAAAGGAAAAAATGTTGGCAGTTTTCGACAAAACGGTGGCCAAGTGCCCAGAGGCCCTGCAGAGCCCGCACCTTGGCTCAGTCTCCACAGTCAAAGACGGGTCCTTGGCTAAGCACTTCGAGTCTTTGCACCCTGGCTCCGTCACAGTCAATCTCGGCTCTTCCGCTGCCATTGCTTACTCTCTTGACAAGCAAAACCCACTTCTTCCCAGGTGATAATTACTCTGCTACACACAGTTTTATTTTATTCTATTTGTTTTTGGGTCTGGAAGCGAGTGAGACTCACTCCTCAGTGGCCCAATATTATGTTTATGGTTTGTTTTGCTTTGGTTTCTTTGCGTTGATCTGATGATGATCTTACGTGGGTTTTGTTTTATTTTTGCCTTTTTTGGGTTTTGGGCGTGTTTGGTTGATGAGAAAATGGAAGAGAAGTAAGTCGGGAAACAGATCTCTGTTGGAAATTGTTAGATAACGTCTGAAACCTCTGCTGTATGGCGGCTTTTGTGTGATGAATTTTACTTCTCTTGTGATCTGGGGGTATATTAGAGTATCTCAAAGGAGAAGAAAGATGATTTTGTATATTTTATGGTTATGTTATCATCTGGGACTCTTTGTTTTATAAATTAATTTTTATATTGATTCATTCCTGGTTATAACTTGAATTCCTAATTATTATTATTTTCCCATTTTTTTCAATGCTTTTTTTTGTGTGTGTGTGTGTGTGCTTCTGTTTGCACCTTCTTTTTAATTGGTGTACTTATTACAGCTTGCTGGACATAAATTTCAACAGAAGTGGATTATTAATGATACGGAATTTCCATGAAGTATAGTCCAGATATGGAGAACTTTTTTTTTTTTTTGATTTGTCTGAATAATATATTGTTTGATTTGATGATCTAAAAAAGACAAAGTTCAGATTCAGGTCTTCATTTGAATGCTGAGTGCTTTTCCGATGGAATAATCCATCCAAGCATCAATCTCATCAAATGTTGATCATGCTTAATATATCATTTCAATCTTGAGATACCCTTGTTTTTTATTGCTATCTCAGTTGATTTTTCAAAACTGTGTACATTTTACACATTCTGTAACTCAATCTCTACTGTTTGCTAAGGACTACTGCAGTTTAAATCTCTATTTTGCTCAGCCTCATTTAATTCTAAGTTTGGTTTAAATCTTATTGTCCCATGCTTTAGATTATTTTCAGTTGTGGATGACATCTTCTGCTTGTCCCAAGGCCACGTCGACAATGTTCCTGCTCTTAAGCAACAGTATGGCTTAAACAAAGCTGCAAATGAGGCAATCATATTTATTGAAGCTTATAGAACTCTCAGAGATCGAGGCCCTTACCCTGCTGACCAAGTTGTGAGAGATTTCCAAGGGAAATTTGCATTCATCTTATATGACAACTCTTTAAAATCTACATTTGTGGCTTCTGTAAGTAAATGTGCCTTTAGAACCCTTTTCATTTCTTACCTTTCACTGATCTGTTCTGCTACGCTGGCATATCAGTAGTGGTTTGAATCAAGCTTAGTTTTCCATCCTCTGCTACAGGATGCTGATGGAAGTGTACCATTTTTCTGGGGAACTGATTCTGAAGGTCATCTCATTCTTTCAGACAATTCTCAGATTGTGCAAGAGGGCTGTGGGAAATCTTTTGCACCATTTCCCAAGGGTAAATAATTGTTTGAATCATTTACATTACGATATGCAGGGAAATGTGTGGATTGGCTTCAAAACATCCTTTAGTTTAGGTCTAGGACAATTGTAAAATGGCATCGCGAATCTAAGCTCTTTGGAAAATGTAGACATACTTGTATATTTTTTTTCTATCTTTTTTTGCTAGTTTCTTTGGAATTTTGTTTGGTATATACAGATGTCCTGTACAGTTTTCATATGAGGCATTATTGTAGAAATTAGGCCTTTGTGGTTTTTATGGAATGGTGTTTATATCTATTGTTGTTTTTTCTTATATGTGAATCTAGTATAATGAATTATCAACTTTACCCTTTCACTTCTTTTCTTTTTATCTTTACTTGGCTTTCATGTATTTAGTATCCAGAGTGCTACATATTGAAAGTTCGGTCTCATATGCTTTGTTTACTGTGTTTTGTCCCTTTTTATTAACTCTTAATCCCTTGACCTTGGATAGTAATTCAAATTGGGATCTCGATTATATGTGAAACAAGGATTGAATTGCTCAATCTGCCGGCTTGTGTTGTTTGTCCCAGACCTGTGTTCACAACTTCCCGAGGCTTGAGGAGCTTTGAGCACCCCCTGAATGAATTGAAGTCAGTTCCAAGGGTGGACAGTTCTGGTGAGATTTGCGGTGCAACTTTCAAGGTTGATGCTGAGACTAAGAAGGAAACTGGAATGCCACGAGTTGGGAGTTCATACAACTGGTCCACAAACTACTGAGCTCTAGTCAATTTCGCAAAGGAAGTTTTAGTAATACGCCTTCTGTTCATTCTTACATAACATTTCCTTTTGGTCCATTCCTATCCTAACATGTGTCCCAGACCTGTGTTGTTATTAGCATTTCCCAGAACTGAGATTGCAATTTATCCAGACATATATGTTGCTACCTGTTAGACGAAATCCCTTTTGAATGTTATAAACATGCAAGAAGATTTAACTGCATAAACGATTTGTAGTATCTGATGATTGGTATTAGAATACCATATGATCCTGTCTTTGTTGATGTTTGTTCATGTGCATGTGTGGCATGTTCTTTTTGTTTAATCCTGCTGGGGTGGAGCACCGGGGGAGAATTGATGCTTATCTCAGAGGAGAGGCTTGAGGGCAAAAGCGAAGAAGATAACCACCTGATTGCATCTTTTGAGCCTGGAATGAGCCTCCTCGGCGGAAACTTAAGCCATACTGGAAGAGTTACGAAAACTTGCAGGCGGGTGCTCCGCATTGATCCAATTTAGATACCTTTAGCCACGTCAAAAGGAAAATATGACAGCAAGGGCAATATTTTATGGTCCATTATATTTAGCTTATCGTGGAGAAGATGCTTCCCAACGAGAGTGTTACCTTGGCTGGTCACGTAGACAGCAACGTTAAATTCTTCGGCTGTCTTTGTCAATCGAGAGAGCATATGTGCCAAGACAGCAACGTTAAATTCTTCAGCTATCTTTGTCAATCGAGAGAGCATATGTGCCAATTTTGGCTGTAAAAAAGCCAGTGGCGCATGTCATTGAACAAGAGGAGGTACCGACAAGTAGGTTTCATGCACCTTACGCACAAATAGAGAGGGCATGGAGCTAGCTAGGATTACTGCAAGCTCTCCTCTTAATCTTAATTTTGATCGAGTCGACTACATAAAATTTTATAGCAATCATGAATTCTAAAAACAAAAATTTAAAGGAATTTTAGAAATAATTTTAGTTTTTTTTTTTTAAAGATTTAAATTGTCAAGTGATATCCTAATCAAACTAATTAAGTTCTTTAATTTTCATCTTATATTATGTATATACTATGTTATGTTATATTAGTATAAATATTGATTTGCCGGGTATGATTATTATGTAGAGAAAAAAAATAATGGTCATACATGGTACGATTATTATGAAGAGACACAAAAGGGTTCCTTAGGCAACATTTTAGTTGTTAAAAAAATTGAATCTTTATTTAGAAGTTTTAAGTTATAATTTTAAGAAAGAGGCATGAATTTATGGAGAAAAACTCATTATGTAGTCCATGTCTAATGGGCCTCTACTGATTATAAAAAGAAAAAAAAAAAAAAAGAGGAGCACATTGCATACTTAGTAATTTTATTTTATTTTTTGTTCCTGTTACATGGACGCGTTTTCCTTCAACCAAATCAACGTTATTGGATAAGCAAGTTAATTTGTGCAAATGCTTAATATATAATGTATAGCTATTTTTGTCTACATTCTTTTGCGAGACCAAGAAATTGGCTATATATGTTCAGATTCCAATCTCAATATCAGAAATTAAAATGGATTAAAAGAGCAAATTGCGGCATTTGTGGACTGTGATACAACTGGTACCCCAGTTTTTGACTTGTTGCAAGCATGTGCTTGTAATCATCTAAAGTCGTTTCTGTCAAAAGAAGGGAAAAAAAAAAAAAAGAAGGTCTCTCTTTTTCTAGTAATTTTTTAATACTCTTCCCTTCCTTGGAGTAGGGAGGGACCGAAGTAGAGCCACGGCAACTTTGGTCGTAGCTACTACAGCTGTATTTTTATTCGTTTGTTTCTTTTGTGGTGCCTTCAAGGTCTGCTAAGATGGACCGGATATACGAACAAGAGGTCTTGAATGACCTGGTTAGACTATTTTTAGGGCTTCTTAGGGAACACACATCTCTCTGTTTTTTTTTTTTTAAAGATTTAAATTGTCAAGTGATATTCTAATCAAACTAATTAATTTCTTTAATTTTTATTTTATTTTATTTTTTGTTCCTGTTACATGGACGCGTTTTCCTTCAACCAAATCAACGTTATTGGATAAGCAAGTTAATTTGTGCAAATGCTTAATATATCTGTCTCTTATACACATCTAGATGTGTATAAGAGACAGTTCTTAGGGAACACACAACTCTCTGTTTTTTTTTTTTACCTATTTGAAGGTTGCAAAAGCAACAGCGGTTTGTGATCAAACCCTTCAATTCAATTCTGCTGTTTACACTCCCATTTTAACGTATCCATCATATGCTGCACAGATCCTGTAGAGATTATGTGCCATTAGGTACCATAATTCCATCATGCAATGCAATGCAAAGCAAACCTTACCTTACCTTTTGCTTTAATATTCTATTAAGTTTGTTGTTTTGGTAGATAAAATAGGATAGGATTAGTGAATAGTTATATACAGAGTGAAGCTGTCTTCTATGAACTCAAAGTATATTTAATTACTCTCATGATTATGCATTTGCCTGGGAGACATGTTCAGCCCCCACCAAAAACTTTGGTGGCAATGAATTGTGCTGTCAGTTCAAATAAATCTCTAGATTTTAAAATATATTAAAACTGGAATGGGTTGCTGAGATAATATATTGGCGGAGCAGCTGCAAAGGCTTTGGCATTGGTGGCCTTAACGCTAGAAAACTACAATATGATGCACGCCTCTTTGCAAAGACACGATCACGCATTATCATTCTCTGGAATCATCAAGTATACGTAATGCGACCATGTGAGCCGTCCATCTCAGGCGCCTTTGTCTCCGGCCGGCCGAGAAGAGGCTTCATGACTTGCATTGTTAAAACCCTTAGATTAGCAAACTAAAAAATTACCCTTAGAACTAATAATCAAGTTTCTTTCGTCAGTAAATGCAATTTATTTTTTTTATTTTTGTGGATTCTCTAACAAAACAGTATACATAATGTCCGTTACATGAATTGAATTTTATAGTATGAATTTGAATATGTTATTTTTTGTGATAAATTGTGGGGGAATAATAAATTTACCAGTCACTCTAAAAATTGTTTTATTTCTAAAATTATTAGGTGATATAGAGAATTATTATTATTATTATTATTATTATTATTATTATTATTATTTTTTTTTTTAATGTACAAGAGAATTAGTTTTGTTTTTGTTATCGATTTTTGTTAAGACCACTGATATATAACTCTTAATGTTAAAATAAAATAAAATAAAAATTATGGTTAAAGTAATATCTAATTAACGCACAACATGAAATCCTGTGGCCTAAATGAATGACTAAGGTAAGAATGGATAACACAAAAAAAGTTGTACAAAAACATAGTTGTTTCATAACCACTACAAAGTATTCACTAAGCATTGCATCATTTATATATTCTAAAGGAGTGACAAAGCTTTAATGACGACTTTCGTGTAATAATAAACATATGAAAATGGGAATCTTTGAGATTTTGAGGATTAGAAAGGGACAAAAGAAGGCGTGGGCATTGACTCAAACCAAGAAAGTGACTCTTGAATTCATGCACCATGCTTGATATGCGGTGTTTTAGTCTTCATGGCGACCCATTTAATTACTTTGGAATAGATTCTACCCCATTATTTTACTTCGTCATGCTCTCCTCCGGTTCTTGCAAAACCATATGATATTGCAAGCGTTAATATTCTGCACGAACATTTTTGTTAGGCTTCTTGTTGGATACTCTAATTTGGAGTGTGATTTACAAAGCAATTAAATATGTCACCCATTGTCAAAGAATAGTATACCTTTTACAAACCATATGACTATTACAACCTTATGCTTTTCAATACACAAATGCACACATTGCAAACCCAAACGCATGCATTGAGAGAAGTCCCCACCGTATTTAAGGGCCTTTTGCCAATAATTTTATTGTCCCCATTTAGAAAATTATTGGGTTGGGATGATTTTGTTCTTTCTTTCTTCTCAATTCTTTTAGAAAATATATTAGACCATAAATGATACAAGCAGTTCTTTTATACTTATAAATTTTATATCGCTTTCCAAAATTCAAACTCAAAATCTGAAAAATATAATTTAGAATTCTTAACCATTGGTATCCTTTTAACTGGGATGACTTTGTAATTATATAGAAGAGCGCATGAACGAGATCGCTAGGCAAGGTTATATTTATGATCATCAACCTTCAGGGAGTGCACAACGTGCCAACATCCGTTTAGGGGGAAAAAAAAAAACTCAAAAGAAGAAAAGAAAAAAAAGAAAAAAAGGTGGAGAACCCAGAAATTAAACAACAATGAAACAGTAATCTAGTTTTAGTTGCATGGACACATTAATATCATTGCAAATTCCATGGTTTATGTAGTGATAGGGTCACTGAACTTTTAGTTTTATATCTAAGTTCAAAATCCCTAGTCCTAAGGAAAAAGAAAAAGAAAAAAAAAGTACTACTTGCTCATGGGTTCACTGCCAGACTACAGTACACAGATGGGGTTATCATTGCAGTGTTTGCTGTCTATTGGCCCACTGCCAATATGAATAGGTACAGTGGACTTTCTAATCCTAGTATACCCCGATATCGTTGTAGTAACAATGGGAGGAACATGAGCCAAAAAAGGGAAATTTTAAAACAGACGCTGATAATGAATGAATGAATGAATGAAGAAGAGTGAACATGTTTCAAAAGGAAAAATATTCCATATGAGATTTTGATATCAAGTAATGATATCTCAAAAAGTTAACAAATCTAAGAAGGGTTTCCCACCATAGGAAAATGTTTCATCCATACTAATTCTAGAGGGTGACTCATGGGATATATAGTTTGTTTCCATCGTCACAACTAGCTAGTCCAATGCAACAAAAGTAAATTAAGAGGAACCAAAAGGTTGCTAAATATAACAAGAAGCTTTGTAACAAAGCCGGTAATTTTCTTGTTTGTCTACATCAGATGTTGGTCGTTATGACTACATCTTGAACGTGCAGCTGGCGCCAAGGCAAAGAATAGGAAAGTATCCAAGATAGGGCGAGTTTGCAAAGAAAAGGCTATCATCAATGACCAAGGCAAAGATGCTTCATGCTTTTACGACTACGAAATTGGACTCATTACACATCACATAATCAGAGAGAGAGAGAGTGAGAGAGGGAGAGAGGGAGGGAGAGAGGGAGGGAGGGAGGGAGTGCCAGAAAATTTTCTTTGGCTGAGATTTTCTTTCCTTTCTTATTTATGTGTGACTGTGAACTTATGCAACACCCCATGAAACCATGCAAAAAGGTCCCCTCATTTATGCTGCTATAGGTAACAGCGTTTTTACACTGTTTTTGCTCATGGCTTATGATTTATTTGACTATCACAGCCACACAGAGATGTCAAATGTCCCCCACTCCCCCAAAGACCCAACTCCAAAAGTTATTAATGCTCTTACAGTAGATATAGAAACTTTCACTAACACTGATATTAAAATAAATAATAATAAAAAAAAAACAAACAAACAAATAAAAAAGAAACTTTCACTAACTCCGTCTGCAAAACTGCATGGTGCCTAGCCTTGGCGTGACAATATTCAATTGGCATTACCAGGGACCACTTCTTACATATTGTATTTTGTTTCCATTTAGCAACTTTTCTAAGCTTTTTCACAGTCGTCATATATTCCATATAAATAAATTAACTTTAAAAAAAGTCTACAATTCTACTTCAATCTCAATCCCATCCTCAATCATCTATTTAAACTCCTTAATTCTCTCATTCCCTATATGACCTTAAAACACCTCCCTCCCCCCCTCTCCCCACAAGAGAATAAAGAACATACTCCTCATCTTTCAAGTCTCAAATTCAATTCCCATGGCTAGAGCGATTTTTATCATCGTGCACCACTATCAGTTGAAGCTGCCAGCATGATCTTAACATCCCTCTTTTTGTAAGAGAAAATGTCAGATCATGTGGCAGTTTCACCCGTTGCTGATTGCACGATAAACCCTAAATCTAATCCCGTATCAAAAACAAAGAAAAAGACCCCAAATTCCTCCATTCCTCCTACCCTGACGGGAATATTATGGGTTTTCCTTGTTCAATCCTGGAAAAAGGTGCGTGACATTTTTCTATTTTATTTAGGCTTAAGAGGGTTTCTTGAATCTGTTTGACCCCAGTTCAATTTAGGATTAATGCTTTGTAAAATTGTAATGCATGTAGTGTATTGATTATTGTGTTCTCAGTCTTTTATTCCGTGAAAATTGAGGAGAATTGTGATTGAATAGGTTTCTATTAGAGTTTCCAGTGACAGGAATTTTTTCGTTTAGGTGCAGTACAAGGATTCCAGCATCCCTCTTGGTGCTTTGGTGATTGACCCCTTAAGATTCCTTAACCTGCCATACCGAGGTATGCATCTTGTGTCTCTCGCTTATCCTTTTAGGGTTCCTATAATACCGTTATGATTCTGGCCTATGTGTTATAGGCAAACTAATTTCAGAATAATGACGCCTAGTTATTTAGGTTATTCATGACAAACCTATTATATCTCCCTTTATCTTCTACTTTTTGTTGATTGGTGAAGGTAAAGCCCAATCTACAAGTCTTTGCTAGGGTTTCTGCAAAGTGGATCGTTTCTAGCTAGCTTGACTACATCAAAATGATTGTTTGTTAATTTAGATATATGAGAGTAAAGTGAGATGAACGTGGGGAGGGTCGTGCTTGCAGAGCCTGCGAGGGATAGATTTTGAAATTTTAAGCAGCTAGCCCTCGAAGATTTTGAGACCCTGAATGTGTCCGAAAGGTTTTTTTTGTCAATTTGTATGTATGTATTTATGTAATATCAACTTGTACATGTGCTGATTCCAGCTAGTTCACCCCCTATTAGTTCATGAAATAAAAGTGATTTTCCTTTCCTGAGAACAATACCTGCAAGTGTTTACAAGGGTCTTCATTTATTTCCCCTGATTGTTACTAACAAAGTGTCTTTCCTTGCACAAAAGCAATTGAGATGGCCTATCTTTGATCGGTTGCTGATTGAGTTTGACTCAAGGATAATAAAACTGAAAATCTGATTTTGGGACATTTGTCATGGAAGTGATCATAAAATGAAGAAACTTATCGAAATAAAGGGAGCCTAGCTTGATAAAACAGTAAGATTGCCCTGTTACCACCTATATAATAGCATTGATGTCATGACAAGAAAGTGTCAATCTCTGACCGAGGAGGTTCAGCTCTATTCTTGAGTTCAAGTTTTATTAGATGTGTTAATTGAAGAAACAAGTGTTAATCTTAAGGCCCATGCTGTAATGGTAGTAGAGTTTTTTCTTTCTTTCTTTCTTTCTTTCAGATGAATGACTAGTTAAGTATTTTGGTGGTTAAGATACACTATTTTGAATGGTTTGGCAGGTGAGTTTGGCGATAATTTGGTATATGTCTACGCTCTACCATCAAGGTCAAATTCTCTTATCGTACTTTTAAATATATTGACTTTCAATATAATTTTATAACGACGATAATTAATATCTCACTAATATTTTTTTTTTATTTTAAAAAAATAAACACTATTTTAATATAATTTTTAATATTTTATTATTATGAAAATTGGATTAGCTATATATATATTTTTTTATTTATAATGTTTGTTCGTCATCTTGATAATACTAACTTATATGAAAAAGAAAATTCCTTTTTGAAAATACCTTCTCTAAGTATAACCATAAGGCAGATCAACTCTTGTGGCTGGACCCTGAGAGCGACATACTTCTGAGTGAGTATGCTACAGCCTTTGAATTATAAGTAATGCTCTATTTGCGGTTCAGTTGCTTGTATTTTTCCAATGTTGGGTGTAGACGAATAAGAAGATGATAATGTTGCTTTATATAAATATATAACAAGAAGAAGAAGATGATAATGATGATACTTAAATTAAATATGATAAAATGAAAGGAAACCCTTTTTTTTTTCTCATTTTTGCTCGAGAGAGTTGGTATTTTCAATTATTAAAACAAGGGAAAGTAATGACTAATGATTGAAATGCTAATATTACATCATGTCATTAAAATAAAATGGAAACATGAACTCAACTGTAAACCTTATTTTTATTTCATTTCCATGTCTCATGCCCCCAATATTTCTTTAAAACTAATTCAACAACGTGATTCTAACCATAAGTGGCTGAAATCCCATGAGTGGCGATTGCTTTCCTTTTTTTCTTGTTTTTTTTTTTTTTTTTTTTTTTTGGGATTCCCCAACCTATCTTGATAAAAACAAAAATAGGATAAAACACTCGCTAGCAATTCTTCATTTTGCAACGATATTAGTCGTAAGTAAGAAACCAAATTGAAGGATATGTCAATGCCAAACATTCGTCATCCATAATGCATTGCTGACTTGGGCCTATTTGGAAGGTCTAGTGGCTAAAACTAGGCTAACACTCGTGCGGTGCACCCAAAGAGGCCCGATTTGAAGTAAGTTCCTAACAATTAGCAATTTAACATCATAAACATGGAGAGCAAACGGTGCCTTTGGATTGGCGTATTGACTAGGACTCTGGAAGAGTAAGACTTGTGAATACGTCAATGTACTCATTCGTGTGAGCTCACGAAGTAAAGGCCATCGTAAGCCATATTTTTGGCAAGCTAAAGTGACATTTTCTGGACTTGAACCCAGTTGAAAGGAGCGAGCTTCATCTCTTTTTCTTAGTTGTAGAAGTGTGAAAACAGCTTCGAGTGTAATCATTTTTCCTTCAAGGAATCAAAACATAGACATTGGCTTCTAGCTATTCTACCTGCTTGCTTAGAATTAGTGTACGCAGAAATATGCATGTGTTCACCACATATGTTTATAAAGTTGGGTTTTTTTTTTTTCCTCTTAAGCCACCTTGAACGTTGGGGTTTGGTACCTCCCTTTTGGTGGGGAACTCTGTGGACAAGATTCCATATTGGCTTTCCATTTCTCCGAATACCCAAATCAGAAAATTTTCGTTTGTTCGATTTTCCACAACTCTTTACAGAGCTTGCATTTGTCCGCTATCATCAATTTTAATCCATTGAAAAGTGCTTGTTATTTGCCAGCTAAGGATGCTCTCGGGGACACCCTCATAGTGGATTGGAACTGTTTTCTTTATGGGATCAGGGAGTTTCAATTGATAAGGAGAGATACATAGTGGGGAAAAAAAAAAAAAGAGTTAGAAAGATATGGAATAATTAATTGTAGTTAATTATTATGTAAGAAAAAAATGTATTAATTACAATTAATAATTATAATAAGTTAATGGCTATTTTGTGTTTATTTTACATATTTCAGTAATAAAATTCTTTTGAAAGGATTAATTGTGTTACAAGAGGAGTGGGCTGAAGGGTTATATATATTATTACACTATGATTCTGTGTAGTAAGATGTTAACAAAAAACAAGATAAATTACGTGTCCAAAATGTTACACTAAAGATGAATCTACTCATCTAGCTGTTGATGTTGCAAAGAGATTAGGTGAAAGAGTCGCCATTTCAACTATGGTGAGTCATTTATTCAGCGGCTGAATTTAATAATATTAGATAAAATAATATATATATAATAATGTTTTTAATTAGAAAAAGTTCATAAATTAATAAAAATATGCACTAATTTACCTTCATTTAAACGGAATATCATAATTATTAAATTATATTTAGTGTAAGTAAAAATTATATAGTAAAAGAAAAATGATAGACAAGAAAATTTTATAAAATTAAAAGGTTAAAAATAATATATATATGCTATTTTTCCAGAAAAAAAGATATTCTCAATTTTGATAAAATATGAGTGTTCGGTCAGCAAGCTTTCAAAAATCTATCAAAGTGTTTGATTTGATTAACCTGATTCGGATTTGTGTTTGGGTCATTAATATTTGCTAGCAAACCGTTTATCTGCATTTGATATGTAGCCACCTGCCACTTTTAAAACTTAAATAATTCATCTCAAGCCAAAATAATAATAATAATAATAATAATAATAATAATAATAATAATAATAATAATAATAATAATGAAAATGAAAATGAAACTCCAGTTTAATCCATAGCGAATCCACCAATTCTTACGAGAAAAAGAAAAAAAAAAAAGTAGATGATTGCATAATAGCCTATATAAATTCATTCCTAACAAATGTAAAATAGATTTATCTTTTTAATTATTTTTTTCCCCTCCCTTTTTGATCAATCATAACTTTTATGTCATGTTGATTGTATACTTACTTGATTAGAAAATTAATTTTTTCTCATTCCATAAATCCTATATTTTACTTTTAAGAATTAAAAACTAAAACCACCAAATATAAACATTAATCTTAAATTCAATTAAAGGGAGATTACATGAGCATTTTTTATTTTTTATTTTTTGTTATTTCGGGCTTTGAAATATATGTCTGAGCTTAAAAATTTTGCAACTTCTGCTCGACAGGAAGAAATAATTTAATAGCTTTCCTGAAAGTAACTGAGATGATTTCTTGGGGGTGTCCGAAATCCCAATCCATGCTAGAACATTTTCCATTCCATTATTCATTTTACGTCAAGAAATTTGCATTCAGTCGGCAAATTGTGGACTTGAAACATAATTCTTTTTTTTCTTTTTCAACTAATCATGGACGAATATTTACAGAAGGAATCATAGCAGTTAGTGAAACAGGATATGGACGTGGGAAAACTCTCCATGACTCGATCTCCAAGAGGTCATTTTCTGAGGGGGCCAACATTTCCTGGCATGTAAGAATGATTCATAAGTGAAACATTACTTTACAAGGCCTAATGTGACATGCTTCCTTCCATGGATGTGGATACAAGTACTGGAGCTATCAGCCTGCCGTATGTTTGGAGTGTTTCTCTTTCGTTATCGAGGTACCATGACCAAGAGCTGCTGAAACTTCAAATCGCTGATGCAATCATGCTCGTGCGCGTGATATTTCAATGGCAGCTCGTCCGTCCTGCTCACTCACTACTGTTGCCATCCCTACTCTTAACAATAAAACATCACTCTCTTCACGTTTTCTTTCAAGGCTGGCAATGGGCGTACGCAAGATTCTCCGGCTGGTCGAGTTCCCTTTGTGCCATTAACCGTGCCACTGCAAGTAGAACCATTTTCCTGAATCTCTGGTTCCATGTAAAACCGAGCTCGAAAAGCAGCTAAATGTGCATAATAGGCCGGGGGAACTGCCCATAAACCAGTAATAAGATATAAGTTGCTTGAAGAACAATTGCACTTCATCTGAACTTCAACATTCTTGATGCCAATTGACAGTAATCTCAAACTAATAACAAAAATGGGGAGCTAATAGTAGACTTGTATTCTTAGTTCTTTCATTTTCTTTTGGGGTTGCTGGGTTCTATAATAGCCTTGTATTCTTATTTCTTTGGGAATGATCTCAGGAGCAAACTAGCAGCCAAATGCATTGTCATAATAAGCACAAAACTTACCAATGGAAACAGAACGCGTGCATCTGGCATATGTGTAGCAGAGATTGTTAGTCAAGGACTGGATTCCATCAGCTGTAAAGTTATTCTCATCCCACAGGACATGGTAATGAGCTGGACGGCTAGTCCCCTGGCAGATGAAAGAAAAGTTAATTTCTTTTATCCAAAAGCTGTAAGACTACAATGATGCTGCTTATAATATGGAAGTAAAACACAAGCAATTTCCCCTCAATTCATTCTCCTTTCAAAATTAAACTCTTTTGCCATGACTGAGTAACCAAAGAGAGGATCTGTATTGATAAATGGAAATCATAAAATAGGAACTACCACGACCTGATCTATCTGATTTAAGTCCCTCTTCTACCATTTGGCCAGCATAAGAAAGTGCAGGGAATGTTAAATGGGTAGGAATTTATATCCTTTACAGTGATATTGGAACGATATATTATGACAGACCAGGACAAGGTACAATGACCAAAGAAGGGGGAGAACTTGGGAGAGATTCTACCTGAATACCAGCATGGCTACAAAGATAGAAATCAAATTCTGCTGGATGACAGATATTAGAATCAACCACTGTGCCTGGAAGAAAACAACATGACATCATTGGAAAAACCCAACTTGACTTTTAAATTCCAAAACTATGAAGGAAACAGAATTGCACATCCTAGAGACTGTATATGGACAGTACCAGGCAATATGTTCCCACTTCTGTCCATGCTACTCCTGTCCCTATGATTGCTAGCAAACAACCGAGTGTGGTGCCGTTTTTGCACAACAATAAAAGTTACCGGTGGTTGATAATTTGGTTCTAGAGAAGCACAGGCCTGCCAAAAAAATCATATGTCACAGCCACAAATCTTTCTTGTTCAACATAGTTTAGAGAGGACTTTGATATTATGATTTTCACCTTTCGTATTGCATCCAACTCATAAAGCAAAACTTGATAAAATTGCCCTTCGCTAACACCATCCCTGCTCAAAAATTTGCCATTACTAGGATTCAAATATAAGTGTCTGACACGCATGGTTATGACATAGGTCCATCTGTTGAATTTATATAATCAGACTTGCATGCACAAGGATTAGTGCTTGATAGTAGGCTGACCACAAATACATGTGCAAATACATTTGCAAGAAACTATGTGCAATAAATAATAGCTGCTACGACATGTCCTATATATCCTTGGAACTTTTCACATAGGAGAAGAAAATCACCTGTAGAAAATAATCCTCCATGGCTTCTGTCCTGTTGCCTTCCTGAAGGAAATAAGAAGATCTCTGCACATAAATATAGAACTATACTCATCAAGATTAAAATAACTTGAGAGAATCCTTCTACATCAGATAAGAATTTTATCAGCAGATGATGCTATTTGTCAATGAGAAAGAAATGCTTTAATAAGAGATCTTTCCACTGCTAGGGTAAGAAGGTCCTTTTATTGATCATACAGTCAAAACATGGGAAACGGAAATAGATAGGAAGCCAAAAGGGAAAGGGAAAAGGGCAAAATCAAGTATTTGAGGACCAAGAGAACAAGCCCATATGCAAATACCTCTCTGCTCCAAGAGATAGTTGACTCAAGCAAGAAAGAATTGAAAGGACCATCAGAATAAAGATGTTAAAGTGGTTATACAAAACAATTTAGGTTCAAGGAAACTTATGTCAATTTCCTAGCTGTTGGAACTGCCACTTCCATAGAATCAACTATAAAGAAGATGAGCAAGATGCTCAGTTAAGATTATTTTGTTAGCGAAATGTCTATACCTGATCATACCGCCACTAACAGTACCACGAACAGGATCCTGCCATGTTTTGTATAGATCTTGTATGAGTTCCTGTCTGTGAGCTTGAGCACAAACTAATCCAGCATATTTTGTCACTTCAGGCCAGTCCTGCGAAGCTACTACCTACAGTATGATCACCTTCTATCAGCAAGTGGATCTCTAGTCAAAGGATAAAAAGGTTCAAGGAAAAATAAGCCTAGTAAGAAACTGTACAGCAGCAATTGAGGGGCTCAAGTCCTCTCCATTCTCTGGGTGAGTCACATCTGCTCCAAATATTATGGTTGGGATGTCACTAACTAATGGGATTCTGCAGCTGATAGCATCCAAAAGGACTGTATTTCTGCCACCCATCTGCACCAAGGATCCAGGAGGATTGAATATATTTATTTTTCTTTTGGCCACAAACAAGAAGTAATCCAAAAATTTTCAAATCAATTTCAAATGAAAAGATAAAGAATAGAATAATAATACCAAAAAGCTTTATCAGGAAATCGCATTAGATTAATATGGCAATTACAGTAACATTATCAAGTACTTTCTGGCACAAATTGATGTTCATCATAGATAGCTTCATAAGAGTCCAAATTTTTCCAAGCATGTAAAGAATATTGTTGGCTTAGGAGTAAATCTAACCTTAACATTGATTTTAAGTGATACATTTGCCAGGTAATGCTTGCTGATCTTAAATACATATTTTTCGAGACAGCATTGTGATATTAGACCCAGTTCAGTCTCACATATTCTCTTGATATCACCTGAAAGAAGAAAATGACAGATAATTAGGATTAGTATTGATCTTGTGCTCCTGTCAAATCACGTAAACCAAGCATCCATAAAAAACATGAATATACAGGTAGTGACAGAATGGACAACAGCTACCAATTACAAGCCAACAAATCATACCATATAAGGATCCATTGCTATCAGGTAGAATAGCTAATAGAAGTTCTAGTTCTTTTCCTTTGGTTTTGTTCATGGATGCATGGTAAACATGCTTCAAAGCTTTTTCTACATTCTCAGACCTGGCATTGTACATTGGAAGCACAGGCTCCAGATTGAATTCCTGTAAAATGGCAACAATTGAAAGAGACGTGGGAATAAATAGCAGTTTTCTCTAAGAAGCAGAAGTGGAGATGATAGAAAATACCATGCCAGATACTTGGCACATTTGAGCAAGCTCATTGCAAAACCCACGTGCAATGCTATCTTGCACGCTTCTGGAGAAGTTAATACATGTCCACCGGCTCACAGTCATCCCATTAATCATTTTCTGCACATGTAAGAAGTAAAAGACCAAGAGAACAACTTTACAAGCCAATCTACACATAAAAGTAAAACTAAAAATGATAAATCAGAAGGAAATCTCATCAGCATCATTTAGATGTTCAAGTGAAGAATGCCAGAATCCAGAATGTGGAGTTGAACTTCACAGGGCATACTTAAGGAAACAGGGCAGCACTCCCCCATACACTAATTTCACAATAACAAAAGTTGCAATGCAAACCAAAGATACCTTGTTCATCATGTTCCATTGGCCCACATGAGGCAAACAATCTTTTTCTTTTCCAGTTTCATGATATTTTAGCTGTAGAACAGGATCATATGAGAATGATAAATAACATCTCATGAAAACAATACAGAAACCAGAAACTGAAGGAATGCTACATTACCCAAGGAGCGGGAAGAATTCGAGCCTCGACAGAAGCTAACTTTTCACTGATTTTGATCCCAAACTCCTTTGCATAAGGATCTTGATCGTATGCATTATGTTGGACTGTCTGTTTGAAGACAGGAAGAATTTTGTCACATACTAAATAAATCCTAGCACCAGGCAAGAAACTTAACATGGCACATAAAAAACTGCATCAATATGTACCTTTCCTTTTTTTTTATTATAAAAAAAAAAAAAAAAGAGGTGTGCAAACATATTTTATTCCAGTGACGTAATCATTCACAAGATCCATGCATACAAGCAACACTTCAGATCCATTGAGGAAGTTTCAAAGTTCTTGTTTCCATCTTAAATAAGAACTCCAACTTCTGGTTGCAAGTATATCAACAAGTTTCAAAACAAACTACCAAGATCCAACTACTGATTCTATCAAGTGTAGCATTCTTATAACTCCATCCATCTGGAATGTCTCAGGAATTGAACCATCAAAGATTACAAATGTTTTGTATCTCTTCCACTACCGGGTATTATGCAAAATTTTAAGTGGCCCATGCATATTATAACAAGTTCAAGATCTCCAATTGCACAAGTTGCACGAACAATATCAACTATAGTTATTGTGAAGTAGATCATAGTATCAGACGAACCTGTAAAATATCATTCTCCTGATCTCTGGGCCGTTGGCATGTAACTTTTAGGAGGGCAGTAATTTGCTTTTCATTCAGTCTTTTTGTATATCGTTGCCCCTCTACAATTTTACAAGCCTGGTAAATCAAAGTAGATTGAGTTACACCAACTCTAAAGCAACTAAAAAGAAGATTAGTACAACAGTGTAAATATTCAATCACATCAGCCCACCTCCATAGGCAGATAGTTCGCCTTTTTCTGGTTCCCTACTTGAAGGCATGGTAGATGTGCATGTTGAATGATGAAACCATACATCTCTTGGAAGTATTCCACCACTGACTTCATCGTTGACTTGTCATCGACAGGGAACCTAGACAAGAAGATCCATAACTATTGGAGCAGCCAAACAGCATTAATGGTAGTTCAGAATCGCTTGACACAGAGAAGGCTTTAGGACTTCTTTTTTCTTTTTCCCTATATTTTGGGCTATGTAGCGAGTGGAATTAAATTATTAATGTACTTTGTATTCCATCCCAATAAGAAAATGTTAATCTACTTGTGAACAACAGAGTGAATAGATGTCTGGAAAGGGACATAAAAGAAAGAGAGAAGTTAAACTTACTCAAGTTCTCTGGTGGGCTGAGATGTCAAGCCTGAGACACGGTACTTTCTTCGTACATTCCCTCTGTGTGTTACTTCAACTTTTACACCTCTAAGAGCCTTTTTAATCTGTTGATGTTTTCCAACAATTTAAATTAACTGAATGTAAAGGAATTGGAAATGACTTCCATTAATATTATGAAACCATGTGTACCTTCACTTGATGAGAATCAGAAAGAGGCCTAGATGGCACATCTTTCCCAAGAAGCTGAGCTACAAACTCTATTACAGGGAGAGGTTCAATGAATGCAGCTGAAGCCATATCTAAATAACAGCCGCAAGCAATAGAAGAGAAAAAGGTTGGAAAAGAAAAGTTAAATTCAGAGGGATCATCTAAAAATCTTCCAAGAAAACTCCATTAAATTGTTTAAGCCAGTCCTCCTTCATTTACCAATGTTTAATGACAGGCCCATCTGAGTAGGCCTTATACTCTGGTAAAAGCCGCACCAAGACTCCAAGCCATCACCAAGTCGTTGTGGTGCTCTTAAATCAGGTGAAAAGAAGGATCTTCCAATAGGGCAGTATCTTCACAGAATTTGCAGATATTGCAAAGTATATGAATTTTAGTTTTAGGTGAGCATTAACAACAAAATAAGTTGACTGGATCAAGAATATGTGAGAGACCTTACCTCCTTGTTGATTGCTCTCTCAAGACAATGTCAAGAATTTGTAAAGCTTCCTGTGAAGCGTCAGCACATTTACCAGCTAAAAATTGACCCAAATGATGCATATTTGCCCTTGAAACAAACCTGATCACTACCTTGTATTGCCTCTCTTTCCTGATATTATTGTAAAATAGGTCAATAAATTTCCTACACTATGTAGAGATTTTTCAAAACTTACCAACTAACAAGCCTATGCAAAAAAAAGGGTGCAAAACAGGAATTTTTTTTTTTAATGTTTTCCTGATAATTTTGAACTCTCAACAATAAGAATCTTCCACTAAGTTACTGACATATGAAGCAAATCCCAGGTCGACAAAGAGAAAAAATTTTAACTTTTGAACGAATGATGACAAAGTAGAGACAACAAATACTCACTTGGGACCTTCTTCATCAATAAGCTTAAAAGTGAACTCCTTACAGGCAAAGGGAAGATCACCAGCAGTGTAAAGACTCTTTCTGCCATCATAAGCAGGCAATCTCATTCCTAAGTCAGATTCTCTGTAAAGCCTCACAAGCTCTGCCATAATTGCTCTGTTCATTGTTCTTGATGACACCTCAGGAGTTATGGTAACCTGCAAGAATCAGAAGGACAGATGGGAAAAGGGGAAGCAAACAATAAGAACAGAATTGACGGCCAAATATAACTATCATAAATTCCATCATAAAAGAGTTAATACAGAAACCTATTCAGTCTTATCTGCGATGCAAAAGCGAAAGACAAGTAGAAACAACACCCTAAATGCTTTCACCGTCACATCAAGAGCCACAAAAATTTGCAGAGACAAATTTTATTCATCCAGTTATAAAAAAAAAAAACAAAACAAAACAAAGAAACAATGGCAATCAAGACAGAGAGGGGGAAACTGTTAAGAACTGACAATAACATATACATGTTGAATGTCAATTTAAGGGCCCCAATTGGCATACCAAAAATGCAAAGGGAGATTTAATTAACTTATAAAAGAAAGAATTTTTCTTTTCCTTTCAATGCATTATCAACATTTATAATGTAAAAATCCAAAAACCCCAATCAAGTGGAGGAGTATACATCATAGTGGTTCAAGTCCTTGTCTGGTAACTCTGCAAAGAAATGGTTGGCCTTGACAATGCATTTTGTCCCAAGTTGACCGCAACCAGGCCTAGAAGCAAAGCGTGAAGACTTGCTGGAAGTAGGGAACCCCAACGCCGTCTCCATATCACAAACATTTCCAGCATTTCCCATAGAGCCATTGGGAGCACTTTCCAAGCGATTACCAGCTGGATTCACAGGCTTATCTGCCACAGTACAGGGCCTTGAACTGAGTCTCGTCCACGCATCTCCTTGATCGGACTTTCTACCACCTCTACCTCTTCTTCTTCCTCTATTTTTTGTTGGAGGGGAGGGCTGGTTCTGGAGTTTGCTACTGTGGGTTTCCTGAGGTGGTGGCCCATTTCCATTTTGGGCACTTTTGAGATGCTTTCGATGCTGGTTCATGATATTTTGCAAGTGGGTCTTTATCATTAGATGTTGCTGCGAGCTCTCTTTCATTTGCCTTACAGGCATCGTCGGCAAATTCTCTCCTTTTACTCGTTCTTCACTGAAACTTACATGAAATGCCCATAATACCTGTAGCTTCAAACCAGTCTGGGTTCACCAAATCGCACCAATATACATTTTCCTCTCTTCCAGTCTTTGCACCTCTCTGGTGGGAAAAAAAACATAAAAACAGACCAGGGGACAGACTTGTGAATGAAGGCAAAGAAAATTAGACACTGCGAAGAAAATAGCAGTATTAATGATGAAGATTGATGTTGGAACAATGTTGTGCACGCAAAGTAAAGGAGTGAAAAAAAGGCCCGGGTCTTTTGTTTAGGCATTGCAAACATTACTATTCCATTGCAAAATTCGAAGCCAACTATTCACCTCTGATTCAGTAGACCAACACGAAGAAACAAATGAATTATTATTAATACATAAAAACAATTTTCAAAACAAGAAATCCTGTAACCAAGGAGCAAGAGTTACAGTTTCTATCTAACTGTTGGCATTGCAGAGCCGTTGAGTGAAGGCAAAACATGACTGCACAAAAAATAAGGATATAATACGTCTAGCTATTGTATGTACTGCTTTGTGGAAACGATTGTAAAGAACTTCTCAGTCTCAGTTGACTCTATGCTCCAAATCTGAAGGACCAAGTAAAGAAGACAATGAAGAACGCCAAAACCCCATACGAAACCAAGAAGCTCAAAATCAGGCAGGCAACTTGTTAAATAATAGATGTAAAGACAAAACTGAGCACCAAGAACCAAGGAACTAAATCTTCTATAGATGGTTCTATTAGCAACCCACTTACTGACCATAGATCATAAAGACAAAAAACAAAGAAACAACCCAAGAAGCATACAAACCCAGGAGACAAAACTATATTCTTAAGCTTGTCCCTTCCCCAAAACTGAAAATCTTCGAGGTAACGAAAACAAGCAGATAAAAACACTGCAGGAGCAAGCAGAAGAGAAAAATAAAAGAGCTATTTTTATATGGGGGATTTAAAAGCATAAGACTACACATAGAACAAAACAAAACAAAACAAAACAAAAAACAAGGAATAAACTTTGAGAAGGGCTGTAAAATCGCCATCTGAAGGATACCCCAGAAAATAAATAAATAAAATAAAAATTATTGCTTGGATACCAACAACACAACAACAATAAATACCAAGTTTAGCAATTAAAAACACTCACCAAAGTACTAGCCAGCTAAGAGTTCACTTATAATCATCAGTACAACTAGAGCTTGGCAAGACTGGAAGAGGGAGACGTTTTTGGAGATGACTGTCAAAGAAAGCGTCAAAGGGATTTTAAAAGACAAGCGAAAGCGGAAGCAAAGATGGGATTTTTTTCTTTTCGTGAAGGATTCAAGTCTGCTCAATGCTCACATTACCACAGAGAAAGAGAGAGAGTGAGAGGGAAATGAAGATTGATGATGATGAATCTTTATACACGCATGCAATTGTGCTTTTGGTGTTTTCCTCATCACGTGTAAAGGGCTTGTGCGGCCCCCTCCCCCCGGCCCTTCCTTGCTTTTGAGCTCTCTCTCCCTGTCCCTCTCTGTGAGTCTGTGGACTGGCCGCGCAGTCTTGAGGAAGTACAGCAACATCATATTCTTACATTTCTTACATAAAATAAAGATCCTGTCTTTTTACAAAGCAGATGTATGCACGTATCCGAGACAGAGAACATGCATGTGCGCTGCCGTCTAGACAGACAGAGAAAGGAAGGCGGTGGTGGTGCTGCTGATGGGGTTCGAATTCTTTTCCCTTGGATTACATGGCAGATGGATTTGGTACTCTCATTTTTACATGGAAACATGTGCAATCAGCTGTTCGATCGAATCATTGCATCGTAGATCTAATATATGCAACTGATACCTAAGATCAAAATTAATATGTACAGTATAGTCCAAGAGAACTAGTGTGAAATTTAGAAGCAATCATACGAGCAATTCCATATTCCAACTTGCAGTGCATTCCTCCGCAAATGGCTTTTCCGTAACATCCATTTTACGTATCCAAGACCAAACACCACTCATCAATCACACCTATGTCCACCGCCTCGGGCAAAGGCTTAAACGGTCGATTCAATGGGCTTTTTCAGAACTTAAGGGATCCACCTCCTTTCTTTTCTTTTTTTCTAATCCCTTGCGTGGCCCCAACTCGGCTTTTTGTATTAATGGTCAGATATGATCTACTAGAATCCCATGGTTAGCATGTTATGTGTGTTTTCCTCCATGGCCCACTTCCGTTTGAGGGGTTTTCATCAATTAAGCAGAAAGCATGGGCAGGATCATAATGTAGTTAATGGGCAGGGAAGTACTTGATATTAGCCTTCGGGTAAGAGGAGAGCTTGAGAGTAGGGAGAGGACAGGCGGGCGGGCGGGCAGGGATGTATGATTAGATTTTGGACTAAGGGAATGGGTCCCATTTTAGCCTATCTTTGTGCATGGTGGGAAATCAAATTCCATTCATTGTAGTTTGGACGGTTGTGATTGGTGCTCTGGAATGGGATCATTGCTCTGTGGACCAGGTTTGATGGTACGTAGTGTGCAAATTGTAACGCTTTGTCGTTCAAACTTCAAACAGTGGTGTTAAAATCAAAACGTAAATTCGATATTCTCCATTTATCTCCTTATGCCTTTTGCTCCTTTCCATTCTGTGGTTAGGCATGAGGCCAATTAGCACCATGTGCTGACACATCATAACGAGCAAAAATTCTATTCATGAGCTCTATTAGCTTAATTGAAAATAGAAAGGACCACAAAAAGGTCGAGAAATCAGCTAAGTCCAGCGCAAGAAGATGGAATAAGCATCGTCACAAGATCTAGTGACTCGGGAAACTCGGCCCACATGCCCATCATAAATGAGGATGTACCCTTTCAGCAGATGGTTTTGGGTGCCATGCACATATAATTCCACAGTGCCATAAATGCACCAAATCATTACTTCTTCAGAGGAGCAGAGCCCGAGGAGGTGTTGGCCACGTTGAGTATTTTGTTTGTGGGATTTTCTTATGGTTTATCGAGAGATGAAAAGGAGGAGTATCTTGTGTGCTCTGGGACGAAGAGTGCGATGTATGGGCTTGTTTTGTTTTGACATGGGGAGGTTTTTCTTTCTTTCTTTCTTTCTTTCTTTTTATAACACAGTAATGTTAGTGATAAGCTTGATTAAATATTAAAAAAGAAGTGTACATATCCGAAGACATTTTGTAAAAATTGAAAGGAAGTGGGAGTTGAAATCCAAATCTCTCTAAGAGTCATACTTTTTTTTTTTTTGGGTCATGTCGACTAGTCAACATGGTTGATATGAGGAGGGCCTTGGGATTTTCTCATTTACAAAAGAGTAGCGGATGAATGGATTATGGGCACAAGTGATTACTGTGACATAGATGGGCAGTGTTTGTTTTGTAGTGTCGCCAAATAAAATAGTGGAAGGGCACGTAGCATTGTGTTGTGTGAATGTTTGTGGACAAACTAGAGGCATATTTGTGATAGTGGAGGTGGCAGTGTGGTGGAGTCTCCCAAGTAAATGTCTTCCCAGGTTCAGAAGAAAAAAGAGAGTGCGTGTGGTGGGGCCCAACGTTAGCCAAAGAGAAAATAAATTAATATATATATATATATATTATATTTATTATATATATATATATATATTCATTGTGCAATGCACCATTAGACCATTGATACAGTATACTCGAGGTTCATCTCCATTGTACACTCCGTGACGTGGAAGCGGAACACAGCCAATCATTCATAGTACAAATTGCTTTCAAGTCACGTGAGCTCCATTTACTTGTAATAAGTGATAACCCTAATGGTTGAGATGATGAGAGGTGGCGATCTCTAGATCAGTACTTGCTGTTCTCCATCTTGCGTTTTTTAGTCTTTGAAACTTTTGGTTGGTCATAGAAAATTGATCAAGTTTAAAAAGGAAAAGCCGTGCCATAATGAATCCTTGAAACTCGATAGAAAGAAAAACAAAAACAAAAAACACAGCACCCCCCTGGCTTTTTTTTTTTTGGGGGGGGGGGTGGGACAATGATGGCATATGATGTGAGATTGGTAATATGATTATGCGATAGACCGCAAAGTTACATTGAACATGATAGACAAGCACTCATATGAAAAGAAAAGAAAAGAAAAGAAACTACCCCAAAAAAAAAAAAAATCAATCATGACGTCAACTAATAAAAGGTAGATCTTCTAACATTGTTATTATTGTTAGCATAATGGTCGCAATTTTTATTAAAAAATTGGAATTAATGTACGATTTATTTAAATATTTGTATGGTATACTAAGATTACACTCATGAATTAATCAGGCGGATAGTCAATTAATACAAACATCTCAACATAAGTTAATATAATAAATATTAGTAAGATTAAAATTTCAAACTTTTTAAGTTTTAAATGGCGAGAGAAGGATGAGAGAATTTAGTAAATACGAGAACTACATATGTGTAAATCATTAACAGTGTATAAAATATTTCCATTCATTGAAAAACAAGCTGCGGAGGCGGGGCCTTGATAAGAGGGTCATACACCGAGCATTCATGATTTCTTTTTTTTCTTTTTCTTTTTCTTTTTTTAAAAAAATAATAATGGAGGTCGAAAAGTTAAAAATATGAGAAGAAAATTATTAAGACTCAAACACAAAATCAAAAAAAAAAATCTAATAAAAGTATCTTATTTGTAAAAAATAAAAACGTAAAAAAGTGTCTTAACCAATTATTTTAGAAATATGAAATTAATTTTTTTTTAATATATATATATATATATATGTATGGGACTCTTAAGGGCATGTTTGATGTCCCCTTAAGAGAAGGGTTAAAAATCAATGCTGAGAGTAAAACTTCTTTTATCTACCTAAAATCACCCCATTTGACGTGTCTCATATTTATATACATGCGAAATTACGAACTGTGTAGTTTGTACAACACACAAACTGTATACTAGAACAGGCCCAATCTAAATCGTCTCAATTGACTATTTTGGGCCACAACAAGAGGTCCCGGTGGAGAACACACCGATAAGAAAAAGATAGCTTCAAAAGTCTGTCCCTATCTGGAACAGGTAGTCGTCTGCTCTTTGGCTAAGATGAGAGATGATCATTCCAATTTTGTTTCCTCCATCCTTTTTCTCTCACATGGTCTTTGATCCTTCTTAAAACCAACAAATAAAAAGATAGGATCAAAAGGGTATAATTATGAGCCCCCCCCCCCACCAAAAAAAAAAACAAGAAGAAGAAAGGACTAAATCGAGAAAAAATGGGATCATTTAAGAAGCATCGACTCCGAAATGATTGCCAATTTCATTGTGGTTTCACTTTTTTGTCATTACTAGGTGATCATGATGCACATGGAAATGAATTCTCCATCTCTTTCAAATCCGATCCGTTTCAAAATAAAGAAATAAAATAAAAGTTCCACCCAACTCCATTTGGCTCTCATGCCCATGAAAAAGGAGGCAAATATATCAGTACCACATAATTGAGCTATAGTACAATTGTATAGTTTGAGTCCTTTTCTTTTATGTCGTACGATGGACCTTGTTGAAAGAAATTAAAAAGAAAAAAAAAAAGGGGGGGCTAAAACTTCAAGTGGGAAAAGGAAGGGAAAAATTAAGAAAGTTCTTATATCACAAGCCTTCACGATTAATGGAAATAGTCTTTTAACGCCAGTCTGATAAGAACATGAAGAATATAACAAAAAGGGCAAACTGTGCTGATATAATATCAACCTTCGTTTCTCCTTTGTCCTTGTCGCCAATCAAACCATTATATTATACGATGCAATGAAACAAAAGATGCAACCAAATGCCAATCTTTATGAACCTCTGTGGTCTAGTCCTCTTTACCATTAAAACCCATTATTGATAGGTTACTATTGGCTTATCAATAATGTCTGCTGTTATCTTCATCACCCAAAGATAATCAAACAATTCACCTTGAGGAATTAGTCATTAGTCGTGATAAAGTCGATGGCTTTGTTTTCTTTTTGGCAAAAAGCTTTACCAACTTTCGACAAATGCCCGTATCATATGTGGGCAGCATTAAAAGCACCAAAGCCTTTTATCGTACACTCCACCCGAAAGCAGACTGTCAGAACCGCCAAAAAGATAATAATAATAATAATAATAATAACGCACAAATTGCTTTATATTATAATCACCTTACCACCTCCTTTGCTCTTCTTAACACAGTACAAAAAGCAACGAGGGCATTTTCGTCCAAAAAAGTAGTAACATTAAGAAAATTTCTATAAAAAAAAATAAAAAGAAAAGGAAAGGAAAATCTTTGTCTTGTAGCTGTCTAATTTGGTCCCACAAAAACATCCACAACAGTCGACCATGGATTGATGCATCTTATGGATGGGGCCCATATAATCCTATTCCTAGTCCGTACCATCTGGGCTAAATGTACCTTTCTCATATTATTTTTCGTTTTTCTCATTTTATTTTTATTCACATTTTCTCGGCTGATATAGCTGTTTCTTTTTTTTTTTTTTTTTTGGGGGAGGGCCGAATGATATAGGTGGATTCTGTCCGGCTTTTGACCGGGATTTCGCATTTTCAGTATCTTGAAAGTGATACACCGGCTAATCAAGCAACACCATCGCCGAAAATGCCTTTTTTCTTTTGTTTTGTTCTTCTTTCATGGTGTCGGTTCCCAATAATTCAATCATAGAGGTTAAAAATTAATGTTACATCTCAATTCTCAAAAGTATCGTGTCCTTTTACTTGAAGGGATCCTTTTGAATTGAAAGGAAAACGGTAGGCATTCGCACTTTCACTTTACAATCTCATTGGATTTGACAAAAGATGTCATTCTGTTGTTTTTCTTTCTTTCTTTTTTTTAAAAAAAAAAAAACGAAAAAAAAAAGAGAGAGAGAGAGAGGAATAAACTATAAGAGAATTCACGCTTAATTATGACTTGATTTCTTATTTATTCCGATGCTTTAGGCTTTTTGTGAATGAATCAGACGTTTGGATGTATGTGAAATTTATCAATATCCAATATGCTTTTCTCACGTCATTAAACAGAGACTAAAAAAAAGTCCAGTACTCGTCTGTTGGGCCCAATAAGCCCCAAAAGAGAGATTTGATGTGTTCAAAGATCAAACCTTATCCTTCTGCTTTTCCTTGACTGGTACCATTCCCTTGTGTACCTCTATATGTTTATCTGTGTGCCCTACTGCTTTTATCATTTCTTTGCGTCTTTTTAGGGTAAACACTCCACCAATGTGTGTGCACTTTGTTGTTCTTTCAAACTTATTGTCCCTATAAGTCTCGCCATGTATGTAGTTTCTCTTTTCAATCTTTTTTGGGTCAAATCTAGTTGTCATGCATTCACTAAACTTGGATTTTAAGTGCTAGAAATCTCTATTTTTCATTAATCAGTCTAGTTTTTTTTTTTCTAAAAAAAACAAAACTTTAATTTGTGAGAGATGCCGAAATTGGCTTGCCTAAGTCACCTTTTTGGTCATTATTTAGACAAGGGGGCAAATGGCATGCGCTAACAAATATTGAGATTTTCAATACTAGGTATTAACTAGAGGGTAATGAATTCGGTGAAGCTTTAGCATGAAGCATGTTAGAATTTTCAAACCCCCTTTTTCGCATCAGCAGCTTCGGATAGGGTTTGATATGAAATCAGAAGCAACAGCTTCTTGAAGAGACAGACATGCGCCTTGAATATTGAGCACTAAATTAAGAGTTAAGAGTATAGGTTTGGGAAATATAAGTAAAAATGATAAATTTTAAGTCATTTTGATTAATTAATTTAACAAATAGAAAAAAAATATATGCATAAGTTACTTTATTTTTGTAACTTCATAGGATTTTTTAAAGTTAAACCAATTAAATTAAATAAATTGACTTCTCTACATGGGCTCTTCTTTTTTTTTTTTTTTTTTCCCTTAATTCTTGTACACTAGTTTTTACACTCACTTGGAGCAGATTTTAAATAGATTGCTGTAATAAGTGGGCCTTCCCTAGCCCACTTGGGAAGTGTGCCATCAAGACATGGATGACGAGACTTCCATAAGCAATCGGCCGTCCTAACCAAAACCAAGCCCATCTCGGCAACTTACAAATCTGCAATTTGCAGAGCCTCCTCCTCCTGCGCTCTGCGGCAAATGCGTGCTAAAATCAAAAGCATCAACGGTCTTTCCCCGAGCCTAAAATTCAATCATCCAGCAGTTAACCTCCTACACAGATGCACAACCTTAGACACCCTCAAGCAAGTCCATGCTCAAATGATTGCAAATGGACTGTCTCTTCACACGTATCCACTCAGTAGGCTCCTCCAAAAATCATCCACTCTCTGCGTACCTTACACTCTCTCCATCTTTAATCAAATAACAAACCCAACCATATTCCTCTACAACACCGTCATTTCCTCCCTCAACAATCACACGCAATCCCACACCCACGTCGTATTCAATCTCTATAACCGTATTGTTCTCTCTTGCGACAGCGTTAAGCCCAATAGTTATACTTACCCATCCCTCTTCAAGGCTTGTGGATCCCACCACCGCCCGTGGGTGGTGCACGGCCTGGCCCTCCACGCCCATGTGCTGAAATTCCTCGAACCCCCATATGATGGCTATGTTCAAGCCTCGTTGATTAACTATTATGCAAATTGTGGCAAATTGGGTGCGGCTAGATATTTTTTCAATCTAATTAGGAAGCCTGATTTGGCCACTTGGAACACCATTTTAGCGGCTTATGCACGTAGTGCCAACAGTAACTGTGCAAATGGTATTGAGAATGAAGCTAGTTTGTCCATAGAGGCGTTGTATTTGTTTAGAGAGATGCAGAACTCTCTAGTTAGGCCTAATGAAGTTACCCTTGTGTCTCTAATTAGTGCTTGTGCTAATTTGGGTGCGCTTAGTCAAGGTTCATGGGCGCATGCACATGTGTTAAGGGCTAATCTTAGACTGAATCACTTTGTGGGTACTGCTCTGATTGACATGTACTCAAAATGTGGGTGCCTCCAGTTGGGAGCTCAGCTGTTTGATCAATTGCCTCAAAGGGATACGCTATGTTACAATACAATGATTGGAGGGTTAGCAATTCATGGTTATGGCCACAAGGCACTTGAGCTTTATCAGACAATGGAACTTGAGGGGCTAGTTCCTGATAATGTGACATTTGTTGTCGTGATGTCTGCTTGCTCACATGTGGGATTGGTAGAGGAGGGTTGCAAGATTTTTGAGTCTATAAAAGAGGTGCATGGCATTTTGCCAACGGTTGAGCACCATGGATGCGTAGTTGATATTCTAAGTCGAGCTGGAAGGCTGAGGGAAGCAGAGGAAAAGGTCAGGGAAATGCCCATGAAGCCAAATGCAGTGGTGTGGAGATCTTTACTTGGGGCAGCAAGACTTTGTGGGAACTCAGAAATGGGTGAGATTGCACTAAAGCACCTGATAGAATTAGAACCAGAGACTAGTGGCAACTATGTTCTTTTGTCAAATATGTATGCTAGCATTGACAAGTGGGAAGACGTGAAGAGAGTGAGGAAACTGATGAAAGATCGTGGGATTATCAAAATGCCTGGAAGTAGTCTAATTGAGGTTGGTGGTGCAATGCATGAGTTTATCATGGGAGACAAGATACACCCGCTTTCAAACGAGATATATTTGAAGCTTGAAGAGATCAATATAAAAGTACAAGAACATGGACATAAGCCAAGCACGAAAGAAGTGTTGTTTGACATAGAGGAGGAAGAGAAGGAGAATGCTTTGTTGTGGCATAGTGAAAGGCTGGCAATAGCATTTGCTCTTATGGTGGATGACTCCTACGCTCCTATTAGAATAATAAAGAATCTTCGTGTTTGTTGTGACTGCCATGCGAGTACTAAGCTCATATCACAGATATATGGGAGAGAAATTATAGTCAGAGATCGAAACAGGTTTCATCATTTCAGAGAGGGAACTTGTTCCTGTTTCGATTATTGGTGATGTTTACACTACATATCTACAATGTTCATACCTACACTTAAAAATTGTAATAGAGCTGGAGGCGGTGTATGATTTTGTGGGGCACATGGAATCTTTTATAAGAAAATCAATCTATGTTTTCCTTGTAATAATTGAGGAAATGCAGATGGAATACTTGCTTGTCTGCTAAGGTAAATGTAAGATTGCAACTTTTAATGGGTTCATTGTTGAGGCGGGTCTTATGCCCCAGCAGAAGTAGAACACTGTCTGTGAGTATAACAAAAATTTTGTTTTGGTTGGGCTCATTTTCCTGGGTCAAAGCAATCAGAACTAGTCGAGAGGATCGGCCGATGTAGTTTTGATCCATAACAACTAGGCTCGTTTTCTGTAGACCTTCTAGGAATCTTTTTATTCTTTTTTTCCCGGCATGGACTGCGTTTCAAGAAAAAAGATTTCAGGTATTTGCCACAGTTGATTCCAAACCTTCTTCGTACAAGTTTTCTATACGGAATTGTACAATTTTAAAATTTTTTCTTCTTTTCAACTTTTTTTTTTTAATTTTTAAATTTTTGAAATTTTTTTTCATCTTTTCTGAGTTTACAATTTTCTTAATTTTGAACTTTTATTTTATGGATCTTTTAACTTTATCATTTAAAAAAAAATTAAAGATTTTATTTTTGAAATTTTCAAAGTTTTGAATTTTCTGAATTTTTTAAATATATATATATATATTACTTTTTAAAATTTTCAGAATTTTTTTAAACTTTTTCAATTTTTTAAAACATTTTTATTTTTTAAAATATTAATTCATAAAAAAGTGATGACATAACATTTAATTTGTTCTACAATGTTTAATTATTATATAATCATTTGTCATATGATATATTTTGACGGTAGATTAAGATAAGAGGCTAAAAAACGTAACAAAGTAAATAATAAGATTAATTTTAACTAAAAAAAAAAGTGTCTATAATTTTTAAAAGACACAAAAGTAAAGGGCCAAAAAGTAATCTATGCCATTAATTTTCTGAATTGAGGTTAGTTGACTTCATTGCGATTTTGTCGGGTGAATGATTGCCGTTAATAATGCATAAGCACAAGCCTAAGCCTAAACCTGAGCCTAAGCAGAAGTATGCACTGTGCAAATGTTTTTCTTTTTTCTTTTCTTTTTTTCATTTAACACGTTGGCACAGACAAACAATATCACATCTGTGTATAAGACCGCCTTAAAATTACGAGAGAATTGATTAGATTGAGTGGCACTAAAGTTATTATTTTAAAAATATTTAATTTTTTTAGATATTATATTTAAAAATATAACATTTAATGTATTTTATCCTATTATTTAATTAAAAATAATAATAAATTAAAATATATAATAGTCTAAATAATTAAATTAATTTTACACATAAAAGGGAAATATTTACAATTTCTAAAGGAAGCATAAATAAAGGCAAATAAAAAAATAAAAAATAAATTATGTCATTAATTTTTTGAGTTGACCCGAGTTGATTTCATTGAGATGTTGTCGGGTAAATTATTGTCAATAATAATGCATAAGCATAAGTCTAAACCTTAGCGTCAGCATAACTTTATACTTTAGCGTAAACATAAATATGTACTTGATAAATATTTTTTTTAATACGTAAGTAAGTTTATTTATTTATTTAAATAATTTAATTAAATAAATAAATAAAATTAAATTTGTGTGTTATTAAAATTATGAGAAAATTATTTTTATTGATTAGATTACTTTTGGTTGAGTAGTATTAAAAATGATATATAAATTAATAATTTTTTAATCTCCCATAGACATATTTTTTTGGTACAAATTTAGATTGTGGTTTTTTTTTTTTGTTTATGGTAAATGATAATTAGTATGGTATACAAAAGTTAATATATGTTATTACCCCATAACAATACTAATAAATTTGCTTAAAAATTCTTTAATATTTCAACTTTAAAAGTAGACATGCTTTCTAAATTCAAAAATAAATACTCTAGTTCTGTTCTACAACACAATTTTTATTTTTTATTTTTATTTTTGTTCACTAGGACTCAATTTTGTGCCAATTATTACTGTAGTTAATTATCATTACTAATCTATTTGTATGAACTAGGTTATCTACTTATATCTCAGTGTCCTCCTTTCTTTTAAGTCTAGTATCCATCTCCTTTTTCTTTTCAAATCATAAATTTAAATTTGTATTAAATAAAATAAATTGTACATAACTGTGCATAAATTTATGTAAAAAAATAATAATTTTATACATTTCAAATAAAATAAATTCAATTTTAGACTAACACAATTTTCAAATAAAAAAATACAAGTTCTTATCTTAAAGCAAAAATTCGAAAAAAAAATTCTGATTTTGTAACAATTTTTTTAAAAAAATTTTAATTACTCCAACAATTGAATTCACACGATTTTATGTGTCCATGTCAAATTAGAACTAATATGCATGTAATATACTTCCATCTAACCGATTATCCAATGTGGACGGTTATTTATATCGATAAATAAACGAAAAATAAGGGAAATCTTATATTTAAAAAAGAAAAGAAAAGAAGAAGATAACATTACTTTTTTATTTAAAATTTTTAATTTAAAAAAATATATAAATATGTACCACCTGCTGCTTTGTAATAAAATCACTTTAAATTAGTAATAATTTACTTTTAAAAAAATTAATATCGTCTGATTGCACGTGTATTACACACTGGAAGCAGTCACGTATACATCTAATCACGTCAATTCCATCGTACTCAAGGGGCTTCCAAGAAGCAGTCGTAATTGAAAATAGAAGATCTATAATTAGTGTCCAGGTTCACCCCCCCGACCCCGATTCTACCTGCTGTCTTTCATATACAGTGAATTTCCTGTCAGTCTATCCAACTCAGACCAAACGAAAATTAAATAAAGGATAATATTGAATATTGTATTATTTTATTTATTTATTATAAAATTTTATTTTATTTAAATAAATATTTTATAATAAATAAAAAAAACTTTTTTATTAATATTGAGCATTATTTTTAAAATAGTGATTTTTCTTCTTAAGCATTATTCTTAAAATAACTGGGAATAAAACCTAGTTTTTTTGTTTTTTTTTTTTGGGTTTATGTTGCTTCAGATAAATACTCAGAAATCCCCAAATTGCCCTCGTCTCCATTATTGGCCGATCTTAAAATATAATATAAGCCCGCCTAGGCAGCCCCATCTAAAACCCGAGTGAGACCCGGCCGCTGGTTCTCTCCACCAATGGCTTCCATGTCCACTCTCTTCACCCCTACCCCTCACCATACCGGATTTATTCCCAAATCCTTCAATACCCATATTGCCTCTCCCTTCAGATTGGCCGTCGGGGGGAAGGCCCGGCATGGAATTGTCCGGGTTCGGGCCGGTCTGATCGACCCGGATGGCGGGAAACTGGTGGAGCTCTTGGTCGAAAAGTCCCAGAAGGATGCGAAGAAGCAAGAGGCGGCCTCGTTGCCTAAAGTGAGGCTAACCAAGATTGATCTCCAGTGGGTCCACGTATTGAGCGAAGGGTGGGCCAGTCCGCTCCGGGGGTTCATGAAGGAACCCCAGTTCCTCCAAACACTTCATTTCAACTCGCTCCGTCTGGATGATGGGTCGGTTGTCAACATGTCGGTGCCGATTGTTCTCGCCATCGACGACTTACAGAAGCAGCGTGTCAGCGAGTCCAAGAGGGTGGCTCTCGTCGACTCCGATGACAATACGGTTGCCATTTTGAGCGAGTAGGATAATACAATGCTTACCTCATATTTTTTTCCCTCCCTCTGGACTTCTTTTTCTTATATTAAACGTTCACAAAATAATTTTCTCTTCTCATATAAAAGTTAATTACTTTTACCTCCGAAACCAAATATATATATATATATATATATATATATATATATATATAGTTACTCTATGCGTGTCGATCGTTGATGGGAATAACAGGACTCCACCACGTATGGACGAATGTTCGTGTTGATCTAGACCTTTAACCAATGGTATCGGTGACCTGGGACCTGGGCTTTTCTATATCAACTGTAGTTGACAAAGATTATGTTTTGCTGAAAATGACAGAAATGATTTTTTTTTTCTTGCTTTATCATGAGTGCCCTGTTGCTTGTTACGTTGTCATTGATGGTTTTTTTTTTTTTTATTTCTTTTTTAACTCGAAGTGTATGGTTAGTTGACTTTGTGTTTGAATGTTTCTGGGCTGGCCCCTGAATTTGGAGTTAGTGTGTTTCTGTAGTTTATATGTGACTTTGCCTCTTATGAAATTGTCAGAATTTTGTTAAAATGCATGTTATTTTTCAGATAAAAGAAAATGAGAAGTGTAGTCTGCATCTGTGATGTTTCGACCTTCAACTTTGTGAGGATTTTCAAGGAGTATCTAAGAACAAGTTTACTAGAAATAGAATTCATCCTCATGTATTATTTTTTCGTTTTTACTATATTGCTTCTCCGTTTTCTGTTGAAGGGCAAACCTTGGTGTAATGGTAAGGTTATTGTATTGTGATATGAAAGACATAGGTTCAAGCTGTGAAAACAATGACAAGTTCAGATTTAGATTTTTCTTGGGTTTTTTGTTTCTTTTTTTCTCTCTGTTTTTTCTCGAGATTGATTTTGACAGGTATTTATGTTCTTACCGGAGAAAGCCTTCTTAGAATTTATCCATTAAGTTATTTATTTTTGATAGTTTCCTGACTCCTGAGTCATTTGTGTGCTTCAGTATTGAAATATACAAGCATCCCAAGGTAGAGCGAATAGCTAGAACATGGGGTACTACTGCCCCTGGACTACCTTACGTTGAAGAAGTTATAACTAAAGCTGGAAACTGGCTGATTGGAGGAGACTTGGAGGTTATAGAGCCAATCAAGTACCATGACAGTCTTGATCGATTTCGATTGTCTCCTGCAGAACTCCGTGAAGAATTCACAAAAAGAAATGCAGATGCTGTCTTTGCATTCCAGCTCAGAAATCCCGTGCACAATGGCCATGCTTTGCTTATGACTGATACTCGTAGGCGACTTCTTGAGATGGGCTACAAGAACCCCATCCTTCTGCTGCATCCACTAGGAGGTTACACGAAGGCAGATGATGTTCCGCTCAGCTGGCGAATGAGACAACATGAGAAGGTATGTGATGCCTTGTGGTTCTAGTCAATATTCTGCTGGGTGATCTGATCAAATGCTAGGCAATGAGATAGTGGAACCTGAATCCTATTTGATTTTCACACTTTTGTCGTTTATTGTTGTTTCAAATATCTTTCCCAGGCAACCTGCCTAGTCATCAAGAATAATATGTACTTCAGGCTATTTTGTGTTGTTGATAAGAATGGTGTTTTCTTAGGTTCTTGAGGATGGTGTTCTTGATCCAGAGACAACTGTGGTTTCTATATTCCCATCTCCAATGCACTATGCTGGTCCAACTGAGGTGCAGTGGCATGCAAAAGCTCGGATAAATGCAGGAGCTAACTTTTACATTGTTGGTAGGGATCCGGCTGGAATGGGCCATCCAGTTGAGAAAAGAGATTTATATCATGCTGACCATGGGAAGAAGGTGTTGAGTATGGCTCCTGGACTGGAGCGGCTTAACGTTCTTCCTTTCAGGGTATGTGATTATCTGGCTGCCATCATGCCTTTTGATTTTGCCCATGCTGACTTAAAGAGAATGTGAAAATCCTATCGTTGAAACTGAACCACAGGTTGCAGCATATGATAAGACTCAGGGAAAAATGGCATTCTTTGATCCCTCGAGGCCACAGGACTTCGTCTTCATTTCTGGCACGAAGGTATTACAGCCAAATCAATTGTAAATTGCATGATAAGATAATAAAAGCTAGAAAGGAAAGTGAAAAAAGAGGGTTCAATTTTGGAGTCATGGAGGAAAACTGCACTCTTTCAATTATATTTACTGTTCATACAAATGCTTCACTGCATTATGCAGATGCGAACACTTGCAAGGAATAAAGAGAATCCTCCTGATGGGTTTATGTGCCCTGGTGGCTGGAAAGTGTTGGTTGAATACTATGAGAGTTCGGCTCCAGCTGACAATGGCAGAGTCCCCCAACCTGTTTCACTCTAGGCAAGGTCTGTTGTATCATATTATGATTGTTATGTATTTGGAAGAATTCACAGAACATGTTTATCTCCACATTCTGGGCCAACCTCTGTAAAGATTTACTGTCCAGGTCTTGAATAAAAGGAAGGAGGCACTGTATGGAGGAGGGGCTGTAAGTTGCCTGAGTTTCTGATTTGGTTGCCTTATGTGGCATGTACCATTAGGGAGATAGCATATGCATGCTCGATTGTAACATAACAGGCTTGTGATGCTGGGTATGGCGTTTATTTGTGGAACCTTTTCATATTATCAATTGTCTATGCAAGAGTAATCGAACTAAATCTGTGAAAGCGCAGGGTGACTGCCCGACAGCAGTAGGCATGCTGAGATGTTGCTTGCAATTAATCTGCTGCACCGCTTGATTGGAGGGGGAATTATGTTACGGCCTACAAACACATCTTCCCCACCAGAGAATGATGGCTATAGAAAGTGAACCTACATTGTCCAAGACAAAGACGCGTCTTCTTGGCTACTTGGGTACACTTGAATCCACCAAGGTTTTCTACCTTTACGAGAATGCGGTTTGTTTTCTCCTTGATTTGTTGCTTCTTACTACAGCCCCTGGGATAACTAAAAGCCTGCTTGATTTAGTTAATAATTGACACAGAAACTAATAGCTATAATCTGGAACGGAGGATTGACAGTGAAAATTGATAGCTAATAGAACATGCGGTAATAACTAAATCCAAACAATCCATCAGAAAAATAAAACAAAACAGGAGGGAAGTTCAAGAGGATCCAACAGCTTCCAAGAAACCCACCAAAAGGACCATAGGAAAAGGCCATGCATGAAATTCTTATACAACTATAGAAAATCTGAGACCCATATCCAACCATTCATCTTCTCTTTGCCCAACTTACAACCTATTGGATAGAGATGTTTGAGCGCGACAGCTGAGACGGTTGATAGATGCTCCATGTTATAGTCTTGATCGAGAAAAGAAAAAGAAAAGGAAAAAAGGATCTATGTTAAAAGTCCCAAGTCAAGAATTCCTTCTCCTTGGTCGGGAGCTCTAAATAAATAAGTTGGTTCGGTCGGCCAGCGTCATTCTCCTCCTCTTTCAGGCACAACTGTTCGTAAGTGCTTATGAGAAAGCCCTTTCGCACAGTTCCTGGGTCACGAGTCAATCAAACAGTTCGTTTACTCCATTTCTCCGGAGGTTCAGAAGGCGATAAAATCGAAAGTTGAGATGTTGAGCCGTGGCGAATATGTTAGAAATTAAGTTCTGTTCAGTCAGACGTTGGTCATGCCAGCTTATGAGAAGATGTTATACGGTAGCCAATGTGACGAGCATTATTACAACGAGGTTTGCGGTTGTCTTCTATTTATAACTTGAATCTATGGTTTGTATAAAATCATTCTTATTTATTATTATTATTATTATTTATTTATTTATTTATTAGAACTAACAATGAATTACAAGGTGATAATAACATCATTTCATTCGTTCTAGTTTTACATCAAGACAATATAAGTACATAAAATTAGCATCAAGATCGACATTAGTCCGCAAGTTGTTGAATTCTTCTTACGATCTTTCCCACCAGAAATATATTTGAACGATATTTCTTCTCATTCTTCTAATTTTCCAACATTATGGTCAATACCCAACTTACCTAACAGTCTCATCCCCGCTTCAAGTTTCCCTACAATAAGAAAAGGGGTATATTCCTTTTTACATATCAAATTGGAATAAATTAGAATGCAGCGCAAGCGCAAAGAAAAGTGCATGGCACCTGCACGATCCATTGACGATTCAATATTCATAACGACAATAAAGAACACCGTTAATGAGAGACTGATGACCCTTCAATAAAAAGAACCATTAACCAAACTTACATATCACTGTCAGTCTAGTTAGCAAGGGAATAGGAAATTACTTTTTTCCTTCTCGATCAGGGTTCGATCACTTGTAAATCGAATATGTGAAAGAAAGAAAGAAAAAAAAAAAAAAGGGTTTCTAAATAGACTCCCTGGCTAGTTAGTTCTTTTAGTTATTGTTAGAGATACGTTACAAAAGATGTTTCAATGAGTAACATTCAGTTGCTTGGCAGTAATTGGATCGATGTATGCCGTGTCATTTCTTGAATTATATCAAGTCTTGAAATAGTTCCAAAAAAAAAAAAAAAAAAGAAAAAGTCTTAAAATGGATATGTAGCTTACCCTAGAGACTAAGAAATGCGTAAAAACCTTCGAAGGCTTTAGCGTCTTCTTGTGTGGGTCAATCGACATTGCAGTTGCATGATTAAGAATTGTTTTGATCAAATTTGGTTGGTTTTTATATAATATAAAAATATTAATAAACAAAAAGTAAACTTTTTCTAATTTCACATGTTTTACTAGATTTATGTAAATTATTTTAATATTTAAATATTTTTTTAATTAAGAGATCAATTAAATTGTAAATTAAACAATAAAAATAAATTTTCTTTCCCATAAACTCTATAGTGCTTCTTCTTCTTTTTTTTTTTTTTTTTTTAAAAATGTAAATATAAATTAGAATATGATATTTTTTTTATAGGAACAAGAAGAACAACAATTGTAGACTGAAAATGACATCTTGTCTTTTCAAGTACTACAAATATATCATCGGCTACGTGGTCTAGTTGTTGAGGTTCTGTGCTCTAAATTCCAGTAAGTAGAGTTATAATTGTAGCACCAATTATATTATTCTAACTTATTACAAGAAATGAAAAGAAAGAAGAATAGTGTGCCCCGACTGGGGGAATCACAATGAAATTCCCATGTGAGTCCTGCAAGAAACTGATCCAACCAAGGAAGTTTATAAGTTTGTATGCTGAGAGACGTCAATCTGCAACAATTCTTAAAGGTGGATTACAATTTTTTGTTTGGAGAAGCTGAAAGGGGTTTAGGTTTCTAATTAGGTACAGATCCATCTTGGTAATACATGGGATAGTTCTTATAGAGTTGCATCCTGAAATCCGTCTATAGGACCCCGTCCATGCAGGCGGCTCCTATATTTAGAAGCACTTGGAGGCTAATGCGACCAGGTGTTATCACCTTTCACCTTCAAACTTGTGCTTGAAGTATCTTTATCTACAAGAATGCTGACGAACGTTTCCCAGTTTCCTCGTCCTTGCAACCCAACTTTCAATCGAAAATATCTTATGCCCCCAAGTATATGTTTGAGTTTTTTTTTTTTTCTTTTCTTTTTCAGAAACACCTCTCACGAGTTTAATTTGATATTGGGATTTCCTTTCCTACTTTTCAACCACCCTTATTCGTTCAGCATATCTGCTCAATTGTTAATCACAAAACTTAAATATTACGTAAGTTATTTTGAAAATTAAAATCAATCGTTCAATTGCATGTTTTTGAAACAAATTATTAGTAAGAAAAACTGCTTATTTATGGGAAAAGATTTTGAAAGATATTTTTTGATGAAAAAGTTAAAAATAAAGTAAGATAATAAACTTTTTTGAGAGCTTGCAAGAAATGACAAATATATCTTCAAATCAAACCAATTCAATTTGATATCGTACCTTTTTAGGTATAAGAATTTTACTTTTAGCATTTTTCTGAGAACGAATTTCAATTTTAGCTGAATGATAGAGATTGAATATTATGTGGATTAAAAAAAATAAAAACAAAAAATAGAGAAATCTTGAGTACCAAGAATTCTGCAGGGAAAACCGTAGGAGAGGGATGCAAAGTTCATGGAAATAAAAAAAGATAAGCTAATTATTTCGTTCCAAGGCACAATGGAATAGGAGGATTAGGAGGAAAAAAGAATACATCAAACAGATAATGCCTTTTTTCACTCAATCGGTTGGGGAAACGCAGCGTTTTCAGTCTTTTTTTTTGGTTTTTTTGGTGCATATTTTCACTCTACGTATGTACATGGAGGAAGACTCTCCATGCACAATAAAAACGGCAAAAATGCAAATGCATCAAACTACAACGCGCACATACATTAAATAGTAAACATGTACTGAAGGTTCACTGAAAATACACAGGAACACATGCACTACAGAGTAGTTCATAACAGCAACATAGAGCAAAGGAAGAGAAGAGATTGGATAAAAAATATCCAGCCAGTTGGGGGGGGGGGGACAGATGATATCTACAGATGACCGATTCCAATAAATGAGACTATCTCAAGTGTGTACATACGTGGGGTCCTCCTTTCTCTTTTATTGTCAGCCATGGAGCATTCATTCCAAGATGCAGTGGATGAGCATTTATTTTGTATGAGAAGTCTCGTAAGAGAATGGAAAATTGAAGATCAAAAGCTGCGGTGAAGAGGGAAACTAGCCCATCCAAAGCAGTTCCAAAGCGGTCTCCTCCTTTTGATCTTTCCAGAAATTCGAGCATTTTCAATTTCGTTTTGTCTCAGCATATCCCACATAATCTGCACATCTTCGTAGGCACAAGCCCTCACATCGTGCCGCAGCTTCAGTAGCCCTGTTCCCCTCCCCCCAAAAAATAAGGAAACTAAGTTGAGAGACACATTAACAATTCAATTGTTAGAGTAATAAAAGAGGATCTATGTAAAATTAATATCAAGTCGAATAAGAGAAGCACATATATTGAACTAATTTATCATTGAACAATTCACTTTTTTTTTTTTTTGGGTTCAGTTCTAATAAGAAATCTATTGGACTCTATAGAATATACAAAAAAGGGAGGGTCCTCTCGTTCCTTCAATTCCATTTAGCAATTCAAAACAAAGACATATAATGTAAGAGTTCAAGCTCTCAACGGTTAGAGTGGCAAGATGCTCAATCAATGATGCAGAATTTCAATTCCAATTCCAATTCCAATTTCAATTTCTTTCTCTTCTCCTTACATCTGGCCTGTGTCAGATGATCCCACGAGAAAAGCAGAGGATTGCAATAATAATAATAGACGCCATATGAAGAGTAACAAATGGGGGATTTTTTATTTTTATTTTTATTTTTTTGGTTTTTTGGGAGCAGGTGTTGGAATTTGAAAGGTATGAACAAAAAACGGAATCACATCAAAGTTATCTGAATTGGATATTTTCTAGTTACAGAAACAGATAAAATAGAAAACCTGCTCAAGGAACACCGACACCGACAAGGAACTTGTGACATCAACAAAAGTCGTACTCCAAACACATTCCACTCAAAAATCGTTCTATACATGGCACAAAGTATCCACGCCAATTCATAAATTGAGATGGTGATGATTAACTAATCATCGGCCGGGGGAAGATGACTCACCCGGCTTTCGAATCCCAAGACGCAAAGCGACGCCGTGCCAGACCCTTCTCGCAGGATGCAGCATATTATCCCACCACTCCATGTTCCTGGAAGACTCCAGTTAAGTGATGCTGATGCTCACTTGCTCTCTTATCCACTGCTTCCCCTCCACCGCCAAACTGGACAGAGGCGAGAGAGATATGTAGAGGGCGAGGAGATGTTGCAACCCCCAAAAAAAAAATAAAAAGACCCAGGAGAGTAAACCCAGAAGTTAGGTAGATCGAGAGACATAGACATGATGACTGAATGTAAGATATATAATAAATAGTATAAGATATGTAATAAATAATCTAAAATATATAATGATTATTATTTAATGTAGAATGTATAATATTTATTTGTATACTTGTAATAAATATGGATACTCATTGTATATTGGTTATTACATATTTTTGTTAATATAATATCAAAATTTAATTTACCTTTTTCACTCAAAGCGACAAAGTAACAGAGACCTGCCCTCTTTCCCGCGTCTCCCTCTCGCTCTCTCTCTCTCTCTCTCTCTTCCCTCTAAAACCGATTCAAAAAAAAAAAAATCACTGATTGGTTAGGCTACCGACACAGCTCACGCCATCAGAGATTATTCGCCGCCACGTGTGTAAAATTGGGGGCGGTGTCCGAATCCAATGCTCAAAGTCAAGAAGATCGCGACGGACCTTTGACTCGCTGATTGCGACAACGGTCTCCACGTGGAGGACACAGGTGAGAGGTCGCATTTCGTGTTCGGACGGGCCCCCTGTGGAAGATATTTTGCTTGGTCGGTGGGCCTACCCGGCTTTTCTTCTTTATTAAAAAAAAAAAGAAAAAATGGAGTGGGGTCCACATTGTAACGGTAAAAACCAGAAATTTTTATCTGCAAGCGCGCGAGATGTGCTTTTGCCGATGAAATTACCCTTCTTTTTTTTTTTATATATATTTTTTATTTTGTGGGGGCATTTTGCGGTGTTGCCGGTGGTCCACGAGGCAGAAAACGTGGCATTTGAATGTGTTGGGGTTTGGAGTGAGAAATTATGTCGACGGCAGTGTTCATACTTTATGGAGGTTGAGATTTTTGTTTTTTTGTTTTTAATTTTTCTTAAATTTGAGATGTTAGGTCTCCCACTCTTGTCTGCCGACGAGAATTGTACCTAGTCACTTTTGCAATGCAGGGCTTAAAAGTGGCCACGTTTCGAGGTTCCTTCCCCCCACTAGTTTAACCAGTAAAAGTTACCAAAAAAAAAAAAAAAGAAAAAAGAAAAAAGAAAAATCTGAATCTCATTAATGTAGTATTTTTTAATAAATATAATATTAAATTTTATATTCATTAATATATTCAACTTAAAAAAATGTTATCATTAATACACATGTATTATGTTTTTTTTTTTAATTATCATTTGGTAAAATTCATTGGGTGAATAGATTATAAGAAATGGTTTTTATGAACTAAAATAAAAAAGAAATTTGAACCGTCCATAGAATAAGGAAATTTATAAAAATTGGAGAATTATTCCAAAAACTCATAAATAAAGGATTTCCATGCAAATTCACTTATTCGTCGTTTTCACTGAAAATCAAATCGTTCTCCCAGAAACATTTGACATTTTCTCTTACACTCGTTAATGGGAGTAGGGCAACGTTAACGGATGGCGTGCGCTTCTCCGCTGTATTTCTTTACAACATTTGGCCTTACAAAGATTATGATATTCCAACGGCCGGAGCTGGAGGGCCCGTTTTAAATTGGAATCATAGACAGAGCAAAGGCAACCGCTCTTCCCACTAGAAACGCGACTATGGACTCCATTCTCCCATTACGGGACCCATTAAGTGGGGGACCTGCTCGATTTAAAAATGCGTTGAGATGACTAAACGTTGCGGATTAATAAATCAGGAATGCTAACGGATCCAAATCAATTTATTATTCAAAATTTTAAACACTCAGGTAGAAATTTAATTAATAATTTCATTTATTTTTTTAATTAACATAAATTCAAACTTTTTTACTAATGCATATTTTGAAAAAAATTAAACCTTTTTGTTGAGATATAATATTAGATTATAAATTTATTAATACTGATAACAAATGCGAAATGTCTCTTCTAAATTTAATAATAATTCTTTTTTGACAAATAAATTAAAATTTCAAACATACAATATAATATACAAAATTTTTTTTTGACTTATTATTATTATTATTTTATATTTTTTGAGCAGCACTAATAAATTTGAACGGACAAGGAAATTCAAACCGACAAAGGCTCGATAAGACATGCTAAACGGAAAGAAGGACAAGGCATGAGAGAAGTTTGGGATATCCTACAATTGAATATGCAAATCATAATTTAATATCACGAATCAGTGCTTTTGTCTCTATCCAGAACGAATAGAGATTGATTACCAGCAAAGATCTTCTGGTCCCGTCTCTCAACTAAACCAGAGAGATCCAATTTGTGCGTAATTCTAATGAAACGTTGATGTATTCAAGCCACACATACAATTTGTGTATTATTTCTTATTATCGCCCAAATACACCCTTTTTTTTCTCTCTTTTTTTTTTTTAAGAGAATTTGAGAGAGTGAGATTTAAGTTTTCAATTATCTTCAAATAATCATTAAATAAAAGGATTAGTTAAATAACATTGTTGAACAGAAGATTTTAAAAAAAGTTTGAACGCTCTTAAAAGTATAAGAATTTAGTTCTGAGGTGCAAATAAGAAGGAAAAAGACAATAGTGTGACTGAGTGAGCGAAAAGGCCGGGCCAGTTAAAAAAAAAAAAAAAAAAAGAAAAAAGAAAAAGTGAGAGATTAACAAGGCTGATGGGGTTAGACAATAACTGGCTGGCTTCTTCTCAATTTAGGCCCATCCTTGGCTGCACGGAAATGAAGATTGACGCGAGCCTCCAATCTTTTGCAGCCCGGAAAAGCAAGTTGGCTAGAGAAGAATCAACCCGGACCCTATTTTCCAATGTTGTAGCATAATTGGTATCGATTTCAGGACTAAAGTTCTCGGGTTATGGAAGTCAATTAAGTCAAAAACAATAAATAAAGCTTTTTGGCCAATTTCAATAAAGTTGAAGATCTTTCAGTTTGCAAAATTTATGTAGGAGAACTAAAGGAATGCTTCAAATTATGTCGTTTTCATTATCTGCATGCATTCCAATATCTGGTTTCTTATAACATAGGAACCTGAAAGCTTCTAAATAAAGTATGTTTCTTTAGGGGTGTCATTTATGTTGACATTTTCACGCTTCACTGGCTTGATCGATCTTACCAGTTCGGATAGACACTGCCTCAGATGGACAATATTGTAGCATCATCATTCCTCTTCACATTCCTCTTTGTTAGAAAAATGAGAGGGAGGGTCCAATTTGCTAACTTTTGAGCTTGCGGAAAAGCTTGTAAGTTGCAAAGAAATGCACCAGCAATGATGTGGCTAGCCTTTAGAAAAAAGGCTAGTTGGCATTGGCCACCCTGCAACCAGAACAAGCTTTAAGACCAAGAAATATTTGATTAACCAGACCCACTTCTTCAAAGCCTTATCACTAACCATTAACCAACACCCAAATGACAGAAGATCGAATATTTAGCAGTCTGCTGCTATTTATAGTTAAACTTGGCATCTTGGCCAATCAGTGGTCTTAAAACGCGATTTAAACCAAACCATTTGATTTAAGTCCTCAATCTGAACCGTATGATTATGTGATGGGGATCATCTAAGCCGAAAATGGATTTAATCACCTGTCTGGATTAATTATACAGCCTAACATAAGTTGTGAAAAGTTTTTCTTAGATTCTCTTCAAGTGCTGTGACCTTTATCCATAATAGGCGTAGGCCCTTTCCCTGCAACTTTCTCAGTTATTTACTGGCATCTAATTTGGAGATAATTGCGGGCACATCAAACTTTTTCTCCGTGATTTTTCACTCCCATGACTAATATTAGCTGATTGCTTTCCTCAACAGTCAATTACCTCAGATCGTCAATTGTCAACGTGGTAACATGTATTGGTGCTGAAAAGTTTCTACAAGTACAAAGTCTGGGAAGCACGAACTACAAGCTCCTGGTCTAACAAAACGATACCAACAACGATAATTCGTAACATGTTGAGGCAAAGTTCGTGGTGTGTTTTTGGTGTATTGGTGACATGTAACACTGCTCTTCTGCATAAGCAATGTTCAGTACCACACTGGTACAAATTGATTGCCACAAAGGCCCAGATGGACTGAGCTACTTCTGTGGAACACTATATAATCATAAGGGCAGTTCCCCGACAGGCTGCACCATGACATGTCTAGGTTGCCAAAAGTGAACTCGAATTAGTTAGCAGTGGCCCCTTGGATTATATATAATTTCTGATCACAGAGTGTCACTGTCATACACAAAGGAACGTGTCACTATTTTAAGTGACTCGTCAATTTGGCTGAAAGACAGACACAAAGTGAGGCTTGTGATCCAAGCAATATAGGCGAAGTACATGTTTAAATCAAGTACATAACACTCTGGCAGTCTCATAGAGGTCAAGCTGTCCTCATGTGTTTATTGCTAAAGTTGAGTGAAAGTAATCAACAACATGGTACGTATTTCTTAGACACCTTAAACTTTAAATTTGAGCTATCTCTAAATCAAATACTGCATCTAAAAGACTAGTCACTGCACTTGAGTATAGTTAGCATTTACTTACCTTCAATATTGGTATTGCAAGGTTTGGCAAATTGAGCATGGGAAATGAGATGGGCAACAATAACACTACTAAATTGAAAGGTACGGCCTTCAAACTTTATGTCAGTTCTATCAATGCCGAGATATGAACGTTCATCTCTTTTATAAAGCTAATGACATAATGCAGAAGGGAAAAACACGACCCTCAATGATCAGGGAACATCGTTGCAAGAAACTGCTCATGCTAATGAAGGCACAGGAGAAACTCGTGGAGGTTCTTTTGCGGAAACTAAATATTATCATGAAAAAGAGGCGTGGATAGATTCTGAAGATCCAATAGGAAAAAGAGGGACTCATTCTTATGGCCACACATCGTCAGATGGAAGAGGTTTGATGTTTATCAATGTGGAAGATATAAATCAAATTTTATCTGTCAATAGTTTGCAAAAGGATTTTGTTAAGTAGATTAGTGGGATGTATCTTCCAATCTGTTGATCGATTCAACCAAAAATGTAAGCATTTGTTCTTACTTGGCAAACAGCTTCATTTAAATCAGATCTTTTGGTTTTGTAGAGCAAGAAGAGACTGAAGTTCATCCACCAGCTGGATCTCCCAGGACCGATATATCCAGTGAGGCCGGTGGAATGCAACCAGCCTCTTTGTCCAATGAACTGGGGGATCATGAGAATCCAACAGAGTTAGATCTGAAGGAGAATATATTGCTAACAGGAAATAATCAGTTTGAGAAATACATTTCTACAAGGAAAGGTTAGCATACTCAATGTTATTTGTGAAAACCTGATTCTGATCTCGTTGCCATGTCTCAATTATGTTTACTAATTAATAGAACATGGTCTGTTATATAGACTAACTCTGTTCATAAGGTAAAATGTATAAATATGCAATCAGATTGCATAAGTGAACACTAAAATTTAACTTGGACCTTTCTGTTGATTTAATACAAACTGCAGCAGAGGAAGGGGAAGCTGTGAATTCAATTCTGGTCTCAGCATTGACACCATATGATCCAGAACCTCAAAATTCTGTGATGCCAAACTTTATGGATCATGATGCAGAAAAATTCCATGCCAATATATCAGATAACTTCAATTCACCAAATGAATTTGAGGATATCTCAGGATCAAATATTTCATGTATCAACAGGGAAAATGATTACCAGTTAGAAGCTTGCACACCAGACCATCTGGATGGAATTTTTGTTTCTGGGATTAATCTAGATGTCAAGAGGAAAAGGGATGAATATGTATCCGAAAAAATAGCTTCTACAGAAGACAAGATGCCCAGTGATGAAAATTTTGAAATTGTAGAGGAGCTTGTGAGATGTATAATTGACACAACAATAGTCTTAGCTATTAATGATGTCGAACAGGTACATGATGGAGAGTCAATTGGTAAGATGACCTACAGAAATATTGTCCTGGAGTCGCAAACAGAAGCCAATCCAATGGCTGACACACTTAATATCAGTAAAAAATCTTGTGAAGATTCAAATTTGATGAGAAAGAACTTTGACAGTGATGAAATCGCAGATGATCATAACCTTTGTGGGTTTGATGAGGAGTTGATGAGGAAACCGGAGATTGATGAGACATCTCAAACTGACTTTTTGACTGGGAATAGTTGCACAAACAACGTGGTGGAGATTTTGATGAGCACTTGTTGTGATCATACTAGCAATGAAGATTTGGAAGGTAAGGGTGCAATGATTGCTGGCCATGCCAATCAGATTGATTTATGCAACGATAGACAGAATGAGGCTTCTGTCAAACAGTTTATGGAACCTGAAGTTGAGGCTACAATATTTGAAAGGCTTCTTGTGGAGCCATCCGTGAAAAATAGTAAAAACAGCAAAGAAGAACTGCAGGATTGCATGCTGAAGATAGAGTTAGAAGCAGAGAAGCAAGTCATTGAGATAAAGGAAAAGATTGAAGCGTCAATTATCAGCCAACAAAAAGAAGAAAAAGAAACTGGGGAACATTCCATGTCCCAAATACTTCATGTCAAAGAAGAAGCAAATCTACTGCAGACTTCTTCTTTTCCATTCCAGCTTCCAGATCAGCAACAGAAAAGTGCAACTGGAAACGGGGATGCTCAAAATAGCAGTGTGTCAATTCTGAAGTTGAAGCCTGAGAGTTGCAGTGAATCCTCTATCAAAACAGCTTCCACATTTCCTCCCACAAGCATGGCCGAAGAGACATTAGATTTCAAGGTTGATTCGGCTGTGGAAAATCCTAGTCAGGAAGTCCCTCTAAATGTCACAGAAGCTACAGAAGTGACCACAAAATTCAGTTCTTCAGTCTCAGCGGCGCATTCCACTGAAGTATGCAGAAATGTTGAAACATATGTCTTTACAATGAACAATGGGGAAAAAGGAAGTGCAGGGAGGCTCAGCGCTGAGTCAAATCCTGATAACCCAAACATTCATTTGCAGATGAAAAAGTCTCCAAGCTTTAATTTTGATCTCCGAATTGAAGCAAGGAGTGAAGAGTCAGATAAAACTCCACTGCTTTATCAGGACAAGGCTACAACTAAAAGCTTCTCAGGACAGACTCTTGTCAGCGGTCAAAACCCTCTTTTGCATGCTCAAAATGGTCAAGACTCATTTCAGTATGAAGCAATGCCAGTGGAAGAGAAAGTAAGCGCTCTTGAGATAAATAATTCCAAAAATTCAATGACACCTTTCCTAGGACTCATGAAAGATGATCAAGACGCTCATTTTGGAGTTGGGCCGAAGAAACAAGATAATCTTGATGCTGCAAAGAAGACAGAAAAGGAATGTTGGAACTCGGCTTCTAAGGAAGAAGGAACAACTCCACCTAAAGTGAAAGAGAAGCATAATAAGCACTGGTCATCCCTCTTTGCCAACTGCATCTGTTGTGCAACTGTGATTAATTGATTTACTCATATTGAAATAGCTGTCCACTTTTATTTATTTGGTTTGATCAGTTTGAATTTCCAATTCCAGATTTTAGACAAAATGGAGTTCTGGTCTTTTGGGAAATGGAGAGAGTACGGATTGTTCAAGTATATACTTGGAAAGAAACCAAGATAGAGCGAGTATTACTTCAATGATAGTGATTGTTCATGTTGGAACTTGCAGTGCATGTTGATGCAGATTTGTTGCAGTTTTCCCTGATGTGATCCTTTCCTCTTTTTTTCTCTGTATAATTGTTGCGAGGTTTGGAATAATATAAAACAGGCAGATTCATTGCCTTTTGATTGTTATATTTGTTCATTCCTTGTATCAAAAAATGTTCAACCTTGAGGCTTCTTGTTGAGATTTGTACCATGCAACCTCAATTGAGCCAAAAAAAAAAAAAAAAACCTCAGTTAAAGTCATTGGGTTGTGAAATGTTTTATTCTTTATCGCGACAGTAACGTTTCTTCTCGTATTGGCCAAGATGTACTTGCTCAAATAAATAAAAGCATCGTCTTTCCCTTTTTTATTATTTTTTTATTTTTTATGTAAGCCATGGATAGCAACGAATCTATCTTTCTTTCATTGAAGCACGTTTCAAATTCATCCCACAAATATTGAAAAAATACACTAAAATTGCAGAATTGAACAAAATGAAAATGGGGGCGATTTCTTGAAATTTCGGTCGCAAATTCAGCAAGTGGGACATGTTCTGGCAGGAGTTCAATGAATCAGAGTACGTTATCTTAACATGGGGTTCAACAACAAGTGGGACTGTTGTCAAGCGGTTGTCATCATTTTGACAAATTCATCATAATTAACTTGACCATCACCATCCAAGTCGGCCTCTTGGATCATCTGCTCCGCCTCTTCATCAGTTAGCTTTTCCCCTATATTGATCATGACGTTCCTCAACTATACAATTAGCAAATCAATTTTTAAGTTAAAAACTTGATAACAGGAGGTCTTGAGATTAGATCCCGCCTTTCAACTATAAAAAATAAAATAAAATGAAATATTTGCTTCATTTTTCAAAATGACACAGGCCAACGATTCCAAAACAAAAATTCATGCAGATGAATATGCTATAAAGTTGCCTGCACTAAAAACCCATTTAATAAATTACCTCACTAGCTGAAATATACCCATTTTGATCCTTGTCAAACACTTTGAACGCTTGTTTCAGTTCTTCCCCCGCATCATTCTCCTGATATACATTATACGAAAACAGAAAGCAAGAAAGAAATTAAAGAGCATATACCCAACCAACAATTATCAGGATTTCTTCTATTTTTGATAAAGATTAAGCGGTATCGCCCCCGCGCGCGCACACACTTGTGTATATATATATATATATATATAGACTTGAGTATGAACAGGCCTTCATTTTCTTAGCCATCAAGTTCAAAAACTCCACGAACTCTATTGTCCCATTTCCATCGACGTCCACCTCCCTGATCATGTCATGAAGTTCTTCCGCACTTGGGTTTTGGTCCAGTGACCGAATGACCGTGGCCAGTTCCTCAATTGTAATGCAACCTTCAAATTGATTAATCAGTTCAAGTAAATCTAACATCTTTTTTCTTTTTTTTGGTGAGGAAGGCAATATAAAAGCACTTTAACGTTGTTATTCCCAAAAAAAAGAAAGAACACACACACACACTAACTGACTGGAAGAAACAGAGAGACAACCGACCATCTCCATCCTTATCAAACAGGCAAAAGGCTTGTCTAAACTCAACAACCTGCTCTTCGGTAAGGACTTCTGCCATGGTTTTTGTGGCTTGGCTCTTTGAGAAAGAGACAGATAGAGAGAGAATTAAAAGCTATGTCTGAAGAGTATAGTTTACATGTTGTGCTGATTGTTGTGTGATGAACTGGACAAAACGTTGTTTTTATGCTCAGCCTTCTTCGTGGGTTCAGCTCACTTGCCCTAAGTAGTAACTTCTTAATATTTGGATAGAATTTGTTGCTTAATACTCGGACAGGCAGATAAGTGGCTTTCTACCTGGAAGCTAGTATTGATCAGCTGCGAAGTTTAGTGTGCCCTTGATGGTACGTTCCCAGGCCCCTTGGGGCAGGAAATTCCTCCTGCCAATTATGTCTTCATTGTTCTTATAGAGAGTAAACAAGCTGCTAAGTCTTGTCAATCTTCACCACACATCCTCTAATTTAAACAGAGAAGCCATCCTCATTGCTTGGTTGGAAAACCAGCAAGCATGGTAGGGTGAATATGAAATGGTGAAAAAAACTGTCGCAGTTACAGATGAAGCTAGTCAGCAATCACGCAGACACTACAGAGCGGCAGTCTCGAGCAATAAAATAATAAACTCAAGGAGTTTATATAAATCTACAGTTTTAGGAAGCCTAGCGAATGCCAGGAACAAGAGACTGAATGATGAACAACATTCTGCAAGCTTTCCTCCATCCATATCATATGGGCATGCCCTTTGGAACAATTTTATCTTTAAGCCACATGTAAATTGGAATGAGCAAATAGTATGTGGCAGCCATAGCCCCAAGGATGAACCGCAAAAGGAAAACAAATGGACTTACAGGCTTCTTAACATCCTCAGTCTTTGGACCTAGCTGCATTAAGAGGGATGTTCATGAGTCATGAATCTTAATGGTTTAATGCTCAAAAAGAAACGTTCATGAGTCGTAACTTAAGCTTTACAGGAATATTAAGTGCTGAACAATGGATCCTCATAACAAAATGGATCAAAGAATCGTTTGATTTCAACTGGGTGATCACTAAAAAAATTGTAAACAAAGTGAACCAAGTGATTGTGGTTATTTCACACCATTAATGACAGAGCAACATAATAACAGAACAAAATAGGATGCAAAGAAAGTAAAAAGATTGAGGGTTCTCCCACGAGAAATTTGCATGCAATTATATAGTCTTAAGGACAAGTATGTGACCTGCAGAGGAGAGTCCCCTTGTAATGGCTTTACACCTGTCACAGAGCAGCCCATGATCAAGCCATGCCGACGAACACCACGATACCATTTGGGACCAATCCTTTTCAATTTAACATTTGTGAAACCAGCCTTTTTAAACCATTCAACGTACTCTTCCTCCTTTGGAAAGAGCATCCACATATCTGCAAAAAAGCGAGACAACCAAAATGTTGGGTACACAGGTCCTATGATGCAGGCTTTTCCTCCTATTTTCAGCACCCTGTATGCTTCCTTGATGCCACGTTGTGGATCTGGCCAATATTCAACACTGGGGCCACACAGTTACAGTATGCAATTAGACAGGAACATTTTGTATTGAAAAATTAGCATAACACGGAACATAATTAATAACAATGCATCCTTTCTGCAGAACTCCGATGGAATGATATGTCAATAGACTCAAATGAACATAATTCAAAGTAAACCAGATATTTTTAGCCACTTTACCTTCCAGCAGACACATAACGGTGTGCATAATCAGTAGGGAACGGAAGATCCTCTGCATCGCCTTCAATAATCTTGCACTCCTTCAAAGGCTCCTTCTCCTTAGCTTTGGCAAGCTGGTGGGGTGACTGATCTAGAATTGTAACATTCTTGGCATCCACGTGCTTAACAATGCCCAATGTAGTGAACCCAGTACCACCACCTACATCTACTACTATCAAATTCCTATCATAGAGATCAGCTGGTTCAAGTGCCTCATCCCTCATATCTTCAGTCCAATGAGCAGGGTTTATAATATGATCATAAATTAAAGACAAGAACCTATAGAACCAGAAAGCCTCTTGCTTGTGTTGTATGAACCTAGGCTGTGAAGCAGGCCTTGTAGATGATGCAGCACATCTGGGAGCTAAGATTCTTGCACTTTGTTTCCTATTGTAGGATACTAGATTTCTCTTGGGAAAGCAACTAACATGGAAATTTGACCCAACAAAGCCTAGCCCAATTGAAGCTGAGCCACTAACGAATTTGAGATTTTCAGCCCCATTAACCAACGAAGAAGCCATGAAACAGTAAAAGAAATGCGACCCACAAACAAGGCTCAACTAAATCAGCTTTTTTTTTTTTCACAGCTATTATTGCTTAAAGTTTGTAAAGTAGTAAGGAAACCCCAATGCATAAATCAAGGAGCATCTTCACCTTGTAAGTTCTTTGAAGCATAAAGATTCAATCTTTATTCAAAACTCAAAAGAAAAATACTTTTCCTATGGCTATTCAACAAAAAGGGTCACCTGAAAAAATAGAATTCATTTGTACAGATTAACGAGAAATGGCTTACCAATGAAAGACCACAAGAAGAAAGAAACCACAGCCAGTCACGATAACACACGAGGAGAGCGTTTGGCCCTCAGTCACTAGTGGTACTGGAGGACGCGGTGGTGGATGTCACCTCTTTGTCCTCTACAAGAAACGACAATATGCGATGCCGTATTGGGTCTTTAGCATTTCGACCCAGTCGGACCCCGGATCCTGGGCTGTTCAAGTGGGCGTAGATTTGATTTAAAAAAAAAAAAAAGAAAAAGAAAAATTTCAACCATCTACTTCAACTGCTCAGCCCTCTTTGATAGACAAAACAGGAATCAATAAACTGTTAACGTAGAGATATTATAACATCTAATAAAAGTTTCCAATTTGAGTTTTAGTTTATTTTAATTAATAACAAAAAATAAAAATTTTTAAAAATTGAATGTAAATAAAACAAGATTCATATTTTTCAGTCACCCAATTTTTTGGAAACAACTCTCAATAATTAAGGCAAATTAATAAAGTTCACGGAATCATCTTTGATTTGAATATCATTATGTTCTTCAAAGAAGCTGGCTGCCTTATTTTGCTGCTAACGCAGGCCAAGAGCAAACAATGCTTAAATTATTGCTTTCCAAGGATTGCGTTTTATCCAATAACCTAATGGAACATCCAGAAAAGATAGATCGTCATCTCTATCAGACCAAGAGCAATTATTAACCAAAGTTGAATCCCTACCCCATGCATATGGAAACTTCTCTTCCTCCCAGAAGACATGGTAGGAAGAAATTCATATTTAAATCGAAATGAAAATTGCCATTAATTGGCAAAACAAAGCAGGAAAGAAATGAAATCTGAGGAAATCTTTGCTTAAGTTATAGAAAATGTAAACGAAGTAATGCCTGTCATTGCACAAAGACACTACTTTTGCATATTGCTGTGAATACAAGCAGGAAGAAGGCTTTGCACCTTTGGCCGAATGCATTCGTGATTTTTACTTCTTTTTATTTTTTATTTTTCTTGCCTATGACAGCAATTGCTCATATTTGCTCCCTTTTTATAGTCAAACATTTTATGATATTGCCTTATAAAGACCACATATTAATGAATTTGTTACCTCCTAAGTCAAAAATTTTCTGTAGAAAGTTTTCGTATGAATGTTCTCTGCAAAGACACAGAAAAATGCGTTATCAAAGAAATAAATACAGGAACCCTTATGGTTGATCAATCTCAGATGGCTTTTGAACTTCCTGAAGCTGGACTGAGTTGTTAAAGCAGTGATAGAAACCATAGTGGGGGAACCTCTCATACCACGTTTCTTGCTCCACATGCGTATCCCAGTGCTCACCACTGCTGCTCTTCCCATACTTGTGAACCCATCCAGAACCATCATGGCGCTCACCCCAAGTGCGATTCCAACGCTCTCCATGCTCACCTTCCCACCATGTCTCCCCTTGCTTAACACCATGGCCATTCAGATCAAAGTTTTCATCCCATTTGTCACCCCACTTTGTCCAGCGGTCATCCTCAAAGCACTCAGCCCATTTGTCAGTGTATTTTATGCTGCCACCTTGTCCATCATACTTCTCACCCCACCTACCAGAGGTACAACAATTAGGGCAAGACCACAAAAGGATGCATGCAAAAGCACCAGCTAAAATGCACATGTGATCATTGTGCAAAATATATGCAACATATGCAGAATGGCTGTGATGATCATCTTTTGACAAACAGACAAGCCAATTTTTTATTTTAACAAAAACATAGTTGTTAATTGATAGAAGTAAGGCAGTTAACATCTCTATGGCTGCCTAAAACACAATGATGAGCAACCAACAACAATCTATTACAGTAGTCACAACAGTGATCAGCAGATCATTCATGTAACCATGGTCCACCACTACTATGGTCCGCAGCCATGATAATTATCAGGACATAATAGCCACATAGTGCCATCCTTGAAGAAGTCAAATTTGCTTGAAAAGAAGCGGCAAAACAAATGTGACTGCAGGCATGTCTTAGAAGCAGTTTGGCTACAAGTATCTCCTGCTAGTCCACACAGCTGTGGACAGACAAAACAATTCACACGGCATATACCCACATTCCATGGCACAATCCTTGAGAACAGCAGTAGCTCAGAGTCCCTAAAAAAGTCCCAGAATTAACTTCAATTATTCTCTAGCAAGGTCCCAATAGCAGTTCAGTATTTCAAGAATTGATGGATATGTTGCAGTTCGTGTATGACCAAGGATAAATATTCCATCTGTGTCAAGATAAGGAATCCCACTTCCATAAAGACTGTATACATAGTTTAACTTCCACTAGAAAGAACACAAACTAGTCACAATTCCATGTTAGAAATTATACATTAGTAAAAATGACTGCTAGTGCAGGATTACCATTACAGTTTATTCTGATGGAAAAGAGTGGCATTGCATAACTTTGTCAAAGTACCTTTCGTGCCAGACATGAGCATGACCAGCTTCAAGCTGCATGCTTGGGTCAATGCTGCACCACTTATGAGCCCATTTCTCTGCTTGACCAGATGCATCATAATGTTCCCACCATTCCTCTTGCCACTCATCACCTTTCCCATTCTTCCCCCACTTGTCTGCAGCTTTCTCAAGATGCCCACGCCCAGAATCCTGCAAAGACCAAAGTATTTTGTTTGTTGATATATTTGCTACAGTCTACTAATTACTGATGGATAAATTATGAAAAGATATCAAATACAATGGAAAATTCCAATAGGCAATGATTTGCAACTTACAAATGACCCACAACACCCCATGGAGAAGTTACATATCAAAAATAAAAGTTAGAATTATGTACAATCTACTATGGGGAATTTCACAAGCATAGTAATTCCAATTCAGAGAGACATTTTTTACTTACTTGCCACATTGATTCTCTCCAATATTCACGCCACACATTTCTAGTAGCATCACACCCTGATTTCTCTGAACCGAGTTCCTTGTAACCAAATTCATCAGCAGCCTCCCAAAACTTCTCTTGCCACTCAACACCTTTATTGGAACTAACACCTGTGGTCATTGTCCACCGGCAAATCATGCCATCAGATCTTTGTTCAATTCCGGTTTCCTTCCACCACCTTGATCCATCTGGATTTATTCCATGAGATACTGATTCACTCATCTTATCTTCATTAAGAGCATGAGCTGCTTCTGCTGCATGTGCTGAGAACAAAACGCCATGTTCGTGTCCTTGCTCCTCAATGGAAGGCATATCTTTGTGGAAGTCAGAGACCTTGACCTTTTCAATCTCCAGTAGCGATTGCAGAGTTGGAATATGAGGCTTATGGTTTGTCTCTGAAAGTTTACTCTCAAACAGAATTGAGAGAAAATCCATAGATCTCTCCTTCACTGTCACTGGATTGGTCAAACTAGGATACACCAAAGGTTTTCTAGCATTGTGCATGTCACTGGCATCATCAAGATCACTATTAGGAAGAGGTGTCCAGCACCAAAAATCTGGACCAGGAACTCCATTTCTGGAGTTCTCAGATTGGGAAACAAAGATTCTCCCACCTTGTGCTCCTGTGAAACAGAGAACTTAAGGAACTTAGTTTCCACGATGGAAGCAATACGCGCATTTAAAAGGAGACCCAAAATGAATCAATCACAACAAATTAACCACCAGTGACCAGACCAAAATCTTACAAACTGCCATGCTTTCAAAATAACCCCACACAATGCACTTTCCAAAACAAGGATGTCGATAAATGAAAAACACAAAATAAAACATGCACATAGCAGACCACACTACACAACTTAGCAATTATTATCAGTTAACTAAAAGTGCCACATAAGATCAACAAACAGTCATTTCCACATCTTCATTTCTACAAATTTGTCATCAAGGGTGTATTTGGAAGATGAAAAGGAAGGGAAAGAAAAAACCAAAAAAAAATAAAATGTCTAATGGTAAATCATTGGGTGACGTTTCCACTGGACATCAAATATACTTTGTGCAAGCCTAACTAGTAACCCCCAAACTTGCGCCCATTACGACAACGCCCATAACGTTAACCATAACATCAACTCGATATCGCAGTTCAAAGTAAAAAACTTCCGCAGATATTTTTCCCATTTTGCTCTTCTAGTTTGAGATACCGGAGGTCAAATTCATATTAATAATATATTTTTTTTTTTAAAAAAAAGGAAAAATATTCGATTTACCTCCTTGTGGAACTTCGACACTTCCTCCGCCTCCGCCATTTTCGGATTTCAAATTGACATACTCTCCGTCATTCTCGGGCCGCCTTTCCTTGAGGATACTGCGCGCCGCCTCAATGGCCGACGCTGCCCGATCAATGACCTGCATTCGCCGAATGCGGTCCCTCTCGTCCTTGGAGACCTCCAGAATCTTCATGAAGTCCTCGTTCTTCTTCTCCAAGTCCACTCCCTCACCACCGCCATTAACATTCGCAGTCGATTTCTCGGCGACGTGTTGGAAACGTACCTCCCTCCTCTCGCGATCCACGGCGTTTCTCCACATGTCCAGGTACGATTTACCGTCATTAGAAACCCTAAGTCTCGACCTCCTCACGCTTCGCTTTCCAGTTCCATTGACCGGCACCGGTTGCTCTAGCGTTAAAAAGAGAGGTTCTGACGTTTTGTGGAGATGAGTGGCGCGTGTGCAAACGCCAAGACTGGAGGCCATAGCCATGTGCGCACAAGAGTCGTTGACTGGAGCGAAGTGTGAAATGGTAGAGACGAAGCAAAGCAGGGGTGGGCATTGGCTTTTGAAGTTAGCGCGTGAGGCATTTTCAATTTTAAAAAGAAAAATATCACCAAAAAAGGTAACAAAAAGTGATGATACCGTTGGTTGCCTGGTTCACGTTCAACTGCTTAACCGGTTATTATTATTATTATTATTATTAATTTGTCATTAAATATTTAATTTTTTGAACTAATTATTAAACATTTTTTCATAAGTAAAAAATATAAATTAATTAAATCATTTTAATTATAAATACCTATAGAAATTTATAGAGTAAATTATTTTAATATTTCAATATCTCATATTTTATTAAATTCATTTTCTAAGGTGAATTTTTTTTCCTGTGAATTTAAAAAACACGAGAGAGAGAGAGAGAGAGAGGGGACGGACAAATGGATGGCTCGAATATAAGAGGAAAATTAAATGGGCCTCCGTTTCCTCAGCCTGAAGTTTAGTTTTAATTTGACCTTTAATCGAGAATTACATGCCCACAGGAGAGCTTGTACAATGGACACTGCAGCTTACGATCTTCCATAAAATTTTCTTGTAATTTGAGAATTTTACAACTACAATGCAATGCAGTCCCCAGCCCATTAACATCTAATAGTAACATATACACACAAGAGTATCATTACAAACTTAATACATATGAGCCAGAATAAAGTGATACGCGATCTAATCTCTTAAATTTTTATTATTTTTTTTAACTTTTAAAATTTTCTTATAGTGATTTAAAATTAATTCATATGCAATAAAAATAATAAATTGTGCAATAAATAAAATAAATGTGTGTGGTGTGTGTGTGTGTGTGTGTGTGTGTGTGTGTGTGTGTGTTGGGGGGGGGGGGGAGGGGGGAAGGAATATAAAATTTATTTAATGCTGGATGACTCGTGGAAGAATGCGGCAGTGTCACCGAGATCGGTTACTTGCATTGCATGCAATGCAGTAATATTTACGAAGTATCAACTTTGGGTGCGTCCACATGTACTTGCACGTGCCCAGTTCTCCCAATTTAATTATTTTGGATCCGCGAATCAATTTAATTATTTTGATGATTACATTCATCATCGCGCCCTCCAAGGTGAAAAGAAAGGAAGAATATCTGGTAATTGAATTTTATATGATTCATTGTCCATTAAGACTGTTTGAGTTTTTTTTTTTTCTCTTTTTCTTTTTCTTTACGTTGCAATAACTGGAGATTTAATCCCATAGAGATGATAAATCTTTCGCCTGTAAATTTGATGAATAAGGAATTAAGAGATTCTGACGAGTAGGAATATCTTTCCAATTTCTTAATTTGAACAAATATGACCCTTTTACAAACAGATTTGACTTCATAGTCCATAATACTCCATCAGTATCATCTGAGCAAAAGAGTCGTGCAAATTGCCAAATTAAATACATTCTTAAACTTTGTCACTGCGTCCACAGGCGACGGTATCCAAAACACTTCGGTTGACTGAAGCTGTCTGACGTTGAGCCTCAGATTCGTTAGGTACAGTGAACACTAAAAAAAAAAAAAAAGACACGGAAAGTGAGAAACGGAAAAGATTACTAGCTTTCACGCGACATGACTAAATGACTCTCTCTCTCTTCACTTAATTTAAAGCTCCAACGAAATGCCGGAGAACACCTAATGCATAGAAAAAGACAACCTCTCTCTGTCTCTCACACGAGTTGTTTGAACAGATCTCTTTTGTTTGTGCTTTAATGGATGAAAGTAGTTAACTTGAAGTACATGGGGTCCATAGAGATTTCTGGGTCATCCTCGTTTTCCTTTCCATTTGTGTGTTTTCCCTATGCAACTTTTGTTTCTTGGTTCTACCGCTTTTTGGGTGCCGAAGGAAGAGATAAAAGCTTAGGCCTTTTGTATTATTGTCGGCTCTTTTGCTTGTGTAATTTTGTATTTTTGTTAAGAGATGCAATCGAATAGGTCGGATTCCTCGCGTCCAATTACCCGACGTGTCTACTCCTTGACAGCTGCTAATGATGCAAGAGGAAAACATAGGATACAAGCGGAGCTCAAACGGCTCGAGCAAGAAGCTAGGTCCTTAGAGGTTAGTTCTTGTCTTAATGTCCTTTTTTCTTCAAGTTATTGCTGTTGGTTTAATCGATAGTTCCCAGAATAATGTTTTTGTTGGACTTTTCGGTTGAAATTCCGTTCTAGTTTTGTGGGTTTTTTTTTTTTTTTTTTTTTTTGTACAAACTAGCTTGTATGTATGGGTGAGAAATAGTAATTCTGGACTATGGACTTTTCAAACAGAAGTTTTGCGAAGCAATACTTGCATGCATCTCATCAGAGCGCTTATCCATGTCTTTTGAATTAATACCCTCTGGATACTTGTTTAGAACAATTTGTGTCTTTTTGCATACAGAGGTACCCAAAAATTTACTGTTTAAACTTTTCCACATTCCGCTGTTAAAAGCAACTATTTAAAAACTAAAATTTTGTTTCTTTAATGGAGGTTCATGAAGAAAAGTTCGTACAGGTTTGCAAAATGTTATTTGTGAGACATGTATTTAGTTCTTAATTTGTCTAGAATTTTGAGAAAATATCTAGCTGCCATCTACCCAAATTCTTTGTCTACTATTACCTCAATAGGCTATAACCATCTGTATTGTTAAAATTCAGGGAAAGCAATTGTAGAATGATCTTGTTAGAACATGTGTGCAAGTAAACTAGTTATAGAAAATGATTGTTCCCTTCAGGATATAAGCAAGTTTACATGATTCGCATACCATATAGTCAGATTGGCTATGGAGTTTCAAAAACCATTACCAAGGTCAGAAGGAAGAATTCTTTCTTTAGAGATGTTGGCTTTGGTTACTGTGGATTTCAGAATGGTCTGGGAGGCCAAAATGGGTTGTCTTATGCTTACTGTTTTCTCCTTTGCTGGGAAATTGCCTTCTATGAAGCATGCACCAGGCATTCAAGGCCAAGGGAGATCTTGTGGCTTTCGAGTAAGCTTGCTTCAAGTGCTATTTTCAATCAGGGAACATCAATGCTAATGTGGAGCATTAGGAAATATGTTTCCAATCCCATTCCAACCCAAAAAGCACATAGTGTGTGCATGCCGGCGTGTTTGTGAGAGAAAGAGAGAGAGGGAGGGAGAAATTCACTTTCAAAATTCTGGGGGGGTTTTATCTAGATATCAACTTCCATGTTATTGCAAATCTCCTCAAATTTCCCTGTGGTCTCATTTTTGTTATCAGGGTTTCCTGCAATGATTATCTTTAGCTTTTCAGATGTGTTTCAAAGGGTATCCTGATAAATATTCCACAGCTTCCCATGAGTTTAAGGTGGCTTTATCCAGATAAAACTTATAGCCACAATTTTAGTTCTCCTTTAGTGATTGCTTTGAAGCCCTCGAATGGTTTTCAGATCCAAGTTTTCTACGTAGAAAAGGTTGAATTTTAACATTAGCCTAGATAAAAAGTTTTGTTGTTTATAAGAAGAGTTTCTCGCAACTGTGGTGGAATATAATCTGATTGCATTAAAGATGCAAGGCTATATATGGGGACTGACACTCTTTTTAAATCTACAAGGCTTAACACAATGCGAGATATGTTTAAATGCAATTACCTGATACTTCCCTTGATTGGAATGGATTTTAGATGAAGATTGTAATACAGACTGTGTGTTAATATTTCCCTTTGAATTTCTGTACAGAACGAGCTTGAACAGCTTGAGAAGATGGAAAGTGCCTCCGCTGCATGCAAGGAGTACGTGTGAAAAAATGCCTGAGTTTTCCAATGCTTAGTAGTTTGGACTCTAGTTTTCGGTTGCTTATCCATCTTCTTTACCAAGTCTACATTCTATTCGGTAACCAAATAACGTTCTACTTGTCAGACTGCTGAACAATGTGGATGCTATACCAGACCCACTACTACCAGGGTAATGCTCTTTTTAAAGTCCTTTTCTCTGAATCTGTTTGAAGCTTTAAAACTATAACTTGTACTCAAAATTCTCATATATATTCTGGTCTGGCAGAACAAATGGCGCCACAAATCGGTCATGGGACCCGTGGTCTGAAGCTCACCAAGAATCACAAGGTTGCAGATGCTGGATACTCTGATGCATGTTGATTAAAGTTGTCGCTTCAGCGCATATTGCAATTTTCGTCGGTGATTGTTTGGTGCAATTGGTGATTGTGCAACATTTTCTTCGGTGGGAAACTTTTACTGAAATGCTTCATGGTGCAAAACATTATAAACTCTCCATGGAAACTCAAATCTGAAAAGAATCTACTGATTCGTGGGTAAAGTTAGGTGGTACACCATTTCATTTACTTCAAACCCACCAATGTTTGCAGAATTGGATCACTCAGTATCAATTATTCTTTTCCCTCTTTCAAGTTTGGGCTTTGCCAGTAACTCGCTGAGCTATCCACCCTAGGCCATCATAGAGACCTTCACCAGTAAGTGCGCAGCAAGCTTGGATGTGCCAATCATGATTCTTGATGCTGTGAAGAGAGAGAGCATCAGTGATCTCAGCTGGGGTCATGGCATCTTTTAGGTCTTGCTTATTTGCAAATACAAGTATGACAGACTGCTGTAGATCATCGTGTCCAAGCAACCTGAACAGTTCATCTTTCATTATAGAGATCCTGGCTCTGTCGGTGCTGTCTATAACCACGATGACAGCATGAGTTCCGCGATAATATGTTGCCCAAGAGGTTCTCAGTCTTTCTTGTCCACCAAGATCCCAGACCTGAAAACAACAACATAATCTATCTAATTCAAATCAATAGCATTGAAGGCTTAATTTTAGCATTACATTAGTAGCAAAATCTACCACCTCCACATCACAACATTGACATAATCAAGCAAAATTTGGGCACTGAACCGATTATCCATTCGACAATAAGAGATAAAATCAAACAAGTCATTGTGACAAATTTCTAATTTGTCAAATCAAAACCCATATCTAAGACCCACTGGACTTCTTGTTAAGAAGAAAAGGTATCATATTTATCAGTGAAACCAAATTTCTTTATCCAAAATTCTCTATGCCAAACACCATAAGACCTAGTTACATGGTAAACCTTATCTCACCCAAGACTTTATTTCCATATGGCTCGTAGCACTACAAAGTCAATTTGTAAGTGATAATCCAAGCTACAATTACTGTTCAGCATACATACTTAGTTTATAGCATATTCAGCAGGATAACTCAAGTAGAAAAGTACATGGATCACCAATGATGACAGTTACAGATCAAATACGTAGCAAAGAGCATGTTGTGAACTGTTAGGAAAAACAATCTGTGCAGAAGGCCAACTTACAAGCCTCCCAGGGATAGATTATATGGAGTGGGAGTGAATCCACCTAAATTTTGAGAGCTCACTCTCTTTAAAAAGCCATGTGCAAGGACGATTTGTTACTAAAAGTGCTCCAAAAGTCTGGTGAGCATACACAAGACTACAAACTGCCAAGCCACAGAGAAGCCACACTCTCTATGGAAAGTAATTTGTACAAAACTTAGTATTCTATCCTATGAAGGGCAAGCCTTAGCATGTAAAGGTAAGGTTATACCATTGTGATCTAAAGGCTGGAAGTCATGGGTTTGAGTTAAGAAAATAATCCACTAATAAAAACAAGAGTAAGGGTACATATAAGATCCTTCTTTAGACCTCATAGGGTAGGAGCCTTAGGCACTAGGATGCCCATCTTTTAGTGTTCTGTACCATGCAACAATTTATTCCACTAGAACTAGACACTTAAAATATATAAATTTCAATGTTTTAGAAACATATCATATATTTTTCTACTTCTTCAAAATCAGCGTTCTCTCACATTGTTCCCAAAAACCAATATCCCAGTTCCTAGGTCACATGTATGATCACTCTAATAAAAATCAAAACACCTAAAAGTTTTATATCTGAAACCTTACATCAGTTCTACAAAACCTATTGCCCATGTTAGGCTCTGCAGTTTATAAAGCACAAAATCTCCCTCCATTTATGCTACACATGAATTCTTCTGGAAGAGAGAGCATGTCTTCCTTCTAATTCAAGTCAAAACACAAAACTACATCTTCAATAGCTTCAAGAACTGCCTCAACAAATCCTCTTGCGTAAAAAATTTCATCTCTATCACTTCCTAAAAAGTTCTTCTTGTCATTAAGATTCAAAGATGGAATGCAATTAACCAACACAACAAGATTGCCTAACTACCAAATTACAAGGAAAAGCTCTCGGCCTTTAATTTTCAAGGTCAAAGAGAGCAGCAGGCCTAGGATGCATTGGCTCACATTGACAGGTATGTATGTTTGTGTCTATAAGCACACAAACAGCAAACACAAAATCACCAGTTTCAGAGCTACCCCTTTCTATGTTTCAGAGCTACAACAATGCTCATTTGATGAACATAGACAAAATCACCAGTTATCTATCCAGAAGACAAGAACAGGACAAACCCAGAAGACACGGTTTTACAACAACGTCAAAAGTCAAAAAGATTAAAAAAAAAAAAAAAGAAACAAAAATTCTACTTGAAAACTCTCCCTTATCTATTCCTATCCACACCTAAAACACAAGGTCAATTCTTGAAAGTGCATATGCCAGTAGTGTTAGAACCCAAATTAAAGCAAGTAATATCAAAGACACAAAATGAAATGTAAAACCATCCATCAAAATTCAACAACAGGAAAATAGAAATTAAATAAACCCATAAGGCCAAAACAACAAAGATTGTTTCTTCTTCTTCTTCTTCTTTTCTTTTTTTTGGCCTTTGTGGTGCAATAAAACATAAAAAGGAGGAAAAAAGAAAAAGGGAAAAGATAAAACCAACCAAAAGGGGTTGAAGAAAACCAAACCTCGAATCGAATGTTCTTGTAGACAAGCTCTTCAACGTTGCTGCCAACAGTAGGGTGAGTAGTGACAACCTCCCCGAGGTGCAACTTGTAAAGCGTCGTCGTTTTGCCCGCATTATCTAACCCAACGACACAAATCTTGTACTCATTTGCTGGAAACAGCATGAACCAGAACCTCGACAACATCGCCCCCATCTTTTATCTCAACACCCAATCTAATTCACTTTAAGCAAGAAAAAAAAAAACAAAACAAAACAAAAACGCAAAAGATCAAGAAACCCTTTTATTTAAATAAAATTATCGAATCCAATAATTACCAAAGTAAAAGAGAGAGAGATAAAGAACGATCAAATTTTCAACAGATCATACAAATTAAACCCCAATTCGCAGAGGACCAGCGTACTTAAATCTCCTAATTTGAGGCAACGATATTTTATTTTATTTTATTTTTTTTAAAAAAGTGAAAACTTTGCAATTCGAACCTGAAATAAGGGGATTGATAGAATATGGAAAATGGACGGTGGCGCTTGGCGCGAACGATGGAGAGGATCGAAACTCTAAAAACTGTATCGGCTTCGGGCGTTTTAGAGAGAGAGAGAGAGAGAGAGAGAGGAAGAGCAATTGTTGAAGGATTGAAGGAGAAGGCAAGTTCGTTGAAGTGGGAGAAACGGAAAGAGGAGGGTGCACTGACGTCGTTGACACGTTGGACGGCACAGACTTGTAAATTTTCTTGACGGAAATGATAATGTAGAATACTTTTCTTGAGTCAAAATATAAAATGCTTTTGTTTTTGTTGATTTCTTCCCTCCTAAGAAGAGGTCTAAATTCAATTTTAATCTGATAAATAGTCTTTAAAAATTTTGATAAATTATATTCCAGCCACATTAGTTTACAAAATGATTTGATTTGTTTTTCCTGTTATTACTTATTAAAAATTTAAAAATTTATTTCTTATAAATATAAACTATTAATTTTAATATTTAAAAACTTAATTTTTTTAATTATAATATCATCCACGTTCAAATTCATATCAATTCAATATTAAATAGTAATTTTGTAGTGATTAGTAATATATATATATATATATATATATATATATATATATATATAAATTGATACATTTTTTATTATTTAAAAAAGATATGTTCATGAGAAAATTTTAAAACAAAATTAAAATTTTTTTTGTCAATAAATATATTATTTTTTCACTAATTTGTATATTTGTAAATTAGTTTGTAACACGGGCAGTAATAGAAAACGAAAAATTGAAAATTGAAAACAAATGTATAAAAAGAAAGAAAGAACACAACATTGTTGAATTGATGTTCTCTGCTACCTTGGGCGACAAAACCGAAGCACTGAAATTATAATCCAAACATTCATTGCTTTTGTTATCCCCGCCACCTTAGCCATTGTCGCCGTCTTCAAGCACTCCGTTACCCGCCGCCTCATCGCAGGAAATTACATGGAGACAATGGCTCAGTCACTTCATTTCTTCTCGCCTTCTATTTGCTCTCCAAAGTTCGTTCTGCCCAAACAAGTGTACCCGAAAGCCTCCAATCGGCGGTTCCGGCTCACTTTCTCTTCGAAATCAATCTCCGTGAGGGCATCGACGCTGTCGGATCCCGAATCCTCCACTTCACCGCAAGTTCTAATCTCGAGTAACGGTGCGGGCGGTGGGGCGTTATCGTCTGCAACGCCAGTTTACGATGTGGCTACGACGGCCGAGTCGAGCTCCATTGATGTGGATGCGGTGACAGAGGCGGAGCTGAAGGAGAATGGGTTCAGGAGCACGAGGAGGACGAAGGTGGTGTGCACGATTGGGCCGGCCACCTGCGGGTCGGAGCAGCTGGAGGCTCTGGCAGTCGGCGGCATGAACGTGGCGAGGATCAACATGTGCCATGGCACAATGGAGTGGCACAAGCGAGTGATCGAACGCGTGAGGAGATTGAATGAAGAGAAAGGTTACGCGGTGGCCATTATGATGGACACCGAAGGCAGCGAGATTCACATGGGCGATCTTGGCGCCGCCGCCGCCTCTGCTAAAGCCGAGGTACCCTTCACAAGCAATCTTTAGTTTTTTTTTTTCTTTCTATTTTTCTTTTGTAATTGTAATAGAATGCACGTGTGCAAACTAATCTCTTGGCGGATTTCTTGAAATGAAGGAGAAACATTGTTTAATTCAGGATTCGACACCTCTGATGTTTATTATTGTACTAAGTGATTTTGCATATGTTAGGATGGTGAAATCTGGACCTTTAGTGTCAGAGCATTTGGTTCGACTCGCCCAGAACGCACCATCAATGTGAATTATGATGGCTTCGCTGAGGGTAATTGTTAAATCTTTTTTTTTTTTTGGTTCAATGTTAGCCTCTCTACTCTGTCTCTCACCAGCGCTCGAACCCTTGATTTGAGATTCTTGGCTTTACGCAAACCCAACAAGCTGCAAGGAGGGCTATAGTTGAATCTTGCTCATATCTGGGAATAGTAGTTATAATTTAGTTTGTTATGCACACCTGTGAATTCTTGAATTCTGAACTCAATGTAAAGGGATAGTTGGTTTGTTGCAGATGTTAGAGTTGGGGATGAGCTCCTTGTGGATGGTGGAATGGTGAGGTTTGAGGTGATTGAGAAAATTGGTCCAGATGTTAGGTGTCGATGTACTGATTCCGGATTGTTGCTGCCACGTGCGAATTTGACTTTTTGGCGGAATGGTAGTCTTGTGCGGGAACGCAATGCCATGCTCCCCACAATCTCATCCAAGGTTTTGTGCCTCTTTCTAGTGTGGTTGAAATTATTATATGTTGGCCATGTATATGTTTTGATACATATGGTGGTTTTTTAATCACTTATAGTCCTAAATATGAACGTTGTGAGAAAATAAATAAGTAAAGCCAAAATTTGAAAACATTTTAAGGCATGGAGGTTTTTCCTCTAGGAGTAGAATCAAGAGGAATTTATTTTTTTATGGTATTTTATGCATCCCCAATTTTTTCTTCTCCCACATTTCTTTCACTTATCAAGTCCTTACCACCTTGACCTTGATATTACATTTGACAACCTTGCTGGTGAACCATTTAATAGAAAGTGGGACAAGTATTTGGCTTCTCATGATAATAATTGTGCAATTTGCAGGATTGGTTGGACATTGATTTTGGGATTGCAGAGGGTGTTGATTTTATCGCAATATCATTTGTTAAGTCTGCAGAAGTGATTAAGCATCTTAAAAGCTACATAGCTGCACGGTCTTGTGATAGGTAAGTATGCTGGACAATTCACTTAAAATTTTAATTTCCCATTTGAACCTCATCAGGAGCCATGTTTGTTGCCAGTTGGCACATCACTGAATCTGATCACTTAGAATGAAAGTTTCATGTGCCTGTGTACTTGCTGGCAAAAGTCCATTTGATGATGTATGCCATCTTACTTGAATCTGATCATCTGATAATTTGCATGTCATCAATTCATGTGTCTGCCTACTTGATTCCCTTTCTTTGTCTTGATTTTTTTTTTTTAATGCATGTTTGTCGATCCATCAATACACTATGTCAATCAATCTTACAATTGAAGTTAACTAGGGAAGTAAGATATTGTTTTATCCTGTAAGGCATGCTTGTATATAAGTTGCTGTCTTTGTGGTTATGTTAGGAGTCACTGCTTTCACATTGACGTGGACTAGAATTTTCTGTTGCAGTGACATATCTGTTATTGCAAAGATAGAGAGTGTTGACTCATTGAAGAACTTGGAAGAGATCATTCAAGCATCAGATGGAGCTATGGTAGCTAGAGGAGATCTGGGTGCTCAGATACCATTGGAACAGGTCCCATCAGCTCAGCAAAAGATTGTTCAATTGTGTAGGCAACTGAACAGGCCAGTCATTGTTGCTTCTCAACTGCTTGACTCGATGATTGAATACCCTACGCCCACCAGAGCGGAAGTTGCTGATGTTTCTGAAGCAGTTAGGCAAAGGGCAGATGCTCTAATGCTCTCTGGCGAATCTGCCATGGGCCAGTACCCAGAGAAGGCATTAGCTGTTCTCAGAAGTGTTAGTGTGAGAATCGAGAAGTGGTGGAGAGAAGAGAGGCGCCATGAAGCTATGGTGCTGCCAGTTGTTGGTTCCTCATTTTCTGGCAGGATTTCTGAAGAGATTTGCAATTCTGCTGCCAAGATGGGTATGCATCATTTAGTCTTCAATCACTGTTTTGTAATATACTTAGTACTTTTATTGTGAGGGTCTTATTCATCATGCAGTGCTTAAAAGTTTGACTTGTTGCATTTTAATTTATTCAATACTCAAGTTAATGACAAAAATATTTGTCATCCTGCTAGGTAGACCTTAGTTGGAGAGTCAACTTTTTTTAAGCATCTTTAGACTCCTCATTCTGCAAATTATAGGTTCCTAGCTTGTCATGCCCCGGATAAACCCATATGTTTTTAGACATTATGTGCTGCTGTAATTTATTTGTTCTGTAAAGCCACAGCTCCAGAAGTGCCCAAAGCAAAAAACTTGGCTCCGGATGTTTAGAACACCTTAACCTCTTGTTCCCATATCGTGTATTCCCCTTGCTTTGATTCCATCCCATGTGACTTTCAACATCTCAGAACTTGATGCATTTTTTCTTGCACATTAATTAAAGATTTGAAATGATTCTCCTTTATGTTTATCTACTTTGATTCTTTTCATTTTCTTCGATCAGTTAACTTGCACAAACTGACAAATTGCAGCATTGAAAATCCATATTTTATTCTGCACACATATATGTTTGTCTATTTGATGCCACTTGGTTTTCATCTGTGAGCATGGCCAAGCATTTGTTCCTCGTTTTAAAGGGATACTGAGCATTGTGATTTGCAATTTTGCAGCCAACAATTTGGAGGTGGATGCACTTTTTGTGTATACAAAGACAGGTCACATGGCATCTGTCTTGTCGCGCTGCCGCCCTGACTGCCCTATCTTTGCCTTTACAACCACCACCTCTGTGCGAAGGCGCCTGAACCTGCAGTGGGGCCTGATACCATTCCGCCTAAGCTTCAATGATGACATGGAAAGCAATCTTAATAGAACATTCTCATTGCTCAAGGCTAGAGGAATGATCAAGTCAGGTGACCTTGTTATTGCTGTTTCGGACATGTTGCAATCCATCCAAGTGATGAATGTTCCATAGGAGCTCATTCTGCCTTTTCAACCTGTTCTCTATACTGTTATTTGTTTGCTTTCTCTTTTGTTGCTGTTTCAACAATTTGGTTACTGCAAGGTTCTTTTCACTATAGAGGAAAAAGGATGATAATGAAGGGTTGTTCTCTGTTTTCACTTGGCCTTGTTCCTGATCCTTCACGGACAGCTACTTGCTTCTCAAGGAGGATGGAGGGATCATTCCACTGAGCACCCATTGTTTCTCAGCCGGTGATCACAATTGTACCCCCAGTAACACAGTCTTTGTAGGATGGATAGGGATAAACATATTGTGAAAAGACGCTTCAATGAAAGGCAGAGTCGTAATTATCCTGCATCTCTGTGACAATGTAGTCCATGTATTGCCTTGTGTTGTTTATCAGCTAAAACAATATGTTCCAGCAATTGCTTTCACTTGACCAGTCAGAAGCAAAACTTACAAGCTGATGGGTTGAACCCACCCAGAAGTGATGAAATCTAGCAGTATTTAAACTAGCATTCTAGAACATAAGTTTAAACAATAACCAGGTAAAGGAAAGAAAATGATGTGGCCCACGTAACTGGACTCTGTCTATTTAAAACTGAATCCTTGAAAAAGTAAAATCCATAATTCTTAAACTCCCATTGAAACTAGAGGAGAGGCAGAAAAGTGGTAGGGATGCGTAATTACTGGAATAACTTGCTAGTCATGTTTATGCGGCAAGCAGGAGCTACATTGTGGACTGTGGCCTGTGGGCTCAGCAAGTCAAGGTACTGGCTTTTCAGTTACAATCCAACTTCAGAAAAAGTCAAGACAGATGACTTGAAAGTTGAAAGACTCCATTAATCCCGCTTGAGCTCCATATCTTTGCTACATTCAACCATTGATTGTCATGGATAAAATAAGAGAAAAATTATGATGGGACAAACTTTTTTCCTTACAAATTCACAGCTCTGTTGGTTTTAATGATTATATGTGTGTGTGTGTGTGTGTGTGTGTGTGTGTGTGTGGAGTGGGAAAACAAGAAAAGAAAAGCTGGTGGTGGTGTGTGTGATAATTTCAGATCCTCGATTGACCATTGCACCTGTCTCTTATACACATCTAGATGTGTATAAGAGACCGGTGTGTGTGTGTGTGTGTGTGTGTGTGTAGTGGGAAAAAAAGAAAAAAAAAGCTGATGAGGGTGTGTGTGATAATTTCAGATCCTCGATTGACCATTGCACCTGTCTCTTATACACATCTAGATGTGTATAAGAGACCGGTGTGTGTGTGTGTGTGTGTGTGTGTGCGTGTGTGTGTGTGTGTGTGTGTGTGTGTGTGTGTGTACTGGGAAAACAAGAAAATAAAAGCTGATGATGGTGTGTTTGATAATTTCAGATCCTCGATTGACCATTGCACCATTCACGCTTAATGGGCCTTCATATCTTTTGCTTACTTCGCATAGAAGCTATACATGATTTTGGAAATCACATCCCAATGTTTACCGTAGAGCTTATAAATTTCAACATAAATAGTCTCTCTCAATGGACATAAAAAGTAAATTTAATAAAATAGTGCAAGTTTGTCCGATGTCACATGATACAATATCATAAAAATAAAAATAAAAAATAAAAAAAAAGAAGTAGGTTTCTGGTGTTGAAGGGGCAAACACCATATTTGTACATGATTTCATGTTTGTGCGTAGCTTTCTTTAGCAAACAAGTTTCATGTCCTCCTCAATCAGTCCCAATCTCCGATATAAATTGCATCAATAAATAAATAAATATCAATTACACCACTCTAAAGTCTTCAATATCAATTATCTAATGTTCCAACAGTCATGTTTCCTAAAAGGAAATACAATCAATTTGAGCATCTTATATGAAACCAGAGAAACATACTTGGCCTCTCGGAAAACATCTATTAGTTAAGAACTTCATATTTTTTATATTCGAAGTCTTGGATTCTAATTTTAAAATTAAAAAAAAAAAAATCACATTCATTATATAGTTTACAATTCAATAGATTTGTTAATGGAAAAAAAAAACAGAGAGAAAAAAGAACAAACTTGGAAAAATTAGTGTTCATATATTCAAGGGATATGCAACTAACAGTACCAAAAGTATTATTCTGTATGAAATTCAAAATACTTTCTAAAATGCATAACAAACAATAGTAATCATAATTGCAAGTATGAATATAAACTAATATGCATGCATAATTTTGCATATATTGTAAACCGTGTCTAAGTGTGTTAACAAAATGTTATATTTTGGTGACCACGTAATATAGCTGAAAGACTTCATACATGGCCACAATTAGAAAAAAATAATAATAATAAAATAAAATAAAAATCTTTAGTGGCTTCAAGTCCTGGCAACGTAAAGAGGATGATGGAGTCGTGTGGTGAAATTGTGAAACCAGATGTTGAAGATAGTATTGCTTGACTTCAGTTGGATGTTATTACACCAACCACGAGATTACGACAACGCTAATTGTCCAAGTTAAAGACGAAGATTTTTAAGCAAGAAGATATGAGGTGGACCATTTGACACTACAACTAAATTACTATTTCTCGATGACCTATGCAAGTGGTCCATTTGCTATTCAATACGAAAATACATGATTTTACGTCGCACTATTAAATCTTTATCATATGCCCTTTGTATATATATTGTGAATTCAGTGGGTGTTGGGTCGAACGTCGCCAAGGATGGTGGAATTATATTAATTCAGTGCTGTGGGTATACTTGCCCGGTTATGAATCTTATGGTACTATTAGTTTAGTTTAAATATGCAAACAGCTCAATTAAAGTGACGTTTAAAGCGTATCGAAAAGCAAACTAAAAGGATTAAACATTATCTTTGATACCTTGTCAATTTGCTAAAGATATGACAACCTTTAACAAGGCAAAGCAATGCATTATTTTTGAGGAAAATAGGCAAAGCATATGGGTGACGTATGCATGTGGACATTGTTAGACCTCTCCAACAAGTAGGTTCCAATCTTAGGGTGAATGATGCCATTTTGCTGAAATTTTTTTTTCATTAATTAATAAATTCATTTGGTTATATGGATCACACGAGAGGCTATAGTTTGAGTCTATTTCATCAATCCTTTTCCGTTTATCCCGAAAGATTCAAACTCGATATTAGTAATTTAGTTGCATAGGTCATCTAGAAATTTCTTCTCCATTAGACAATCTATCATTTACTTTTTCTTTGGGATAATTATATGTATAAAGAGATTATTGACTAAATTTATGCGAAACCTAATGGTTTTGATATGCCACCTAGTTGGATCATTGTGGGGAAAGGAAGGCAACGACGACCTTACTACATATTGACCCTACTAGTTGGTTATTAGTGGTTGCACGGTAGATGGGTTATTTCAAGAATAGGGTAGCTTCTTGAGGGTGATCACCAAAGTTTTGCCCTTCGTTCCTCTGATGTCAGCCTAAACAACTTGTGCCGTTTCTACATACATGCATACATACATACATACATACATACATATATATATCTGTCTCTTATACACATCTAGATGTGTATAAGAGACAAGTAGATGGGTTATTTCAAGAATAGGGTCTGTCTCTTATACACATCTAGATGTGTATAAGAGACAGACCCTATTCTTGAAATAACCCATCTACCTGTCTCTTATACACATCTAGATGTGTATAAGAGACAGACCCTATTCTTGAAATAACCCATCTACTTGTCTCTTATACACATCTAGATGTGTATAAGAGACAAGTAGATGGGTTATTTCAAGAATAGGGTCTGTCTCTTATACACATCTAGATGTGTATAAGAGACAGCATACATACATACATACATACATATATATATCAAGAGTGTGTGCATGGATGGGTTTGCATTTATCTGGCGTATTTACTACAGTTTCTTGTGACGTTGTGTTGTTCTACAATAGAATAATAGAGTAAATTATAGTTTGTGTAGCTTTCGATTTTCTAACAAAAAAAATATGTGTAGTGATATTCTTTTCATTGTTCTTCTTTGGAATATGAATCCCATGTCAATGAGCTGTGGACCTTTGAGATTATACTTATTTTATCATTACCAAGTGCTATTCTTCTATCAATCGGTTAATAGAAAAATGGGTCAACCAGAAGATTCGACTGTTGTGAGTTTACGTTGGCTCTTACATGTATTTGTAAGCTACATGTTCCTGTTCCTGCACAAAAGCGTGTTAGACTGAGAGTGCATGAAAGGCACAACTTATTCGAAGCGGAAAAGTTAGGTGGACAGAATCCGGCCATAGATGATGATGTGGTGGACATAGAGCAAGTGCGTCTTAGTTGAAATTATTCAAGTTTAAAAGTTAATGGTCGTCCTCCCTCCAATGGAAGGAAACCAAAAACTTTATGTGATCAAGTTGGGCTCGCTTGCACCATAGTTAGGACTCGGGGCTAAAGAATAGCTGGGTTTGAATAGAACATGGCAATTCCAATCATCTTCCAGTGATTCGAGTCTTCTAAAGCAAGAGATGGTAACGACCATCAATACCTCTGTGATACTACGTTGCACAAAGTCAAGAATTTGCAAGTTGCAGAAGCTGCGGAGAGGACGGACGGAGGGCGAATTAATATATGAAAGTTGCGTCACAAATAATAATGTCACAATTGCGACGGGGGTGCTCATTGATTAGACCCTTCAGCTACCAGGAAATGTAAAGGAAAAAGTGGGCCCAATCCACCAGGAAATGCAAGTGGCCCCACTCCAACAAAGCTCAGTTACTTACTGTTTCCTCTTTGATGAAAATGGCACTCAACTTTAAACTCATGCCCCTGCTCTTTCACTCTTTATATGGAAATTTACCTTTCTTTAGGTACACAGTATGGAAATTCCTTTCTTGCCCCAGCAGAGCTTTTCTCCCTTTTTTTTTTTTTTTTTTTAAGTTTTAATAACTCTTCACTGTGTATATGGATTAAGGTTTAACACAAGACCAAGGGAATTAACTACACAACAAAACTGAACCTCCTTTATCTCATAATTCTCATCTCCTCTTCCATCTATCCATTAATTCTCATCTCCTTGTATTCAGTAAATATGATAACCATTGCCATGCGTGTCCCCTCAGTAACTGAAACATGGTAATTATGGCTTCATATTTTTCAAAGTACAGTATGCATGGTAAGGTAGAGAGGGAAGAGAGAGAGAGAGTGTGTGTGTGTGTGTGTGTGTGTTGTGAACAAAAAATGGTTGAGATTGAGCTTCAAGGTTCTAATTAGAAGTGCAAATGCTCATTTGAAATTATGATGGTAGGGCCTCGTATTGGCTGTTGCAATTTTTGTGAGGTTAAGAAGCCTGCAACTTTTTCTCAAGTCACCAAAAGCAATCCATGGTTAGGTTTACAGCATATTGTATTACAAGCCCACGTTCCAAAGAAGAAAAAAGAGAGATAGAGAGAGAGAGAGAGAGAGAGAGAGAGAGCAAATCATGAGGTTTTTAAGAGATTCAATAATTCCAACAGACACCATAAAAAGGAGTTCACTAAAGTGGCATCAATAAAGTCGAAAAAGCAAGAAAAAAAAAAGATATAAACCCAACGGACTAGTGCAACGTATTTAATCCATGGGTCATGATTTTGTTTCACTAATTGCTAGGCTTTGGTTTCGATTACTCCAGGCATAAAGGATGGAACGATGCAAAGAGTTCTTGACACTCTGGTAAAAAGAAACACATAGATATTAGGCCCCAGGTTGATCTTTTGGGAAAGTAGAAAACTTGTTACTGGTCTTCTATAACTTTCTTCTTTTCTTTTCTTTTTTTTTTTTTTTTAAAGCATCAACTTAAATTAACATTAAACAAAATAAATTATACATCAACATACATTTATATAAAAAAAATTAACAATTTTATGTACTTCAAGTAAAATAAATTTAATTTTATATAAACACAAACTCTAAATAAAAATACAGATTCTTATTTTTTATAAAAAAAAAAAAATTCATGAATCTCATCCTATAATTACTATTCTAATTTTAATATCTCCATTAGTTAAATTCACATGATAAAATTTATGTGTATAACCCTTATTTATTTTTTCATCTGTCTGCAACTTGGCCTGGCTGTTTCTTGTACAAGAATTAATGAATTTCCAAGGAAATTTATTGGAAAGCTTCGCTCTAGTCTATGAATATTTGGGGCAACCTGAAGTCACAACTTTTAAATAATTTGGGTGTAATTTTGTAAATAAATCGTGGGTTGCAACTTTTTCAAAAAAAAAAAAAAAAAAACACAGTGTTAAAAAAGGTTACATCATAAAAGTAAAGGTAAGAAAGTTAACTTGCCACTGAACAAAGGTGGCACCGATTTTTTTCTTTTTGTACAGCACCATTCGATTCCAAAATGATTATAAGCCTGGAAAAAAAAAGAATACAGCAGGGTAGTATACGATGGTGCTGCAGAATGATATTTATAAGCGTCAGAATTTAAACCAACTAAGCTCGATTATCTCTAACATAAACATCATTATATATTGTTTTCAAGATTCTCCCCCATATATATATATATATATATTGGTGGTTTCTCCTATTCAATTTTTTTATTAATATTTTTTATAAAAAAATTTAAATTTATTAGTATCGAAATAAGAGGTCAAAATGTTTAATTAAAATTTAATTTTAATTCATAAAAATGATAATTAATATATTTATAATATATATTTTTTATCAAAAAAAAAACAATAAATTCTCGTATTTACAAAGGCTTGAAGGCCAAGGCATCAATTGGACACGCCAATAAAACTGAGATGTCAATCCTCATACTGTTTGTTTTTTTTCTTATCCTTTTCAATTGCCTCTTTATTGAATTTTTGACACTATTATTATTTTTTAAAAAAATTGAATAGAATCAAATAAATAATAAATATATGTATTTAATATTATACTTGAACTTAAAATTTTAATATATTAAATTTATTAATTCTTATTTATTTTTTAACTATCAAAATTTTAACATTCTTTAATTATGCGTGAGAAAAAAGCACAGGCAGGCATGCGTCCAAACGAAAGAGCCTGGTAACAATTAACCCTTGATTTCTAATCTTAACTTACAGATACGATGCAATGCATTGGATGCACTTCTCCTTCTTCTTCTTCTTCTTCTTTTTTTTTAATTTACCCAAAAAGAGAAAAAAAAAAGGTGGGGGGTGGGAATGAGGGGGAGAGGGTTTTCATATTTACAGAGGCTCGAAGGCGAAGGCGTCAATTTGTCGGCAAGAAATGGACACGCTAATAAAACAAAGGACATGACAAGCCAATCCTCTTGCAGTGTTTTTTTTTTTTTTGTGTGGCTTTTATAAGCTTCAAAGTTGCCATCCTTTTCAGTAGCCTCTTTATTGAATTTTTGACGCTACTACTAATTTTCTTTGTTTCCAACCGACCTGCACACACAGAATTATCATTCTCTCAGGCAAAAATGCGTTTTAAAGTTATCGTCTCCATCTCCTTTAATTATGCAGAGAAAAGAAGAGACAGGCATGCGTGCAAATGAAGAGTCTTGGTAACATTTAACTCTTAATGGGTCTCCATTCTTTCAACCAAGTGGAGAGCCTTCGTAACAGTTAGATCTTCATTAATAAACTAAACTTTTAGTTCTTTAAGAAATATTTTAATGATAAAAAAAAATTAAATTTATATATTAAAAATATCAAATTTTAATATATAAAAAATATAAATTTTATAAAAATAATAAAAATTATTAAATAATTCTTTACTAAATAAATCTCAAATTTATACAATTAAAGAATTATAAATTTATCCATGTGTTTCAGATAAAATGGAAATTCTTACTAAACCTTTAAAGGGTGAATAACTTCTTGATCATTTTATAAAACAAAGGAAATTCATATTCTTAACGATCCATCCACCACTTGTTTATGAGTTGATCACCAACAACCCTTTTTTTTTTTTGAAAATAATAAAAAAATGAGAGATCAGAAGTAAACGAATTTTCGCCTATGTATGTTTAGATTTGTTGGATCGCTACCATAATTATTTTCACAGTAACAAGGAAAGGTATAGGCTTCTTAGGACCACGTCTTTCAAGAGTCAGGTCAAAAGAGGAATGCCTCCAGAAAAATTTCACCGTATGGTCCAAAACAAATATACTCATGGTTCCCGATCTGGGAATAAAAACTGTGATTTTTTATTTTAAATTCGTAAACAATGAAAATGAAATCACCTGTTTTGTTTGGCAAACGATGAAAATGAAATCGAGGTTTAAAAAGATTGAAAACACAATTGCACCCCACAATGGACACTTCATGATTATTTATAGATCAATGACCACAAACTTGATTAGATTTAATAATGCAACTTGTGATTCTTTTTAGTTGGTCATCCTTTGTCCTTTGTGTGTACTGGCAAGTCATGCATCACAATTAAAATTGAGGGTTCAATGTCGTAATGCAAGTGTGGAGCCTTTCCAAACGATAGCACGAAACCCCATCAGAGAAAAAATTATTGTTCTGTCGCTGGTACTCACCACCGATGACATTGTTGCGTTATTTTTCTGTATTTTTAATAATGTTTCGTCATTTATAGTGTTTCTTCCTTGAGCATAGCTTTTAACTCCAATGACTTTAAGCATCTCAAATTAACAATCAAGTGAAAGAAAATTTCGAAGAGAAATTGACTAATAGCAACTCAAATTAACAATCGAACGATGGAAATTGTTTGTGGGACTGCGATGTGGGCAACCTCATAATGCTTTGGCGTACCCTTTCTTTAAATCTTTTGCAACTTTGCAATTTTTTTCTGTATATTAATGTCAGTTCATATTTTTTTCCTTCAAAACCAAGAAGTGGGTGGGTGGGGGGGGGTTAATTATAAACAGATAGTTTGTGTATGTGTCTGTGTGTGTGTGTGTGTGTGTGGATAGATAGATAGAATAGAGAAATTATTGAATCGACTTATGAATCTTGAGCCTGCTGGAATAAACTCGGTGGCCAGAGAGGTTCATGTGGCCATTGTTATCACATACGGCCAGAATGCGGAGTCCATGGAAATGAAACTTTTGTGCAGCAATTTTTCTGTCTTTTTTTTCCCCTTCATTCGATTCTTTAAATTTCAAATTTTCAGCTTTCAAGCCTGAAAATGAAAACACAATATTAAATTCATATTAAGAGGAGTAAGTGGCTGCAATTATTGTTCTCGACACTATTAAAGAAAAGAATAAAAACAAAAAAAAAAAAAAACAAAAGACATGCACAAGCCCATTTGACAGGGCATTTTCTTTCAGTCTCCATGTAACAATTTTTTCGAAACTTTTAAGCAAATTATTGTATTTGTTTGTCCTTTACAGGATTCAACATTTTCAAGTTTCTTGGATTTCAGGAAAAAAGATAAGATAGATTACTTCACATCCTCAAGATCGCACCCAAAATTTTGCCTAAAATTCAAATTTCTTTTTTTTTTTTTTTTTCTGGAGTCCCTTTTAGATGCAATGTTCTAGCGAGGTGGATAATAGTGGAAAATCGTCCCAAGAGATCTTGGATTAGATCATGCCTATCAAGCCTGTGCTTAACGGAGTGTTGATGGAAACATTATCACCCATGTTCAAATAAATAATTCAATCATTCGAAAAAAAAAAAAAGAAGGTAAATATTGGGGATTCAAATTCCAGGGTGGAACCCAATTGGGGATTCAGACTACACTAATACGTTTCCATGTTTTATATATATATATATATATATATATAAACTCAATAATGATTTATCTTAAAATTATTTATTAATATTTAACCTTTTATACAAAGAGAACCACCATCTAATCACTAATAAATTTAAACAAGATTTCATTACAGCCAATCATAATGATTGTAGAATCAAAAACTCAACATTCGCACTTTAACTAAACCTTTCAATCAGATTTTTCAGTAAGGATATTCGAACATATTTCAGTGAGAGGAGAGTGACGGAGTAAAAATTCAAACACAATTCAATGGGATAAAATATATGTCAAATTTTTATTTAAACTCCCATTTTAGGTAATGGTGCTTTGCATGTTTACATAATATCATCGCCTAATGTATAATCAATAATTTATTGAAAATTTTCACATGACAACAAATTTATATTTCTAGTCTCCCTAATATTAATCTCACTCAAATTCACTAAGTTTAATAATAGGTATCTTTTTATAAAATAATTTTTAAAGAAATATTTTAAGAATTAAAATTTTAAATTATTATCCTTAATTCAAAATTTAATGAATTATTTAATAAAAAAATCATGAAAAAAAATACAATGTAAGACAAGAAATTAATCAAATATCTTTGGTAGCTAAAAAAAAAAAAAAGGAATTAAAATAACCTCAAGCAAGCGTGCTACGTGTCGCACAACAGTAGGCGACCACCTCTCAACGCACTCACCCTTATTCACCCGATAACCTCCACGTTTTGAATATTTCACACTTGGACTGTCCAAGTAGGAGGGCAATTTAGGCATTATAAACTCGGGGCCAATCATGTCTTGTCATGGTTTCTGACATGGACACGTGGCCTGTAAATCACTGGGACATAAAGAGCAAACCGGATGGAAGGTACTACTGTTAACAGCGTAAATTTGGCATATGCCACGTAAGCATTCCACATGGCAATTCAAATCCAAGTCAGCAATGGCTTCTTTGTACTTCTGCCTATAATAACACCCCGAGCCCCATCGAACAATTGCATAGTTCAGTCTCTCTCTCTCTCTCTCTCTCTCTGCCGTTGGCTCTCTACCAAGAAACACCAAACACAGCACAGAGGAAAAAAGCATTATCCTTTCCTTCTATCTTCTTGTTCATTGACGCGCTCCGATCAGATCTTCGCCGGGGAAATGAATATTCCGGCGATTGCGTTTCTCATTCCCTCACGCAATCGTCGTCATTCCGATCATCCTCATCACGTCTTCCACAAAAATTTCCTAAGCTGAAAGCCTTAGTCTTTTCTGTTTTTGCATACTCTCCAAGTCATTTGATTCTTGGAGAAGGTGCCCGATTTTTCTTATACCGAAAATTTTTTCGCAGTTTTGTTTTCGTTTGCTTGAATTTTTGGCGTGAGGCGAGCCCCGTCGATGGCTTCGTTTTTGAGTGTTCCGAGGAGGAGACTGACTGGAAATGCGGGTGCATCTGGGTTGGGTTTTGTGATAATTTATGTAGGGTGTACTAGCAAGAATTAGGATCAGACTTGAGTCATGGGTGAGTCACTGTTTGAGTCTGTAAATTCAGAGAATTTGACCAGGAGCCAATCATTTCCTTTTTAGCCTTTTGGCCTTTGCATTTCCTTCTCGTTTATAGCTTCCGTAGCGACTTTTATGCCTTTTTTAACCATGAAAATTCAACCGGTAGTAGATGTTGATTCCCGGACATGGGTCCCGGTTCCGGTTCGGGCCGAGTCAGCGAAACCGGTGTTGAAATCGCGACTTAAGAAGCTGTTTGACCGGAGGATTTCATTGGTTGACAAGCCGATTGTCGCTGAAGCTCAGTATGGGACAAAAGATGGTGGAGGAGCAGCGGCGGCCGACTTTGAGCCGAGCTCGGTTTGTTTGGCTAAAATGGTGCAAAATTACATGGAGGACAGCAACGACAAGCATCAACATCAGCAGCCGCTCCGTGGCCGCCACCGCTGCAACTGCTTCAACGGAAACGGCAATGGCAGCTCGGACGACGAACTCGACACTTTCGGTGGCGGCGGTTTTGGGGAATCCATCGGCAACTCATCATCCGGCTTCGACGCCTGCGATGTTCTCAAGGTAAATACTATCGCTTCTTGAAAAAAAAAAAAAATCTTTCAATTTCGAACCTTATCAAACTCCTGCAAATATCTTTTCAAAACGAAAAGGTCCTGACAGAAATTTTCGCGCTTGGTTTCACCAGAGTCTGATTTCTTGTGCGACTGTCGCCGAGAGAAATCTCTTGGCCGACACGGCCATGATCGTCGAGAAGAGCGGGAATCCCAAGCAAAAAGAGGATTTGAGGAGGACCGTGGCCGTTGGATTATCATCACTCGGCTACGATTCTTCCATTTGCAAATCGAGGTGGGATAAATCCTCCTCTCTCTCTGCCGGTAATTTCGAAACCCTCGGACCTCCGTCGATCTCTCTTTCCTCTTCAATTTCAAAAATTAAAAAAATAAAATAAAAGAGAAAAAAATAATTTATTAGATTATATTGTTATTATTTGATCGCAGGCGAATACGAGTATGTGGATGTGATTATAGAAGGAGAGAGGCTGTTGATTGATGTGGATTTTCGATCGGAATTTGAGATCGCCCGGTCGACTGGGTTTTATAAGGCAATCTTACAATCTCTGCCGTTCATCTTCGTCGGGAAACCCGACCGACTCGGCCAGATCGTGTCAATTGTATCAGAGGCGGCGAAACAGAGCTTGAAGAAAAAAGGCATGCACATCGCTCCGTGGAGGAAGACGGAGTACGTGCGTGCCAAGTGGCTCTCGCCTTACACCCGGCAAAACGACACCGTCTCAACCACCGAGACCGAAAGCAAGAAAGAGGAGACTCTATCCGTGACTATGACTGACGACTGCGGAGAACTCGAGCTGATTTTCGCCCATAAAGAGATGCCGGCGAATACTGTTTCATCATCGCCGCCGACAATAGATAGCGAAGTTTCGATGCAACGGAAGACAGAGGTAGTGACTTGGCAGCCTCCGGCGGTGAAGCCCAAGCTGACCGAGAGAGGAGCCAAGACTGTGACCGGATTGGCTTCTCTGCTCAAGGAGAAACCATAAAAAAATAAAATAAAATAAAATTTTGGTTTTTTTTTTCCTCTGTATAATCGAGGTATGGAAAATGGGTATTTAAATATATCCATATATGTAAAGAAAATGAGATATGTGATCGGATCAGGTACAATCTCGCTCTTTTTTATTATCTTCTTTTTTAATTTCTATAATTTTCTTTCTTCTCGGTGCTGTCGCATGAAAGCAGGCAAGCAAGGACCGGTAGATGGTATCTATAAAATTATTTTAATTATCAAATTTTCGAGTTCCCCTGATATTGAACTTTGTAGATTTAGTATTATCACTATATTATAATGGTTTTCTAGTTCTGATTTTTGTAAAGGGAAACAGAAAATTCTCATCTAAATTTACTTTTGTTCTATTCTATAAAACTTTTTGTGGTTTAATACTAGAGAGATGTATGGGTTTTTGAAGATGAGTGAGGATGGGGGTTGCTGTTGGCCGGTGACTGCAGTGGCTCGTGGCGTCTCGAACTTAGTGAGATAGAGAGAGGAGGCAGAAGGGGTTTGTTCACTAGGAGTCATGAGAAATGATAAAAATTACCCTCTTTGCTTATTTCAACCAAAAAAAATAAAAATCTTTTGGATTTCGCTATAGAAGGAATCTGAAACGGGGAACAGATGGGTAGCAGTGCATTTGTTGCTTATGGTTGAGGGAAACAAATGGGTATGTCCTAGTTCATGCAATTAACACACTAAATCGAGGTGAGACCTATTCCTTTTTCCTTTTTTTTATTTTTTATTGAAGGAAATAATTGTGTGTCTGACATGATTCTTGTAATTCAGGCATATGAATGGGCTGTGCACTGAGAACTCATTTTCATTTCTACTTAATCATAATTTAAAGTTTCTTTCTTTGCTTTTTTCGGTTCTCTATTGAAACATTTACCTTGACATCCAATCATCCTGGATAATGAGCAATCGCTCCATAAAGGAGTTGATCAATTTCAAGAGCCTGATTTTGAACCTGTTCTATTATTAGGTTTGGAATGGCGTGTGAAATGCAAATGCCCCTCGAGTCAAATTGCCTATTTGCAAATGTCTCTCTGTTAAATTTTTGTCTATCTATCAGGTATTGCGTCCAATGACTCAAGTCACTCCTTCAATCAACTGACTGCATGATGTGCCATTTTGAAATTAATTTAGCAACGCCATTGGTCCCCTCCATCTTTCTTCTGGAATACGCGTATTGAAAGGATATTCAAGGACTCTTTCCTCAGAAGAGACGTTCAAAGTCTAAATAAATGCCAAAAAAATAGCAAAACTAGTCCAGCAGAAATATTCCCCTGTTTTTTTGAAACACAACTTCACTGAGACTCTTTTATAAATTCCTCCAAAATTTTTATAAAGACTCTTGTCAGATTGCTGTCATCAATTGCCCTTCCCCTACGCAAGTAGCCTTGATGCCATTAATTCATAGCCATTTAATGTATATTATCCAAACTATAAAAACAAAGACATTTTACTCAATCAAAATTGCTTGTTACAATTGATTGGTCAGTTCATCTTTGCTGAATTAAGGGTACAGGAGTTGTAAGCATTCTCCTGATTCAAAGCATTGGAAAGGAAAATTGTCTAATTAGTCAAACAGTTCATGAAATGTCAGAAATTGCCAAAATTACAAAACTCACACTCTCACGTTAACAAATTATGAAAGCAAATGACCCCAACAATAAACGTATGAGGGTAAATGGGTCTTAACACATTTTCCATCCACCGTGACTCTTGGTCGTGAGTTAAAGGCTACTTTCATAATTTTCAAAGATGCGGGTCTTGATTTTTAATTACGTCTTATTTATTATGTTATCCATGAAGGGACTACTGTGGCTGTGGTGTCACTTCCTTTTCTGATGCTTTTGGGTGATGGCACCGATGGTCAGGTGGGCCCTTTTCCCCCATACACTGAATAAATAAAATCAAATGAGCAATCACTCCTCACTCTTGATCATGACAACATTTCATTTTTTTTATAATCAAAATAAAATGTATTGTATTTTTTTACATAAAAAAGTATTTTAGGTATTATAATATTATTTTTTTAAAAAAATCCAATATTCCTTTCTTTTTTCTTTTGTTTTTTTTTTCTTTTCAAAGACACTGCTATTATCATTACCTTTTTTTTTTTTAATAAAAAGAGAATACTGTACGTAGCGTGCCCCACCAACCAACCCAGCCCGACTTGCATTTCCCAAACCAATTTGATTCACTCTGAGCTTTGCCCATTCTTCACGAAGCCAAGGGGATTCATAATGGATTACGTGGCAGGCTTGGGATCGGAGCCGTTTGGGTTCGAGAGCGTTTTATTGTACACACTTACGGTAAACCAATGGTTAGGTGGAGGAGGTTGGCCTATCCCACATTGATATGTCCCGTAATTCATCCAAAAACTCAATCAAAATTGTTAAAAAAAATATATATTATTTTTTTTCCACTGATACTTCCCTAATTATACACCCAAATAGTAGTACTCATTTTCTCAACCAAAAAAAAAAAAAAAAGAGCTTGAAATAAGTGTATTCCTAATCTCTGGTTATAATACAAATATAAATTTTGCATTGCGATACAATAAAAAAATTCATACGGAAAACAAGTATTAAATTAAGTAAGCCCTCAATCCAACATTTTGCTGCTCTTTGACAAAGCCAATATTGAGTTTCTGGATAAATTTCTCTTTGTGAATTTGATTTTGATTATGCAAGTGCCATGGACAGACCATAGAGTCATGTGCTGTTAACATGGCTTTTATGGAAAAAAAAAAGTGAATATTCTCTGGTTTTTTTATTAATCACCTTTTTAACTTAGACTCAAAATAGAGGACAGGACTTCAATTGTACAAACGTAGTTCAACATCACTGGTGAATTTTAACTTAAAAAAATCCTATATCCAATAATGATTGAACATGTCTGCCTACAGAGCCTACAGTCCCCACCTTCTTTATTCAAAGCATTAATACAAACCGCTGTGACGTGGACTCGTTATCAGGTGACCAAATGGTCTTGTTTTGCCAATTCTGCTTTTACCTTTCTTTTGTTTATCCCCTTGATTGCACTAATTTTCAGATGTCCAATTCTTTCCGAGCCAGACAATCATCCTTTGAGTTGATTTTGGTTGATAAACAGAATTTTTCTTTTTTTCTTTTTTTTTTTTTTAAAAAAGAAGGAAACAGAACCACCAAACCATGTCAAAATGCACAAATTTGAAATTTGATTTTGTTGGTTCAAGGAGATTAAATTTAATCCATTTAGTAAATGCCCTTTTACTCTCAAATGGGCCTTAGCCGTTCTCCATGAAATGTTCAATACTAGGAGCCTTTTGCTACTTCAATTTCAACAAATGCCTGTCTCAGTCGAATTTAATGTAACTATCTATAAAGATGTATTATATATATATATATATATATGCCAACACCCAAAATTAATACTTCACACAGATTCCGCAACTATTTATATCAAAGGATCATTACCAATTAATAAACAAAAATAGGACTGAAATTGCATTTACTAGCCTTGGATTTCAGCTACCGTATAGCCGAAGAAATTGCAGGAGGGCACTCCTCTTCTAAGGTGGCGGCATGGATGAAATCTGCGGTTTTCCAGTGCGCCATGGGATCTTTGTGCAAAATAATGATGATGGGTACGAAAAACAAAGAATACCCAGAAAAAGTTGATAACAGCAAAATAGTCTCTAACCAAAAAAAAAAAAAAAAAAAAAAAAAGAAGATTCAATTACAAGCCTAATTCACACGATGTTTCAAGCTAGGATGATTAACATTGGCATTTGTTATTAACAGGCCGCAATATTATCTGACCGAGGAAGAAAAAGGAAATTAACCAGCTACTCTAGAGCAGCTGGCCAAGACCCTTAAGGAGAAGTCCAAGGATCCTATTGTCTTCTAAAATAGCAGACTTGTGATATCTGGAACTTTAGTAATTCAAGTAATCAATGAAGACATGAGAGTCCGCCTCTTAGAGCAATTTTAAACCACTGTTTTGGACGAACACAAGGCAAATGTGAGTAGTCACTATTTAAAAAAAAATGGCACTAGGACTGACAAAAAAAAAAAAAAAAAGGAGAGAGAGAGAAGATAAACGAAGTTGGGGGTTGAAATATTATCACATAAAGTTGGAAGAAGAAAAAAAAAAAAGAACTAGGAAGAGTTTCAACTGTAGCTGGTGAATCGGTTTGAATAAAGTTCGAGTAATTGGTTTCCAATAATTTGAACTATCATTCTTGGAATCAAGAGGTGGTTGGCCCAACAACCAACCAAGACCAAAAGTAAATGCAATGTTGTGCGTATATAGCATTTATTTATATCTGATCCCATAGGTGTTTTTCGGTTAATTAAAGAATCTTCTCGCTCCACCCTCTTTGTTCAGGCTGCTGGAAGTCTTGTTGAGTATGAAGCAGCCAGCAATTTATTGGCTAATGGTTGCTATACGTCTTCAAACCAAGTTGGTTTTTGGCCTCTATTGGAGCTAGTCTCAAGACTAGTTAGAATCAAGCGAGAACCCTCTGTGCGTATTTTATAGACAGTATTAAATGCTAGAAATATTAGAAGAAATTTGTGCCAACAACTCGACTTATCTCCATTGTGGGGGGGGGAAATGTGGGATTGGGGAAAAACACACCATATAGAAAAGAATGAGGAGAAAAGTTACAGGATGTTTACCAAATTGAAAACAGAACAAGAAAAGAGAAAAAGGGTCCTTGTTAATTCACAGAATTTCCATGAAGAATTCACAGAATTTGATGGTTCTGTTGTAGGGTGAAAGTAAAGCAATCTATCATTGAATGCCACTGAAAAGTAAAACGCGGAGTTTTCTCTGAGCTCGAAAATCTCGAGTTTAAGTCAAATTGTGGACAATTAAACCAAAAACTGAAATGCCACAATCATCTACGCGCTCCCCCAAAAGGAGAGAATCAAATAAGCCTTTACCCAACCGCAGACTGACTGGCCTAATAAAGGCAATCCTTCTGCCATTATTAACAATGGCCATTGACCTTGGGATTATTGCATGGGTGGTCACATACTTTCTGGGTCTTGGCCCAAGATGGTTCCACACATGGCCTTTGTAACTTTAGTAAAACCGACCGAAACGCTGTGTAAAGAGAACGCAAGAATCCCACCATCCCTTTATTTTTAATTAGAGGAGTACGCCTGGCCCAATCACCCTGTAAAGATCCACCTTGTAAAAAAGGTCGCTTTGTATTGCAAAAAGTTACGATAACATATTTAAAATTTCATGTGTTATGATTTTATTTTATTTTTAATGCATAAAAGAGTGGATATACGAAAGAGGGCAAAGGCGAAATTCAGTTATATCATCACACAACAAAAGCTTGTTACCTTTAAAAAAAAACAAGAAAGCACTTAGTAGAGACATCCCTTCAGCTGCAACTTTACTGTTTAATCTAGGATATTTCAGTGATTACTATAAATCTAGGTTTATAGGACAGGGGGGCTAAGATGAGGAGTCGCAAGGGTTACAATCTTTGTACGTGCCCTAAGCCCATTCGACCCATTCCTTTTTGGGCCCAATCATCCCATAAGGTAGAAAAATCATTTGGGCTCCAAAATTTGGAGTTAATTATGCAGATAACTTGATAACTGGACTTGGGCTCAAAACATCCTTGTCGGGCTTGTTCCTTAAAGTTCGACCCGCCTGTAGCCTGCAGGTTACCAAAATCACCGAAGCCAAACGGAGAACCAAGACGAACGTAATGCAGAAGAGGGACCAGAGCAAGTCCGGTGGCTCAGCCGGCGGAGCCAGTGCGCCGTCGGCCAAAAGAGGCCGCCCCTTTGGCAGCGCAAGCAGCAGCGCCGCTGCCGCAGCATCCTTGGGCGATGCCGCTGCGCCGTCAACTCTCCTCGGGCCTTCCCTCCAAGTTCACACCTCCTTCGTCGGTCAGTTCCGTCAAAACCCTAATCAACCTCTAAGCATTTCTTAAATTATTTTTCCTAGTTAAAATTACTAAATTTGAAAAATTCCTGTGACCAAACAGACCAGAACAACAAGAGGATAGTTTTGGCCCTTCAAAGCGGTTTAAAGAGTGAGCTAACATGGGCGCTCAACGCTCTCACGATGCTCTCCTTCAAAGAGAAGGAAGATATGCGTAAAGACTCTCTCGCTAAAATCCCTGGCTTGCTTGACGCTCTTCTCCAAATTGTATGTTAGTTACTCAAGATTTGCTTTTGCAATTAATTACTTTGATCCTTTTTTGATACATTTTTTCCTGAAGTTAAGATCCTTTTTTTTAAGTAAAAAATAGTGGGTTGATCGCATGGTTATTTTGTTTTGGAATTTGTACGGAACAGATTGATGATTGGAGGGATATTGCGCTTCCTAAAGAACTTAGTAAGCCCAGGGATAGAACATTAGGTGTGAATTCTCTGGTAACGGGATTTGGCAATAAGTACGAGGCGTTGGGATCAAATGACACTCTTAAACATTCGGGGTAATTGCCGCATAGTTAATTTTAAGCATGTGAAAATTTGCTTTTGATGAAATGGATGGTAAATTTAAGATTATTTATGTGTGCCAGATTGGGATCAGGTGATGCTTTGGCACAGAAGAACACAGCCAAAGTTCGACCCATGGAGTTGTGGTTTGATGATGGACTGTTTAATATAGAAGAGGAAGGGCGAGCAGAGAAGCAGCAGTGCGCTGTTGCTGCTTCAAATATCATTCGCAATTTCTCATTCATGCCGGAGAATGAAGTCATTATGGCTCCACATCGACATTGCTTAGAAACAGTGTTCCAGTGTATTGAAGATCATGTTACCGGTGAGACAAATTGGCAAAAGAAAATTGCTAATTTTGCTTTCTTCTTAATCATCTTGTGCTGTGGTAGTAATATTTTCCATTTTTATAGATTGATTTACATTGTCCTGTTTTCTGTTCTCACATTTTTCTCCTATGCATTAAAAATTTCTTTCGAAATTCCAAAGTTCCCCTAAGCTGGAATTGCTTGAGTAATTGCTAATTCTTTACTTTTTTCTTTTTTTTTTTGATCGTTTGTTTCAACATTAGATGATGTCTTATTCTTCTATTCTGCGCTTTATTCTTCATTAAAATTTCCCTGTACTGAAAAGAGGGATTGGGGGTGTGGGTGGCATATTCATTCCTTTGTGTTGTTGCCAAGGGTCAAGGATACGGAGCATTCAATTGCTTGCTCATTCATGTATATGTTGACATGCACGAACCACCAATGCAAAGTTATGTAGAGATCCCATGCAGTTGAAGTATACTGTAGGACAGAAAAATAGAAAGAAAAAAAAAAGGACAGGCAGACTAGATTGAACTGGACCCCATTGAGCAGTGCATGGAAAATTTCTGGTTTTTGCCTATTCCAAATTCTAATACATTAATAATGCAATCAACCATCTAGTTTTACCTGAATATCTAGAGCACCATTTTGGATCTTTTCATGGATAAGCATGCCATTGAAATTCCTATGGATTATAGAATTCTATAAAATCCTAAGATATACATCACATTTAGGTATTGAATTTCTTTGTTTTTTTGTGGTTGGTGTTAGAAAATATATAACATCTGGAGAAGTTAACTTTGATGCGTCTTTCTGCAATTTTACCTTGATAATAACTCATGATTTGTTGAGTTATGTTGCTAAGAGTAGTTAATATTGGCAGAGGATGAAGAGCTTGTTACAAATGCTCTTGAGACAATTGTTAATTTGGCTCCATTGCTTGATCTTCGAATTTTCAGTTCATCAAAGACATCTTACATCAAAATGACGTGAGAGATCTTATCCTCTTTTTCTGTATTTTCTCTGATTGTAATTGTAGTTGATATGTTGCCAACTGTTTTTACTGGGCAGTGAGAAACGTGCAGTCCAAGCTGTTATGAAGGTGCTGGGATCTGCAGTTAAAGCCTGGCATTGTGCAGCTGCCGAACTAATTGGTCGTTTGATAATAAATCCTGATAATGAACCTTTCCTGCTCCCCTTTATTCCACAGGTTGATGTTATTCTGCTTAAGTTTTGTTCCTTTATAATTTTTAAGTATTAAATTCATGATATTGTGCTGATGGCTCAGCAACACTGCAGATACACAAGCGTTTAGTGGATCTTATAAGCTTACCGGCAATTGATGCACAAGCAGCTGCTGTTGGTGCTCTCTATAACCTTGCAGAAGTTAATATGGACTGCAGATTGAAGCTAGCTAGTGAGAGATGGTGATGCTTTGTTAAAGTTTGGAAAATAATAATGAATGAAAGAAAATTATGGCATAAAGGTTTATTGTTAAAAGTTGGTGACAGGATTTCATGATTTTTTCTTTACCATTAAATTCAGGGCAATTGATCGATTGTTGAGAGTGATCAAGGCACCACATCCAGTGCCAGAAATTTGCAGAAAAGCTGCAATGATATTAGAGAGCCTGGTATCTGAGCCACAGAACAGGGCCTTATTGCTAGCTTATGAGAATGCATTTGCAGAGATCCTCTTCTCGGAGAGTAGATATGCTGATACATTTGCCAGGATCTTGTATGAACTGACATCCAGACCAAGCAACAAACTTACTGCAGCTCGTGGTGTTTGGGGCATGTGAATGATAGCCTGCATCATTTATGACATGGCTCTGACTTGTTAGGAAGTCGTCTTGAAATCTTTGTAAATGCTATTTAGGCAAGTTGATCAAAAGCTGAAGTCATCCTCTTCTTTTCTATTTGTCTGGCTTTTTATGAAAAACATGTTTATTTACCACTTAAATCTGTGTCATTTTGCATCTGTTTGCTTGCATTATTTTATGATTGGAGGCATATTTAATTACGAGGTACTGGGTTCCATGGTAGGATCGTATTCCTGCTATGTAATTCGTGACATAAAAATGGTAGAATCTTCCCATCCCTCCCAAAGGTCCTTCTCTGCGCCAGGATTTGTCGTCCGCTTGTGACGTAGCACTGTCGCCCTGGAATTGGGGGCCAAGCCCAATTTGCCATATTATGTCACCCTTCTTGATCTCCCCCTTGGTCTCGGAGTAAGCCATCTCATACCACAGAGAGCTACTGGAAATGTTACCAAGCCTAAGAAGAGTCCTTTGGAATGCTTAGCAAGTAAGAGTAACGTTGTTTCAAATCACACAGAGTTAGTCCTCAACTCCTTGTCTATATATATGCTTTGTTTCTTTTTGTTTTTTAATTGATTGTCTTCGATAAAAATTTGAGATAACTCGAGCATCTGTGAGTCAAAACTCTGTGTGTGCGTGTGTGCGCGCGTGCGCATAACTCAATAAAAGATCAAGACACAAAAGGGGCCCATGTCAAAAAGGTCGAGATTCACAAGTTTTTTAATTTAATCCAAAATGGCTATGGAAAGGTCAAGGAATCCAAGGGACTTTGTAGGGTGGTAAATACTTGTCTGACTCATTAAGATTCAAGGGCCAATATGAAGAAAGAAATGAGATTAGGAGAAAAATGTTGATGACCGTCCAACCAACGCCCTCGCAATGTTTAAACAAAAGGTAACGTAATATATGGACAATAGTGAAATTTCGGCAAGATATACGCCTGAGTGTACGCGAATTGTTGATCGGTGGAGTCTTATTGCTTTCTTTTATGTTCAAGTGTGATAATATTTAATCTCCGATCAATAACATAGTAGAAGCAAGATTTGAAAACCAACTTTGAATTTCCCTTTTAACAATTGGAAACTTCCTTTTCCTCCGGTGTTCATTGATTATCTAGTATAATCAGAGACGGCTTCACTAATCTTCACTGAGAAATTATGCAATTCGGAAATTTTTATTTAATGCGCTAGTTAAGCACCCTACCTTTTTTGTACATAAAAACACAATGTTTATCAGAGAAACGACATAATTTCTCAAGAATGTTTCAATCATCCATTCAAATCCAAGTAGTAAGTACAATACTGACACAGGTAATAAAAAAACCACCAAATAATAAACAAAGAAAAATCGAAGCTTCAAGAAGTAATTGATGCAACTTTGGGCACGTGAACAGGAAATTCATGAATTTCATCAATCCAAGGGTTCTTCTCCTTTGCTGGGTTGATTGTCCTCAATGCATGCCACACTGCGCTGTTACACTTGAATCCTGAGCCAAATGCAATCTGCCATGTTCTGTCACCCTTCCTAATCCTGCCCTTGGCCTCAGAGTAAGCCAATTCATACCATAGCGAACTACTGGAGGTGTTGCCAAACCTATAAAGAGTCATTCTTGAAGGCTCCATGTGCCAGCCAGTGAGGTCAAGATTTTTCTCTAGCTCATCCAGCACAGCTCTGCCTCCTGCATGGATGCAGAAGTGCTCAAATGCCAACTTGAAGTCTGGAATGTATGGTTTTATCTTCATTTTTAGGACCTTCCTTGCAACAAGAGTTGCAAAGAATAGGAGCTGTTCGGACATGGGCAGGACTAATGGGCCTAGCGTGGTGATGTTGGTTTTAAGGGCCTCTCCAGCAACTGCCATGAGGTCTTTGGACAGTGAGACTCCAGTTATTTTGGTGTCGTCCTCTTTTTGGAACACACAGTCGTAACATTTGTCATCAGCTCCTTTGTGGGTGCGAACGGTGTGGATTAGTTGGTACTTCGAGCGGCGCCGATCGGACCACTTGTTGGAGAGGAGAATTGCAGCTCCACCCATCCGGAACAGGCAGTTTGAGACCAGCATTGATCGGTCATTGCCAAAGTACCAATTGAGTGTTATGTTCTCCATACTAACCACCAAGGCATAGGAATTGGGGTGCACCTGTTTAAAAGAAAAGGAGAAGGATCTTAGGTCGTCACAGGTATCATCACCTTCTGAAAATCCATATATCTTAGACAAAAAGCAAGTACTAGCCCACAAATTTTGGAAACCCACTTATCTGACTTCATGTCATTGAACTTACATCACTTGGGTTTATTTGATGTGTGCAAGTGATAAGGGGATGAGCCCAAATCTTTACTACTAGAAGAGTATTAATGACAGACGGCACCAATTAATTTCTAATGCTGGACTGACCACCTGCATCCATCCCAATCCTGTTGGTTGTGTGGTAGTGAGACTAGCATTTATAGTTCAAACCATTTTCTTCCCCTTTCTCAATGAACTGCAGTAAGTGTTCCTGCTTTACAACGCAATTTTGAGACATTGGAAGGTAACGTCATTGACATCATTGACAGCTACCAGCTGGACACATGTAAGGGTTGTGCTTGACAGCCAATTTTCTGTTTCCCCGTGGCGAGAGAAATTAATAGGCACATCGGCACGTGTATATCTCAAATGGGGTTTTAGATGAGGTTAAATTGAAGCAATTTTATACAAAATGTGGTTTTTATCATCAATTGACTAGAATCGATTTTGTTCACCCGCTACGTGGGGTCTATCTGATAATTTGTGGCATCAAACATGACATCTATACTCAGCTGTAGTTGTATTCAATAAACCCCTCCCCCCACATTTTTATCTGCTCATGACAATTAATGGCTTACGAGCAGAAGGAACCGTGTGTCATTCGCATACCTGCAAGAGCTGTTTGGCAAGGTCAATGGAAATGAGGCCAGCACTACAGCCCATGCCACCAAGATTGTAGCTCAATATGTTGCCTCTGAGCTTGTAATGATTCACCACCATGGCAGAGAGAGAAGGGGTCGGACAGAACAAACTACAATTCACGATTAGAATGCCAATATCCTTGGCTTTCACCCCAATTTTGGCCAAGAGCTCGTCAATGGCGCTAAACATCACCATCTCAGCCTCCTTCCTCGCCTCTGCCATGCACGGGTTGGGCGGCACTCGCAACACAGCATCAGGCAAGTAAGTCCTTTGTCCCAATCCAGACCTCTCGAGAATTTTCTTCTGAAAAGCCAAGTTCCCCTCATTGAAGCACCCAGCCAGAGCTGATCTCTCCATGAAAATCTCCCTGGTGCATATGCGTTCCGGATCGGGCTTGTAACAAGCGAAATCCACCAGGAACACCTTCCTGGGACGACTGGAGAAGTAAAGAGTTCCCAAGAAAATTATGAGGCCGGAGCAAAGGGTCACTGACACAAGATTGAACTTGAGCTGGTTCCAGAGTTGGATTAAATCTTGGGCAGTGAGCGTTGAAAGATTGGCTGAGAAGATGGTTAATAGTGGAACTAGCAAGAGATACATGGCATTGGACATCAGATAATGGTATCCCAGTTTCACATATTTCAGTCTGACTGACTGCAGAAAGTTTGGGAGATTGCTTCTCTTTGTTCCTGATTGAGCTTCGACCTTAACTGATTCTGTTTTCGGGTCTTGTTGTTTACTCTCTTCCGCCATTTTAGTGTTAAATGGCCACAAAGAATAGACTATTTGGAATGAGAAATAGAAACCCAGATCAAATCAAAGCTGGGAAGACCAGAACTTGTATAAAAGAAAGAAAAAAAGAAAAACAGAGAGAGAGAGAGAGAGAGAGAGAGAGAGAGAGAGAGAGAAATTGAGAATGAACCTCTAGTTTTTGATTATCAGAGAGAACGTGACAGCATGAGAAAAGAGCTCTGCTTGAAGTAAGCAAAGAAATTGGAGAGAAATAAGCAAATGTTTAAGGCGAGAATAATGATTTGCAAGGAGGGAGACGTGCTTGTTAGAATTTAAAAGCAAAGGGGCAGAGAGGGAGAGGAGGGAGGATGCAACTACCCCCAACGAACTTTTAATTGCAAACCCGCCAGCAGCATTGGGCATTGAACCCAAACAAATAGCTTGGTTTTTGTGCACAAATAAAATAATAGAGCCACACCACATTTGGGTCACTTTTATCAAGCTAATTTCCACCTTGCCCCTCCTGCGGCCAAAAATTTATGAGAACTTGTCGGTTCATAGTTCAAACAACCCCTCACCAAATGTTACGTACAATAATTGTAGTCTCCACACTATAACGTGTGTTGACGCAGGGAGATGACACAAATTTCCTCCTCTCCCCTCCCCTACCCTCCATGATTATTGGGCATTTGATTCAATCCATTCACACTCCGTAAAGAATTTGACCACAAGCAACCCCTTTTTCACCCCCATTTTGATGTTTTATCAAATAGCTCTGGTCCCCAATCCCAGAAGCCATGTGGGTGTTGGCTTTTGCCTATTAAAACCATGTATTACAAGTAGAACGGATTGGCATTTATTGTCTGTAACGACAGCTTGGTAGCTTTATGCATTGATGATCATTGTCCCATTCAAAGCTATTTATTTCTCAACTCTCAACAATTTTTTAGTTGAAAGACGACTTTTAATTCGGGGCTACGACTGAGTCTTTCTAGGACCTGTTTTTGTTTTTTCATGAATCTTTTCTTTTATTTTCCGACCCCTTCTTTCTTTTCTTTTTTTTTTTCCTTCCCTCTTTATTGCCATAAAAAATCACAGGAACTTTGTTTTTCACGTGTAGAAAAAAGGGGCAGTGGAGATTTCTTTTTTGTCCATATCACTTTTTTTTTTTTTTTTTTTAATTTTCCTCTGCCCAATGTTGGTGTAAGGAACCTGGTCGTAAGAAAAACACTAAGGACCACACTGAATGTGATGTGAGGGGTATTTCTGTGTTTAACTAGAGAAATGAATGGCAATTCTGGAACCAAGGTATGAATAGAGCACAAGAAACTGGGGGTATCAGAAGAAACCGGTAGCAGTTATCAAACATTTTTATTATAGGCTGCTTTTGACCACCCGAGAACCATCTCTCTCTCTCTCTCTCTCTCTCTCCCTCACATTCTCTCTCTGGAATTGCGTGTCTTTGTGTAAGCACACTTTTTGACAATGTTCATTGAACTAACTCTCAACAATACCCATCTTTTAATGCTCAAAACGTCTAACCAAATTATACCCACCAACACTTGGCATTTACAATTTTAGCGTGTATTAGTGTATGTATATGTACATGTACATCACACTCCATTGACCGCAAGTAACGCAGCAGTTATTGTCAAAGATAGTGGATCGTGTGCCAAAAGATTTGCAGCTGCCAGGGTTTAGATCTGGAAGTGGCAGACAAGAAATGAAGCACACACGAAATCTAGAAGGCTTCCTCTTGGTTCCATTTCAGTCTTCTTTCGTACTAAATCTACACTTTTATAGGAAAAAATTACGGCTTGGGTGCGCTGGCTCCTCGTTGAAGCGACCACCCCATAAACTGGTAAGCATGAAGGAATTAAACCGTGACCCTATTAGGAGATTTATGCATACTTGTTTCTTGGAAATCAAATTTAACCAGATCCATTCATATTTCACTCCCATTGGTCAGTGATATGAAATCAGTGGCATTGATAAACAGACATTGATTTGGAGAGTAACAAAATTAATGGCATCTGATACTTTAGTAATTGGGTAACTTGCAACTTTTTGTGGAGCCGTGTATGACCCACTTCAGTAGACCCATGTCTGCCATTAATAATTATGGAATCCTACGAAAACCTATTGATGAATGATTTAGCTCCCAGTCCTTCAAGTCCTTGTTTTTTTTTGGACAATTGGTAGCAACACTTAAAATGGGAGTTTAAGACATTGCTGTGCCAGCCATTGATGAACGAGTTAGCACTGGACTAAACCATGTGGTGTGTTGTTGTTTCTGCAATAGAAAACTGGGGGCCAAGAAATGAAGCCATCATCGTTCCCATAACAAGCTATAAGAAACACCAATGCTGATTCCATGTCCCTCCAGCACGCCTTTATCCATTAATTTCGGAGTCCAAAAAATGTGCCCATCATCGATCTACAATCCCTTCTAAATATATGTGCCATCTCGCCAGCTGCTAATACTTATTTACCCATTTATTAAAATTAAACAACATTCACCAATCCTAAATAAAAACAATTTGTTTATCAACTACAAATATAGTACACTAAATCCACAGTTGGTACCACAAGATAGCATAAATGCCCTATGTAAAACCAGACAACCTGAGACTTTTCGCCATTTTTTGGCACCCTTCCTTGTTGTTTGACCAATCGAATACTTCAAAAGGTCACTCGCATTCTAGAATCCTAGAAGCTTTCAGAAGAAATCATAAGGAAGTATATTACTACACATTTCTTATGGACAACTAGCTTAACTGCCTCTTTTTTGTCTTACATCTGAATCACTGAAATTGCAAAATTCTGTGAGATACATAAAAAAGGATTACTGAATCATACTGATGATAGTTATTTTAAGAATCCATTTACACGGTGCATGATCCAACGTGCTTCTAAGTGTATAATATATACCTGGAAAATTGAAGCAATTAGCCTAGTTCTGGCACACTATCATCCAAATAATCCTGGAAGAAGAGATGATGATGATGATGATGATGATTTTGAATAGCGTTCAAGGAGAGATATGACTTTTGCAGCCTTCCTCCTGAGATGGCTATCTTCATGAATGTGCCTTCCAGACAGATCAATAAGAAGCGGCCTACTTGTCGATCCATAACGTGCCACCATTTCTCTGGACAGAAAAATTTTCTCTAGTAGTCCCAGAGCTTCTTCCTTGAGAGAATCTGTTCCCCATGCCAAGATCTCCAACATGGGCCTTATGGCATCTGCCTCATGCAACACATTGGCTCCTTTGTTAGGACAGCCTTCCTGAACAAGGGTGGAGAGTGTCTGAATTGCTTCAAGAGCAGTTGCCTCAACCTCTTCCTGTAAGACCTTCACCAAGGCAGACAATGCATTTCCTTCAATGAGACAGAAAGTAGTTTCTACACTACAGATGCCTCCGTGTGCAGGGCACTTGGGAGGACTTTTTGGATGGAAGCACCAGAAGCCAGTTGATTTGGGCGGCACAAGAAGTTTTGGACTGCTCTTGGAAAGATCACCAAGGACTGCTGCAGCTCTTGCTTTTGTCATTACTGACCCTGTCGTCAACAAGTCTAAAAGCAAAGGGTAAGCCCCTAGTTCAACCACAATCCGCTGTGACTCTAGATTTGTGGGATCAGTGAACCTGAAGAGTGCACTTAGAGCATTTTCTTTTGCATCCATGGTTCCTGTTCTTAAAATATTTATGAGTGCTTTTAACCCATCTGATTCAATAAGCTTTGTAGTGAGCATTACTTCAGATTTTGGAAGATTGGCCAATAAACCAGCAGCGGCCATTTGTATGTCATTCTTTTTGTCATTCTCAAGAAATCCCACAAGTGCCTCGAGCCTTTTTGGCTTAAGAAGGTATTCCACAATTTCTTTTGCGTCATGATAGGAAAAGAGGAAAAGAAGCTGAACAGCAATTTCACGAATGTCCAAGTCACTGTCATAAAGGAGGGGGAGTACTAGAAATACACTATTGGCACTGACTACTGCTATCTTAACAAGCTCTGTGTCAAATTTGCATATCCCAAGAAGTGCACTTAAAGCAGGCTTCCGAACACTGCAAGATTGCAAAGCTAACAAACTGGTAATGATGGGTTCTAATTCAAGTTGCATACCATATTCATCAACAAAGAATTTAATCCCATCATTATCATTGGAAAGATTTTCTAGGATTTCAGAACATTTAACAAGGATGATTGTGCACATATGGGGAGAGGACACTAGTTTCAAGACATGAGGAAGCCCACCAGCATCAGCAATAATCTTTTTGTTGGCACTGCAGCCAGATAGTTTAGCCAGGGCAGACAAGGACAATTCTTTCAATGTAACATTGCCAGACGACACCATTTCAAGCAAAGGAGGTATAATCCCCTCCTCTCCAAGGAGCTTCAGATCTGAATCAACCAATTCCAAATTGCCCAGAGCTCTAACCATTGATATCCTTGAAGAGTCCGGCCCTGAAGTTTTTAAGAATAATCAGAGAAATGTAATTGACTAACCAGCAAAGATAATAGCCAATTGTGCACTACAGTTGTGGGCAAAGATATTGAGACGAAGAACAAAAAAAGATAACCCAGCACTTTCAGCTACATATGGTAAAACATCTCCAGGATAGTTTAGTGCGTGACATGCTACAAAGATAAATTAGCATTCTCTGATGGTCACTTGGGTTCATTACATGAGTAGCATTTGAGTAGGTAAGTTCAAGTGGGCATTAGGAGCATTTGAGTGTATGCCAATGTCTCAATAACTTCATCAAGTGGATTTGTGAAGAATTAGATCAAGATAAGAGATTCTAGTTTCTTATTTGACAAAAGTTCCAATTTGGCAATCTTGAGCTTTCTTTTTCAGAGGGCCATTGGGAGAAATGAAATGTGTATATGAGAACATTTTTCCGTTGTCTAAAACACCTCTGGAAGTAGATATCCTGCTAAAAGACACCACTAAGAAACTTTTTACTAGACAAGATCACAGTCCAGTATGGAGGAAAAAAAATTTCTAACCTCGTACTATACGATCAATAAGAGGTTTGTACCAGCCAGACTTTGCAGCAATAGAAATGTTCTCCTCATCAACATCAAAAAGTTGTTCCAAGATGTTTTCTGCATAAACAGCTGACTCCCTTACAGAACCGCTCAACAGGGTAACAAGCGAAGGAATTGCGCCACATTCTTGAGAAAGTCTCCTGCAAACAGACACATTCCAACCAGGATGTTCTTGCAATAACTCAAACAGTAGCTCTACTGCAGGCTTTGAGATGTTTGGATCACATGCCAAGCAGGGGAAAATGTGATCCCAACCTCCATACTCAACCATTTTTTCCTATAACATATGATCCAGATATTAGATTTGAAATGCTACAAATTAGTGTGCCTGCTTTAACAACCTATTGCAAATCATCAAGCAAGAATAAAGCAAGTGAATGTCCTTTTCAGGTGTTTAGATATTCTGCAAGGGTATACTACCATGATAGACAGAGAATTGGATAGAATGTCACCCCAAAGGAAATAAAAACAGCTCAAAAAGATTTTCTGAAACCATGTATCATAAAAGATGTTACAATGAGATAGGTGTTCCTGGTCCTGTTAATGCATTATGTTTATATATATAGTGGAAATGATCTCTATATCATCAAAAGCTTTATATATCATTAATTACTTTTCCATAACAACTTCAAAATTTCCAAAGAAGTTAACAAGTGTAAGAAAATATTATAGCAGATGAAAATAAACATAAATTACAATAAAAATGAGTATATCCAGAACTAAATTTATTCTCAGAACAACAACAAGAATCCCAAGTTATTCCAAAAGAAAGTAGTAGAGCTTCTTACCTTATTTCTTGCATTCCCTTCAACGATATCTTTCAAGGTAACTAAGACCTTCCTCTTTACATCTTTATTCAGAGATGTCCCAAGGATTTCTATGACAATATCTGTAAGGCCCCCTATGGAGATCCAGTCTTTATTAATAGAATTTTCTCTCATCATATGCTGGATTTGGCTCAGAGCTTCTTCCACCAAAGAGTCCACATGTGATTGCAACTTTCCCTTGCATGCTCTGATTCTAAGGCAATAATTTAGTTCTCTCCATTCTTCTATTGATTGTCTGAGAGGAAGGTTAGTCCTCAAAGATATATCCTCCAGGATCTCACCTGTTTCTGGGTCGGTTGTCTCTCCCCGGTCAAACCAATCTTCAATGGCAGCTCTCTCACACGTAGTACCAGTACAAAGGCTAACAGGATCAATCATCACAGTCCCATTTATACTACAAAGGAAAGGAGTGAGTGGAGCAATGTATTCTTCCCTAGAATCAAATCGTTCTATTGCCAAAACCTTCTGTAAATACTGCTTCTTAACTTCTTCATAATCTCTAGCAGCATCGGCTTGGGAAAGCAACTCTATGACCTGCTCCAAGAAGAAAACTTCAGCCCGTTCTTTCCGGTCAGCAGCTTCTTCTTTTTCCCTTCTGAAACTTTCCAGCTCTTTGCTTATTTCTGAAGGTTCAACAGGTACCCCAACTGCTCTGGCTATCTGTTTTAGCATGTCATTAGCAAAAGCCTGATCGAGTTTCTGATCTTGAAGGCCCTGCTGTAACTTTTCAATGATTTGAAGCTGAGAACACGAAGCTTCAAATTCCACTCTTTGCATTTCATTCTGTATCCTATTCACCTGATCTGATATACCTGCAAGGACCTCGGTGTTTGCAAGAGATAAGGCAGCCAAAGACCTCCCAATGTCTCTTGTCACTTGTTGTACCTCACTGACAATGTGCCGGCAATTTAGCAGTAAATAGAAACGGGCACGATTTTTATATTTCTCAATCAAGTTGTTTGCCTTCCTAACATCTGCTTCAAGCGTTTCAAGTGCAAGCCTAGCAGCTTGAGAATCATTAAGTTTCTTAAACTGCAGTTCATTCAACACTGGTTCAATGTCAAAGAGATGCTTGGACAGAACCTTGAAACTATCCTTTGCAACAAGAACATCTTTTGCAGCATGAGCTGTTTTAAGGACTTGGTGTGTTAGCACAGCCAAAATGGTTCCTATAGGCACGAGCTCCAAAGGCATTGGATTATCCTGTGATAAATTCTCAGTAAGACTGTGCCCAGGGCAGATTACACCTGTTAGAGTTTAATATCTGATTCATTATCAGGCCTCAGTATTAGAGCTTTATGTCCTAGAGGTCTTGTGCTCAAACTAGGTTACTCTCCCATTTAACTTTAAATTTATATATGCAAGATGAGTCTGTGCTTCAAGCACACTTTCTCTAATGGGCTTTCCCATAAAGAGACGTGTTAAAAGTTTATCATATGATCTATTAGTGGCTGCACTGAACAGTTTAATCATCTGGGTTTGAACGGTTTCTTGATAACATCCACTCAATTCAATTGATGCATAGTCAAACAAAAAATTCCCCCTTAGAGCATTCCTCTCTATGAAACCCCTTTTCTCGATTGTAAATAAATAAACAGGAACCCATTTTCGGAAAACCCAGTACATTGGACTTTTAATTTATCCATAAATCATCGAGAACACAAAAAAAAAAACATCGGGGGGTGGGGAGGAAAGCAGAGATTGCTGTTTCTAAGCAACCAAACAGGACACGTTCAAGTTCCATTCAACAGCAACCATTTCAGCCGAGTCACATAAAAGAGAAGAAAAAAAAAAAGGAAAATTGAAATGGAAAGTAAGCAATAAAAGTACCTACCTTTGGGGTTGACTTGGATTCACCAAGGAAAGGAGAAAGAGCCAGAAGCAGGGACAGGGAGGAAAAACGCCCTGTTTAACTCTTTAAACAATTGCTGCCTGCTTGTCTGTGGCTTGACTTGCAGTCAGCGCCTTTCCGTTGAAAGTGTCCAGGAAAGTTCTTTATGGTAAAAAGTATAATATATAATATTTTTTTAAAAATTTTTTAATAATTTTTAAATATAATATAATAATTTTCTATTCAAAATAACATTATTCTCACACGTGTGTGTGTGTGTGTGTGTGTGTTTATAGGTAAGGATCAAAGAATAGAGGGGAGACATGCGTCTATCCATATCATCTTTTTTCCCCCCAAATATTGAAAAATAAAGGCCACAAAGTCTTAGTTATTTTCTAAGGGTCTTTAGTTTTATTTTTTTACGGCAAAGTTGAGGTTATTTGGCGCGGGGATAGTGACAGTTGACGTGACCGTTGGATTTTAGAAAATTAGTTCATCCTAGCGAGCGAGCGAGGAGGGCCCAGCCATTTTCCGGGACCAGCGGTGCATTTTCGTGGTAATTGGTTGTTTACACTTCAAAGACGCAATGTAAGATGACGGGACATATGGGCTTTACATAATATTAAATTTTTCTTTTTCAAAAACATAAAATATATAATAAAAATAATCAAATATATCATATAATATAGGCTTTCCGTCTAAGATTTCAGCTAAAGGTTTTTTTTTTTCTAAAAAAAAAAAAGAAAAAGTTTTTTTTAGACAAAACCACCCGGTTGATAAAGGATTTGAATATGGGCTGAAGCCCATTAAACTGCATCAGCATTATGGACCGAAAAGACCAGTATTCTATATTAATTGGGCCTAGAGAGAGTCAACAGAGAGGCCCGTCATCCTCCTTGCCAACAATTACAAAGTGTTACATTTGTGTATAGAAAGGCAAGGCATGAATAATAAATGAAAAAATAAAAAAAAATTAGTGGTATGCATCATTCTTACTCAGGGTGATAAAATTAATTTCTCATATAAGTGCATATGGATCCAATGGTGGAGATTATGAAGCCAAAACACTGTGTTTAACATTTTTCATTCATTCCATTCCATTTATGAAATATATTTTGCATACGTTTTCAACCAAACTTGTATCCGATTGAAAAGGAAATCTAAATTTGAGTATTGTTTGTAAGGGCAAAGACACCTTTCTTTCAAGTATTTGTATCTAATATTTTTCAGACGTTTTCAACCAAACCCTTCCCATTGAAGAGGAAATCCTAATTTTAGTATTGTGAGGACCAGATGACCTTTCTTATTCCTTATACTTTGTGGCTGTCTCTGTGTGTGTGTGCAATCGCAAGCAAAGCCTACAACGCATTCAAATGCAATGTGTCCAAAGCAGCCCCTGACCCACAAGTTGTGTTGGTCAAATATATTTTGGTAGTTGAATCTCTAATTCATGATAATTTTACATTGCGAGTCAAATTCTAGAAAAGCAGTTCAAGTATTAAAGAGTTCGATTCCACGGCAGACGTCCCACAATTTTTTTTTTTTTAATTTAACTATTTTGTCAAAAAGTACTTAATGCGCAAAAGAAAAAAGAAGAAAAAGTACAATTAAAATAATAAAATATATATGCAATGTTGATTCTCGTATACATAGTGTGATTGTTGATGAAATAAAGTTTAATTTTTCTTAAAAAATATTTAATACAGTTGATGTCAACTATATTTGTCATGTCTATATTACAATATGTAAATGTTTATACATATACTCGACGGTATATTCCACATTTATTTCTTATTACCGCATGCATTTTCGTGTACAGAAAAGAGGCATGCTTGTACCATCTAAATTTGGAAGCTATATCTGAAAAATCTGGAAAAAGATCTTGAAATAAAAACAGAAGACATTCCTCTTGCCATGTTGGATAATCATTAGTATGGAATAATATCTGTGGGATGTCCTATAAACCTCACAACTGCAAAAATGCATATATTCTTGTTGTTTAAATTCTCCATTTATATCCATTCGTTCGTAATCTCGAGTAGAAAAACAACAAAACAGTATAGTTTAAAATATTTCTCTAATTGTCATAGTTATTATTTTTCTTGACAGAGTTGTGGCAACCCATCCTTAATACTGCATCTTAATAGTTTCAAGTTCCAATCACCAACCCCCCCTCCCAAAAAAAATTCCTAATCTTAGGGTTTTCTCGAGACAATTTATATTATGATTCTTAGCCCCTTAGAATAGCCCAAGACAAAGTTCCTAACTGGTCAGTTTGTTTTGCAATATTTGTGGTTTTTTTTTTTTATTTAGGTTGTATAAAAAATCTACTTTCTAGGATCGGTTGTTCACGTTAAACTTATAGAATTTGTCAAAAATTATATATTTTTTGTGTTCGCATGTTGCTGTGATCATAAAAACTAAACCTTCGTCAATCAAATCTTATTACAATAATTTATTGGGAAAGCTTAGAAAAAGCTTCCCATCATTCTCGCTTAATAATAAATGTTTCTATTTATTATTATTATTATTATTATTATTATTATTCAAATTATTACTTAAATTATAACACAAGAATTTCTATTAAATCTTAGGAGAATTAGAATTAGAAATACGATAAAATAAATTTTTTCCATTTGTTGAAATTACATATTAATTGGAGTCATTTAATTACTCCTTAGATTGTTACATTCTCTTCTTACTTTTTTTTGGGGGGGGGGGAGACCGGTATTTTCATGATTGTAAGATTCAAATTCTTAATAGTTCTCTCTGATTTCACTTTCTCCGTTACCTTATTACTCTCCAACGTTCCTTCCCTCTTACAATTTGTGTCATTGCTTCCTCCTGTTAAGCTTCTCTCATGCCACCACTCCCTCGCAATCAAAACCGCAATATATTGTCATGTTTCAAAGTGGGGTTTCATGATGCTAATGGACGTAGAGACGAGAAAGAAACCTATGATTCTCTATCTCCCAATCTCTTTTCTCCCTGCAAAAAATAATACATTTATGTTGTCGACCTTTCAAGTTCAATTGTCGGTTTGCAGATCTAATTTCAAAAAATTATTTGTTCAATTTATGTCGCATTGACCACATGCATCGCTGACAATGGTGCCAATATCCGCTCCCAAGAGAAAAAAAAAAAGAAAAAAAAAAAAAGAAAAGATGGGTCATTATATTGTTTTGGGAAGTGAGAATTCTTGGTGGACAATGGAGCTGCATATCGATTGAGACTAAATAATTTTTCTTTCTTAATTGCTTGTGGTGTAGAGAAAGAACGGCCCTCTTTCTTCTGCTATCACTTTCCTAAGACTAAAAAATCTTATATCTCTTGCCGGCCTGCGAGCAAATGCTAATCAAGTTGTCTTAAGTAAGAAACTACTAAATTTCTTGTCTTTCACTTTCTATACTTTGTTTTTTTGAGTAAATTCCTTTTTTTTTTTTTTTGTACTTTTTATTCTTGAAAATATGAGTATCTCCACCAACATGAAATGACATAAGGAGATGGGACGTAGTATATTCAATTATAACACTCAAATCATATATCTTACGCATATTTTTGTGATTGTTTAAGCATACAACTCGGTATTTTCACCAAGATAATTTTAACAAATCATATGAGAAATTGATAACAAAGTAAATTCTAAAAATTATACCATTTCAATTAAAATTTGTGTAATTCCCTGACTGGGCTCTAACATTAGAATATATTAGAAACCTACTAATCATTGAAGTTAATTTTGTCTCTTAAAGAAACATATCAATAGTTAAAAATTTAGATTTTTATTTTTAAAATTTCTAAATTTTAATTCTGAAAAGATAAATTTATAAAAAAAATTACAACTCACAGTTTAATAAATTTTTCAATTTTTTTTCAGAAAAAGACCAACCTTTGAATTGTCTGTCTTGTTACGTGTGGGTTAAAACTAATAGAGTGACGAAGAAGTCGCGAATCTAAAGCTATTCTTAATTATAGTAAGTACAACAAGGCTGGTGGCATCTCATGTTGCCTTCCTATTGGCCCGAGTAGACAACGACCATTCAACGACTCCACACCCTAGAACAAGACGAAAGTTGCGATTGAACCTATAGCTACTATAAAATTGCCAAGTTGATGTTTACCATAACATTTTCCATGAGATATTTTCACAATTGAAACATTATTGGAAGGTTAACCAAGACATCAAGTCACTTCCATCTTCGTTGGTCCAAACTTCCAATGAATTGAATTTGATACTTCATAAAAAAAAATAATAATAATCAAGCCCATTTGGGCACCAGTAAAAAAGGGCCCAGATATTGTTTGTAACTGTTATTATTATCATTATTTATTTTTGAGATGTTAATTTTCCAAATTTGGATTGGAGTGAATAATCAAGTTGACGACGACTTGTTTGTGACTAACCATGGCTAATTATGTAATTCACCAACTCAATTGGGAGTAGGAGACGGTTTTCTACTTATTTATGAAACGACAAGACGCAAACTCTTCTTAATTATAGTTGTCAACAAAGCTGGCAGCATCTCATGTTGCCTTCCTATTGGCCCAAGTAGGCGAAGGCCTTCCAATTATTCCACCCTAGAACAGGACGAAAGTTACGACTGAACCTATCACTACCATAAAATTGCCAAGTTGATGTTTACCGTACCAATTCCATGAGATATTTTCACAATTGAAACATTATTTATGAAACGACAAGGTAAAAAGCTTTTTTTTTTATTAAAGTTCTCACTTCCCATCTAATCATGACAATTAAAAGTCGTTAGATTCATTATTTGTCAAATTAAATTATTTTTTTAATTTTTTAAAAAAACAACGCATAAATTTTTGTAAAAAATTATTAATTAAGTACCATTATTATTATTATTTTTTGTATTGTCTCGATATTATTTAATGTAAAACTTAATACTATATTTTTTATCACAAATAACTCTTTATAAGAAAATAAAAAATAAAAAATTAAATTCAAAATTAATATAAAAAAATTACTAAATTTTCAATCAAATTATAATTTCAAATTGATCGAATTAGGCTATTTGTTTAGGCGAATTACAACGACCTCTGTCGAAACACTAGCCTTTATAAAACTAATGCGGGGTTATGTGCCAATCTTTTCATATATGTCAATGTCATGATTGGAGTTGTCTATAGTTACTCGTACATTTTTAAACCCATTTTTTCGGCAAGTGACAAGAGACAAGACATTAATTGACATGCGATGTACTCCTAAGAATAGTGGTCCGAGTGCCCCCTTCGTAGAATATGCTTCTATGGGGACAGTTTCCACCAGATTTTCTATATTATTAACGGAGGAAGTGCCGATGAAGGTGACGTCACACGCTCAATTGGGAGGAAGACAGAAGAAAGCAAAAACACACACAATATGAGGGAGCGAAAATTAAGAGTCTTTTTTTTTTTTTTTTATGTCATGTTCTGTCCCGCCATTCATCTCTTTCTTTCCATGCAAACATGATTCCAGAGCGGACTAAAGTTTATATGTTGATCTCTAGAGATAATATTAAATGTTAACAGGTAATAATACTCCATTTGAAGGAAGCGACAGGGCAGCTTTTTAGTGAAACAGCATCCCCGAGTCACTCACAATTTGTAGGTTGATTTCTGAATCCAAGTTTCGTTATTGTCCCAACGAGTCCCCATTACCTCGATATAACAAAGAATTGTACAGAGGAATGCTGAAATATGTAGTATGTCGGCTTCACTTAAAAAAAAAATTATATATTTGAAGCTTGTTTGTTCCAAATACTTAATATAAAATTTATTTTTAATATTTTTTTGACATATATTATCATATTTATTATGTATTTTAATAATTTGATTACACATTATCATTATTTTTAGATATAAACATTGAAAGTTTAAAATGAGAGAAGCTTTTTAAAGGTGTGAGGCCTATAACATCACAACACCCCAGCCCCCTCGATCTATTTTCTTATGTCCACCAGTGTTTGCCTACCCAAATTGGGGATACAGTAAAAATGCTATTATTGTTGTCAATTTGCATTCCATTATACCTTCAACTTAAAGAAATAAAAGATCTTTCTTAAATGGTTCAAAAGAAGAAAAATAATAATAATAAAAAAAAAGATCTCTCTGATCTGATCCAAAGAAGGAAGAGACAAAAGATCCCTCCTGTATGGTTCAAAAGAAAGCAAGAAAAGAGAAAAGATCTGAATAGAAAAATTAAAAGGCCAAGGGAGAAGAAACTTGAAAAAAAAAAAAAAAAAGAAGAAGAAGAAGAAGAAGAAGAAAAAAGAGAGATGCTGTAACAGCCACATTTTGCCAATCAAGAAATAATTAAACAAAAATAATAAAGAAAATAGAACCTCTCATTTCTATTCTTTATTCTTTATTATTTATATCAATTTACGAGATAAACTAAATGAATGAAAACATATAAGAATAAAGTTCCACGTAGGCCCTTCCCCCAGAATTTGATTTGGTTTTAACTTCTAAAGCATTAACAAAAATCCCCAAAAACTCATTCTCCATCTCACAATTCATTGATTCCTATTCCAGTCTTTTACAAACTAAAATTTATTAAATATTATTTCATTTGATTGTGTAATAGATGTAATTTATATAACAGTTTGGTCCAAAACAAACAAATCCATTAATCAATAATAACGGTAGGCTAATCACTCTTCAATAATCTTTTTGTTTAAAAAGTGTATCTGACTGTTTCTTTTCATCAATAATAACGGTGCCCATCCCAGCAACGTATCTATTTTTTTTAATTAAATATATATATATATATATATATATATATATATATATATATATACATATTAGATGGTGCCAGACTGTAAGACTTTAATTTGTCTCATAAATTTCAATAATTTACGCTTTTAAGCTAGCTTAACGCATGCGTGCTTTGTTTCTTTGCTCGAGCGTGCATTTTTTTTTAATGTTTTTTCAACTCTCCAAGCGGGCCCAACAGCGAATTCCGGAACGCCCAGAGCCGTCAATTAGACCCAGCAGTGACGCAACAACCGCCTGGCATCCCCCCAAGACCACTGCCCACCTCGTGGGTCGCGCCAGTCACCAACCTAGTTCCCCTCCGGGACCTACCTTTAATAAAGCTTTCGTCCCGACATCCTAATTACCAAAATACCCATGTGGGGTCAAAAAGTCAAATAGTCAATATGGCTCGTGAATTTGACTATTCTAAAGAAAGCACGCGAGCAGAGGGCTCCCGAGCAATCCCAACCGCGACTTCGCTTGGAAAAATGAAGGTGGTTTCCAGGAAAATGGCGGCAGGCGGCCGCTGATTCAACGAAAAGAAAAGCCACGTTGCAGCAAAAGGGTGTATGTATTACAATCGTGGAAGTGGTGCAAGTGATGGCCATTTAATTTGCTGGCGACTCTGATTTAGATGCCTTTTGCAGATTCTAGCCAAAAGAGGCAGTGTGATATTCGTTGACGCGTCACTTGTAATCTTCGGCATCGTGACCATTATGAAGCCTAATTGCTAAGTGCCCGTACCTGTCATCTTTCCTTTTGGAGAAAGTCAGCAACAGTAGAATTGGCACGCACTCTCCATAATTTATTCTCATTTTTCTCTTTGGTTCATTTCATTTGGGTACATTGCCTCCATGTACTTCTACGCTTACGCTCAATTGCCAAATGAAAAGGATGCCTATTCCCATTTGCTCGGCTTCCCTTCACCAACTTTTAAGCTGATTAAATCCAAGATAAATAAATAAATAAAATTCCCGAGCAATTTGTTACGACAACGTATTAGCGTTTAAAAATCATCATAGAATTGTACAGATTATGGAAGCCTTCACACAAGATTATCACTCGCACTAAAAAGCAACCATCACACCCTAAAACAATGAAAACAATATTTTGATTGTTGGGCACTTAGTCCTAAGAAAAATACAACTTGATCTTTTGGCAGTCATAGTCATAGCAACTTGGATTCAAACATGATATTAATGAATAATAATAATAAATAAAAAAATATTATGATTAAAATAACTTAATTTATCGGTATTTTTTTACTTTTTTTCTATTTTGTTAAACCATAATTAAATATTAGTAGTAAGTATAACTTTTAAATTTAAAAAAATAGAGTAGAATTTTTTTTTGACATTAATTTTTTTGATTTAGAAACTATAAAAATTTGTTTGTATATAAAATACTTCCCCTTTTTCACACTAGCAAAATAAGTTTTGTGGGAACTCAGAAGAGCCAACAGCTTCCATTTAGGAGCGAATAACCAAAATAGCGCATTCTATTTACTTAACTTATTTTGGTTACAAGACTTAGTGAAGCGCCGTAAATGGAAATCAAATTAAATATCTCTCCTCGGACACCTGTTAGGCAGCCTTTACAAATATTATTTTTAGGTTTGCAACTGAATTTTATTGTTGTGGTTAGTAAATTAATATTTGAAAAATTGGCTGTTAATAAATATAATTGATTTTAATTTCTAGTATTTTGAAAGAAAAATAAAAAATAACTATTTTATATAATAATAAAGATTATTATCTTAATATTTTTTTTTTTTTTATTTTTTAATACGTTAAAATACTATATTTTAAAATAAAATTTTAATCTGTTTCTTTTTTTATTTAAAAATAATTTTTGTAATTAATATTAATAAATTTTATTTAAGTTAAAATACTAATTTTCAAATCGCATTCACAGTTTCAAAATATACCTAAATCCCATCTACCGAAGAAATAGAAAAAACTAAAGAGGGGCATTTTGGGAAATAAAAAAAGTAGAGGAACCCGAAGTCCAGCTGCCACTATAAAACCCAAAACTCACCACATTGGAGCCTGCATGGTGGGTTCTTGAGTTTTGATTGCTTTACTTCAAGCTTTCATATCACTCCACTACCACCTGCCGCCGCCGCCACCCCTCCGCGAGGCATGGAGCCACCACGATCAGCTCTCCCCCTACGAAGAACCGCCTCCGCTTCTACCCCCATCAACCTTCTCAACAAATACGAATTGGGCCGGTTGTTGGGCCGCGGAAGCTTTGCGAAGGTCTATGTCGGACGCGATCTAACGATGGACGCCGCCAAGGACAAGCTCGTGGCTGTTAAGGTTATTGACAAGACACGAACTGAAGCTGCCATGGAACCTAAGATAATCTGTGAGATCTCTGCCATGCGACGCCTCCAGCACCACCCGAACGTTCTTAGAATCCACGAAGTCATGGCCACCAAGACCAAAATCTACCTCGTCATGGAACTCGCCTCCGGCGGGGACCTCTTTTCCAAGGTTATCCAGCGCGGCAAGCTTAAAGAATCCGCAGCCCGTCGGTACTTTCAACAACTCGTCTCCGCTCTCCACTTCTGCCACCAGAACGGCATCGCTCACCGCGATGTCAAGCCTCAGAATCTCCTCCTCGACGAAAAGGGTGTTTTGAAAGTATCGGATTTCGGGCTATCGGCCTTGACCGATGGGAAAAGCGAAGGCAGTAGCATGCTTCAGACGGCTTGTGGGACCCCGGGTTTCACGGCCCCGGAGGTGATGACGCGGCGCGGGGGCGGCGGATACGACGGTGCCAAAGCAGACGCGTGGTCTTGTGGGGTCATCCTCTTCTTCCTATTATCAGCTTCTTTGCCTTTCGATGATAGCAATATGGCTACCTTGTATAAAAGAATCTACAAGAGGGAGTACGGAATGCCTTCTTGGATCTCAAAGCCGGCAAAATCAATTATAAGGCAGCTTCTTGACCCGAACCCGAAATCAAGAATGAGCATAGAATCGCTAATGAGACATTCTTGGTTCGTGAGGAACATTGAATTACCAAATCAAAGCGGTGTACTGGAGTTAGACCACATGAAATCTTGTAAACGTGAAGGGTTGGTTTCAGGTGTCAACGCTTTTGATATCATTTCCATGTCTTCCGGGCTGGATTTGTCAGGGCTATTCGAAGTTGAGAATAAGAGAGACAAGAGATTCACGTCGAAGGAAACATGGGAGAGAATCAGGGAAAGAGTGAAAGAGGTTGGAGGGAGATTTGGGTATAAAGTTATTGAAGGAAAGGGCCTTGGGGCAATTGGGTTGGGGAAAGGGAGGTTGGTTTTGGTGTTTGAGGTGTTGGAAATCGCACAAAGCTTGTATCTTGTGGAGGTAAGGACGGTGGACAGTGGTGGTGGTGGAGGAGGGTTGGATTCCGAGGAGGTTCACTGGGGCGAGTTGAAACATGGACTTGAAGATGTTGTGTTTCAATGGCACAGCGATGCCGTGTAAAAGGACTAGAACAAATGTTCAATGGCAAGGAGATGGATGGAAAAAGCTGGGCTGATCTTTTTGTTCGCGGAAATGACCTTTTGTTTTAGTCGTAGATTGTAATGTTTAGTTGCAGCTAAGATTAATTTATAACCCTTCTTGATCTATGCTTGTAAATGTAATTGTAGTTCATTTTTTTTATTTAAGATTCCTTTGTTCTGGTTTTCTGCTTATGCTCTCTGATTTGAGCAGGATGAATATTTCCTCAGAATTCAAAATAATTCCGTGTGAGCGAGAAGAGGGAGGCATTTCTAGTGTTAATATCATATCGCCTTTGCTAACTCGTCTGCTCCGTGTTCTAAATCTGGACCCTATTAAAATATGCATAGACAAATTGTTTCACTTTCACGGACTGAAGAACACCGTGAGGGTTCGCTATTCGTGATCTTTTGTCAACTTCTACATAAATCGTGAGTGCTCTCTGATATGCTAAGCGAAAAAGTTTCTGGAATGGTTTTAAGCGACCGTTAAGTAAAATGTGTATATAATTAATAAAAATATACAATCAATAAAATTATATTATTTGTAAATTATTGTTATTTACATATACATCACATATATTGTCCGTACATTTATTTTATTTTACTTGTTTATATATTATATACATACTTATCATATTCCTCTGTTACAGGCCTTTCTTGATCTGTGCTTGTAGCTGTAATCATCGTTTAATCTGATTTAGTGCTTATGCTCATTGATTTGGACAGAATAAGTATTCATGAGAATGCAAAACAAGTCTGTGTGCACGAGAAGAGGGGCGCTTCAATTTGTTATATCATATCACCTTTTGCAACATGTCGGCTCTGTGTACTAAGTCAGGACCCCAGTAAACTGTGCGGAGACAGGAGACCCCACTAAAATATGCAGAGACTAAAGAACATAGTAAGGGGTCATTGTTGGTGACATTTTATCAACTCCTACATAAATTGTGAGTGTCATTTGATATAATTGGCAATTGGTGGCAGCTGGTAATATGATTCCATTGGAGTCTCCAACAGTTCCCATCCAAAAAGGTTAGAGCCCAGGTCATGGCCATGCCACTTTTAGCTCCGGATTATGCTCTTTAGCCGAGTTGTGCTGCCTGTTAGAATCGATGATAGCTAGGTTCGTCATGAAAGCAAAAATGATGTAAAGTATCATTGGTTTAAACGGGAAAAAAAAACGTTTTGCAAGCTATTTGCTCCCCTGAAACTGACTAAAAGCAGTTAAGGTTCCAACCCTTTAAGGCTCTACTGCATAATATGTTATCCAAAGCTGACTGAAGATGAATAATTCAAACGTTTTAAAGGTTGGACTTCCTGCTCAAGAATGTTCGCACAGTATACTACAGCTTTTCGAACTTTAAACTTGCGTATCATTTTCACCGCCTATGTAACTGGGAATTGCAACCTACAGACAAAAAATCTTATGGAGTTTTTATGCATCATCGTCATAGTCTACGTCAAGCACGGAAGAGAGAGCGTTGCTTCCTTGAACGTTTCCACTGCCTCTTTCAATCTGCCATCTGGTGCGTAAAACTTGAGCACATCATTATAGCTCAATAAATCAATCAGCAATCCCAGTTCCCTCATCGGTTTTGCAAGAGGAAGGGGCTCCTCAGACCTGCCAAAGTCTTTTTATACACGCTCATCATTGCGGCAAGAGTGAACCCCTTTGCTTGCCTTGTTCGCTTCAATTTTTCACAAATGGCTTTCTACTTGTTTGATCATAGATTGTTTGGTGTAGAGGTCTAACATGCAATTTGAAGAAGGGTCTAGGTACAAGGATGCGAATTTTAGATGCAAACACAAAATAATACGAATTTGAGGTGAGAGAGTGAAATCTCATGACTTAAATCTCATATTTTGTAATTAAGATTCTTACATTAAACTATTAATTTTTACTTTTAAATATATATATATACACACACACACGTATACATATATTAATTAAGACGACGTCTTTGACCGGATCGGGCGATCAACTTTTAACGTTTGAAGAACATGCATCTGGGCCCTCGCCCGATTATTGAAACAGTTTGTACGTTTCTTCTGCCCCTTCAACACTTCCTCCACAAGCAAATCCCACGGGATCGTGGGTTTTGTTTTAGATCTAAACGCAAGCGTTACCATCATCTGTCGGCATCTTAACTTTTCTGTTGTTCTCAATACGAGCTGTGGTCGGGAATCTATAATGCGTTACAGCCGTGGACATTATTTTGATTAGATCATCCTACGTTCCTTCGATGTTTCCCTTTTTTTAGATCCGCTGTTAATTTTTAAGTGGGAAAATTCTCTCTTTACAATTTAATTTTCCTTTTTTTTTTTTAAATTTCTTTATGCAAAACCTGGGGTTGGTATTACTATAGAAATTGAACCTGACAGCCTAACACCCATCGCATGCTGCTAAATCAACGTAATGTTATTGATGAATTTAACAAAGTTTTGCCGGCTCAAGTACGGCAATGGATTGCTTAAGTTTTCCGGATCACTTGGCCCGCCTCTGTATATAGGACTCACCCCCACTGGTTTACAGGGACCAGACTACACAGTAGTAAAGCATAAAAAATCACATGATCTATAATCAGTGACTTCAAAACACAAGCATTGGTCACTGAAGATTTAAAAATAGTTGTCTGACAAGATGGCCAGGGGTGGGGGTGCAGAAACCTCAAGGTGGAAATTATTCACCAGGTGGATTGGCTCCTCCAAATCACTTATGATAGATAGGTCTTTAAGACACCCTGACAGGGGAGGTATTGCCATTAGGCACCTCATTTACAATACTTCTTGAACCAGACTCCAATGTTAAGGAAGCTTTCAAAGTCGGATTGTGGTCTGCAAAAGGAAGAAAATGCATCAGATCTTTGTGAGACGCAAGTTTGGTTGTTACTTGTTACCATATTGACGAGAAAGCATCACAAGTGCATTGTCTTTACCTCTCAATTGCATGAACATCATTGGGAAACATCAGGATTTTGACTTCAACACCTTTCTCCTTTAATGCCCGCGCATACTGCCCATTTCAAACATTAATACCACATAATCAGATAACGCAAATCATAGAGAAGTAGATCATAAGGACCCTTATAAGTACATCATAGCAATGAAATCGAACTTCAAAAGGATGACAAAGTGTCTTTACTTGTAAGCCATTTGAAAATGGTACACGAAGATCTTGAGCACCTATGAGAAAGATGGATGGTGTTTTAACCTGCAGAGATCATCAGATAAGAAGTTTAGCCGACAGCTTATTCTTGTGGGATTTGTTTTCAAAAACAATGCAAATAATTACTAGATAGAGGTCCCTTCACAGGGTTTTTAAATGGACTTCAATCATATGGTGCCACGCCATGGTGGCAGTAACATTTATCACATGTTTATAAAAAAACCCCAGATCAGTGACAGCAAAAAATTTTCAGCATGGTACCTTTGAGATGTGTGAAATAGGGGACTTGCTGTGAAAGAGAGTCAAGTCCTCAGCAGAAGGTGCTTCTGTATACCTATCTTTCCCATCAGATCCATAGGCCTCCATATAGCACCAATCAGGGATATCTGTTGTACCAACCATCAATTCAAGGTTACAAACTGGATTCCTTGCAGCAGCTGCTGCAAACTTATCTGGTGCCTGAACATAAATTCATCTGTTTACTAAGTGACTGTTTAACAAAAGGTCTACCCAAAAACTATAAATAATAGCTCAAGACTAAAAATATATATATCAGGATGTCAGTGGATAAGTTTTACAATTAGAACAAAATTACCAGACCTGGCCGATTAAGTGCGTTGTAAGAAAGCCACCATGGGAACCACCAAGCACAGCTATTCTGGAGGGGCTAGCAAGTCCCATATTAACTGCATGATCTATAGCTGTGAGCACATCATTGACGTCCTGTGCATATTGGCCAGAAAAATTATTGTACAAACTTTCAAATGTTTCAGAAAATATAGCAAAAGAATTTTGATTGTGTTCTTTAAGAACAAATCAGCAAAACAATAAGGTAAAGAAAACTGGATACCTGGGACCCAACTCTCCCCAGAAGAGACTGCAATGCTTCTTCGCCAAATCCCAATGAACCTCTGCGTTTAATTAACAAATCAGAAAAGTTGGATAATATTGTGCTAGCCATTATCCACATGAGCTGATAGAAAATAACGATCAAACCAAAAAAACAAATTTCTGATGTCCCTAACACCACAATACCATCATGGAAAATGGTAGCAACAGTCAAATTTTTAAGAGCAAGGGTTTCTACATGAACAACTCTTAAAAACACAAAAAGACAAGCAACAGCCAAATTTTTAAGAGCAAAGATTTCTACAAAAACAACTCTTAAAAAGAAAAAAGACAAGCAACAGTCAAATTTTGAAGAGCAAAGATTTCTATAAAGATACCTTTTGAAAAGAAAAAAGACATCAAGTGTGGAAAAAGGTTTTTGTGGCTTCAATTAACTTGCTGAATGTCAACATTAAAGCAAAATTTGACAAGAAAATCTCCACTTCTTCATCATTTTTTTTTTCAGGTCAGGACCTCAGAAAAAAGAATTTTGGGGCCAATGGAGTAGTCTAGAAGATCCTTGTAAACTTTAAGAGAACAGAAGCAGTAAAAAGAAAAAAAAATTCAGCCAAAAGCTTCCACTTTTGAAATTTGTGTGCCAGTTCACCCATCCCCATGCAGACTTTTTTACAGTTCTATGCCCTCCTTCACCTAGAAGTTACAGTGGCATCAAGCACTTAACAGAAAAATGAATTTTAACTCATCCAAAAAATAAAAGCCCTGTAGCAGGGCAGAATGGTTTGATCAGGAAGCACACTTGAGTTGTGACTTAAGACATTGATTTGTATATTGTAACCAAACACGGAAAACTTTGCTAACCTGTAATTTACAATCAGCAGGCTGTATCCTAGTGAAGAAAGAAAAGCCAATGACTTTGAGAAGTTTGACACAAAGACGGAATGTGGGCCTCCATGGAGAACAACAATGAGTGGATCATGTGCGTCGTTTTCCTTGGAATTGGAGGTCACAAATATCGCTTCATATGGTTTACTGGCACCTGAAATACATAAAATATGAATGGTTATCAGAATCTATGTTCATCTAGTATAGCTTCACACCAAAGGATATGTTTTCCTTTTATAGAATCACTCAACTATCAAACTGTGCTCATCTAAAATTGCTTTTGAACCTTATTGCTCTTCTTCAAAAAACAAAAACAAAACAAAAACATCACATTTATCCATTATACATCAATTTATCTGCATAAACCAAAATGGGTGACAAGTTCTGTTTTGAAACATATTGCTTGTGATACCTCTTGTTAGGCTCTTAGAAACATCCTTGACTGGGATCTTCATTATACTGAAGTGGCGGGATGAGAGCAAGGATCTAACCTGTATTAAGAAAGGAGTCTATCATTAAAAGGCCAGCAGAGAAAACATAGACTTTGTACAGATTATGAAATATAATAGACGATATAAAAGCCAATATTGTGTACCTTCTCAGAACACGTGACTGGGGGGCTTGATATATTTGACCAGGCCCATGCTGAAAGTTTGCTTGACTCATCAACAACATAACCATACTTGATTTCGGGAACATCCACTGGACTACTAGACACTTCAAACAATCAAATAAATTCTTAGGATTGGTACTCCAAATATCATGACATTAGTACAAAGCAGTAAAGGACAGTATTTTATGTTACCAGCAATAATGTTGTCCCCATCCAGTGTAAGAATGTTCCAAGAAAAATTTGAGTCAGTAGGGCTAATCCGTTTGATATCCCCACTGTAATTGATGATCTCAAGGTGAGTTTATAATAAGAAAGGATGATACCAGGAGGCAAAGTTGTAGGAAATGCTAAACTTACCTTGACAAGTTCACAGAAAGTAGAACTTGACTGCTGCCCCAGACTGAAGATAAAATCATAGTACATCCATCTGAAAGCCATGGATAAGGAAGCAAACTTGAACAATAAAGCCCCGGAAAGCCACCATCCTCAGCACACTGTACAACAGGAATCTGCAAATTTCATGTGGAGACTGGTAACTACAAATGTATGGAGAAGAAACAACAAATAGAACTAGTACAACAATGACAACTAATTAAAATTCAAGTCTGCCAACACCCAACCCCTCCCTCCTCCCAACAGAAGATGGACTTACTAATCCAATATGCATGATGGTGCTGGAAATTATTTATGGAAGATATTACCAGTAAAAGTTGAACTAGGTCAAAATAAGGACAATCAACTCCACTGAGAAGTGGAAACATATCATGCACTAAAAAACATCAAATATTTTGGATCTTTAATCCTACTCAGCATCCCCTAGTAGTTCCAGTAGCATTTTTATTGAAGAAAAATGCATGGCCAACACAAACCAATTGGTTGCTTACATGTGGAAAAACTCCAATCTAAAAATACCCAATCAGAATTAGGTACATAAAATGCTCACCACATCAACAATTTTTGCAGATGACCACAGCTTTACATCAGCTGACCAATCAATTTTGTGAAGTGACTCTGTTGCACAATGCGCCCCAGAATCTACAGAACATTTTGCAGATAAGAACACAAGAAACCTTCCATCTGGGCTGGACAACAAAACAGATGGATGTGATCACATGCAACCAATAATATATAAAAACAATATAACGGCAACAAGATAATTGGCACACATGCACTCTATCTGATCCAACTTACATACAGCAGATGTCGAGTAGGAGCTAAAGGATACTAGGAAATATGAATGTTTGGCAAAGAATTCAGCAACTAGCCACTTTTGAATAGCAAATATGAATGGCATCAACATATGTTGACTAAAAGAATCACAAAAATTGAAAAAGAAACCAACTCTGTAGTTATTAGTTATTAGCCAAATTGCAGAATTGGCAAACCTATATAGTCAAGGCATGAATTGCAAGCAATTCTGCTAACATAAACCACAAATGCACAGAGCATGACATGTGCATACACAAACAGTAGGGGTAATTAAGTGCAGGGGCACCTACAATGTCATGATCCATGTGAAGGACAACATGAATAGGTGGAAATTGAATGGTAAAGACCAGGAAGTAAGGTTTTGGTGCAAAAGTAAGCACACTATGTAAGAAAAATCTCTTCTGTGGCAGGCTTCAGACTGATGTATTTTGTGCAAAACTTATATATGAGCAGTCACTATTTGAAAAGATTTTGCCAAAATGTAAGAAAGCAGTCCACACAGATTCTCTCACCTGAATTGTTGGGATGGCTTAAGAGTTCAATATACATGCCTTAGAAAATGAAGCATAACAGAAAAGCAGCATACCTGAACAGAGGACAGAAGGCACTACTTATGCTTTGAGTTAAGTTAAGTGGAGGTGCTTCTTCAATTGGACTCTCTCTGGTACGATGCCAAAAAAAAAGGTACAAATAGTTGGGACACTTCGTGCACAACATTGTATTATTCAGAAGCAGAAAAAGGCATAACAAATAATATGAGAATTTCAGCAACAAGTCACCCACTTGAGCTCAGGTTTATTGAAAATTGGTGCTCTAATGGCATATAATGCACAGGATCTATTGTAGCAGTACTTCATGCCAAGCTTTCTCGTATCTGACAACCACCCAACAAAAACCAAATATTGATGTGTGCCTTGTGTTGATGGAGCCCACACAACCTGGCCAACACTCAAAGACTTCTTTATTCCTTGGACGGGCTGGACCTTTCCACTAAAAAAATTAGGGAAGTTTGAATTTAGGCTTTGAAAGCCAACGAAAAGAACTCTTTATGTTCTCTGGTATGGATAACAATGAAAGACAGAGATGCAAAACCTATTAATGTCGAGAACAAAGAGCGCCGGCTGCCTTTTTCCCACATAAGTTTCGCCCCAATTCTCTTCCCAGTCCCCTAGGCCTTTCCAGCTACCACAATCCTTATCTGTTGAGGCACCTTTCATATAGCCGTCACTAGTAAAGGTAGGCTTGGGAGGAGTCACCTCCTCAGCAACATAAGCGATAAGGGTTTCATCAGCATTCCAGGAAATCCCCTCAAACCTATAGCATAGCAAAGCTCTCAACAAATCTATGCGAAAGTATTATTGTGATCAACACTGAGTGTGCCATCACTGCCGCTGCTAAAAATGGCAACAGTAGGAATACTTGAAATTGAACAACTTTATAACAAAGGTGGGCATACAAGATGAAAACTATAGATGTTTAACATTGAATAGTCGATGATTTGACCAACATGAAAAATTAGATTGTATGAAATTAATTACCATCCATCAGTGTATACTGAACCATGAATGGATTGGGGAATATGAAATTCTTTTTCCAACTCAAACTGACCCCATATCTCAAATTGAGTAGGGGATTCATTTTCAGAATTGCGAACTACAAGAAGCTTTGAGCCTGATGGCGATGGAGCAATTGTAGACACGCCAGTCATCTCCATAGGGAACGGTGCCCATTGAAAGTTCACAGAATCATCCTTCTGTTTTGAAATATTTGCAGATAGAATCAACTTTCTCCTCTTATTAGCCAAAAGATTAGCTTGACTAATAGAAAACATTGCCTGGGATCCATTTCCTGCTTCACAAATCCTTAATCAACGCATGATTGGTGGGATGCTTTTAATGGATATCACTAGAAAGGCCAATCATACCAGTTTGAGATTTGAATGTCCAAGCCTTGTCAATGCTGGGGATGCTAGTGAACTCTTTAAGTAACTTGGACTGTGATTCATATTCTTCCTCCATAGCTGCATCTATTCCATAGGGTGATTCCTTTTCTGGGACAGCCTTGGAACCATCCATTGCCAAATTGGCAGAAAACCTTTCTCTACACAATGAATGCCAAAAGGCAGTGAATACAAGCATACAATGTCCAAAACCAGAAAAAATAGCAACTTGCAGAAACCATTCACAGGGACTCCCACTATAGGAATTTCACTTATAGACCAAGCATTAGATACAGAAAATTTATTCTAAGGCATTACAAACGAACTATATATGCGAAAGCAGAAAATTTGTCCCAAAAATTTTAGCTTGTTTATATCCATAAAGTGAACCCAACTTTTCTTGTTCTTTTCTTTTTGTGGATTTTCAAAATCACATGATCATCCCACTATTTGTAAGAACAGAAAGATATAACAAGAGAAACGAGAAATACATCCAACAGAAAAAGAGAGCAGATGAAAGACACCCATCAACAGCAAAAAAGATATTAAACAAGGAAAAAAAAAATCAAAGACGCCCATTTTAAGCAGTACTTAGCAGCATAAACTGAAGCAACCGCAGAAGCAGAAGACAGAAACACGGAGATATACATAGAATAGCAGAGAGAGAGAGAGAGTATACATAGAGGGTCTTCTTCTAAAGGGGAGAAGAGTCGGACGAGTGAGAGTGGGCGTGTGATAATACCGTGACAGTGATACAAGAGGAAGAGGAAACCGAGAGAGACGGAGATTCCCTGTGAAGATGTGCAACGCTAATATTGTCATTGCAGTACTGGATTTTTTTAAAATTTTTATTATTAATTTTTTAAAAATAAATATTTATTTTTTATGTTAATATAAATAATATTAATCTTAAATTTTATAATATTTTAAAATTGAATTTTTATTTTTTATATTTGTATTAACATCATTTATTTTTTAAATTGTATTTTTGATATTTTTTAAAAATATCAAGTTATTAATAATTTTTATTTAAAAATATTAATTTGATAAAAATTTAAAACATAATAAAATTAAAATATAAATATAAATATATTTTAAATTAATTATAAATTTTTATAAAAAATTTAAATTAATTTTCTTATATTCCCTAGCCCGATAACAAGTGAAATGGGTGCAACAATTTCAATCAAAATTTTGAACTTGTGATAGAAGTATAATTTTTAATTTTAATTAAACTCAAATAATAAAAAAATAAAATACAAATTTATAAAAATAAATTATTATTTTTTATTAAAAAATATAAAAACTTTTTTTTAATTATTTTTTTTTATTATAACTTTTAACTTTCACATTAAATATGTATATAGTATTAGTAATTTATACCTTTAACTATTTAAAAATATACATAACTTGATTATTAAACTAATTATGTATAGTAAGATTCTATATTTTAGATAACTTATTAACTCACTAAATCATATTTCTTCATTCAAAATAATTTGACACCTTATTAAAAAAAATTTTTCAGCTCATATCTTTCTTTATTCAAAGAAATTATGCTAATACACTTAATTTAAATAAAATTTTTAAAAACATAAAAATTTGTTATCATGGTTACTTTCACGACGGAAATATTTATTCACTATCTTCTGTCATAATCCACCACGTAATTTTTTAAATACATACTGGTAATAATTATTCATGATTTGATATTAGTTTGAATTTGTGTCTGTATTCCAACGTTACTATTGTTGTCAAATTTGTAGAGTGTAGTATTAGTTTTAATAATTTTGATAGATATGTATTATTTTTTTTAGTATATTAGATAAAATAATCATTTAACAAAAAAAAAATATTAATATATTTTAGCAATTAAACCCGTTTTACAACTTACCTCTTATACAACTTATTGTAACGCTCTTAGTATGCTACCAACATACTTTCAACACCCAATTAATACTCTTGAATAATTTTTTTCATGATTTTTATGCATAAATTTTTCACTCATATTTGATATAAGTTATTACCAATTTTTTTATATTTTTAATTTAAAAGAGTTAAAATACTGACAGCAAAATGTAAATATTAATATAAATAAAAAATTATAATTTTATAATATAATATAATTTTTTTACAAATCATTGTAAGTACAAAAGTTATTATTATTATTATTTAGTTTTTTTTATGTGATCTAGTATATCTTGATTAACAAAAAATACTCTAATATTCAAATTCTCTAATTAGTATGAACCAATATATATTTTTAGTTACTTATCAGTTACTAATAATAAGAATATAAGTTTATCATTTACCCGATTATTATCAATTTGTGACACATTGATTTTGTAATGACATTGATTTTTTTTTTCATAAAGTCAATAATAATTAAATTTTACTATTTTTTGTAATTTATAATTAACTTATAATATTATTTATAATTTTTTGGGACATATTTGAGCCTAGCATACTTCATGTACACACAAACACAACCTATCTGCATCAGAATTAATTTTAGGATATTTCCGCAGAAGAAATGCAATGCATCCAATCAGCGAACATGTTTCAATTATGATCAGAAAATAATAATAATAATAAAAATTTTATGTGTTCTCTGCACTAATCCAGTGCCAGAAATCAGGTCAAGAAAGAAAGGCTTTCGAGTCAGAGATTCAGAGAATTCTGTTTGTTTCCGAATTTACTTGAATCTCAGGTTTAGTGGCAGGCATTGCTCAAGAACTAGACCAAATGCTGGATTGGCAGACATTGAACCTGACGTCAATGAAGACCCCATTGACCGTTTTGCGCTCCTTATATCAAATCTACATCTACATGTAGTGTTATCTTTGTTTTTGTAAAGAGTCCTATTTCTAGGACTTAAACCTTCGATAACCATGTCACAACTGAATAAGCTCTTCCTTTTCCACGTGGGTATTACATTGATTTGAAACAACTTGTTGGTCAGATTGTTTTTGATTTCTTTTATCCTTTTGGGGTGATCTTGGAACCAGGAAGATTTTGGGTAAGGAAAATATGACGGAAACCATACTCGCTTCAAAGGCGAACAAGATCAAATTTATTCCTTTTGATCATATTTGTTTTCCTCTCCGTTGTTGTTGTGTTGATTATCCAATTGGTTGCATGCAGTGGCATTGGCATTGATTTCTTTATTGTAAGCTTCATAATAATCCCTTCCCTTACCCTAGTTAGTGCTATTTTGATTGTTATCCAATGCACTAAAACCCCCTTTACTGTGTTGCTAGCAACTAGTGAAATTATTTATTATACGCCAACTAAAGCATCTATATTGTTGTTGACTTGAATGCTTGACAACATTTAAAAGATGTATTTACCAACTGACAACCAAAATAACCCTTTTAAGTTGGTAAATTGTGCGAGCTTCCCATTTGCTGAGAAAAGAATCAATTCAGACTAGGAAAGAGGAAAAGTATTCCTTGTAAATTTTGAAGACATAGACATAGATGACTTGTTTTTGACTAGAATCAGCAGGTGAACTTAGGTTGATCTTCCATGCTGTCCACTCTCTGATTTTATTTGTTTGATCAAGTGTGCAATCATGGACTTAAGAATGAGCAAGACTGCATCGGTTTTTACCATGATTGTGTGATCTTCATCTTTGAAAGGGGGAGTACTTGTACGTTGAAGCAGCAATTTTTACAACCATATATACAATAATCAAACTGGATGAGCTAGGCCAACCCCATAACTTTGAGCCCCATATAAGCAACATGGAGATAGGAGCTCGTCACAAGCTAATTAATGACCATAATTACCACCAGTATATGGCATTTTAATGAGAAGTATGGGGGAATATGGGATTTCACCGTAAAAGGGGACGATATAACGAGGTTATGATCTCTTCTTTGCTGTACTTTAGTGCTCTACACTCAACTAAATAAAAGCTATTGGCCTTGCCCCCAAGATTTCATGTCGGTTTTCATTCGTTTTCTGCAGATTCCTATTCAATTTCTTTGTTTATATGCTAGGAATTTCGTAATTGCAAGACTTAAAGTTCCTTGTCAAGATGTCTGTTCGTGATAGCCTGGGAAAATCTGTTGATAGGCATACTTAAATGTCCTTTTATGCTAGTTTTGTTGGTTATATGATCCATGTTTCCTGAGTAGTACATGGGTGTTAAAAAGATGCTGCATTAAAGATGAAATGAAACCTTCCTTCTGATTACAGAATTGAAGCTTTTGCTCTAATTTTTTTAATTGATAGTTATTTGTTGGCAGCTCCATTTTGTCTGTAAGAATCAAAAGGAAGTTTTTTTTTTTTTTTTTTTTCAGTGGTAGTCGTAACTCTAAACAAATGAGGAATGATTCTATCTCACATTGTCAGCGTCAATCATCAATATAATATTCAGTCACCGGTAATATGACATTCGAACTATCTTTAAAATTTAAAATCTTGAATTTCAAATCTAATTCAATTAAATAAAAAAAAATTGAAAATATTCAATACTTCTGTCATACCTTATTCAATCCGAATAACTAGGGGCTGAATATAAAAGAAGAAACCTGGAAATTTGTGAAAAACTGGGGCTGAATATAAAAGAAGATAACCTGGAAATTTGTGAAAAATCCACTTATTTATTTTGTGGAAAAGTACTTTGGATAAGCTTTAAGTAATTAATAAATTTAATATTATATTTTAATAAAAAAATTAAACTGTTAAATTTATAATTTTTATTTTTAATATAAAATTTTTAATTCATATTCGCACACTCCTCCTTAAAATTCCGTACATCCTATCATGATTCAAGTGAAGCACAACCATATTGACCGAAAAAGAAACAGAGTTTTTCCACTTCCAGTTTTCTGTTGACTTGATTATTAATATCAGTTAGATTCTCTACAAACAAAGGATGCTGCAACAAAAAGAACAGAACCACAAAGCCAAAACATGATGAAAGCCAAATCCCAGTTTGTCTCTTCCTTTCTCCTCTTCTTTCTCTGCTTCATCTACTGTCTCCGCCACTTGCAGGCCCAACCAAGCACTGAAGGATTCACCTGCTCAGGCAATCAGACCCGCTTTCCATGCCAAGCATACGCCTTCTACCGGGCGCAGGGTCCTGATTTCCTTGACCTGGCTTCCATTGGGGATCTTTTCTCAGTCACCCGCCTGATGATTTCAAAACCAAGTAATATTTCCTCTCCAAGCTCACCACTCTTCCCTGACCAGCCCCTTTTTGTCCCTATGTCATGCTCCTGCCACACCATCAATACAACTTTTAGCATCTCTTATGCAAACATCTCATACACGATCAAATCAGGCGACACTTTCTACATTGTCTCAACTGTTCACTTCCAAAACCTCACAACCTACCAGTCCGTGGAGGTTGTCAACCCCACACTCGTCCCAACAGAACTCGAAATCGGCCAAAACGTTATCTTTCCAATATTTTGCAAGTGTCCCAATCAAACCCAGTTGCAAAATCGGGTGAATTATATGATATCCTATGTGTTTCAGCCTTCTGATAATTTATCACTGATTGCTTCAAGGTTTGGAGTTGGAACACAGTCTATTATAGATGCTAATGGCAATAACATAAAGCCTTTAGACACAATATTCATTCCTGTCAGCAGGCTTCCCAATTTGACACAGCCTGAAGTTTCTCCTTCTTTGTCTACTGGGAATAGTGAGAGAAAAGTTTTGATTGCAGGATTGGCAGTTGGGCTGGGAATTGTTGGGATTTTGTTTGTCTTGGTAACTGGGGTTTGGCTTTGCAGAGAGGGTGTACTGAGGGGGAGGAGAAAGCGGGAGAGAGATCCAGAGAGGCAAAGGCTGCAGTTCTATGGGGGAGGAAAAGGGATTAAGGATATGGATGTGAATTTGTTGGCTGATGTATCAGATTGCTTGGATAAGTACAGGGTCTTCAAGATTGAAGAATTGAAGGAAGCTACCGATGGGTTCAATGAAAGTTGCTTGATTCAAGGGTCTGTGCATAAAGGGTCTATTGATGGAGAGGCTTATGCTATCAAGAAGATGAAATGGAATGCCTATGAGGAGCTCAAGATTTTACAGAAGGTAAAAGTCCCTTCCTTTTTTCATCTACCATTAAGATTTTGCTGCTTCTTCTAATTCCGTAACAAAACAATTCATAGAGCTTGCAATGCATACTTCTAATCCCAAGTAAAATCAGAGATTATTGTAAAACGTTCGCTAGTTCATCTGCTGCTTTTGGAATTTGATATCCTGTAGGCTGTTTCTCAAAGGGATTTGGGAATACAATACTAATTGCAATTTGCCATGGGATATTGGGATGTAATTGGAAACAGAGAAAAACCGGGGGGCAGGTGGCAAAAGCTGAGATATTATTTTAATAGTTGAGGATGAATAACCATACCAAAACGTTTGACTTTGATCAGACCTTGAAAATCTCCACTAAGATGACAATGGTCGACCATCCATGGTTAGGGTAGGTAGGGGAATGCCAGTGGACCTTCAATTCAGCAGCATTAATAGGCTTGGATGTCAATTCTCCTCAGTTTTTACGTGGGTGTGGGCCAACAGTTACTTGGGTTGTAGACTTGTAGTTGTGCTTTATTGTATTCGTCTCGTCCAAATGAATCCCATTGGGTTTCACCCCAAAAACAAAAGAGAAGAATCCCATTGGGGGTGCCTTATATTAAACGGCGATGACTCTCAACTTTGTTGATCAACCATGAATGTGTTATCAGTTTATCAGTTCAAAAATTAAAAAAGATCAAGAATGTGTTATTTAAACTTGTTTTTTGTGGCTCAAATAATCAGCCTCCTTGGAATCATGGAATCAGATTCTGGCTGATACATTAAAAACTCTCTTTTTCACTTGATTTAAGGGCTTAACCATATGGGTCCCATTTACTCCTTGCTTTTAGTTCTTAGTTTGGGAATCTTGGTTATTCTATTGCAATTATTTTATTTTATTTTTTCAAGTTTCTTATGTCATATGTGCTTTTTTTTTTTAATTATTATTGCATAGAAAGGATGTCGGATGTGCCATTATTGATTTGGCATGTCATGTGTTAGAAAAAAAAAAAAAACAAGAAGATTAGCATGAGACGGTAGGCCCCGGCTAGATGGCTTGATTGCCCCTCCCCCAAAAACAGCCCTTTCTTGTATCATCAAAGTTTGATGACAATAAAGCAACAGATTGGAATAAAGGTGCTGCCTAATATAAACATACTATATTAGAGAAAAATATGATATAAAACAAGTAATTTTTAACAAAAATTACTAATTCTTCACTGAATATTGTTATAATGTAAAAGAAATACAAGTTGGAATTAGTTACATTCTTAGAAAAAAGCTTCTTTGTTGTTTTATACTTTTACTTAAAATGAAATAATTTAAAGATGTATTCTATTATACTGTCAATTTTATGATAATTAAAAGATTCATGACCCTTTTTTCTCGAAGTTAAACCACGGAAACTTGGTGAAGTTAGAGGGCTTTTGCATAGAAAGTGAAGACGCGAGTTGCTATTTAATTTACGAGTACTTGGAAAACGGTTCTCTCCATTCATGGCTGCACGGCAATAGAAACGAAAAATTAAACTGGAAAAGAAGGTTGCGCGTTGCCATTGATGTTGCAAACGGCCTCCAATACATCCACGAGCACACTAGGCCGAGGGTCGTGCACAAAGACATCAAGACTAGCAACATTCTTCTGGACTCAAACATGAGAGCCAAAATTGCCAACTTTGGACTTGCAAAATCAGGCTGCAATGCCATAACCATGCACATTGTCGGCACTCAAGGATACATCGCGCCAGAGTACTTAGCCGACGGAGTGGTGACCACCAAAATGGATGTTTTCTCATTCGGGGTGGTGTTGCTTGAGCTTGTTTCAGGGAAAGAACCAGTTGACGGAGAGGGTAATATCTTATGGGCCAATGTTGATGGAATATTAGAGGGAAAGGAAGAGGTGAAGGCGAAAAGATTGAAAGCATTCGTGGATGGTGGGCTTATTTCGGATCAGTCATGCTCATTTGAGAGTCTAATGAATGTTGTGTCCGTGGCAAATGCTTGCCTGCACAGAGATCCTTCAAAGCGGCCGAGCATGGTGGATATTGTTTATGCTTTGTGTAAGAGTGATGATCTATTTTTTGACATCTCGGGAGATGGATTATCAGGCCCCCACGTAACAGCAAGATGAGTTTGTAGTAGAAACTCAAATAACTGCTATATTTTCTGTGCCTTGGACAGACATGCGAATCTCTAGCATGCAATTGGGTTTGTTTTTTCACTCTTTCCAATTGGGACGCCTCAGTACATATGAGCTTTCAGTGGAATTCTTCATTAGACTGGTTGTGTTTATTCATATGTGTTTGCAAATCCACAAAATGCCATTTTGTACACAAAAGCATTCGAACTAGAAATCCTTCGTGTACTTCTATGTTCTGGCTAAAGTCAGGGCAGGATGTCTTTATGGTGCATATGTGTGAAAAAAGCAACTGGGGGACCCCTTCAATAAAATAAAAGTGGACCCTTTATCTGGAGGCGTTTTTGGTTCATTTACCACGAAGCATCCTCTCTGTTTTTGGTTCAACCTTTGGAGTTATTTCTTGCCATTCGACATTTAACAGCACCATGCACAAAGGGTGTTGGGTAAAAATGTTTTATGCCCCAAGAAATTAAAGCAACGGTCTCAATCTGTGGAAATATTCATTGGTTTATGATGCTTTGTACTTAGTCTTGGATAGCATTATCGGTCTAATTTTGTAAATCCAGTTAAATAGGATAGAGAGACACAACCCAAAAAAAAAAAAAAAAAGAGGCATCCATAATGATGAGCTCATAGGTACTGGAGTAGTCCCTAAAACTAAATATCTGGAATTTGAGTCACCGTCCGTCTAATAGTCAGAAAGAAACAAAATAATAATAATAATAGAATTTGGCAATTGGCTGCTGGAAGGCCTGTCACCACATGGGCTTCAAATTTGGCCGACCACTCATTGTCCGCTCATCAGTTCATGCAAGTCGCTCATCTTGCTCTCTCTCTCTCTCTCTCTGTTTGCTACCTTCAGGCCTAGTTTCCTTTCCACCCTAAGTTTACCAATTCAACGTCCAGAAAATCTATTCCATGGATTTTTTCTATTCTGCCGTAGAACTCAAAGGTAACAAAAGAATTTGATGGGGATAACTTTAGGGAAAAAAGGACCATGTCACTTCAAGAAGCAGGATGAATAAAAATCTCCCATTAAAGGGATCCAAAAGTTCCACAATTATGGATGGGAGAAGTGAAAGCATAACCATTCATCTTGAGTTTCCGATTGCACTTCCATTTTCCTGCCATCGAACACATTTTGTAAAGAGAAACAAAATAACATAACTGCAGCAGCAATGCCAAAGAAATGGAAACCACCAGACCCCAGTTAGCATCTTCTCTCCTCCTTTTCTTTCTCTGTCACAACGTTTTTCTCCCCCATTTGCAAGCACAACCTAGCACCGAGGGATTCACCTGTGTAGTCAGTCAAGATGCCTTTCCATGCCAAACCTATGCCTTTTACAGGGCCATGGCTCCTGATCTCCTTGACTTGAATCTCATTAGTGATCTTTTCTCTGTTCGCCGCTGTACAATATCAAATTTAAGTGACATTTCTTCTCCAGCCTCACCTCTCGTCCCCGACCAACCTTTTATGATCCCTTTAACCTGTTCTTGTAGCAACATCAATGCCACATTTAGCATATCTTATGTAAACATCACATATACAATCAAGCCTGGAGACTCTTCCTACTATGTCTCAACAGGTGAGTTCCAAAACATCACAACCTACCAGTCCGTGGAAGCTGCCAACCCCACACTTATCCCTACCAATCTCAAGATTAGCGAGAAAGTGATCTTTCCAATATTCTGCAAGTGTCCTAATCTAAGACAGTTGGAAAACCAGGTGAATTTTCTGATATCTTATGTGTTTCAGCCTTCTGATAGCTTGTCATTGGTTGCTTCAAGGTTTGGAGTTGAAACTCAGTCTCTTGTAGATGTTAATGGGGACAACATATGAGTCTATTTCCAACGTAAGATTTTTTTGGCCTCTTGGACTTTCTTTATAACCCAACACTTACCTTCAATACTCCCTCTCAAGTTTGAGTTTTCTTCTCGTGGGACTTTTTATTGGAGTCCATGCTTTTTCTTCATTCCTTATGGAAGAGTCTCCATAGATAATGTGTGGGGGCGTCCATCATTTCTTATCACTCCTAATGTAACTCAGTCTCTTTTCTTTGCTGGTGGTTTATAGCGTGAACTCTGTTTTGACTGGGCTACAACCTCTCTTATCTGTGGCCTTTCGTACATGTGCTTTATAAGAGGCCTCTCTTCGTCTGCCGGGCTCACATGCGAAGGATAGGAGAAAAGAAGCCAGCAGACACTACTTTTTATTCAAAATTTAAAGACTCTGTGATTTTTATGTTATCGTGTGATTAATCATTTTGTGAGTTTTAAAATATTTGAATGAATTAGTTTATAGTGCTACTAGGTAATAAGAAGGTTTAGAAACATAAGAAAGATGATATGTATTAATTTACTTACTAATTAATAATTTTTTTAATTAAATAATAAATTTTACAAATAAAATAAATTATGTATTTTTATTTATTCTATTCTCTTAACATATTTTCTTAACGTGTGATTATAATTAATTATTCTTAAAATTTGTATAAAATATTTTAAATAATTAATACTTAAATATATTTTTAAAATTTTTCTTATAATGTTTTCAACAACAAATGAATTAGGTATTCAACGAAGACAGTGTACTTAGCAGCTGCTCGCGACATTTAGCTTCCTTTACTTCTCAGTCTATTTCCAATGTGAGATTTTTGGTCTCTCGGACTTTCTCTGTAACTCAACACTTGACTTGATGTCTAACACAAATGAAGCACTCATGGAGATGTAATACCTCATTAGCTGGCCTGCCACCTGTCCATCCTGCAACTCAGTGGCAAACGGTTAAAGAGGTGTTCGCTTAATTACATTCAGTTGATGGAGTTTCATGCCCTATTTTTATTACCTTTTACAATTCCACAGCACGAACATTTTCACCCAAGTAATAGTCTGATGTGCTAGTAATAATATCTGTCTGATTCAATTTTGGCATAAAATCAGATGGGACATCATCACACAATAGCATGTACATTGAGGCATGGTTTTAAGGCCCCATGATCCCCCCCCCCCAGCCCTCTTTTTAAAGAGGACGTCTCCGGTTGACTCCCCATCAACTTTTGGCATCACTATAAACTTAAATGAATGAAATAATGCTACGTGGGTGGAAAGGCCTGGAACAATCTTGCTGAAGCATGAAATATTCATGTTTTTACAATGCACATAACACCCATTGAATTATGTGTTCTTTTACTGCATCTTAAAGTGGTCCCTTATAGCTACAGTGAACTGTTTTTCCTGTTTCCCTTAGTTGACCCCAAAAACATGAAGGATTTACTGTAGTCAAGCCTCGGATCATGTCAGGATTTGTTCCCGATACCTTTATGAATTATTGTGAACACTAGACAAAGGAGTGGGTAAATGACGGTGCTATTGATGCTTAAAAGATAATAGATAATAAATGCGCTTGAATAATTAAGCAGCTACTATTTACCTTGTAAATTTTAAATTCAAGGGATTGAAATTCAAAGAAACTGAACATTTAAATACATTTAATACTGTGTCTGCAGCTTTGTCTCGTGAAACAAACAGAAAGGGTCGATTAAAGACAACTAAAGAAATGCATTAATGGAATGAATAATCTTTTAAACTACAGAAGTATATACACCATATGCTTTATGCCTTGTGGTGCTCAACTCAACTGACCGCTTTTGCTCCTAAAAGAATATTTAGACAAAACAATATGGAAAAGTCCTAAAAGTCTTCTCTTTGCTTGATAAGATTTGCTTCGCCACAATATCAATTAAATATGAAGTGCAGCCACTAAATATCTGCCAACAACTTTAGACGGTGCAGATTTATATCCTGAAAGGAACAGCTTTATGCCAAAAAGAAAAGAAAAGAAAAAAAAAAGGATCTGCTTTCATATTTTATTCTTTTTGTGTGCATTCGTTCACAGTGACCAGTGAATGCTTCTTGATTTTAGAGCATTAGATAAGATGTAGTATTTCTCACAATTGACCATGATATTTGATCATGAATCATGTCTCGTGACAGCATTTTCTGGTCTTCATAATTACCAACATGAGCTGTTTTTTCTTGTGTACCGCTATGCAGAAAACAAAAGATGTGCAACTTTTACCACATGAAACTTTTGCTTTTGCTTTTGGTTTTCTTTACCCATCTTAAGGAGACCAGACAGCATTAAACGCCCTTTTTCCCTCTTAGAATACACACAGATCTTGAAATCCTAGACCACACAAGTTTAGGACTCAAGTGGTGAACATCTGAATCCCACAATTGTGGTGATAGTGCTTCTGTTAATTATGGCCGATTGACTTGACCATTCAGAGCTAAAATTCTGTCATTCTATTCTTTCTTTCTATTGGACAGAGTAAAGACCTTCTCTTTTGAAGTCAGTATTCTGACTTTCGATTCATGAAAAGTAAAAATGAGACATTTGAAGTTATATATTTAGTTATTTAGAACGAACTTTTGATACAATACCACACGTGTGTAGGGAAATCACTAATTCAGGCTTTGAACAATTACAGTAACTTGATAGCAGGCACGAGACTGATTCAACTAGCAGTAACCATTTTGTTCGTCTACAATTTCGACTTTCATGGGTCAATTTTTTTCATATTCAGTTTTGTTGGCAGAACATATCTTGTTAAGGACACAAACTACAAATTCCAGAAAGAAAACACATTGAGTTAGCGAACATACTTGGTTTGTAATGTCATTGCAAAACAAAATTTAGTACTTAGCTGAGTTAAGTTTTATATCTTGTAAAGATACAAGTAGGAAACTTTTGTTTTTGCATTTTCCCTTTATGTGTTATTTTTTCTTGTTGCATCTATATTTCTTTTGTTGGTTCTATACTTTTGTTAGTGCTTGCTTTCTTGCACGACCAATCTTCATCAAGCACCTATTGTCACTTTCTTCCTATTAATCGAATAGCTAGGGAAGAATATATGAAGGATGGTAATCAGAAATCTTGCCTCAAGTTTCTTGGGACATCCCAATATTACTGAAAGATATATATGGACTCAATCCTTGTCAGCAGTGGATACTCCCCCAACCTACTCTTTACTCCTCCACACCATAAACACAATGAAAGTAAGCATTGGAAGCTTACATATTCTTTCTCTGGTTAGAGCAGACGCAAGAAGAGGTGCTAATATTAGCTCATAACCAATGAGTACATAAAGCACCAGAAACAACTAGAATGCCTTGTTGAAAACTTGCAAACCGATCTTGTATATAACATTGTACGGTTTTATAGAGAAGATAACAAAGCAAAACTTTCGTTTTAATTTACATAGTTGCTCTGGAAGATATCTTCCAGTTTTGGGGGGATGATATCACCTAGTACCCAACAAAATGGCACCATGTGCATAAGCCCAAATGACCGAATTTCTCGCTGCCACACCCGAGGAAATAAACGATAATTCCACTAACTCACTGTGTTTTCTCTTGCTGCCCATCTAAAATGACCAGCCCCGAGTGAAATGAATGCTGCCAATAGAGAGACTCAGATCCAGATTTGTTTCGTTCCTGGAGAACCCCAGTTGATCAATTTTTCTCTTCATAAGACATGAATCTTTTGTTTCCTGGTTGTTGTGGCTTGTGGGTTTTTCATACACCGCAACTCAGGCCTCTTGCTTCTGATCCTTTCATGATTCTCAGCCTCTTGCAGGATGACATAAACATACTGAAATAAGAGTTCATAATCTTGTAAGTATATAGATCTGAACGTATCACGGAGAGCAAAAGAAGCAGGAGGGGATATATATATATATTTATTTATTTATTTTGGATATAGAGAACTTACTCCCACGGAACATCTCCAACTAGCATCCAGTCGCCATCTTTGTCCTCATAGGTAGGTGCATATTCTGATCCTCTATATCCTTCCCTTTCTGAGTACTCACCTGGAAAAGTTACAAAAAAAAAAAAAAAACATAATTATCATCAGTACCCACCATCACCGCAAGATGACTTGCTCTAAAGCACACTCAAGACACACACATGGCTACCTATAGCAAACTTGAACATGTTCTCCAGGCCCTTTAGGAGGTCCGAGTAGCCCTTGTAGAGATTAAGATCAATCTTTCTAAGGTATGGCGCACCATCCATGCTTACTTTCACATAAATTCCAGCAGTCTCAGACTCTCCCTTCCTTGGCTGCAAACTGTTTTTCCTGCAGGATCGAATGGGTGGCCACCCCACAAGCTGTGCCCTGTTGACAATGAATGAAAATGAATTACTACACAGAACAAAGTTACACACGCACAAAGGCTACAGCTAGAAAATCCAAGGCTATAACTAGAAAGGTCCAAAAGCTTAATTACAGCAACTTACTTGGGAGCAGGTGCTGTTTCTGGTTCACCTTGTTGAGCATCAGATTTGCCTATTGTACTTTCTTTGGACTCTGGCAGGGGTCGCTTGTTGTTTCTAATGACAGAAGCTGCTTGTTCCTCATTTCCATCCGTCCCTGGCAATCCTAGTCTAAGCTCAGTTGCTTTGAGGTTTAGATCATTCTCATATGCAACTCCAACCTCCATTTTCCAATAAACTTTTATCACCAATTCTACAAAACACTCCTAGGAGTTGTACAGAGATGTATATAAGAGACTCAGAGATAATTCTCTTGTGATTTCTTTGATGTCGAGAGAAAACTTTGTTAAAAATGAGTTTGTGTTGTGGGAAAGGTTTGAATACAAACAAGTCACAAGGGTTGTTTTATATACTAATAACTTCAAGGTTTTATTATAATAAGAAAGGGTAAGGGAAAATGCGTTTGCTATAGTGTCCAATGCATGAATTATGGACAAAGGCAAGCTAAGCTGTCGATAGCAATAGCAGCACCTTTGAGGCAACTTGTTCATGCACTTGGGGGACAAGAGTTGGACACGCCCAGCCGCCCATGTGGAAGACTTAATGGGTAGAAGGGACATATTTTTCACAGTTTGGGAAGTTCAGGGTCAGTTTTAGGAGTTTGGGGTGGAAATCAAGAGCTAGCTGGTGTGCTTAACTGAGAGGGAAATTAAAAAAAAAAAAAAAAAAAACCAAACAAAGGGAAGCATACCCACGATCAGGAATTTGGCAAAACTGACTTGAATATAGGTTGTGGGGTACATGTCATGTGAGACGGCATGTGTATATGTATGTTCAAGCTTATTATCGTTCTTATATTACTTCCCATAACAGAGAATATGATCCATTCTGTTCATTTACCATTAAATTATTAACGAGGACATGGACATAGGCAGCTAAGAATTTTTATTAAGAGGGACTAATATATGTTTGACATCTTCATCGAGTCCAAACTTGTCATTTGTGATATTATTTATATTTAACCGGTCCAGATGATGTTTTTGAGAGAAAAGTGCAAAGAGGGAGGAATAATCAACTCTATTGTCTTTATATTAATATAGGTTTAAGATCCTTTAAAATAAGAGGCAACAAGACATGTTAGGTTGCATTAGTTTAGACCTTTAATGGAGGGTGTTATGCTTTTGTATTGCAAAGCCTTGGAAACTCCTGGAGAAAGCTCAAAAGCTTCAATGCTGAATATCGGCTTCTACAGAGTTCATCCAAAAGACTAATCTTTTCCCTGGGCAAGGAATGCTTCGAGTTGCTTTTCAATTTTATAGAATTCCTGTTCAAAGAAATGCTCTCTCTTATTATATGTAGAATTCATCAGTCGTGCATTTACTACGTGGATGTATATATATTTAAGGCATTCTTCTGGTGCTGAATGACTTGTATGTGAGTCTACTTCCAAGAAATGTAAGTTGTTGCAAGTGTAACATTATTACATGAAACGTAATCTAGGAATAGAGTAATAGAATTCTTTACAACTCTCATTAGAAACAGTAACCCAAATAGCTTACTTCAACAGAAAATGAAAAGGTGTTTATATACGTAAAGATTATTAGTGAGTCGTTAATGTGATAGCCATAATTTAAACGGGCAAAAAGAAAAGGAAAAGTCACAAATTGATAATATCGGGATTGAAATTAACCCCTCATAATTCATCTATCGGTAAAGTCGAACTTTGAATTATATGAATAAAGGGTATGAAATCAAATTTAAATTTTTATAAGTACATTTTACATTTCAAGTTGGAACTGCTGTATCGAAAAGTCGTGCTAGCAAGCCTAAAGTATGCTTGGAAAGGATTCTTCCTCATCAAAATGATAACAGGGTTGAAATCTGAAAAACACCATGAAACATAGCCCATGTGCCATTGCTGCAGGGTGAGTCCCACTCCTTGTCCATTGGCAACGACACCTACATAAGATGCTCGTTCCACGCTCAGCAATCTGGAGATCATCAACATCAGGGGGTCAATTCTTGTTGCTGCGCACTCGTGTGCCTTAAAAAGGTGTGCAATAATTGTCACGTTACAGACGGGTTGTGCTAGATATTGTTCGACAGTTGTGTATGGCATAGAAAATCCTTTTGCTGCTATTGTCATTTTAAACAGATTAAAAGTTGGAAGTTAGAAAACCAATCCACCAAGAGAAGGGAGAAAGTATTTTCAAAACCGTAAAATTAAGAAGCGTTGTTGTTTCAATGAAAAGAGAGCCATAGAAGAGCTATCCTTGTGTGAAAAGAGCTTAGGGAAATAAAATATATACATAATTTTCAACAATTTTGTCCACAAAATCAAAATTCTTATAATTAGCGGATTCTTTGTTACGTGCCTCTTACACTTTTTCCATCTAACTGTAATGGGAAGGCTTAACAGTTGATCGTACGCGAGGCCAGCATCAAAATTTGAGACTCTCAAACAAGGTGATACTTGAAGCTCCCGAAATTTGGAATGAGCTGAAGTAGCGAGGGCTTCAAAGAAGCAATGATGGGGTACAATTGGTTTAGGTGACCAGTTAGTAACGATTAAACAAGTATGAGTTAGCAGTGTTTTTTTTTTTTTTTTTTTTTTTTGTGTAACGAGTCAAGCATACACCAATTTCACAAATCATATGATTAGACCTCACTAAAAAAATTTTCTACTATATTTCGCTTAATTTTTTTCTTCACACCCGTCAAAGATGGGGGCGAAAATGTCTTAGGTTGGCATTGGCATGTTTGAAGCAGTCAGCTTTGACTCGGTTCTTGTTGACATGAACCCTTCGGCCTTCCTTGTGCGCACAGATTCTGAGGCGTCTGTGTATGGTTGAAGGATAATGGGACGTTTGGTAGGAGTGGCTTTGGAAACGATCAAAATTATTATTGTTGTTGTTGTTCTTGAATGGACGTTTGGTTAATTAAAATGTATCTTTGAGACTTTTTCTCCTGTCTTTTGGATCGAAAGTGGCTCAGAGAATCCAACTGATGAGAAAGAAACACCCCCGCAACCTTAGAACGTTATGCCCGGTTTGAGGGTGCCTTTCCGTGCATTAAATGCGTGGGCATTTATGTTGTTATTTTTTCTTAAATCTTAACTATCTCCTAGACTTATCCGTATTAATTATTATTATTATTATTATTATTATTATTATTATTATTATTATTATTATTATTATTATTATTATTATTATTATTATATATAGATAGAGAGAAAGTTTGATAGTTACTAAATATAAAATTTATAATTTAAATTTCATATTTAAACTTCACACTTCAATTATGGTTAAATTCATTTTTTCATTTCAATTTAAAGTAAAAAAAAAAAGGAGCTACTTTGGCACTAAGTAAAAGAGTTCACATTTCCTTTAGATATGTAAAAAATGGACCTTAAATTTGTATAAATTGTTATAATTAAATTTTTAATTTTAATTTGAATATTATATTTTTAAATTAATTTTTTTTAAAATAGAAAGAGATCAAATTATTAATAATTTTTATTTAATCAATATATAATTTATAGTGATTAAATTATTAATAATTTTCACCTGGTTGAATGTGATATGTCAATTATTTTGATGCAAGTCTGAATATTTATTAATAAAGTATAAAAAAGAATTACAACTTTACAGCAATTTTTAAGATTAACTAATTATGAGTATATATAAAATTCTAAAGATACTTAGTTATGATTAGATAATTGATATCTATATCTCTCCTATAATTTAATAATTAATGGAAACTATATCTTTCTTCATTAAGCAATGCATTAGCTTGCACAATTGTGAATGAGTGGTATTTTGGTGATGTTATGCTATACATGTATGCATAAGTATCTAAAACTAAGGGTCTCACGTTCGAAAAAGAATCCTTTATTATAGACAAACTAAATATACAAGTTGAGTTAATTATTCATAAGCCTGACTTTTTGTTCAGAGGCTCTTTATAATTTTGTGTTGGGTCTATGATGTTATAATCTATTGTGATTTCGATCCCATGAGCCGTGAAATCAGCTGTTTCTTTCAAGTGCAATAGTAATAAAGAATTAATTAATAAATGTTTTGAGAGAGAGAGAGAGAGAGAGAGAGAGAGAGAGAGAGAGAGAGAGAGAGTATTCAAACCTCAGCTCTTTGAAATTATTACAAAATATGAGTTTTTAATTCTGATGCATATAAGAACTAAAAATTCATAGCAATTAGTTTTTCAACTTAAATTTGTATACAAAATTTATTATTTCTTTGTTAGTATGACAGTGAAGTGTTATCAAAAGAAAATCTCTCCAATCTAATCATACAAAGTAAGACACAAGAAAATTTAGTTAGAATTCATTTCTGGTAGTCTGACTGGTCTATCTATAGATTCAAAAATGCATATAAAAGGCGACACATTACTTTTCATCACAATTTCGATAGGAAAAGTCTCACTAAATCAAGTCCAAATTTGGAGGGCTTCTAGCTGGTGTGGACCTTGATGGTCGGGCAATGTAAAGTTACAATCCAGAAAAAACTTTCAAAATTGTTATTAAAGAGCATTTCAGACAAGGAAGATTACAAAAATCGCACAGCCAAGATGAATGTTGACAGCAGGAATCACAATAAGCAGGTGCACATGTGGCCATTATGTCTGGTAGGAGAGGAGGAGAACGGAGAAAAAGGAGAAGGAGAAGTTGCCTAGTTGTCAGGTCAGATTGTTTGAAGAAAGCTTTAAAATATATATATATATATATATGCTTATAAAACCTAAATCCGTGTGCATGCATATATTTTGGTGCGGATAGACCACAATTCCTGTGAACGTGACCAGGCCACGTCTGAGCCTCAGATACCATTCATTGGGGTTGGCAGCTGGCTTCTTTCTGATATTTCATATCAGGTCAATTGCCAGATCCATGTCAAGATGCTGATCAATTTTGTTACTGGATGTGGGACTCCATGGGAAATTGCCAACACAAGGGTACACCCTAAATGAGCATGTACTTAAATGGTTGGCCTTTTTGAGAATAATCGAATGTACCAAAATATTAATGAATTATTTTTTTTTTTTTTAGTGATTAGAAAATAAAAATTAAAAATTTGAGAGAGTGGAACTTCTAACTCATGGTTTAATAGGCTTACTAATTGAAAAATAAAATAATTTTTTTTATAAAAAAAAATCCTAATTAGGAGGAAAATTTTGTTAAGAATCGAGTTCATACACTACTAATCTTGCGTGTACGTACGAGATGACACATTTTGATCTTTTTGTATGTGCGGATGCAATTGTATAAATACGCAGTAATTTGGAAATGGGAGCTCAATAGCTCATAATTGATTGACCACTGTGAGCCGAAGATTGAAAACAGTTTAAAAGGGCCTAAAATTAGACTCCTCCAATTACAATCGAAATTGATGAGCCAAGGTTTTTATTAGCGTAGCACCCAAACCAGGATGATGTTAACACTGATCCAATTTTATCAATTAATTATCAAACGATAATTTTATTTTTTCTTTTTAACATCATCAAACGATAAATTTTAAAGGTTTGTGATTATTGACAAAAACATTTCACACCCACTACACGCCTGCAGTCACCAATAAATGGTATCTTAACAATTTCATACTTTTCGGCGAATGTAAGCTTGTAACATTTGTGGTTATTTTCGTCTCATAGACTAAAGCAAGCAATATGTATGAGATTGCTTATAAAATTTTGGGTGAACAAGTGAACATTCATTTTAGATATTCACCAATTAATTCCCTTGTAAAAGAATCGAGGGGTTTAATGATGATACAAATGAATGAATGGTGACAAAGGTTGTGACAGGCAACTGCTCTTAAAAACAAAAGGTTTTGTGACAGGCAACTGCTCTTAAAAGTGATAAACGAAAGCAAATCATGACCAAATATAACTTAAGGATGAAGGGAATCGACTTTGTGGACAATTGAATGTTCTGGTTCGGGCTGGGCTGGGTAGAGAAGGAATGTCGGACGGAGGTTGTATAAAATTTGACAGCTACTATGAACCAAATAACGAAGAAACAATATGAACCAAAATTTAAAAAGAAAGCAATTTCTTTAGCCACAGCGAGACGCATAATTTCTGATAATAAGAAAACCCTTTAAAAAGTAGATATATTAATTGCTTTTTTTTTTTTCCTACATTTATAAACTCTATACTCTCTCGTTGTAGTAAATTTTAATGTCATACACCCACTTGGACAACAGGGACCCTTGATCAGGCCTCTCCAAGCATTTATGATACCATTAGGTGAAGGGCTACTCATATTCCAAATGTTATCCAAGTAAGGAAACAAAAATTTGTGGGAACATTACGTAGAAAATTTTACTGATGGCTAATCAATTGGGTAATAAACGGATTTGTGTCATTGTCTGCTTCCGGCGCAGATGTTAACATTTCCTTTATTATTATTATTATTATTATTATTATTTTGTCCATATCTTTTTGGGGGTCTACAAGATTATTCAAGGACGTACTCACAACTCACAATGACTCATAAATGATGAGTGAGACCATGTTCCCCTCCTCATTTTTTGTTGCTTCGTCCGCCAATGAAACTGTGGAAAGTCCCAGCTAACCGTGTTAACAGCAGAACATCGAAGAGAAAGCCCGTAGTATACAAAACGGAAAAGATAAACAAGTCATAGTCCAAACACACGTGATGATGTCATCCGTAAATAAAATAATTATTTTCGCAATTTATTATTATTTAAAAAATAGAGATCTTTAGTCATAGATTAAGCAAAAATGCGCCCGTTAGTTAGGGAATTGATTACAAAAACTTAAGTGATGAGCACGGGGGCAGACTGTGCAGGCTATATAATTTTTACTCGACATTCCAATCAAAGAGTGCCATGGTCAGCCCCACCATGGTAAGGCATGTCCCCAATTCCTACCAACATTTGGAATAACATTAACATTATTGCGAGGAAGATTCTGACATATTGCCTTTGTAGGACCAGATTGGTACAAGATTAAGGGTTATAGTTGTTTTGATTAAGCAAGGTATACTATCAATTAATTTGGCATGCCTTTTACTTCCAAAAGGGTTGGTGTGCGTCAAAACAGGTCGGCCGTGGACCTGATATGCGAAGTCCATTTAATAAAGAGAAAACAAATTTGTGTTCACACGAAGAAAAAAAAAAAGTTGTGTATTGAAAATGATGAATTCCGATTAAAAGTAATTATTATAAAAAAATTACAATAATTTTTATAAATATTAATAATTTATTTTAAATATATATATACAAATTTTTATTATTTTATTAATAATTATATTATTTATAATATTACACTAAAAATAATTATAAATATATAAAAAACTTAATTTTAATAGTATAATATATAATTAAATTAAATTTATTTTTTTATACTATATAAAAATTGGTATAAAACTCTGTTGTAAAAGTAAGTAGAATTTTACTTTTAATTTTCATATATTCTACAATTTATAATTTAAACATTAAAAGAATTAGCTTCTAATTTCTTCAAATTAGAAAAGTTTGACAAAAAATATTTTATACTTTAAGAAAAAAGAGTTTAATTTCTATTAGTATCGTTACCAGTAACCTACATTTTTAACACCATAAGACCTAAAAAGTTAAAAAAAATGAGACTATTATTAATATAAAAAAAAATAAAAATAAGAGACAAATTATGAGATATGTAAATGACACATATTAAATGTAATTATATACGAAGTATATATAAGAAGATGTAACAATTAAGAAATTTTTTATTTTTAAATTTAATGATTATAAAATAATTAATAGTAGACCAATAATAAAATAATTTACTGAAATTGAGAGAATATTTAATTATTTCTTACAATATAAAATATTTATAGATGAAACTATTGTTGTTAGTTCAATAATAGACAAATTGTCTCATTCATAAAAAAATTTCAAAAGAAACAACTTAAACTATAAAATAAAGAATATTTCTGTTGAGAAACTCACTAATTTATGATAAATATCATTTCCGTAAAAAAAAATTATTATCTTAAAAAAAGTAAATTTACTCTAAAATAATAAATGATAAAATTAAAAAACACATATAATCACAGAAGTAATGTAAATTAAGAAACATATAAGCACAGATGACATATGCAATATAAGCACACTTATAATGTAAATTAAGAAACATTTCTTATGGAATATCAGAAATGATGTCACAGGGATTAAGATTGCAGAAAAAAAAATCATATTACATGATTAGAGATATCAAAACATGTCAAACACACGTGCACATGCACATATAGACATACAAAAAAAATGATAAGGTCAAAATGAAAACAGAAAATCTATCAAAAAGGAAATGATGCATCCACCATTTATTTTCATAAACTATAAATATTCATATACTCATGTACCAAGATAACTAAAAGTAGAATGGTTAGACAAAACTAATTCCAACCAATCCACAATGAAGGTTGAATTGACTCCAACTCATTGACTTTCAAAGTCAATGCACTATAGAGCATTTTTGTTAACTTAACCAGTCTGGAACATAGATGCGCATAAACCATAACCATATACATGGAGATTAATTAAACAGAGACATACCGTCTTGTTGAAATTGATGTGTCTACTTCTTTATTTTAAAAGTATCAAAACAGGATACTTACGCATCTATTTATTGGTGGTTATTGTTCAAGTAAAAATACAAGCACTCAGCCTGAAAAATATTATGATAATTAGAGAGGAATATGAACATGTATAGAAGAAGAAACAAGGATTGATTTATTAGAACAATTAACAAATAACAGTAAGATTACTGTATTTCTCTGAAAGATTCTTCATAAATAATGAAACCATATACTCAAGTGGCTTCACAGACTTTACGTGCAAACAAACTCTTGAGTGCCAACTATCTATTGAGATATTTGCAACATCTTCTGACTACAAAGAGCTAAAATAACAGTAAGAGAGAAGAAACCAAAAGGGAGTTTTACAGTAAATCAACTGAAGAAGGTTTTCTAGGTCAAGGATAAGCAGTAGTGGGATTTTTTCCTGACAAGAACACTTTGGTGCTTTCATTGATATGACCAGCACCCAAAATGACGAGACCTTGGTTAGATCCTCTGTGACATAATGCTGATGAGTGAGCCTTAGGAGTTAAACACAGAAACCATTGCTAAAAAAGAGCTACATACTTTGTAAGTGATGAGAGAAGAGGCACAACGGAGTATAAACAACCCAAGAAACTTCTTTTGTTTACTTGAACCTATGAGAAAATGATTGAATAATAAGAATGACAATGCAAATAAACCACACAAGAGAACATACCAATTTTATGTGGAAAACCCCTTCAAAACAAAACAAAAAAAAAAAAAGGAAAACCATGGACACTCTGAACCAGAAGTCAACTCCATTATAATTAAGTGAGTACAATAGAGGTGTATAACCTCAATTACATCAAACAAATTGAACAAAATTCAATTTGGATTGAACTAGAAACTAATGAGTTAAGCAAGACAGGCCAACTACGTCCTGTCAACTACAACTCAATAAGTATACCTCAAGGTAGTAATCCAACCATTCAAGATGAACCCCAGATGCCCCCTACCAGCTATCCAAATTTTAGCTCAATTGGACCATAGGTCAATAATTATTCATACGGTTTACCAATTCTGCCACAAATAAGAGAGTAGAGAGTTACCAAAATTAAGAAGTTTCAATTTGAATAGAAAATCTAGCCTTGCAATTCACAGAAACTTAATCCAATCATCCACATAGAAGATCTATGTGTCCTTCAACTACTAACCAAAATCAACTTGATCGAACTACAAACAATCTTCCAATTACACTATTGACCAATTCTGTACATAGAAAATTGCCTAGAGAAAAAGACCTACGAAAATTGAAGAGAAGCAAGACTTACAGTGCTTGAAACCCAATCTCTACCTTTTGGAAATAAGAATCAAACGCCCTTTATCAACTATCAAAGTTTTAAGCTAATCGGACATTGATATCCTTTCAAAATGTAAGATCAAAGAACATTGCCTTTGATTTTTCTCTTTCTACGGCCTCCTTCTTTTTCTCTCCCCTTCAACAGCCTTATTTATTTTTTTCCACTTGCTAATAGCTCTCACCTCTTCTTTTAGGTTTCTTGTCTTCAATTTTTGTTTTTAGGCCAAAGGGGTATTTATACCCACTTTAATAATTTTTCTTTTTAGGTTATGGTCCATAACATTTGAGTTATATATCCACATATTAAGGGACCAATAGACCCAATAATTCTCTCCCTCTCGACTATATGGAAATATTAGTCATCCCAACCAATGTACAACACAACTCAAATTTCTATTTTGATAATGTCTTTTTCATCATATCAACAATATTATTATCTGTATAAATCTTTTCAAGTGTCAACTATTTAGAATCAAGAGTATCTCGTATCCAATGATACCGCATGTTAATATGTTTTGACTTAGTATGAAAAGTTGGATTCTTACCAAGATGGATGACACTCTTGCTATCATAATACAACACATAATTTGATTGTTGAAAACCAAGTTCCTTCATAAACCTTTTCATCCAAAGCAACTCTTTAGACACTTCAGTTATTGTAATAAACTTTGCCTTTGTAGTGGACAATGCAACATACTTTTGCAATCGAGATCGTCAACTCACTACTTCCCTTGCAACAGTAATCACATAACTTGAAATAAACTTTTTGGAGTCAATGTTACTTGTCATATCTGAATCTGTAAATCTAGTAAATATAGAATTATCACTCCCAAAAACAAAGTCTCAAATCAGTAGAGCATTATAAATATCTCATTATTCACTTTACTGCATCCCAATGCTTTTTACTGGGATTTGAAAGGAACCGACTAACTGTGCCAACTGCATGAGCTATATTAGGTCTTGTGCATACCGTTGCATACATCAAACTGCTCACAGTTAATGCATATAGAACTCTTTGTATCTCTTTCTTCTTTTTCTCTGTGAAAGGACATTAATTAATGGATAATTTAAAATGAGTAGCAAAAGGAGTATCTACCACTTTAGCATTATCCATGTTAAACCTCTGAAGTACCTTTTCAATGTATTGCTTCTGAGATAGGTACAACCTTTTCTTTTTCCTATCCCGAGTGATTGACATGCCGAGAATCTTCTTTTCTGGTCCCAAGTCCTTTATGGCAAAGGACTTGCTCAACTTTTATTTCAACTTGTTAATTCTAGAAGTATTACGACCAATAATAAGCATATCATCAACATAAAGTAGTAAAATGATAAAATCATCATCAGTAAATCTCTGAACAAAAACATAATGATCAGAAGTAGTCTTTTCATAGCCTTGCTCCCCCATAATAGACTCAAACTTCTTATACCATTGTCTCGGAGCTTATTTCAAGCCATATTAACTTTTCTTCAACTTGCACACATAATTCTCTTTTCCTTCTACCTCAAATCCATGTGGTTGTTTCATATAAATTTCTTCTTCCAAGTCACCATGGAAAAAAGTTATTTTCACATCCATCTGCTCAATCTCTAAGTCATGGCTAGTAGCCAAACTCAACATAATTCGAATGGAAGACATTTTCACCACTGGTGAGAAGATCTCTTCAAAGTCTATACCTTGTTTCTGACTCAATCCTTTGACAACCAATCTGGCTTTATATCGTGGACATGAAGTATTTTCTTCTTGCTTTATTTTGTAAATCCATTGATTCTTCAAAGTCCTCTTACCTTTAAGTAGCTTTACTAACTCATAAGCAAAGTTATCATATAAGGATTTTATCTCATCTGTCATAGCATCGATCCAATACTGCTCATGCTCACTTTTAACTGCTTCTGTATAGCACTCAGGTTCTCCCCTATCAGTTAACATCATAAACTCATTAGAAGAGTAGTAAAAGGCACTAGAATTTTATTGGACCTTCATGGTTGAAATGGAGGTGAAGGTATGTACAGATGATTTTCTATTGAAACATTAATATCACCTGCACCCTGCATATTATGATCCTGTTGAACATTCTCATCATGTTCTTGAATATCACCATGAACATCAGGATCACTTAAAGAAGTCTGAGGAAATGAAAAGTATCAGCAGGATTATCATTAACTTGAGAAGTTGACTTCTCGATGTGTTCAATGTTTTGATCCTCAACGAACATAACATCTCTACTCCTTACAAGCTTTTTCTCAACCGAATCATATAAACGATACCCGAAGTCATCTTCACCATAACCGAGAAAGATACACTACCAAGTCTTCACATCTAACTTCCCTTTTTTTATCTTTAGGGACATGAACAAAAGTCTTATAGCCAAAGACTCGTAAATGATCATAAGAGACTTCTTTACCAAACCAAACTTTATTTGAAACATCACCTTGTAATAGAGCACTAGGAGACAGATTAATTACATATGTCACTATATTTAAGGTTTCACCCTAAAAGGATGTAAGTAATTTTGCATATGAAAGAAGACATCTGACCCTCTCAATCAACGTTATGTTTATCCTTTCTGCTAACCATTTAACTGTGGTGTCTTGGGAGGTGTCCTTTAATGTCTGATCTCATACTTTTTGTAGTATTCATTGAAGTAAATCTTTTTAAAGTTAATTGTTTAATCTTGTAGGGTTAAATGCGTGAACTTTTCTAGCCCTACATCTTGTGTCTTTTGATGATTGACGAAGCATGCATTATTTCCACTTTCCCTTTAATTTGAATTAGAACATTTGGTTATACATTATCCCGAATAACAACTTAGTGATTGGATTTCAGTTCTTAGGACTAGTTGCGGAACTTGTTAGTGGCTTTTTGGTCATTGATTTTGTTTCAGCTGTCATTCATTCCAAACCTGATATGTTGGTATGAAAAGATTAAATGCCTTAAGAAGATAAAGGCAATAGGATTTTTCTCTAAGCAATTTGTATTTTCAGAAGTTTAAGGGAGAACATAACATAACATAATTTTCATGTTAGTGATTGAATTCTATGGCTGATTGTGCTATTTATACCAACTTAGTGGTTGATTGGATTGTCAAAATCCATCTCAGGAATCAAAAAATGGATTTGTTAGATGGATGTTGAAGTGGGATGATTATATGATGTTTGTGAGACTTGTTGATGTTGTTGTCCTTATGTTTTGTGTAATATATTTCCCATTTTATTTCATTCTGAGCATTTAATGTCATGCCTTGTAATGTGTGGTGCTGTTATCCACTAGGCTTAATATGGCAAGACGGCAAATTGCAATCCCTTTGTGTGAAAAAATTCGACAATAACACTGTTATGTCTTTTCTGGTTTCACCAGTTTTTAGTATAGATTTTTAAGCATGCTGGGCATACATATTGGTCAAACAAAGATACTGATTTAACCAGTGAGATTTGCAACATTACATTATCTGAGCAACAATTACAAATGTACAGAAGGAAAAAAAGAGAGAGAGAGAGGTATGTTTAGCTGGCTGCAATTGATCCCTGTTCTCTTGGGAGGTGTCCTTTAATGTCTGATCTCATACTTTTTGTAGTATTCATTGAATGAACCACTATACTCATCATCATTATCAATGTAGACACATTTCAGCTTCTTACCAATTTTGTCTCTCAACAAATGCATGAAATTGTTTAAATACATAAAAAAACTTGATCTTTGGTCTTCAATGCATAAACCCAAAGTTTCCTTGAGTGATCATAAATAAAAGTCACAAAATAAAGGGCACCACTAAGTGAGCGTACCTTCAAAGGACCATATACATCAAAATGCACCAATTCAAGTAACTCTGATTTCCTTGAAGGTAAGTGACTTTTAAATGTAACTTTATTTTGTTTCCCAGCAAAACAATGAGGACACTTCTTTATGACTGCACTCTTTATGTCTAGAAGTTGGTTTTTTTTTGTCAAACAATTCATCCCCTTTTCACTTATGTGACTGAGCCGTTTATGTCATAATTCAATTAAATTATCATTCTTTGCTGCATTTACAACATCTATGAAAATAACAGCTTGCATGAAATATAAACAGAAGCATTTCCTACCTCGTTCCATAATTAAAGAGTCTTTGGTAAACTTCCACTGGTTATCATTGAAGATTCTGCAAAAACCTTCATCATCTAGTTTTCCCGTTGAAATCAAATTCAAACGGGTATCAGGGACATGTCTAACATCCCTTAATATTACTTGTGCTCTATTATCAGTCTTTAAGCAAATATCACCAATGCTAATGACCTTTGCTAAGTTGTTATTATTCATCTTTAAAACTCCAAAATCACTAGGAGTATATGTTGAAAAAAATTTCATTCTTGAAGTAACATGAAGAGAAATATCACTATCTATAACTCAATCAGTTTCATCAGATGTCAAATTAATCACATCATTATCACAAACGATAATGAGGTCACTAGTACCAAAAGTAGATGTCAAATTAATCACATCATCATCACAAACGATAATGAGGTCACTAGTACCAAAAGTTGTTATTATTCATCTTTAAAACTCCAAAATCACTAGGAGTATATGTTGAAAAAAATTTCATTCTTGAAGTAACATGAAGAGAAATACCACTATCTATAACTCAATCAGTTTCATCAGATGTCAAATTAATCACATCATTATCACAAACGATAATAACGTCACTAGTACCAAAAGTAGATGCAGTAACAATACAATCATTACTCAAATTCTTTTTCTCGTGCCTATTACTACCATCTTTATTTTCTCTCTTCCACTTGTAACACTTTTTCTGAATGTGACCCATCTTCCCGCAATAATGACACTGGACATTCTTGTACTTAGATCGTGACTTGTTTTGGCTCTTACTTCTACCATTTTTATCATTTCCTTTTTTTTGACTTCTCCCCCTATTCTCAGTAATTAAAACCTCTAATTTGAATGATGATGAACCCTGAGATTTCCTTCTCATCTCCTCATTCAACACACTACCCTTTACAAGTTCCACTAATAAAACACCACAGGAGGTAAAATTAGCAAGAGACATTCAAAAAGTCACCCAATAATCAAGTAACATAGCAAGTAACCATAACTCGAAAACTTCGTCATCAAACTTAATGTCTATGCCTAATAATTGATCAATGAAACCTTAAAACTCATTTAAGTGGTCAGCAATTGAACTCTTTTCATTATATCTTAACTGCATCATTTTCTTTAACAAGAACAACTTGTTATTACCAGACATTAAAGTATACAAAGTCTCAAGTTTGCTCCACAAAGTTCGTGCATGTGTCTCATTGTAAATGTGATTATAAACATTATCATCAACAAATTGTCATATAAAACCACAAACCTGTTCGTGCATGTGTCTCATTGTAAATGTGATTATAAACATTATCATCAACAAATTGTCATATAAAACCACCAACCTGTTCGTGCATGTGTCTCATTGTAAATGTGATTATAAACATGATCATCAACAAATTGTCATATAAAATCACAAACCTATTCGTGCTCAAATTCTCATTCTGCATTAGTTTTAGATTCAGGTTTCGTAATAGTAAATACCTGTCTCTTATACACATCTAGATGTGTATAAGAGACAGGAACAGGTTTGTGGTTTTATATGACAATTTGTTGGTGATAATGTTTATAATCACATTTACAATGAGACACATGCACGAACTGTGTGGAGCAAACTTGAGACTTTGTATACTTTAATGTCTGGTAATAACAAGTTGTTCTTGTTAAAGAAGATGATGCAGTTAAGATATAATGAAAAGAGTTCAATTGCTGACCACTTAAATGAGTTTTAAGGTTTCATTGATCAATTATTAGGCTGTCTCTTATACACATCTAGATGTGTATAAGAGACAGTGCATGTGTCTCATTGTAAATGTGATTATAAACATTATCATCAACAAATTGTCATATAAAATCACAAACCTATTCGTGCTCAAATTCTCATTCTTCATTAGTTTTAGATTCAGGTTTCGTAATAGTAAATACTGGTAGATGCAATTTCTTCACAAATAAGAGATCCTTCATTTTACTTCTTCATATATGATAATTCGTGTTAGTCAAGCAGACTAATTTATTCACATTCAACTCCATCATTCAAGCAAGTCAGATACACCAACCTGACTTTGATATCACTCTGATGGGAGAATAGGCGTAACAGAGTATAAACAGTCCAAGAAACTTCTCTTGTTTGCTTGAACCTATGGAGAGATCATTGAATAACAAGAATGACAATGCAAATAAACACAACAATTTTACATAGAAAACCCCTTCAAAACAAAAAAGGAAAAAAAACTACTGACACTTCGAACTAAAGGTCAATTCCACTATAATCAAGTGAGTACAATAGAGGTGCATAACCTCAATTACATCAAACAAATTGAACAAAATTCAATTTGGATTGAACTAGACACTAATGAGTTAAGCAAGACAGGCCAATTACGTCCTGCCAACTACAACTCAACAAGTAGACCTCAAGGCAGTAATCCAACCGTTCAAAATGAACGGTCAGATGTCCCCTACCAGCTGTCTAAATTTCAGCTCAATCGGAGCACGGGTCAATAATCATTCATACGATTTACTAATTTTGTCACAAATAAGAGAGCAGAGAGTTACTAGAATTGTGAAGCTTTGGTTTGAATAGAGAACTTGCCCTTGCAGTTCATAAATAACCCAATTCAACCATCCACAAAGAAAATTTATGTGTCATCTAACTACTGACCAAAAATCAGCTCGATCAAACTACAAACAATTTTTTAATTATACGATTGATTAATTTTACACACAAAAAATTATCCAAAGATAAAAATCTACGAAAACTAAAGAGAAATAAAACCTTACAATGCTTAAAACTCAAATCTCTACCATTCTAAAATAAGAATCAAACACCCTCTATAACCATCTAAATTTTAAGCTGATGAGATATAAATATCTTTTCAAAATATAAAATCAAACAACACTATCTTTAATTTTTTTCTTCCTACAAACTCCTTTTTTTTCTCTCCCTTTCACCAGCTTTTTTTTTTCCACCCTTCGACAGCTCTTCTTTTAGTTTTCTCATCTTCAATTTTTATGTTTTGATTAAAGGATATTTATACTTATTTTAATAATTTTTTTTAAGTAATATCATTTGAATTATATATCCACGAAGTACCAATAGGCCCAACAGTAGGTTGAGCACAAACTCTTTAATGCCCCACCTTACAAGTACAAGGAGACTCGTAATAATTCACAAGACAATATCCAAAACTAGATCATCTTCAATCAATCTCTCCTTGGTTCACAAACCAAAAAGATCGAAATCCCACAAGCCACACCAATTTTGAAGATGCATATTCATTTGGCTATACCATCTGCTAAGAAGATCCATAGAACAGAGATGAATTTGCCACGGAATTCATCAGAAATCAACTTTGCCGCCTGTTCCCTAACAATGCTTCCTTCATTAGAGCTAATTACAATGGTAAAGCAGCTATGTTGACTGTGGAGGCATTAGAGTGATAAGAGCCCGCAACCTAACTGACGGCCTACAAACAATCTTACTCAAAGAAAGAAACAGCTTCCAGGCTTGGGACAGTAAAAGATAAATAGTAGCAAAAACGGTAAGAATCACAAAATGAGAAAAACATGAAGAACAGAAGAAAGGTCGCAAGGATTTACAAGTCTGCTGAAAATTAATCAGGTACACTTCAGCAAGCACCGTAATTTTGTAAATGTGCAAGAACTAAGTGATAATAGAAAAGAATAGTGAGCTGCAGAAGGGACATAAGAGTTCCTAATCATATATAAAATGAAGACACAAATCTTTCATCAATATATAAGTAAATGAATTGATGTTTAAAATCAGGTCACGGTGCCTATAGAAATACTCGAAATCATCCTAATGCTTTAACGAATATAGCCAGAAAGAACGAAGATAGCCAAAAAGCGAGCAGATGACAATCTACACTAACATTTTTAAGACAATCAGAGCAGGCGGCTCTGAGAGAACTAGAAAACATTGAAGCAGAGTTCGAAAATAAGCAGATAACTTCCACCCAACAAGTAAAAAATATGGCAAGAATATCTACAGAACTTCACTGAAAACACGCGGACAGGCACAGATGGATGGGCACACAAACAGAGAAAGAGAGAGCTGCATAAACACGTGAATAAATTATAAAACCAAAATGCTCCATTTCTCTCTAGCAGGATATATGATTGCAAAAGCATCTAAGCACCGAAATCACAAGAAGCCAACTCTAAAACTGGTAATAAAATTAAATGCACAAGGGAAAAAAAATCTTATTTCGTTTTATCAACCGTTCATCTATAAAAAATTAACAGAAGCCAAGGTTAGTTTCCTGAAATAAAAATGAACACAGAAGAACAAAACAAAGACTACCAAATAGGGGCAAAAGTTCAAAGCCTTCTCTTTCTTGTAGGGATTTACCGATTTCGATGTGCTCTGAGTTCAATGCCTCTCTCGAGTTCGCATTTGGCTGCTTGAAGCGAGACGCGGGGTCGAGGAGCCACGCACTGTTAGGCGTTGCTCTTCGGTTTTTCATCAGGTCCTCGTGTGAGGCCCAGGGTTGAGAGGTTAAGGCACCCAAGCCCTGCGACAACGACTTTTTGATTAAAAATAAAGAAAATCAAAAGATAACGCAATCGCTAGATTAAAAATGAAATATATATATATATATATATATATATATATATATATATATATGTATGTATGTATTAAAAATGGAGTCAGCACCAAAGAAGAAAAAGAGGAACAAAAGAAAACAGGAACACAAACTCATAAAAATTCAAGAACATAAACTATCACAAAAATAAAAAAGAAAAAAAGAAAGAAAGAAAGAAAAAGAACATAGATACAAAGAAGAGATTAACATTAACCAAAAATAACACAGAAAAATCAGAAACATAAATTCATGTGTTATGAAACAAGAGAAAAAAAAATCAGGAAGACTTATTAATGTGAGAAGAAAACGGGAGAAGAAAATACTAAAAATCAAGAAGTTGAAAATAGTAGATCAAAACATGAAAAAGATAGCAACAGAAGAACACGCATTGTAGTCGGCAAAGAAAGAGAATGAAACGGCTAATCGATTTCTCTGGAAGGCTCTTATCTCCTTTCCACAGTGCCTGCAAACCGAAGTAGAAACCTGTAATTGCGGATCCCAAATTTTCTTCACCGATGAGGATTTAACGAGAGAAAGAAACACTTAAAAGAAACGAAATATTTATATGAGAAAGAAAGAAAAATTTGAAGAAGAAGTAAAAGATGAGAAGAGAACAGAAATATGAGTAAAAGAAAAGCATTAGACAAACAGACTCTGAGACTCAATAGGGGGAGCTGTTGCAAATAGGCGGTGGAGACCCGTTGTGAGTTAGCCGTTAGCGTCAGATTCATGCTTTTGTCGTTATTTATTATTATTATTTCGGTTAGTAATTTCTTTGGGCTCGTTCCGCGAGTTTTTGCATTTGAAAATAATGTACCGTTGAACTAAACGTTGCTGCATATATATACATTCATGCAAAAACTAATAAAATATTAACTATAAAGGACATATTTGTCCATTTGAATTCGATTTTAAGTTCGCTCACTGTTACTCATTCTTACGTTTAGGTATACAATATTAAAATTTTGATTTTGATTTTAATATCAATTTAAATAAAATGATATTCTTATGGAGTATTTTTTTTATTTAAAAATAAAATTACAATAGTGTTAAAGATTTGCCTACAATCATTAAAATTTTTCCAGGTCTCTAATACAAATCAATTGAATTTTTTTCCCCTTTTCTATCTACTGTCATCCTTTTTATTCTCTTCAATCTTCTCAATACTATGGCATGTTAATTAGACGAGCCAACAATAGAAGATCCTTCTCTTTATACTTCCTAATTTTTAATGACAAAGTGAGATTTTCCTCGGGAACATAAATTGCTGACGTGTCACCGTTTAATTTTGTTTGATTTTTCTTTAAGAATATTTTAGCTATAGAGTTTAACGGTGCAGTTTAATTCAGAGAGAAGGGAGAAAATCTGAAATTTATTGAAAAGTGTTTATAATTGTTAATAGTATAGATAAATTTAAGTTATTCATAGTTCAGTTTTAATATTTTTAACTTAGACGCTGTCTGTTAATATTACTGATTGGACTCCTTTGACACAAAGAAAGAACTAGCTGCTTGGAAAAAACAGAAGGAATAATAAAGAAAAGGGGAAAGGGAAGATGAAGCAGGGGGAGGGTCTGACTCACTGTATCTAAGGTGATAATTGGTAATTTCGCAAAAGAGACAAAATTAAACATTCCCGCCTAAATCAGTTTGCCATTTTTTTTTGTTAGTTTCATGTTGTGAAATCACAGAAACTAAGCGAGAAATAAATATCACAAGGAAGGAAAAAACTAGTTTCCCTCCCTCTCACTCTCTCTCGATTTTGGCCAGAGCGAATGGCAAGTTCCTCTAAGAACGATTCTGGCAGCGACAGTGACACCTCAAGCGGCGACGGTGACACCTCATGCGGCGATGATGACAACTCAAATGGCGACGGTGACAACTCAAGCGGCAATGCTGATAACTCAGGCGGCGACACCGCCCCCTACGATTCCTGCCTTTTCTCTGTAGACGAGCGCGTCCTTGCTTATGACGGCCCTCTCATCTACGACGCCAAGGCATCTCTCTTTCCCTCCCACGCACGCACGAACGCATTCGGACGACACGTCATTTATGGTTTTGCATATGAGATTTTCAGTTTCCTCTTATGTGTAGAGACTAGATATTCGGCTTTTTGTATATATTTTTTTTTCACTTCTTGTGATTATCGTGTTTCATATGGTGTGCTTTTCTGCGTGTTTTTATGCACGAGCGTCGATTCCTTGATGTTTAAAGCTGAAAAACAGAACTAAACTGTAGATTGAAACATTGAATGGCAGGAAAAATTCGAGGTCCTGGATTAGGTTTTGAATACTTTGAAAATTATGATTTTGACGTCTTTAATCTTATTCGTGCAATTACTGGCTGCAGGACTTGGTTTGGATTATACGCAATTTGAATTCTTGCTTCATTTTCAGAACAGATCCTTTGTTTTCAGTTCTGCCAGAGGAGATTATTCTATATTCACTACCGCATTGTGTATTAACTTTCACTGTTCTCTGCATGCTTTTGAAAAAAATTTAGGTTCTAAAAGTCGAGTACCGGGAGAACGGATGGAGCTGCTTTGTTCACTACATTGTAAGATCTTCTCTAGCTTTTGTTTCCGTTGTACTTCTTGCTCTGTTCGTTATACATCTAGGAGTGTTTTACTGAAACAAGTGCTAATCCTAATAACATTTCAGTCAAAATTTCTGACTCCTCTACATGAACTATTTTTTCCGTTAGACTTTTGCCCGTGCTTTCCATTAAGTGATGTGCCATTTATTGTTTTGTAGGGATGGAACAAAAGGTGAGTACGCCTTCTTTTGTATTTTCTGTACCATGAGAATGAGGTGTACCTCTAGTTAAATCTATTTAGTTAATTTCCATTCTCGAGAGTTAGTGAAATAGTGAAAGGTTTCAAGCAATGGATCAAAAAAACATATAATGCAGTTTATAGTAGCTGGATTACATGCTATTTTGGATTTCTAAGATGCACGTGCCATACTTGACTAAGCCATAATCAAAATTGTTGGTCGTTCAGGGTTTGTGCTATTTCAGTTAATGTTCTTGAGGTTGACATGTCTTTTTTTTTTTTTTCCAAATCCTATAGCTGTCTCTTGAATTTTGTATTATCAATTGACATTTGAAGTATTTTGTATCTTAATCATGGCTTTGTGTAAGTTGTTTATGGCAGAAGAATTAGTAAGTGGTTAGGAGGAAGTTGTAATTAGATAGTTTCAAAGGTCTATGGATAGGCAATGGAAACAGGGCACTGCCAAGGTGATAAGAAGACAAATGAATTCTTTGAATTTAAAATATCTGCCTAACAAAATTTGCCTGCTATTTTAAATGCATTGACGTGAACATTGTCATGTTTTGTCAAGCAGTGTGGTGATGCACATACTTGGACTGCTTAGGATGCAAATTGCACAAGCTTACTCCTCCCATTGTAATCTGAAAATTATTCTCATTGGGATGAAAATTGAATTGAGATGTTGCAACGGGTTTTTCCTTTGAAATTTTATTGAATAAAACAAGGAAAAGAATAAGGGAAAAGAGGAGCTGAACTTGGAAGCAACAGATCTTTCTTATTTTGGCCCTGATTCTTGTGGCTTTGGAAGCTGTAAAAACACTTAGAAATTTCAGATTTCTGACATTATTTCCTTGGTAGAAGTGAGCCTTCCCATTTTCTTTGGAATCTCTTAAATGTTGATTAAAGCTGTGTCTGAAAGGTTCCCCAAACTTTTGTATTTTATACTGGGAAGCTTTCTTTCACTACTAAGTATCCCATTTTCCAAAAAGTGTTACAAATATCATTACCGTGTCTTCGACATATTGCCAACAGACAGGACAAGTGGGTAGGCACAGACCAGGTGATGAAACATACTGAGGAGAATGTAATCAAGCAGAAGGCCCTTCAGAAGGAACTGGGTGCAGACAAGAAGTCAAAGTTTGGACGTTCTGCTCGAACTAAGCCACAAAGTTCAACTGGTTAGATTTTCTTATTTATTTATTTATTTTGCATATTGATGGGTTTGAGTTGGTTAATTATGTCTAGAGATTTCCACCACAGTTTTCCATTGGTTGCAAACACTTTGCATGTACATGTGTTTCTGCCAATCTTCCCCTGGTTATAATATAGGAAATCAGCTTACAGATACATAAAGAAAAGGGTAGCTCTAGCCTCCTCTCTCTAGCCTGTTCAATAGGATTATGTAGATATGTGAGTTTTGTTGGCTTAGCAAGAAACCTTAAGGAATCAAGCTCTTTTATGCATATTCATAGCCAGTTCACTTTTTGGCATGTTTGGCCTGGTCATATTTCCCTTTTTCGTATTGAAGATCATCTGTTGCTACAATTGTTTTGGCAATAGGAGGTGGCTGCTGCCAAAGTTAAACAAGCAGCCATATGGCTTTGTACATTCATTTCTATTATCCAAACACTGTTTTCTTTTTGTTTAGGATAATCATCCCTCAGATCAACCGTGGGAATGGAGAGAGATTTTGTTTCTTGTGAGAAATCTTTAGAAGCACTTCTATTACAATATGGGTACTTGTGTAACTACATCTATAGGAGAATCCATCCCAAACAAATGATCTACTGTTCTGAACAAGTGGGTGCTTCTTCCGAGATAGTGACCTGAGCTTCTGCTAAGTGAATGTGTGAAGTACTACCAGTGCTACTGTATAAGTGCTTGACACCTCTGGATGTTGATTCAAAAAGCATGGTGATTTTTAGCATTTCTTCTCTTAAGATCTAATATTTTTGAACATCATTCCATGAGACTAACAAGATTAGATAACTTGATTGTCATGTTATCTGATTGTCTTTTAATAACCTGGCTGAAGTGAATGATTAACTACTATTTTCTTCTGATGTTATGTTTCTTTTTTCTTTTTCAGACATTTTTTTTCTTTTTCCAAATAAGTTTATTTCTCATGGAAGTGCCAAGTGATGTTAACTTGATAACTACTTCAATCTGAATTAATATCTCTTACTGCATTTGTGTAGTAGCAAAGGAAAATAAGGAAGACGTCAAACATAATGGTCAGTGTTCTTTGCAAACTCGTTTTGTGATGTACTTGTTTCATTCCTTTTCATTTTTGTCACTGTCTATCATATATTTATTCTTTGGTAGAGGTCCTACGAAGTGTTGGCACTCTTATGCCTTTGCAGTGTCATGGTTTATTTTAGCACTAATTTTTGGATAGAGCTCCAATAGAAAGTGAATTATAGGTGGTTTTCCTGAAGAAGCATATATGAGTTTTTAATCCAAGATTGTTACTGGAGGAACTTGAAGCATTTTGCTCTTATTCTAAGCACCAGAATATTTCATTTGTAGCTTTCAGATGGTTTTAGTTAGTGTATTTGGGTTTGTTGATGTCTTAGCCATTATTTCATATTATACCATTTTGCATTAAAGAATTAGATAGTGCGTCATAAATTGATCTAATCTTTTGCAAGTAACATGTGGCTTTTACCTTTTTTTAATTTCCAAAGTGGAGCTACATATATGGACATCTTCTAGATAATAGCCGGATGCATTTTCTTTTCTTGCTTTTCCTTTTTGACACCTTTAATGAACCCATAAATGGTGCTGCATGCTCTAGACTGCTCCATTTATATATTTACTTCTAGTAGTTTATTTTCAATAAAATCAAAGGATGTCAACATGTCTTGCAGTGGCAAAAGGGAAGAAGTGTAAGGGTGACTCAAGCATTGAGGTCTGGCCTGCACATTACTTCATAGGCTCCAATGTACTCATCATCGCTTTCAAGTATTTGTTTGATGGAACAGTCAGCTGCTATATCTCTTTGAGCCCCTACCTCCACCTCCCCCTGGCGTGAATAAAAAAAGGATCTCTTTTCTTGCTTCCAGTGCCATGTGGTTCTCAAGTTGCATGTCTGCTTAGCCTTGCATTAATGGTCCTCTTTGACATTGATTTCATCTGATGTCGTGGTGTCAAATTGTTAGAAGAATGATTTGCCTGCGGGAAAGCTTGTTGAGATCCAAATTCCATCAACACTAAAGAAACAACTAGTCCATGATTGGGAATTTGTTAACCAGCAGAATAAGGTATGGAACATTAAAGCAAGAAAATGTTTGAACTTCGTTCTTTTACATGGACAAAGTCAACAAAAAAAAAAGATTATAAAAAAAAACAACTATAGAAGCTATAAATTTATGTTTGATTCTTATAGCATGATGCATTATATTGTCAAATGTTCATGCCCATTATTTCGAAGGTTCCTGTTGCAGTGATGTCTTACAAGACTTCAACTGCTCTTTTAAGAAATATAATGTGTAATTTTTTCCAATCACCTGTGTGATGAAAATTTTTTTTGAATTTGCAGCTTGTTAAACTTCCGCGGTCACCTAATATCGATGATATATTGACGAAGTATCAAGAACACATGTCAGGGAAGGATTGCATGTAAGTTTCTCTTGTCTTGTTCAACTTGTATGATTTCATTTGCTTCTTATAACTTTTGATCCCATGCAGTTGCCTTTCATCAATATTCCTTTATGATAGTTGATCTTTTTGTCATCTTTGAAGATGCAGTCTTATTCTTTGTTCCAATGGTAATTGGGAAAAATCTGTATGTGTTTCAAATGTCAACCATCGATTGAATGTGCAAAAGGAAGAAAATTAAATTTATGATCTTTTGTATTTGAAAGGCTTTTAAATCTTTAGGAGGAGGGCCTTAATTATATGATCAAAAGATAAAACAGTTTAAGGTCACACATGCCTGGGGTTGTGGCTAAGATGATGATACAGACTGACTGCGAAGTTGAGAAGCTATAAGTCAGACATTGGGCTATGTCCTACATGCACGTATGCACACTATTAGTATTTATGTACAAGAATATGCACTCTTTCTGTTGTTAATCTAGTGTTGTGAAACTCATCAATCATTTGGAAGTTCTCTGGTGGAATTGGATCTAACAAATGCCCACATTTTTGAGGATGAATTTTCAGAATACATTAACTTACACTGATAGTAGTGTAACAGACTATGATTTCTTGGACACAGGACTGACTCAGTGGGTGAAATTCTGAATGGGATGCGGTCTTATTTTGAGAAATCATTGCCTGTCATTCTTCTGTATAAAAAAGAGCGCCCACAGTTTTGTGATGTTACAGAAAATGGCATCTCTCCGTCAACTATATATGGTGCTGAACATTTACTTCGCCTCTTTGGTATGCGCATACCACAATGCATATGCCTTCAAATTTGCCTGCTTTTAGGAGTCTATTGCCATGTCCTTTGAGTGATTTTCTGTTCACATGTTTTTCTAATTCCTAGAAGTGATTGCATATTAATGTGGCCTTTTCCCTCTACAGTTAAGCTACCAGAGCTCTTGACATATGTGAACATCGAAGAAGAGGCGTTAACCTCCATGCAGCAGATACTGCTTGACTTTCTCAAGTATCAGCTACTTCCATAACTCTTTGAATTCCTCAATTGTGAATCTTTAGAAAAACAGTATAGGTAATGATTGAATGTGTTGGCAGTGAAAATTTTGTCTTCACTATTTTTCCCATCTTCATGTCAGTGGACCTGACTGAACAAAATGGATAAGTCTACCGTAGAATGTGATCTATAGTTAATATTGCATGCTTGCCCTAGATCATGAACTCCATTAGAAACATGAGTTCTGATAACTATACCGTTGAATACTGGGAAAGTTATTGAACTAGCATATGTTTCTGTCCTCTTCATCGAACTAATTACCGGGAGGCACCCTGCTAAATACCACTAATTGCTTCCGCATTTCCTTAAAAACTTCTAGTTCTACCATGTTACATAGGTAGGTAATGGTCATCAATATATCGTGGACTAATAAGTACAGGTTAGAAACATAAAAGACTTTTTTAAAATATTGCAACATAAAAATGCACAATTTAATGTTGTATGAGGATCTGTTGGGCAAGCACGTTTATTCTTTTCCTGCGTGTTCAAATATTCAGCTTGTGTTATTCGGTGTTAGTTGCAGAATGCTTGATGAGGGTTAACCCTCCTTTTATCGCAGATTTCTGGAGGAGAATCAAAGCATTTTCTTTCTTTCAGCGTATGATGGATCTAAAACTTCTGAAGGAAAAGGAAAAGGAAAAGATGACTGAGCTGCCTCACATCGGTTAGTTAGGCTTTGGCAGAGTAGTGATGCAATATCGGTATACGCCTTTGCGAATTTTTTTTTCCCATTTCTTTTAAGAAAAGGAAGAGGTGGAATGGTGGAGTTCCTATAGGATCTACTTTGTGCAGTGACGAAGGTTATTGGTCAGCCACAAGATAATTTGTTGTAACTCGCCAGTCTCAACCTTTTCCCTCCATAAAAAAATAGACTTGCTAGTCTGAACCTCAGAAGCAGAAGCTTTGTGGAAGCTGTAATTGAGGCACCGTATAACTCTGTTTTTTTTTTTTTTAAGTACAGCTTACTGAGGAGGTTATAAAAAAAAAAGAACTCATCATTGATAGCAGCCCATAATGATTGCATCAAATTAGGCAACCAATTGCAATTTCTGCACTATTTTAAGCTTTTACACAACTTGATGAATAAGCACTCATCATTGAGTTTTTATTGTGTACGTGTGTACTCACATTGAGCACGTGCAGTGGCTCCTACTTTATAAGTTTGTTTGCATCAGGGTCATAGAATGACTGAATCTGCCAGTGACTTCATCAAGACATGCAAGTCAAATCAATTCAGGTCGTTTGAATTCCAGCTTGGAAGTTTTCACTTGTGAAATTTGAGGCTTGTCTGGGACCTGTGAAATTTTGTTGTAGTGGACACCCGTCACCACGGACATCATCGCTGAAAAAGTTGTACATGGAATCGGACTAAGAATGATACTTTTGAATTCCATAGCCCTTTTGACTTGGGATTTTCCCATTAATGACATTCGTTGGACTCATAGGCCCTATTGCACTTGCGATTGCGTCGCGGATGCCACTTCTCACAATCACCATAACCACCATGAGCACGACCTCCACCACTAACATGACCACCATCACCACGGGGACGGTGAGGAGCTTATTGGGATCAAGAGAGCTTTACTTATGTTTGCAAAAGCCATAGGCTGGATGGACCTGGCGAACTTGCTCAGAGAGCAGTTGCAGCTCTGCTGCAGTGCGGCGGTGCTGTTTCTCCCGGCCTCTGCTTGCCCTTACTTATTGCATAAGCCCGTCTTCAAGCCTCCTAGAAAGCCTTGATCACCATCGCCTTCACTCTCGTTGGGGTGCAAATACAATTTCACTTAAAAAAAATTTCTAATTTCGATTTTGAAAAACATAGCTCTCTTTTTGTGCTTCAACTGCATGTGCATGTGTACTGTTTGATACAATGCTACATGCTTTTAGGTATCAGCTTCGCTTGATGCTCTTACTGATATTACTGGTGGGAAGATGAACCCTCATGTGTTGATGGCTCTGACAGATTTTGCGTCGCTGTTTATGGGCAATTCATTGGAAGGAGGCCTACAACTTGCTATGTTCAATATGACTCATATAGTTGGACATTTCATTTCAGTGCATTTTGAGCTTCTTTGCATTGATTCTAACATCTTTTTTTCCAAGGGCTGCTTGGTTTTGCATAATTTTTATTTGTTTTCCTGTACGTTATATAGATGCCGGCTTCTAGGTGTTTGTCGGAACTGGTTAGGTCAGTTACCACAATGTTATTAATCTTTTGCCTTAACTTGTGTCAATTTCTCAAAGAAGGAAAGAATTATTCTTTTTGAGACTGTGAGGAGTTTAAGATATGGTGTTTTTTGGTTTGAAAGTTTTTATGCAGTTTACTTGAGCTTTTCTCACTTTCTCGATTGTCCACTTTGATAGGCACCCTGTCAGATGCTGATATGCAATTCCCTGCACTCGTCACTTCTCATGTTCTTATGCCATTTCATTGCCTAGGTATTTTAGCTGCACTTAGACGGTGGTTTTTTGGGTTCAATAAATTCCATCCCAGCCAACCGTCCACTTGATCATACTCATTGATGGACAGCTTAGTTCTTTGCTGAATTGACTCTCAAATCTTTTGAGTTTTAGATTTGTTGCTCTATTATGCTCGCTTACATTGTTTCAATGTACAACAATGACAGTTGGCAAACAGATCACCCTTTCCTACGTTTGATGAATTTTGTGACTGTTTGAGCACTATGAGCTGTAGCAGGCCAATACGCATGAAAATTGTGGGGTGTCATGTAAATTGTAAATGCAGGTCTCCCAAGGTCGTGCAACAATTATTACTATTAAGCACTCGACTGGAGGCAAAAGTTCCGGACAGGATTCCGGGTGGTACCAGAAATTTGGATGGAAGAATGATTTGAAGATTTGTCTTCAACATGTTAATAATTACTTTGAACACTTGTGTCTTATGGAATTGGCTTACTTTTGATGCTCTGGATGTTTCATGCGGCATGTTGCTTTCTGGATATTCCTGTCTAAAATTGATTCAGGCTGCTAAAACATGCAAAGAGTCGACTCTGAGTAGGATTGTGCAATTGGCCCCCTTTGTATTTGAAGTCTTTTGTTACTTCAATTCGTATTTCCTAATGAATGATCGTTCCTAAATGACTCAAAGTGGTCCTGGAGGTACGATCTCTGGCACGTTCTAAAACTTTTCAAAGCGAGGCTCATTTTATTGCGGAGAGATAACACAAGCTCAAGCAACAGGCAGTCAGACGTTAATATATGAAGACGAAGTTAGACATGATCGCAGAGAAGTTCCAACTCCCCGTAACCAGTAGATCAGTTCTGGATGAATTGGCTTTTGTGGCGGTCGGGACTTGGAAGGAAAGCTGATGATACTCTTTCTCGTTCACAAAAAAAAACTAGTTATATAAATTTTCCAAGAAAATGGTATCATATCAATGAAACATGAATGTTTCATTTCTAACCGCTGACTGATTACTTCGATGCCATGCCCAGTTAATGAAAATATATATAACAAAAAAAGCAGAGAGAGATTATTTGCCTTCTGCTATGTTTTTCTCATCAACTCCCTCAACAAACTTCTCTCGGTTACAAATCATCTCCCTGTCCAACTGGATACTGATTGCAAGTCGATGTTTATATAGCTGTAGTAAAGTTTGCATTTGGATTAAGCGCAATTTCCTACCTCTAAACAATATTAGCCATATAAAATGGTGAAGGCAGTTTGTAGCTTTCTTAATTTAATACTATCCTTCATGACTGTCTCTGATTCAACCACATGGAAAGTTATATACGAGAGTAGAGTCATAGCTAAATAATAACAGTGCGCATTTAAAAAGGAACGAACAAGTGATTGAATTAAAATTTGAACGGATTTTTTTTTTCCTTTCATTTTTTTTCCTTTTTTTTTTTAAGGTTGTTGTTGCAAGTTTTTGGCCTCCTGATAACAAATCAGGGCTAGAAGAGTTCACCTTCTTCCTCTCTGTGAACCAAAAAAAAAAAAAAAAACCCATTCTTCACTCATTTCCACTCCATGGCTGTGCAGATCAACCACTCCATCCCCATCTGTGTTTCGTTCTGCTCTCTGTACAATGACCAAAATCCCTTCTGATCTTTTCAGTTTCATTGATTCACCAAGTCATTGTTCACTACTCAATCTTTACCAACCCCAATTCGATTCACTGCAACGTTCCTAAACCCGTTCCCCGTGGCTGCCTGAAAGCACGTACCAACACCGCTTGCTCCGCCACTGCCACTACTCCGCTCCATCATATAATTCCTCACCTCCATCCTAATCATCTCCTGCATCAACTCCATGAACTCCGCACTGAACCCCATAAATCCAGACCCCACCCCCTGCTGCGCTGCAGAGGCCGCCACCACAGGGGGGTGAGCTCGTGACGGAATTCGTACTCCACCGGAAACTGGGTTCATCGCTGGCAACAAAGAGACTGCGTTTTTTGCTCGAGTTGACTCGGGCACCCTGGGAGTTGCTGATTCCGACATGTCGGAACCAGGTAGAGACAAACTCAGTAAGGTCGGTGGGTCGTCGTTGTTATCAGACGACGACGACGTCTCCCCAGGAGGTACAACAGCTCCAGTTCTAGCTACTGGCTTGTACACGTGTGAAGAAGATAACACAGCTGGGACGCTCGAATGACTGACGTCAGATCCAGTTGGACTGCCCGGATTCATACACAGCCCAGTAGATACGGGCACACCGGAACCCGCACTCAACGATCTCTTCAACGGCTGGCCACCGCCGCCGCTCAGATCACCGAAATAACCCTCACGATTTGCGCCGTCCTCCGCCAGGGATATGCACTTGCGCTTCAGAGTCGAGTTCCAGTGATTCTTGATGGCGTTATCAGTACGGCCGTTGAGGAGGCGGGCGATAGTGGCCCACTTGTTGCCAAATCGCTCGTGGGCCCGGATTATGGTGTCGTCTTCCTCCGGAGTGAAGGCGCGGTGCTCCACCTGAGGTGAGAGCTGGTTGCACCACCGGAGCCGGCATGACTTGCCGGAGCGTCCGGGAATTGATTTGCTGATCAAGGACCAGTTTCTAGGGCCGTGTTTCTGAACCAGCTTTTGCAACGCGTCGTCTTCTTCGGGGCTCCACGGGCCCTTGATCCTATCCATCTCTTTAGCCGTAACAACAACCATTTTAAAAATCACTCCTTTAGATATCGATCCCAGAGGCTGAGGATATATATATATATATATATACACACACGCACACATATATATATAGGAAAGCAGTAGGTGACCGGTGGAGCCGGTGGAGGGTAAGAGAAGGAAAGAAAAGGACGTTATGGGCGCACCGATGGTTCGAGGCAAGCGGTTGAAGTTGGAATACAGCTGGCTAACAGACACGCGTCACATATTAAGAACATTGATTTTGCACACAAGTTCCTCTCCCTTCAATTCAAACTTCCCCCTCTGTATACGTACGGGTCTGCTGATTTTTGATCTTTTCCTTTTCATTGATTTTTTTTATATATAAATTAAAATTTAAGAATTTCAAATTAATTTTTTTGAAAAAAATAATTAATTACTATAATGTGTCAACAGACTCCATTTTGTGAACTTTACCTCTAGTGGGAGTCTCCTGTGGGGAGTGTATCTCGCACCTTCTGAGTTTCTGAGTACACAATCTTGGGTGCTTTGGAGCCGGTTGGAGCAATCAGTTGTTCGGAGCGTCCGTTGTTTTATGCGCATAAGAGCTTTTCCTTTTCCAATTTTGTATTTGGACTGCAAAAAAGAGATTTTAGGCACATCGAGCAGATTTCCCCGACTGTTTAGTAGGCATATCGATTCGTTTATAACTTTGATCTACATTGTTAATTTATGTAGTGAATAATAAGTTCTTGGTAATAATTGATTGAAGTGACAAAAACTAAATAATCTCCTAATTATTATTTTTATTCACTCGTTGAGCATTTAATTAGATAATAATAAAAGTAACTGTTTTTATTTTTATAATTTTATACTCTCTTTTTTTAATTAAAATTTAAAAATAAATATAACTAATTTTAATTTCTAAAATGTCTTCTAGAAAATGATAATTTTTTTTATAGGGGTTTGATTTTTTGTGACACTTAAGTAAATTGAAAGTTGATTGCAAGAGAAATCAAGTGGCAGTGCCATGTCGATTTTCTCTTTGAATTGGATTTGGGTGGAGACCAAAATTGACTTCTCAAAATCACTGTCTGGTAGTGGAGACTAAGTGCACGCGGAGTTGTTCCCGTGAAGATAAAATTGACATAATTGTTCCTTACCGTTCCGGAAGTTAATAGAGACATAACCATCATTCTATCAGACATCCAACTTGGCCGTCAGAGGCCTCTTAGGCCACTCCCCCCCCCCCTCTCACCCCCTTTGTATTTGTCAGGATTTCTCACAAAGTGTGTGTTGGGGTGCAAAGGATCTCCGTGGCGTCTTTGACCCCATTTTCTCTCTTTTCTAGCAATTTTATTAACATAAAATTATTATTATTATTGTTATTGTTATAAGAATTAAAATTTTGAAAAATTCTAACATGTCGTTAAGAAAAAGGTGGTAACGAGCCTGAGATTTTGACTGAGGACGGCGCCAGGCTGTCTTGCATTTTCGTTTGGGTTTTCCAAAAATTGAGAATTATTTTATTTGAAAAAAACAATTAAAGAATCAGCTGCCTACGTGGGAAAGTTGCTGAGCTGGCGAAAAAGGACAGGAACGCCCCCCGAGTCGTTGGTGGATTTATTACAGCAAAAACTATTGTTTTCTGAGTACTGGTGCGTGGCAAGAGGCCATATGAAACTGCCACCACCACACTCCTCTTTTTTTAGGACCCCGTTGCAGTCAGACAAAGAGTGAAAAAAAAAATGTAGGTCCCATGAATTTTTCAAAATATATGTATATATAATGTTAGGGGAGGTAAGAATCTAAAATCGAGGGAAATTTTCAATTTATTTTTATTTATTTTTCTTTGTAACATGGCTCTTCGTGTGCATCTCGTCTTCCATCCCGTCCACCAACTTTTTTTCCTTGTTTTTGGGCGCTGTTACAGCGAAAGCCTCCTAGTTTTTCCCTTGTCAGAGTCTCGCCAGCCTGTAAACCTGCCACCACCACCTTCCTTAACGGCCTCTTTCCCACCTCCCCACCGACAACTGCCGGTCACCCTCAAACCTCAAACGGAAACATCAACCGGCAAAACTGATAAATTATTGTAGATGCGCACGCCCCCTTACCTCAAGGTACTTACATCCCTCTTCAGCTTCCTGATGAAAATCAAGACTACTCTTTCTTTTCTTCAACTAAGATGTTTTAATCACCGCCAAAACAAAAGTAGTAGAAACTATTTAAAAATTAAAAATAAAAACAGGAGGCTTGTTGGGGGGCCCGGGGGGGAGGGACATGGGGCATTGTAATTACTGGAAGAGATAATAAAGAAAACAAGATACGTATCCGTTTCTGGTACATCGTACCTACTGCTACCAAATGGCTAATGCTCCCCTCCTGGCCTGCTGTTTGGTGTGTCTGTGTAGTGTTGATGTTTTCTATTACCATTTTGATTCTTCTGTTTTCTTCCCTTTTCTGCTATGTCTGTAAGATATTACATAATATAAAATTAATCTATTCTCTTTACCACTCATGTATTACTATTTGTTAGAGAAACTCTTCATAAACACAAATTTTGTGAATGCGAATTATCAAATATATATATATATATATTACAAAATGGGGCACACAGAAGTGGCTTAAGACACTTTGAGTAATATTTTAAAATACATATTGCAACTTTAAGCGCTAATAACAACAAATATATATAATGGGAGAACAAACTGTTTATTTTTTAATTAAATTGTGTAGTTACATTCATTATTTCATACATTTTTTTATTTTATGTTCAAGACTGACATTGCCACGAATTGGAAAGGAAAAGATATGTATATTTGGGTCCATCATAGTCATGAATGATACATAAATGAGCTTTGTATTCCATTGGAGGAAGCAGCCATCCGTGCTTGCCGTTTGTAACAAGACACATTATGGCATTGGAAATCGTGAAGGTAACAAGATAGGATATTGCCAGGACAGTGGCAAACTAACCCTGCAACACAAGTTATCTACAATTCCTTGTGATGACTAGAAAATCTGAAGCATACAAAATAATGTAGAAGGGGGATATTTATGCAAGGAATCCAGCTGTTGCCCATAAGTGACGTGTGGGAACATGGAATGCCTTCAATGCTAGCAAATATTAAATAATAATAACAATGGACGACATGCACAAAAGTTAACTTCAAAATTTTCATTAAAAATGGTCTTGTCTTATGTGCCAATAAAAAGGGTAAAAAGGGTGTGTCTTCGATTATAATTACTAATAGTTTGAATTACTTTTCAATCAAAGTTAAGAAAACACCATAATAAAGAGTTGAATTAGATGTAGAAATCATGGGCTAGTTGAATTTTCATTCTTCCTTCCAAAAGTTGATGATTGTGTACAAACTATTTTAAAAGTTACTATATTTGTCTGACTTGAGGAAAAAAAAAAAAAACTAGCTAAATAATATGACATATATCAGTTAAATGCGACTACTGTGAGGTTGCATCGAGTAATTATCTATGTTATAAATGACTGTCAAAGATTATAGCCGAAATTTGATAACCGACTAGATCTAACAACTAAGTAAACAGTTGTTGGGATTATTTTGAATTTTAAATTATACATATATCTCATTGCGAGTTAATCAAATTTTAACTTCATATGTTTTGTATTTATGGGTTTTATGTTTTTTAAGTTTCGACTTTATTATTCAAATTTTTTATTTTTTGGTTTAAAAATTTTAAAAGATTGGATCAAATATAAATTCAGTCATATTAAATTAAAATTATTGGGGTCTAGCAATTTTTTCTGCCTTTAGCTAAGTGACAACTTTGCAAATTTTTTACTATTAAATATCTGCCTTGTATATATAGATTGAAGGATAGACAAGCTGCATTGAATAAGTAAAATTAGCAAAAGAGAGTGGATTTAAAAATAAAAATAAAAATAAAAGGCAGAAAGGGCCAGGGAGGATGCGGGAAATCGTACTTTCCGCTTTGTAACCTTACATTGGGGGGATAGCTGTCAATTAAAGACCCACGGATAGTGGACTTTTATCACCTGCTTGACTCCCCAAGGGAGACACACGTGCGACTTGCATCCTGTGGTGCAGCACAACTCTCCTCCGCGGATTCTCTGGGAATTAATACATTGATTAAATGTGCACGTAACCATGTCAATAACCCCCCCATGTGCATATAGCATGAATTATATATGTATATAGACACACACACACACACACACACTAGGACGTTACTAAATATTTAGTAAAAATTATGAATTGTACTCCCATAAAAAAAAGGTTACATATATTAGTTAAATTTATAAGATATTACTTTGAGCTTTGAGTGATTAAATACATATATGTCTTTGTGTGATTAAAATTCCATGTCTTCATTAATCCAACCTACTCGTACCCATTTAGGAGGTAATTACCTTACATTAATCTCAAATCAACAAACAATTAACAAATATAGATAAATTTTAAAGAGAAAGAAGGAAATATACATATATAGACACACAGGAATAAAGCATCAATTTTATAAGTGAAACTGAAGGATTTGTACGGTAGAATGTGGAAAAAAAAAAATTACATTGACGAGTGATATGAGTCACGTATGCCTTCCCAAAATAAAAATAAAAATAAAAATAAAAAAGATCTAACCAAACATCAAAGCGAAGCCATAAGTGCAAAAGGCATGGTCAAATTACGGAGGAAGGCCCAACAGATTCCCATCACCTAGCCACTACCTTCCAGTTCTGTACACTGATGCTTTTATTGTGTTTTTGTCTCCTCATAAATATTTTACCTTTTTTTTTTTTTTTTTTGGTACTAAGAAGGCAAAAAAATCATATGCATCTACTGTATGTTGGAACGTATCATAAACCTATAGAACATATTCATTGAGAAATTTAGTTCCACTGTTTGTGACATCAAAAAAGGTAAGCAACCAATAGACTAAGTCCACCGCTTCGCCTCGCAAATGCAAATCATTCACACTAAAACCCACAAAAAAAAAAAGAAAAAAAAGAAAAAGTATTCTTTGTGGGTCAACTCTAGAATCAATCCTTGTTAAAGAGCTCACAAAACCAACGATCCCTTTTTGTTTTCAGCCTTGTTTTCATATTGATATGCATGGGTCCCCGATTCGAACCTTAAAATTGGCTTGTTTTTTTAGATCGATTTAAGGGTATTCATATTTAGGCTATATATATATTATGTATATTTATTTTTAGTATTATAAATTTAATATTTTTAATTATAAATTTTTTAATTAGGTATATATATATATATAATATTAATTTAACTTATTTTTGAAGTTAATTAAATTAAAAATATTCTTGTATATATATATATATATATATATATAATAAAATGAGGGAATATAATTATGGTCCAGAACAATCCCACGTCACGAGCCTTGCATTCCAACCGTCTAAACTTTTTGTCCCACTCTTCCCAGAATTATTAGTAACATAACATCTCACGGTGCACGAGGGAAACATGCATTATTTATCGGGCAACGGACAAAGATGACAGTTGTTGCCGAATCACAAAAGCACACATGTTGAATTCTAACAGCGCCACGTCACACCAATGAATCGATAGCTTAACCTCGGACACACGCGTCTCCTGGACTCACCTATGTCCGGTTCCTCCACTTCATGAAGGTTCGCCGAGACAAGATGGTCCCCACATTGATTTGTCGTTTAGTGTTATGTGGCATTATGCGCTCATTTTCTGTTTTGGATTTTTATTTCCAAGTTTTAAATTAATTCATTGTTGTCGCCTTTAGACCCGTCGATGAGATAAGGGAAGGGCGGTCCACGTCACCGGGGCTGCATTGCCAGCTATAATGCATTGAATCAGGCAGCCTTTGTGTTATCTTTATCTGAAATTTTATTATTAGAAAATAAATAATAGGTTTTATTAGTTAGGGGAAAACGACAGCATCTGTTTTTGTGGGTCCGCTTTGGGATTCGTTGGAAGGCTGATTGCCTCAAATATCCCATGATTCCCGCACATCGTAAGCCGTGACGCATCTATCGCTAGTTAAAATATTACATACATATCCCCCCCCCACACACACACAAAAAAAAAAAAGGAATATATATATATATATACATGAATTATGATAAATAATCTTGCTTTCTTTCGATTGATAACGCTAGCAGATTATGTAAAAGTAAATGAGTGAATGATAGTCAACAATTGAACCGGAGCAAATCTGAAATTAGAAATAGTTAACAATTGAATGGTTCTTATTCCAACTTTAGACTCGAGTAGTTTTCTCGTTGGAACCATCGGAGAAGTTAGAGACAAGAACGGTGAATTTAAAAAAAAGGATATACAACTTTGTCAGACAGCAAGATATGGTTTGAGAAAGCAATCAAAAGTCATACGACTTCATGACCGAAAATATTATAACCGAAACCAGTGAGGACAAACTACTTGGTTAGCCCGAATGGCCGCTAAGCCGATAAGACTTAGTGTGGGGGGGGGGATATTATTGGGGTGCAATGTAATTGAGGAACGAAATACTCCTTCCTAGTATGGCCTCGTACACAAACAAAAAATTAAAAAAAAAAAAAGGGTGCATATTAATGAAAATTATATTTTAAAAAAAATTCAAAATTAAAAAAAAAACTCTTCTTAAGAGGAGTAACCAAATTTAGGTAAATTGTATAAAAAGAGTAACAAATAAACTTGAATTAATTTGAGAATTTTTAATTAAAAATTTAAAATATTTATGCCTTATAATTAACTTTGAACGTGACAAAGTGAGATGACGAAAAAAAAAAAAAGTTAATGAATATGAGATTGAGACTTTTGTCGTAGTTATGGTTATTTTTAAAAAGTTAGTGGCCAATTTGCTTATTATAATCAAGGGAGGAAACGTGGATGGGATTTAAGTGGCATTCTTCCATTGCATTGAATACTCGACTTAAAGTGCTTCCATTATACAAATAAAAAGACCATTCATTTGCCAGTCTTAGTGATTCTCTGCTCTCTCATAGGAGGAATCGTGCACTAGCCATTAGCATTGAAGGCAAGTGTCACTCCTCTAGAACAAGAATCTTCAAATTGTGAAGTCAAATTAACTAGATGGTTTTTGGTTATGCAAATTCAATTAATTGACACATCTAGCATAGATGACATCCATGTTTCCTAACAATCCCAATGGCTCCAATCTCACACGATGCTGAAGCACCGCATGCAAAATTAGATGCCCCTCTTGGGTGCTGCACATAATCATGACAATTGAAACAGAAAAAAAGAGTAGTGGACATGTCATTTCCGTGAACTGGAATACATTAGTGGACATGAAACTCCAAAAGGTAGTCATGCTTGGGCGAAGAAAGCTACACAAAGAATTAATGATTGTCCTTCAAAGGCAATTGAAATGGGGAAGAAGCAAACAAAACTCTGTGCAGTACTTATATTAGAAAAAGGTTCCCATCCAAGCCCTAATCTTCTAGAGTGCCCATGGCAATTCATTGGCATAGGCTTTTGTCAAAATGGTGGAGCCCGAAGTCTTGTTTCATATGGCCTGTGGTTAAGTCAGGGATCGTTTTCCCAGGTAACCTGCAAGTTTAATTGGGCTAAGCAACTTAAGACTCAATGATCCTAATGTTACCCAAAATTTGGTTCATTGAAAGCAAGTATTCATCACACACTAATTGGTGATAAAATTGCATCACGATTTCTCTTATGGAAGAAAGGACGTGTCTTTGTAAAGCATCCCACCTCCATGATTGCATCATGTAATTAATTTGTCAAATCTTCTTATCCCCTTTAACCATAATTTCTCGGTCTCCAACAATGGGGCTACATCTCTCTTGCTTCTTTCTCTGATGATAGTCCCTAAATCTAAGTCTTTTGGGTTATATTTTTCATCATTTTTATTAATTTTTTTGAATAAGTTATCTTAGATCTGACCATTTGAAGGTGGATTTTGAAGTTTTTGTATCTTATTTGATAGGAATTTGTAACTTTTTATTTCTTTAAATAAGTTGCTTAGATCAAACTATTTTATGGTAGATTTTGAAGTTTTTGTCTCTTCTTTTATACGTTTTTATATGACATATCTATGATTTGAGATTGTAAATTGATTGTTCATGCAACAATACAAAAGTTGAAGAATTCTGTCAAGAAGATGCTATATCGCTAAAGATTGATAGCAACGACTTGCAGTGTTCCAATCAGGCCTAAGAGTCTAGCGAAATCCATACTAGTTAGTGAATAAATGGAAACAAAAATCTATTTTGGCTTATTAGATTTGAGGATATTTCAGAGACCGTCATGCATCGTTGATGCTGTGTACAATTATCACTAAGTAAAACATTCCATTCGGTGGGTCTCAAGCCAATATTGACCTTTCCATGAATAAAGACAATACCACTAGTGTTTTACAACCAGCAATCCAGAAAGAAAGGCAAGATTAGGACAATTACAGACCTCTATTTCTTTCCATGAACCAACGCGTAAATCTTCCTTAGCAACCAAGTAGGAAAAGGAGGACGCTCCCAATTAGAGAAACGACCCTAACAGGGTACCCAACTTCAAAGCAGTGATTCCAAAATAGAGTTAACGCACGATAGTTTGGTTGTTCTTTATGAAAATGACGGATGTACCAGTATAGGTTGGGTCATTTTGTTTGTTTGTGGCATCTAGGTCGTTGGAACAATTATAATAGTCTTATTGGTATCATATAAAAACATAATGTCCATAGTATTATACGTGTTTCTCGTGCTGTTTTGGTATTAAAGAGTGTTTGTTGACTTTTAACGGTAAAAAGCCAATTATTGTAGTTTTGGGTAATTATATACTTGCTGATGAAGTTGGTACCCTCTCTTTATTTAGCCGTTGAGCGAGAAAGTTGAGCAAGGGGCAACGCACAATAGACCCCCATTGGACCCGGTCAGCTAAAATGAGTTGTAATTTAGTGACCAAGCCCACATGCATAACTCTTATTTCAACATTAGGCAAAGGCTACAAGGGAATTGACATAAAGCCTATAAGCCACAAGGAAGCTTCCCAAAAGAAAACTTATTGACGCTAAAAGTATGAATAACTTTAAACAAAACGCCAGAATGAGGTGGAGGCGGGTCGTCATCGTGCGCAGGGTAGAAATGTGCAGCAACGATGAAAAGGTCGTTTATTGACGAAAGCAATAATTTCAATTTTTAACACCTTCAATCGAGTAGCTAATTGGGCCTTGGGATTTCCAGTCGGCCTGGTGCGACTCTGTAAACCTTCCAATTGGGTCCTATGAGACTTGAACAGCGGGGAAGAGCCACTGTAAAAATACGATGGATAAAACACAAGCAATTGCCCGACAACTTGACAAACAAAAAGCTGATTAAATTAGCATGAGAAATTGGTAAAAAGTATTCCTAATCTTTTGGTCTGACGCATTAGAGTGTATACGTTCCAACTACAAGTGATGTGACACGGGTTATATAACTTGTTAAGCCATTAAGAGATGTGACAAAAAATAAAAATATATAAAAATATTTGTTTGATAATGAATTTAAAGAATTTTTTTTTTTTTTTTGTTCTTTTAACTTTGGTCACTTCACATGTATATTGATATCTGTTTCCAACAGTCTAAATCAGTGTGCTCCCACTCTTTATATAAGTGACCTAATTTTAAATGATTATATGCTAACAAGTTGGTAATAGAGCAGCAAATGACTGAGCGATGATCAATTCATAAGATGAAAATTAATAGGCTGGGCGTTAAAAAAGCAGGCAGAACCCATAGCAAAATTGAAGGCATGAATGGCATTACAACTATGGCCACTGCACAAAAATATCATTTATTGGGCTTGGGCTTGGGCTTAATATAAATAACCCCCGAAGAACAACATTGACCAGCAAATATAAATACTCAGAATAAATTGCTCTCGCTTAAATGACACGTGTCAAGCTCAAGCCAAGCTTCGATACAGAATGGGTACGACAACCCTGGTGACAAGATTATTGTCGCCGCCAGTTCACACCCTGTCGCAAATTCAAAGATCAACGCGCTCGGTTAAAATCCCCAGGAGTGTGACCGTCATCCGGTGCTCCTCATCGCCATCACTTCCCATGGAGCAGCAGCCACGAAAACGCGTGGTGGTGTGCGGCGGAGGCATAATCGGAGTGTGCACGGCGTACTTCTTGGCCAAGAAGGGCGTCGCTGTCACGCTCGTCGAGAAATCGTCAATCGCATGCGCTGCTTCAGGAAAAGCAGGCGGGTTCCTCGCTCTAGACTGGTGCGACGGTGGCCCCGTCGAGTCATTGGCCCGGGCCAGCTTCAATCTCCACCGATCACTTGCCCAAGAGCTCGACGGCCCCCAATCCTATGGCTACCGTCCTGTCACCACCCTCAGCGTCACCATCAAGGAATCACAATCCCAAAACCAAAAATCCTCCTCAAACATCCCTTCATGGGTCGACGGGCCAGCGCGGAGCCCAAGATTAATTGGGACGACGGAGACGACGGCGCAGGTGCATCCGCAGCTGTTCACGAGAACGCTTTTGAGGAAAGCGATTGAGAGTCACGGCGTGGAGGTAGTGATAGGAAAAGTGGAGGGAATTGGGATGGAGAGCGGCCGAGTGAATTCGGTGGTTCTGGAGGACGGGCGAGCGATTGAGTCCGACGCGGTGGTTTTGGCGCTTGGTCCTTGGTCTGGGAAGTTGGAGATGTTGGCTTCGTTGTTTAGGGTTTATGGGCTTAAGGCTCACAGTATAGTTTTGGAGCCTAAGGAACCTGATGCTATTACAGCCCATGCACTTTCCTTGAGTTACTATTCGGCTCAGGAAGACAGGCCCATGGACAATGAGGTTTATCCTCGGCCCACTGGTAATGCTTATGCTTACATGTATATGTGTACGTGTATATGTATATACCACTGTCTATTATTATTTCAGTATTTAATGTCTCTTGTTTTATTTATTAGCATTTAAATTTGATAATTTTAAGTTTTTTTATTTTTATTTTTTTATAGAATTTATTAGCACTGAAATAATGTCTGATAGATCAATAATTTTTATTTCCTACATAAATTTTGTATGCCTAAAATTTATTGATGGAGCCTGAATAGCACATGTACTTGATGATTGAAAAACTGTGTTGGGCAATAAAACAAGTACTTGGTGAGTGAGAATTCTGATGTCAACCACCTTAGTGGTAAGTGTGATTGCCTGTGTTAAACCTATAGCCTTGGTTTCAAGTTGATCTGCGGTTGGGGGGGTCACGCTACAAAACTATTTTATCATTACTAGTTAGATATTTTTAGTAATGAATGGTTGATCTGTGATTTGGATTGATAGGGGAGGTGTACTTGTGCGGAATGATAGCAGAGGCAGAGGTGCCAGATGATCCAGAGCAAATATTGGCCAATCCAGAGTCGATACAGATGCTAAAGAGGGTGGCTAGGACCACGTCGAGCCAACTAGCAGAGGGAGAGGCGCGAGTGAAGTCAGAACAAGCCTGCTTCTTGCCATGTACAGATGATGGTGTCCCCGTAATTGGAGAGATTCCAGGGGCAGAGGGTTGTTATGTGGCTACAGGGCACAGCTGTTGGGGCATTCTAAATGGTCCTGCAACTGGGGCTGCAGTTGCTGAACTTGTGGTGGATGGCCAATCTAGCATTGTTGATCTCACCCGGTTTAGCCCTGCCAGATTTGTAAGGGGCAGAAAGGGCTAAAACTGGAGTTGGGAGTTTGGGCGATGGTATGAAGGTAACTGCATAACCATTGTTGCCTTTTTGCCAAAATGATAATTGAGATTAAAGATTAGTATTAATGGATAGATGGTGATGCTTTAATTCATGGAAACTTTGGTACTTTTTTCTTTTTTCTGTTTAGTGTACATATTATTAAGCATGATTATGGAGTGGGTTATTTTGAATGAAACCCAGAAATTTGAATGGAGAAGATAATTTTTATATACTTCGATCTGCAAATTGTTCGGTTGTGTTTCTTCAAATGTTGCACCAAGAGTTTGTCGTTAAGCTTTAGTGGTAGTTCGAAGGAAATGATTGATTAAGTTGGCCAGTCCGCTTTATTGTTTTTTAAGAATTTTTTTTGTATATGATAATACTTGAACTTTTCTAAGATTTGCAAGTTTGCTCTCTCGAACTATTTGTTTTTGTAATTTGACCTCAAACTTCCCAAATTAAAGCGAACTAATTCAATTTTTGTGGAGGGATAAAATGGCTTGGACTCTCGTTGTATCAAAATGCTTTGAGAGATATGCTAATCTTTTGAGTAGTGCACTTTTTTAAGTTTTCTGATGTACCCAAATTAAAAATAAAAATAAAAAAATAGTAATTTTTTAAATCAGTCACTGCTTTAGTGTGTAAATTGTAACCCATAAACACAACTAATATGACAAGGGAGAGAGAGTGGCACTAAAACCTTACTTGACCATTCAAATTGAACTGGATTTGTGACATCGAAAGTTCAAAGGCTAAAAGGGCGGGATTGCATATTTACTTGAGACGGTCGGTCGGTGCGAGATATTTGTCAGCAAGACGGGGCACGATCACGAGTCCATTAAGATGTTATTGCAGCCTTTTTGGGTTCGGGTCTGAGCCCGTGCCCATTATGGTGGCACGTGCAAATGTGGATGCTTCTTTGAATTTTTTTTAGGTAGGGTTTTATTATGTGTACGCAAATATTAGACATAGAGTTCGGATTTAAATTTATATTATTTAATTTTAATTATTAATTATGATTAAATCACTATTAATTAAAAGAGATATCAAATGTAACTAATAATTAACATTAAATAATGTGAATTGGTGTCTAATTTTTACCTCTACGTTTTTTGTTTTAAATGTTTTTGCATTAAAGAAAAATACCTGTCTTGGTTGAACAACTTCCGTCATTACTAATTTTGCCTGATATGTTTGGACCTCGCCAATTAATCTTCAAACTGGAACCATTCGGACCGAGAATAGTTTTTTTCACTTTTAAAAATTTTAATAATAAAAAAAAAGGGTGACCAATTCAAAAGCAGACCAAAACTGTAATCGAAATTGCCAAGAACTGGAATTGAAATATGTACGCTTCCAGATTAGATACGTTTGTGGTGGAAGGAACTCACCGCTCACCGGAATAAAATGTGGAACAATCAAAGAAAGAAACGTGCGGACCAATACGTGGAGCAACGGAAAGGTTTGAAGGTCATTAATAAATAGTCAAAAACTCACTGCCCGTCTAGTCAAGAGATAACCATTGTTTTCCACTTTCCAGCACTGGCTTCCTCATTCACTGCCACAATAATTTAATAATAAGAAACTGATTAACATTCGACAATGTCCTATTATTCCTTGAGGATTTGTAATTTTATTACTAAAAAAATAATAATAAATAAAGTTTTTTTGAGGCAAGAAGAATAGATTCTCCAATAATGTTCACACACACACCTTTCCTAAATCCCATTCCATGGATGGACGGTACCCTTTCTTTTCTTGTTACCTTTTCTTTGATAAAGATTCTGTAGACAACTCGAAAAAGAACAAACATGGCATTTGCAAGCCACACGGAGATTGGAGATAGTAATTTTTTTTTTGTGGGGTTGTTGATCCCGTGAATGCAAGTGAAAATTAGAGCAGTATTCTAACTCTTTCCCTTTTTTCAAGTATTTTAACATGGCCGTACAATTCATAGCATTTTTTTAAGTGTTTTTCAATTTACAAAGTAGGACTAAAGTCAGTGCCCTCGCTTTCACGGGGCTGACTCCTTAATTCTATGCACTTTAAGGATTAACTCGTCTCCTTTCCTTGATTCAAGCTCTCTCTCTCTCTGGTTGCAGTCTTATCTTAGAGACCCAATAACGGGTTTAACTGGTGGCAAAGCACGTGCAATTACAACCAGTCGAAGCTTTTTGAAAGAGATGCAACTCGCTTTTCTCAAACGAAGAGAGATATAGGGCGGTGCTCACTGTATATATATATATATATATGCACACAAAATATACCTAATAAGTAGTGTAAAATATGTAATAAATAGTGTAAAATGGGCAATAATTATTATTTAATATAAAATACGTAACAACTGGCATACAATATACAATTATACTTATTATATATTTACATGTTACTTAATTTAATTTATTACACATTATATATATTTTTTAAAAAAATAAAAATAAAAAAGTAAATTTTTTAGATGCGAGACCCACGAAACTCGTTAATGCCACGTCTCACTCGCGCAGTTCATGTAATTGTATCCTTTTTCGAATGTGACGTGTGTGCGCATGTCACTTAAAGTCGAGGTGGTCTTTGCGAGGATGCCCCCCCGTCTTAATAATGGACGGAAAGTTGCACTTGGACAAAAGGCACTCAGTTACAGTCATCTTTTCCTTAGATAGCGAAGTGCACCTTCTTCGACTCTCCGCTCCAGCGATCCCACCAGGAGCCCCACAAAATAATTCTTCACTCCATGGCTCCTACCTCTAGTTACTTTGCTGATCCAGAAAGAGCTCAATTATGCATGTTGATCTTGTTTACCGTAGTAACCTGGTTGTTTAAATCCTGTCGACTCTCGTCTGCTCCGATATATATTGGATTATGAAACTAAAAAGGGAAAAAGGAGGACTCGAAGATAACCATTGGTTTGGTTATCACCATGCTTGTGAGTGAAATTGGTATTGGTTTGGTTGGTTTTGTAATTACAATTAATTAATTAATTATAGCTAGTTTGTTGTCAGATAAAGCTCGCATATGTATAGTGAGTCATACAAGCAAGAGGCTCGATTTCGTGTCTGATCAAATTAATGAAGCGAGTGAAAGTTGATGGAGTCACGTTAGTTACCATGAAATTTACTTGTAAGGATTCAAGTCATTAAAAAAATAATTACTATACCTAAAACAAGGAACAAACACTTGTGGCCATTATATTTTTTTTTTTTAAAAAAAAAAAAAGAACCAGAGACTTGTAATACTCGATTAACTGTATAATTTTGCCTAAATTTGCTGATCTCTCTTGCAATGCTGCCATCGAGAAACACACTAATCAATTTACCATTATTTAACTAAAACGTAAAATTTCGCAGATGTAGATGTTGACACCATCTTGCTAACTATTTAAAACCAGAGAAGAGCGAAGGAGACAAGATCCACTCATCTGGGGGAGAGAAAAGAAGAAAGTTTCCCTCTCCAAGCAAGCCCAGGAATGGATTCAATTGACTCTGACTCTACAATACAACGTACAACCATTTCATCCACCCATCCAGACCCCAATTTACCTCGATGGAGTTAAATCTGCTATTCTTTTCACCATAAACAGGCTGTCATTTTTGTCTCTTTAATGTAAAGTCAGAACATAGTCACCTAAAAAAAAAAAAAAAACAAAACAAAAGCTGTTGACATTGTATTCCTCAGCAATGGCAGTATATCTGGTACCATGCCCTTGAATTATACATTTGGCATTTGTTTAACTGGTTGGCATTATTAATTTTAATGGCTGGCTTTGCCGATCCAATTTTACCCTCAGAGAGTTACCTTTCTATGCCCGACTCTACATCTTGCCTGTCCATGATTGCTGCTTCCAGCTTTTGACACAGAATGGACAAGTCTCATACCTTAGAGGTTTCTTTTACCATAATTTTATGCTTTCAATGGAGAAAAAGCGTGACTCTGAAAACCCATCAAGAAAAAAGAGCTCAATTATTATACTAAAGGGATTACACATATATAATATGGAAAGCTGAAAGATGATGAAATCTCTTTTTGACTTTTTTCTTATTTAGTAGTTTAAGGAGAAAGATACTATTTGATTGGATACTCAGACGTCTACCTCTCTCATTCACTTCCTTAAATAACATTCTGTATTAAATTCATTTTTCCCTCCTTTTCTTAGTAAGAGATCCAAATTCATATATATATATATATATAAGTCAAAGTTATATATTAGAAAGAAAAAATTTGATTACTTAATGCAAGCCCCTTCAGATCTGCTAATCTTCTCTGTATTGTGCTCTACGAGGTTCGACATTTTATTTTATTTTTAGTAGCTTGCTTATTTAATGATAAAGTTGAATAAAGTCATCAATTTGTGCACCAAAATTTTTGTTTTTGTAAAAGAATCTCTCCGCGTAAAAAATAATGAGTTATTAACACAACTTTATAGTTGCATAAATCCTTTAAAACATAGAATGAACATAGAAAAGTTAAATTTGAGAACATGTACCTAATTACACAATCCCAAATCCATCCTTACCACAAAGTTAACCATGGGTGGTTATGTGTGCACCATATTATTGTCCATCCTGAAATCCAGAATGGAGTAGCCCTGCACAGAATTGATTGTAAAAGGACTCCTATTTGTTTTTTCTCTACTTTACAACAGAAAGATCCAACAGGAAAACAACAGAGAAAAAGCAGGAAAGCTAGCATATATACAAGTAACAAGAAGCCAATGTCAAAGGGACTCAAACGTGGATTGTTGCTAAAAAAGCCAATGGCAAAACTACAGCCTGTACTGGGATTTCAAACAAGAAAAAATATCCAAAATTGGAGCAAAGGTGGTCCGCCTCTTCTTGTCCACCGTCAAAATGAAGACCTTTTAGAGTATAAAGCATACAGAACACCATTTGCTTGCATTTTGATCCAATTGACGCACCATGAATAAGTGGACAAGAGAATATGCATTGCTAAAATTGCTAGTAAATATCTCTATATTAATTGTATTCGATGAAGTAGCACACAATTGTCCCATTAGTCCAAAATAATTGCAGACTAGGGCTGCTCATACTTTTGAATTATTTTAGTTTAGCCTTTTTCAAAGCAAAGCCTTTGATTTGATACCCATTTATCCCCATCATTAAGAAGCCTTTAACATTGGACCCAGTAATTAACTACGAATTCATAATTGCTGGGCCATGAGAATAATCGCATTCTTCAAATTTGATCTCTCCATCCATATTAGGGAGTCTTACTTTTGTCTGTGGGAATTCACCAGTAATGCCCCACAATCCACAGACATAGAATTTGTGTAAACCCAGAGAATTCCCTACACTAAAATTTTGAAAAGTCGAGCCGAGCAATGAATGAGTAGATACCAAAACTTTTCGTAAACATCATAAATGATGATGTGATGCAGTCAGTAATATTGGGAAGTGAGGAGCTTCGACGTTGCTGTTGCTGTTGCAGCGCTGGACAACCTCACCTCCCAACAATAATGTGGCCGCTGATACTATGTTCAGTTGTGATAACTAATTATCATTTTTCCGGGCAATTGGGGATTGGCCAAATTGTCATTTTCTGTCCTTCTTCTTCTTTTTTTTTTTTTAAAAAAAAAGAAATTGGGATGCTTTTATTAATCGTTAGGTCTTCATATTTTAGTTGATGGTTCGACAAAGAGCAGCAGAAGCAGGAAAAAAAATCAAAATGAAAAAAAGAAGAAAAGAAAAGAAATCATAGTTCAAATAACTTCTGCGACCATAACATGTAATGGTAGTTAGGTTGTTGGCGCATCACGTAGCTCCATTTGAGGGAAAATTGTACATTCAAATTAAGATTTTTTTTTTAATTTGACTTAAATCAATTATAACAACTTGTCTAAATTACAACTCGCAATTAAGTTATAAACTTTTCCAAACGGCCTAAACTGAACAGTTAAAGCTTTTATTTTGTTTCAAATGAAATGTTACAGTCTGGATGATATGCACACATAAATCTAACAATGCAAGAACACATAAATAAAATAAAAGACTAGAAGTTTTTTTTGTTTTCTCAAGAAAATGACCCGACTAACAGGGATTTGTAAAGTCAATCTGACAGAGGGGAGCACTGCAACTTCTAACTCCACCTGGATGGCTTGTAGCAAAGATGCTATTCTTGTCCTCATCTATTCTTTTTCTTAAATGTGAGCAAAGAAAAAGAGTTTATAAACCTTTATTTATAAATAACCGCAGAGGCAGAGCTGCTCAGAAGGAACTTTTTGGTAGCAAGAAGTCTTGGTTTTATGAGCTGTTTGATCTCTGAATACACAAGCTTCAATTTTTATATTTATAGTAACGTTCTTCACATGGCATCATAAATCTCAATTCCCTTCACTTCTTTCTCTCTCTCTCTTTCTCTCTCTCACAGTGGCTCTCTCTGAACTTTTGTCCATATGAGAGATGCGAGATCACTCCGATAAGTCATGAATTCCCAAGTAGTTAGTCTCCATTTATGGTGGTGTATTCTGGGAATATTACTATCAGTTGTAGTGGATGATTCATTTGGGCTCAATGTAGATGGTGTTCTCTTGCTTTCTTTCAAACACTCCATCCTAAGTGATCCTCTCCGTGTGCTTCAGAGCTGGAACTCGTACGATGAGACTCCATGTTCATGGAATGGAGTTACTTGTGGAGTTCCGGAAATTCCCAATAGTTATTCTCGTGTTACAGGCTTGTCCCTCCGGGATTCTCAGCTTCTAGGTTCAATCCCTGCTGATGTTGGCATGATTGAGCACCTCCGAAATCTTGATCTATCCAACAATTCTCTCAATGGGTCTTTGCCCTTTTCACTTTTCAACGCAACACAACTTCGGTTACTTGATGTGTCCAATAACCTGATCTCTGGTGAGCTACCAGAGACTGTAGGACGGTTACAGAATCTTGAGTCACTAAACGTGTCTGATAATGCCTTGGCGGGAAGTCTACCTGCCAATCTCACAACTCTCCGTAATCTAACTGTTATTTCTTTGAAGAACAATTATTTCTTTGGTGGTCTTCCTGGTGGGTTTGAAAATGTTCAAGTGTTGGATCTCTCTTCCAATCTAATCAATGGAACTTTGCCTTTGGACATTGGGAGTAGCAGTCTCAGTTACTTCAACATCTCTTACAACAGGCTCTCTGGTCCAATTCCGCCGGAATTCGCCGCGAAAATTCCAGGTACTTCCACCATTGATCTTTCTTATAATAATCTAACCGGAAAAATTCCACATTCCGGAGTCCTCTTGAACCAGAGAGTGAGTTCCTTTGTTGGGAATCCTGATCTCTGTGGTGAGCCAGCAAGCAAGCCATGTCCGATTCCTTCTTCGCCATTAACCTCTCTTCCAAATGCATCTGCACCCAACTCTGCTCCTGCAATTGCGGCACTTCCAAAAACAATAAACTCTATCCCGGAAACCGATAACCCATCTGATCCCACCACCGGGTCTCAACAACAAACAGGACTTAGGTCCGGAACAATCGTAGGAATCGTGATTGGCGACATTGCAGGACTTGTAATTCTGGGGATAATCTTCTTCTACGTATACAATTTAAAGAAAAAGAAAACCCAGGAAACCACAATCAAGAAAGAAGAAGCCAACATCGCAAAGGACAGCTGCTCGACTTCATCCTCAGAATCAACGGGTTTCACGAGATGGTCATGCCTACGCAAGAGAGTAGAAAACGAAGGGGAGTCCGATTCCATCAGCTCTGACACCGAAACGGATGACCCCAAAAATCTGGACAACAATCAGCGGCAGCGGCAGCAGCAAGAGCAAGAACAGAACAGGAGAGGGACATTGGTGACCGTTGATGGCGGGAAGGAGCTTGAACTAGAAACTCTGCTGAAAGCATCAGCTTACATACTGGGTGCGACTGGGTCGAGCATAATGTACAAGGCCGTGCTCGAAGATGGGACCACGCTAGCGGTCCGCAGAATCGGGGAAAACCATGTGGAACGGTTCAAAGATTTCGAGAACCAAGTGCGGGTCATAGCCAAATTGGTGCACCCCAATCTGGTCCGCATCCGTGGCTTCTATTGGGGCATCGACGAGAAGCTCATTATCTACGATTTTGTCCCCAATGGCAGCCTCGCCAATGCTCGTTACAGTAAGTTTTCTCACCACAGAAAAGTCTCCTTTCTTTGTCAATGTCTACTTGGGCTGTGCGCATCTTAGCAGACAGATGCCATGTCTGCTCGCATGCGCTGTAGACCTACTGGGGTTTGACGGTGAAAGTAGGTGCAACTAAAGCCTTTATTTTTAATGCATGCAGCAAGAGAGTCAACTTTCTTTGATCTAATGTCTTCGTTTTTCGCTATCGTTAGCCCCACGGCTTCGGATAGCGATTTGGGTTACTGGTGCAATCGCCATTTTCCTATCGAAAATGACTGAGCTTTTTCGTGTTTTTATTATTGGCTTTAGTATATACTAAATTTTTTGCTGTGCAGAAAAGAGAAAACAAGTGGAAAAACTGATCTGGGCCTCTTTGGATGTTTATTTTAGGGAAGGTTGGATCTTCACCTTGTCGTTTGCCGTGGGAGGCGCGGCTCAAGATAGCAAAAGGAGTAGCCCGCGGGCTTTTGTTCCTCCACGAGAAGAAGCACGTTCATGGAAATTTGAAGCCCAGCAACATTCTTTTAGGCCCTGATATGGAGCCGAGGGTCGGTGATTTTGGGCTCGAGAACCTTGTGAGGGGTGAAACTAGTAGCTCTAAGGCCGGAGGATCGGCCCGTAACTTCGGCAGCAAAAGGTCCACGGCTTCCCGCGATAGCTTGCAGGACTATTCACTTGGGCCCAGTCCAAGTCCAAGTCCGAGCTCGATCGGAGGCCTATCTCCTTATCATGCACCCGAGTCACTGCGGAACATAAAGCCTCATCCCAAGTGGGATGTGTACTCATTCGGGGTTATCTGGCTCGAGCTACTAACGGGAAAGGTTATTGTTGTGGATGAGTTGGGACTCGGAAATAATGGCCTTGCGGTTGAAAATAAAACCAGGGCTTTGAGGATGGCTGATGTGACGATTCGAGCTGACGTGGAGGGAATAGAGGAGCCCTTGCTGGCTGGCTTCAAGCTAGGGTATAGCTGTGCTTCCCCTGTCCCACAAAAGAGACCAACAATGAAAGAAGTCCTAAACATTCTTGAGAAAATTCCATCCTCTACAGCTTCTCCGTACATTTATTAGAAGTGACCGAGGAATAATGGTGCATTTGGAGCGACTTTGGCAGACAGATTGTATGTATGGATTGACTTATAGGCCGCTAATTAATTAATGCCAATGTTTGAGTTATAGCTCTGCTGCATCATTCTCTGATTTAGATTCCTCGTTTATGACACTGATTTGGGATCCACCCAGCGATTTTTCGTTTACTGGCACTTGTATTTTCTTCATTTTTAGTTTTTTTTTTTATACCTTTTTATTAATACTACTATTCTAATGCCATTCGGTGTAATTTTTTTTGACTCCGCCCATGCTGCTCCACCGTGGTTGATGACTTCTCCGCATTTTATTTATGATAATGCCAAGAAACATAGACTTTTTACTAACACTTTTCTATTAGATGTGATGGGATCCAACCATCTATGGATTCTTTTAACCTAACATTGCATATATTTAATTTTATAATATGTCACATCATTTATTTAAAAAGAAAGTTTTAATGTTTCTTTTATCATTATTACTTTTTTATTTATTTGATTATATATATATATATATAACATGAGTAGTGTTAAGGTATTACAACCTTTATACTAAATATCATATGGACCGCTCATCTTTTATATTATATTTTGATCTAACATGATGGATTTGATTTTATAATATTTCATATTATTTAAAAGAAATTAATATAATGTTAAGTTTTTTTTTATTTAAAAATATTTAACATATAAATTTAAATTTAAAAGTGATAAATTTAAATAAATATAATTAATTTTTATGTTATATGTAAAAAATTTTATTTTACATACAACGTATTAATATAATATAATATATCTTATACACAATATAAATATTAATTATATTCACATAAATTCTTATTATTTTTTTATTTTTTTCTCTACAGACCAGGTTCTGAACGTTTTTCCTTAAAAGTATGAGACATGTGGCATTGCCGAAAAGAGTGAAAAGCCCATGGCCCCATTTATGTTTTGGGCTTCTTCGGCCTTTTTCACTATCATTCAAAACGGGTCAGGAACCCCTACCCGAGCGATCCGGAGCTTACAACGGTCAGGTCAATCCCAGACAAATTTAAATTGTAGATAGAGCCCGCTCGTCTTATTATTCGCAACTCTCTTTCACACACACGCACGCAAAAGCATCCAGCCAATTCATCCAAGGCGGCGAGCATCGGCAAGATGGAGTCGGCGTATTTCGTCGGCAGATCGGAGATTCTGTCGTGGATAAACTCCACGCTTCAACTCAATCTCTCCAAAGTCGAAGAGGTTTCCCTTTTTCTATAGACATAGTTATCTAATTTCTTTGTCTCTCTTTGTTTCTCCTTCCTTTCTAATTTAAAATATGTTTGGATCTGTGGATTTACCAAATTTTTCAGGCGTGCTCTGGCGCCGTTCAGTGCCAGCTAATGGACGCCGTCCATCCGGGAGTGGTCCCCATGCACAAGGTCAACTTCGACGCTAAGAGCGAGTACGAGATGATCCAGAACTACAAGGTTCTTCAAGACGTCTTTAATAAACTGAAGATCACTAAGGTTCCACAATTTTCAATAGTCTTTTATTTCTCTCCGTTTATTTTTTTTTAAATCACGAATTCTGGAAATTTTAATTGAGGTTTATTTATTTATTTAATATGTATATAATTTGATTTCCATTGGATTAGCACGTGGAAGTGAACAAGCTCATTAAAGGAAGGCCGCTTGATAATTTGGAATTCATGCAATGGATGAAACACTACTGCGATTCTGTTGACGGATGCATTTTCAAGTAATTCTTTGCTTTAATTTTGTGATTTCTCCTAATTTTTATGTGCTATTCAGGAAACGAAGCAGGATTGTGGGTTTTCTTCGTTTTTACAGCAGAATTTGCGATTATTATTTTATTTTTTTGGAGTCGTATTTTGTTTCGCCTTGTGAGTTAATGATTAATCCGCAGTAATGACCCCTTTTGCTTTACTTATATCATGTTGGGTTTCTTCTAGTTTGTGTGTATATATATATATATATATATATCACTACAAATTCAACTTCTATGAGCTGTTTTTCCACATTGAATTGAAGTTAGGGAAATTCTTTTTTTTTAATCTATTTAATTGTTTTGTTCTTGGTTGAAAAAATTTATATTGGACTTTTTATATTTGATGTTGTTTTGGCTGTTTTTGGTTCCTGTATCAGTTAGTGTCAAGACTCATTTTGCTGTTTGTGTACCATTCCAACATTATTTTTTTAGTTCATGGGAATTAAATGCCACATCTTGTTGGAATTGGAAGAAAGTGGTGTTTGAACCTCACACCTCCCCAAGAGCCTTGCTCTTGTGGTCAAGAGCAAATTTTACTTGCAGTGGTGTCAGGGTTAGGTCATACTTCAGTAGGAATCAATTTTGTTTGCTGTTATGTATATGAGGCCGACAAGCATGGTTTAAAAAAAAAAACAAAAGAAACTAGTCAAAAAGATTTAGTAAGTACTAAGGAGATGTGTTTTTACTTTGTTGAAGCTGCGCAAGGTCTCTTACATTTCATAATACTTTTATAGCACCATAAATGAGATGATCAAGGTCATTATACAAATGATATTATATCTATGATTGCAAGGCCCCCTTAATGAAAACCTTTGATTCATAAGATTGGTTCTAGACTTGAGCTCCTCTGATTTTGAGTCAGCCTCATAATCTCTGGTCTTTGATCAATGGGATGGGTTGATTCTCATCTAGACCTGTCTCTCAAGGTCCTATTCCCCCCCCCCTTTTGGTGGCTTTGAATCGATTCTCATGGCTATGGTATCCGCACACAAAAGATTTTGTGGATACAATCTTGACAACTAGGCTGTAGTTTCTTTGCTATATCAATTTGGGACTTCTTTTTTTATTTATGCTACAGAATCTTTCTAGAGGTTAGTTGATTTACTTTGCTAATTTCATCATCAGCTACAAACCATCAGAAAGGAGAGAGGCTTGCAAAGGAGGAAAAGAAGTACGCAAGAAATTCCCACTGTCTCAGTCTTCAACCAGGGGTCCTACAGCAGCAGCCAAATCTCAGTCCTCTCACAATTCTCGTAGGAATGATGTCTCCTTGATGAACTCTTCAAATCAATCTGCAAAAGCTTCTAAACCCTTTATTCCAGTGTCTGCATTTGATGAACAGGTATAAATCACAGAGGAAGATCTCTTGTTTGATGATATTGAGAGTCTAATGATTCTTAAAATTGCAGATCACAGAGTTGAAGCTATCAGTGGATAGCCTTGAGAAGGAGAGAGACTTCTACTTTTCAAAATTGAGAGATATTGAGATTTTGTGCCAGAGCCCCAAGATTGAAAGCTTACCAGTACTGTTTCCTCTCTCATCTTTGGAGATATAGCTGGATTCTCTACTCACCTATGGATATACAACTGAATATTGTTATTACTACCAGAAAGAACTAGTCTTTGAGTTATGTTGTCCTCTGCAGGTTGTTGCAGCTATAAAGAGGATCCTGTATGCCACAGATGATGATGCATCAGTGTTTGCAGAAGCTCAAGCCATACTCTCCTTCCAACAGAAGGAAGTTGAACCTTTAAGCCCTATTATTGAGTCCTCATCAGAGGAAAAGATGAGTTCAGATACTCAGAAGAGGAAAAACATTGTGTACCTTGACATTGATGCTGTGGGCATCACAACATTGTCCCCAAGGCGAAGGCTTTCTGACGCTACTGATGTCTGTTGCAGTGGGTCACCTCTTATGACTTGCTGATTTATCTCTGCATTTTTTGAGATGTGTTTTCAATTTCATTTTGTGTACCAAATATTCTTTCTTCAAACTATAGTTGTATAAATGCTACAAATATAATTGAAGCAGTAAATGCAGGAGCATGAATTAGATGATCTATGCATCACCAGTGTATGTTTTGCTCTGCTTTGCTGTCTATATAGCAGCAAAGCAATATATTTTGACTTCCTTTTTGGACAGTTGTTCCCATATGACAACAATAAAGAAACTTGAGTGAATGTTTTTGGTTGGGATATTTAGTGAGGTATATTCTGTCATATGCTATTTTCTTTTGTCTGAGGGATGATGCGACTTCTTGCCTACCAAATAAAAAAAAATCTTGGGGCTCTTTGGTGTTGATTTGTTTTAAACTAGCATTGAAAGTCCATACTCTTGAGAATAACATTCATCCTCCTTTTGTCATATGCATGATATATTACAGGTTGCCATCCGGTGGTGTTTGAATAAGGTCCCTTGTTCCTCAGGCTAGCCAATCATCCCCCGAGGATTATAAAAGACCATCAACTTTTTGAGGCAAGAAAATGTGAACAGAAATCCTCATAGCCATTGAATACAAATCAAACATTCAACAACGTTAGAATGTACAATCATGGAAGGTAAACTCCCAGCGAGCATTGTCTTTCTTCTGTCTTATTATTCTTTGTTCTCCTAACACATTGAATTCTTGTTTTGGTTGGAGACAGGGACTATATGTATGAACAAGGTGAATTGACAAGAATGGTGGGAACAATGGATTATCAGGAGTCAGCAAGGCGATTCCATGAGCTGAGGAACGTCTAGGAGATTCACCAGTCCCATCAGAAAGATGACTCAGCCACCGAGTGGCAGCATCTTGGCTAATGCTGCAGCCTCTGTGGCATCCTCCCTTCAGTCTGCCAAGGATGCTCTCTCTGGAAAATGAGGCCAAATTGCTCCGAAAGAAAAAAAAAAATGAATAAGGGAAATTGAATTGCAAGATCTGTCCGGTATCCCACCATTCAAAAAAAAAAAACAAAAGAAAAAAAGAAAAGAAAGTGGAAGTTTTAATTTAAAGTTTTTGCATTTGTGTTTTTCTCCAAGCAATGGGCAAACATTTGTTTGTAAACAGAATTTAACAGGCTATTAGATCAATTTTCAAAATGATCCAAGCCCATGAAATGGAGAAATTTCATATCTCCAAACAAAGAATAAACAGAAATATTGTTCATGTCCTGTATGTTAACCAACTGGAAAAAGAAAATTGAACAATACAAAGAAACAAGAAGGTCGCACACTGTTTTGCTTTCATCTAAACCAATACAAAAAGGGCGTTCCAATCACCAGCTCCCACACATATAGCAAATGTTGGAGGTCACAGTGGAGTAACCTTACTTTCACCAAGGTTCGTGCTTCTAACATCCCAAACAAAGAGACAGATAATTCCAGATCACGAGGGCAATGCTGCAACCATACTGACAGAATGAATTGATTCATTTTCAAGTGGACACACCAAGATTGATGCATAAATCAGAATCAACGTCGAATTGGAGCCCCCTACTTGATCACAGACAGCATCATTGTGGGATGTAGTTATATAACTGTTACTCTATTATGAACCAAACGGAGGTTTACATATACAACAGGAACAAATGTCCCCATTAGAAAGAATCTAGTTCACAGCTTGGATGTCAGTGTCAAATATGAGGATAACCACTGCCGAAAGCAAAACAAAGCTAAAGCTCTTTATTCTTCTAGGACTTGCTTAACAAGAATCAGATTCGCTTTCCACTTCATGCTTTTGATCAATTCTCTTGTTGCTTTAACTGCTGTTACTTATATATTACGCAAGCCAATAAGCCTCCTTGGCTGGGTACACTGGTTTTTCTCCTCGGAATTCCTTCTAAAGGTGCTGTTTCTTTTCCCGTCGTGGAGTTCAATGAGTTTTCTGATCTTGGGTCAGTAAAATTTTGATCTTTCGCTCGTTTTTTTTCTTTTTATTGGACTAGGCGGGGTGGAGCAATGGGTTTGGCTATATCTAGACTGGCGAAGATGCTTTTTGCCAGGAAAACAATGAGGATTCTGATGGTGGGTCTTGATGCTGCTGGGAAAACAACCATCCTCTACAAGTTGAAGCTTGGAGAAATTATAACCACCATACCCACCATCGGTAATCTCTAACAACTTCCTAAATGTTGGACTCGTTTCCAGAGGAAAGACTGCAATTCGCCTTGTCCTTCTTTGTGTTGGTGTCATCTCTAGCAAAGCAAGAACATTTTGTCTCATGATCTTTGTTTGCTGAATTCAAACTTGGATGTTTGGATATTCCTTACAGATGAAATTTGGATTAAAATGCCTACATGAAACAAACGTCATTTGTTCACACTTGCAAGCTGATTTCAGTACATCGATTTTCAGAATTCCAGTCAATATTTTCAGTGAGAAAATTAGTTGTTGCTTAGATGATTGGTTTTTCCTTTCTTCTTCCTTTTTCTTTTGTTTTTTTTTTTGGTTGTGTGTAATGGCCAGGGTTCAATGTTGAAACTGTCGAATACAAAAATGTTAGCTTCACTGTCTGGGATGTTGGAGGACAGGATAAGGTAGCAACTATGAACTTAATTTTCACATGGATTTACGTTCTTGTGTCATGCAGGATTCTGTTCTGGCAAAAGTATTTCCAAACCTTCCAGGAAAATTCACAAGGATAGCTACTTAAGATATTGATTGTAAATTGTCTGCTTTATAGATTCGACCGTTGTGGAGGCATTACTTTCAGAACACACAAGGAATTATCTTTGTGGTGGACAGCAATGACAGGGAAAGGATTTCAGAAGTCAGAGATGAAATTCATAGGATGCTCAGTGAGGTAACTTGAGCCCTTCTAAAGATTTATTTGCAAGTTATGTATTCCATTCCAAGTGAAATTGCACTTCTAATTTTAAGTGGCACTGCAATTACTGAAGGAAACCCGAACTCAGCCTTCCATTGTTGCAGGATGAGCTGCGTGGTGCAGCACTACTTGTATTTGCCAACAAGCAGGACCTTCCAAATACAATGAGCGTCTCAGAAATGACTGATAAACTTGGCTTGCACTCGCTACGACGGTGCCGTTGGTAAGTATGTGGAATTCAAATATACATTGTGTCATCACGTTGCAATCTTCAAAGGGCTCAAACTCTCTCCCCACGCCCCCCGGGCAAAAATTCCAAACAAGTGTAATTCGCTAATTTGCGTAACTCTCACAAAGCTGGTTTAAAGGAATCTCTACAGTAAATGTAATGCAGAGAAAAAACAGATGGTGCTAACTTCTACCATTCTGTGATAATTTGTTTTGATATGAAGTGGCATATGAAATTTGGCTGGTACAGGTATATTCAGGCTGCTTGTGCCACCTCTGGCCAGGGACTCTACGAAGGTCTTGATTGGCTGTCCAGCAATGTTTCTAGCAAGGCAAGTTGAGCTAAATTCCCTTCAATTGAACTTTTTGCAAAAATAATTGAATTTTTACAGAGAATGGAGTATGATTTTCCAATGATGGAAAAAGACATCTATTGTATTACAGGCATAATCCAGATATTGTGGAAGCATTGGATTCCTGTCGTCACCAACACCATTTCAATACCTTAAGAAAGCTTAAATACTTTTGTAGAAGTGTTTAACTAAAAATCTACAAACACCAATGACACTTTCAAGTAATTACCTTAAACAATTTCCGGAAAGCATTTTTTTTTCTTTTTTGTAACATACTGCAGAAGAATGAGTGCTGGCTTGCTAAGCATTTGATGACAGGATTGTTAATTTCAAGTAAAGTTTGATGATAGGACTGTTATTTCAGATAGCTGTGGCTCATCTCCCTCTCTCTCTGTCTTTCTTTCCTAAACTTCACTGTGAAGGGAAATGGTGAGACGTGGTACATAGATTGGTAGACCTACCTATCCTAAAGAAAAAGTTGGCAACAAGTTTTCTACTTAGAAACTTGCTCTAATAACGCTTTCATATAGGTCCCTCGTACTCATTAGCACTTCAGTATGTAAAATTATCGCAGTTCAGTTCCAAATGCATCTCATTTTTCTGTGACACGACTGATATCTATGTACACTGTATTATATAAAACTAAGCTATTTATTAGTTATAGCTACCAGTACCAGCGATGGGGAAATACATGAAAAAATTTTAAACATGCAAGCCATCAATGGGATTTAAGATAGAAATGCCGAAGTGGGATCTATGATTTGGGTGAGCGTATGGTTCAGAAACTTCATTTATAGCAGGGAGGAATCGTAAGATGCTGTTTTAAAAAATAAAAACAAAAATTAAAAGACGTCAAGCCGCTTAAAACTCAGTTGTTTTACTTGGTTTGCCCGATGGGAATGCGAAAATAAGATGCTCCACCCAACGGCAGGGACCAACATGTTCTTTTGAAATTGTGCTTCGTAGTCGTACCTGATCTACCTCTTAATTTCAAAACCAATCAATGTGTTCTGTTGAAGAGGTTATGCATATGACTGTATATGATGCGCGCACATCATCTCTCTCTCTCTCTCTCTCTCTCTCTTTTTAATAGTAAATTGCTTGTCTATTTTTCTATGAAAATTATATCGAATTAGTTGGCATGTCAGTAAGTTGAAAGGAACGTTGGGGTGAATAGTCCAAAGTTCTGCTCACGTGGAACCTTTCCTGCACTGGCTTTTCAACTCGGAATTTTTTTATGCAGGCCTCTCCATTCTAGCAGGTGAAACCTTAAATCCAGTGGGGTCCTTCCCCTTCCTAGTGTCTCCAATTCTTCGTCAAGATGAGATATCTCAACGATTTGGCCGTATCTCCTTGAATTGAAGGCTGACATTTGTTATAAGTACTACCTTCTTCATATTGGCCACGAACGCGTCTTATCCAAATTCGGACCATCTTGGTTGTTTTTGTTGGACTTCTGTATGTTGAGATGTAACTTGAGCCATTTTTTAATGCAAACCTTTTAGTTTGAGACATTGAATAGACTGACGCAGGGCAGGAGTAGGGACAAGAGACCACAGGATAATTTTCCTCGCATAAACTCTACAATATGCATTTTCCTCTTTTTAGATTACAGCATCAAACAAAAAGCAAAAGTGAGCTTATCTTTTTGGCAAGATCTCCCCTAATATGTTAAAAGACAAAACTCTCCAAGCTGTTCTCAGCAACAATGCATTTGCCCATCACTCCCACCTAATGTGCAGGACTGCTTGCTTGCTGTACTCTTTTCTAATAGTCATGTTTTAGCATGTTGTGCATTTACTTCACTAATTTTCTTCTCTTTTTCAGGCATGACACTTTAATTAATGCAGGTAAAGACGAGGAGTTACACAGAAGAGGCCTATATCTTCGCCCAAACTGCAACCATTATTTACTTGCACATTTTTGTCTATGCTATCTTTACAAAGATGTTTTGCCCTGTTGATGTTAAAAATATTCTGTTGGCTTGTCCTTCCTGGGAAACATGGCATCATCATCAACGAGGGCTAGTGTTGGGTTGTATAGGTTTGGTAGCGTCTCATCAGTACTCGTTTTATGTTTGCAGATGCAATTAAAGCAACTCTTAACTTCTGAAATACTCTGTAGTCATAAGGAAATGCATTTCAATCTTTTAAGAAAATTGCCAGTAATTTTTCAAGAAGACAATACTTGTCACATCTGAATCCATTTCCACACATGAATGCAAATCATACATCAATCCACATGTCTACCGACAAGAATTAGAAACTGAATTTTTTTTTTTTGTTTTTTGATGATGAATAATCACTTTGTTCTTACAACTAAGGAACTTAAATTTGTGACTATCCAACTAACTCAAACAATCCCAGATTCGCCCATAAGTAGGATCTGGTTACTGACTCGGGGAAATAAGGCTTAGTCAGTGGCCAATCTGTAATGAAATGGATGCACCAAACTTCACAACTATCTAAAACTGGATTGTAACCAATGTCCTAAAATGATTACTAGTTGGGACCAAGGTGTTGTTTTTTCCCTCTTTCTCACGAATTACAATCACTATGGCGTTGTTTCTGCGCATTAAAGGATCTGACCACACCAATGCACAGAGAAGAAGAGCAACAGCGGGACCACAGTGCAAATATCTCTCACAAATGGTCATCTATATACATACATAGGTAGTTCCAAAATGTCATACAGGCAATTGATCTTTCAAGTTTCTGTGAATTTTAAAAGCAACAAAGTGCACGGGAAAACTCATTTCTCATACTTAACCGGGCTTAATTTTCGTTGCACTGCAACCTTTCCTCTCATCACTTTCTGACACAACCTGCAAAAAAAATCCCTCAACTGATGGGGTTCTACGTAATTAAAATATCTGCTTGTCATCATCGCAGAGGTAGTGACTGATTCAAGGAGTTAAAACTGTGGAGCAATACAAGTAAGATCGAGGTACATTCATTCATTATTGCATTTCCGCAATTATAACCCCTAAACTAACATTTGACAAAGTATCATGGATTTTTTACCAGTGGCAGAATTTGGAACTACGTGGAATCACCATTTATTGTGTACAACAGTGAACTGAGACAGAAGTTTTGTTAGATACTCGTATAAGAACCGGAGTGGAAATGCTGAAAACAACTAGATGAAGTACTAATACTGATGCTGCTAATCCCAAATGGAGGTGGATCAAAAAAGTTGTCTGTTACGTCCAGATGACTAGAAGCAACATATAATTGACACAGTACAGCTTGCTAATATTATCTGCAATGACCAGATTTTGATAGTATTACTCGCATATGAAAGAGTATTTTGAATTGAGAAATGCCCATGACATAATTTAACAGACATAATTTAACAGAGCATTAGGACCACGATACAGTGCAGACAATGTTTTATATCATCCAAAGAGTTATTCAGAGAGCAAGAAATAACCAATATCTGGAAGGCAAAACCAGCTTGACTGCACGTACTTTGTTTGTTGTTAAGATAGGATACTTATCTTGGTGAATCAGCTCATAAATGCTCCATATTTTCTGATATATGGTTCACAAAACATGATAAATGGTTGTTCTAACACTTTGTTTTCACCTTGTCAACAAATCAACAAGTAAACTGTGGCTCAGGGGAAGTCTAATTCAAGACCTCAATGCAATGCATTTTTCCAATAATACAACAAAAGAGTTCATCCTCCAACTCCCCCCACTGTTTCTCACTAATGAACTTGACACATCTACAATAACATAATAACAAATGCCGTGCATCGTTTTGTTTCATTCTCAAATGGAAGGTTCAAACAGTGGATTCTAATTTTTTTAATCCAATAATTGGCCAGATTAGAATATTTTACCAGAAATGTATTGACAAGCCATGAAACAAAAGGTGACAGAACCTTGAGACCTGAGTGCATCAACAATTATACATAAGAGCAAAATGGTAAAACTTATTGATTTGCAGGCAGTTGTTATGAGCCAACACTAACGAGGGCTGCCAAGCACATCCACAAACATACGATTTAGCAATGGCAACTGCATCTGTTGATCCTGGGTTCTGCTCCTTTTGAAACAAGATGTTGGTGATGCCAAAACAGGCGAGGCCATGGCCCATGAATCATTCGAGCTATCACAACTGAAAATTGCATCAATAACACCATTTGGGCTGTGGGGTGTGTATGGGTGTTTGCGTTTATGGCTCTCATTATAGCTGCCTAATAACTCTAAAATGAGCCTGCAACACTCTTCCACTTTGTCCTGTCATAATTTAGTAAACAGAGCCCAATGAAAGATCAATCAAGTCTTAAACTTCATAATGGATTTTGTTGAAAAATATAAAACAAGGGAATAAAACACAAACCTTGCTGAGTTTGAGAACAGCCAACAGCTCATTTTTGCACTCCACTTGATTACATGGCTCAATTTCCTTTATAACCAATATCATAGTTGCAGTAGCTAATATGGAAGGATGATAACTCATGATCCTTGAATCTGAAACCCAAAATTCATCTTTGTGAATTGAGATTTGGAAACACATTAAATCAGTTAACTAGGACTCAATGTTCTTCGTATTCAATGTTTGATCCAAATAAGCTTGTAAATAGCAAGGAAATAAATTTATGTTCAATAGCTTACCAATAATGACAGACAGGAGCAAGCATTCACACCTACATAGAAACTCCCAGTGTAAGTGGTTCTTTAATCCCAGCCTCCTTGTAATGTGATCAAAAAAGGAAATTGGGGTCACCGGATTCATCCTCCATTGAAGAGTAGGCAGCACCAGAAGCTCCATTCGCTTGATAGTCTTAGATTCAAAAACAAACTTTGATTCCTCCACCTAAAAATGAACATCATAATAACTCAAAACCCAACATGGATAAATCAGGTAAAAAAATGGTACTATGTAAACACCCAGATTGCGGATTTTGCACATACTTGAAGGTCTACGAGAAGCGGAACTTGGGTTTCCTCCACTTTGGCAGCCAGAGACAAACAAGCAACGGCAGCAAGTTGACCCATCCATGGCTTGTCACTCTGAGGCTTGAAACTTGAAATGAGCCTATCAAAATAGTTCACGGCAAGAACACTAGTCAAAGCACTGAAACCATAATGTGTCTTCACTCTCAAAATCCACTCAATAGCCTCTCTACGGGCCACCATTAAAGACTCATTAATAACTACATCATCAAAGGCCAAATGGGTCTCTTTTTCTTTAGAGATTAGAGACAGTAGCTCACTGTCCTCCCAAAACAGGTCTTGTTGAAGAAAACTAAAAGAAAAAGGGGACTCATTTTTTGCACATGGGTCATGGATTTCACTCCCATCATCGATACAGGAAGCATAATCTTCCTCAAAGGCCTCTTCTTCACAGTAAAGCCCGTTGGTCTCCTCCTCTTGCAAAGCCATCTTCTTTACAGAAGAAAAGCTTCAACTCTATTCTCATGATACCATTAAAAAGCAAATCATCTCACTCTCATTGCATATTTCACATCTCTCTCTACCTCTGGATGAGAGTGAGAGTGAGAGTGAGGAGGGGGTAAGTACAGGAAGCGAGTGACGGGCGCCTGTCCTTTTCACCCTGCCTTCTTTATTTCCCAAGCTTTTGCTTTGCTGGAAACCAGTTTTTTTTTTCCCTCCACATTCCGCAATGAACATTTATTCTTTAAAGATTTATGGCCATTCATCTACCAACAAAATTAGCCACATTCCTACATTTTCTTAGTTAATTAAGGCTCGATTCGTGTAAAAAAAAAAAAAAGTAAGTTGGCTTAATAAATTTAAAAATAGATAAAAATAATAAATACAAAAATCAATAGCTAACAATAAAAAAGTACATGACAAATCATAATCATTATTTTTGAAGTTTTCAATATTAATAGTAATATTTATTTATTATAAAGAATTTTTAATTAATGAATTGACTTAAATTTTATTTATATAATTAAATTAACTAAAATTAAATCAAGGTAGAACTCTAAATAAAAGTTGTTTAAAATTAACTAAGAAAACAAGTAAATATCCCATGCTGTACCAATTAAACTATATATATATATATATATATAAAGGTCAAAAAAACATTTAGTGTATCTGGAAAACACTTTCAACGCTGAGACCAAAGCGTTAAAATAGAGACAAAGGCGATGAAAAATCAAAAGAATATCCATAACCTAAAAATTGAAAAAGAAAAAGAAAAAAAAAATCTTCAAATCAATAAATTACGAACAGAAAAGTACGCGCGTATTTTAAGAAAGATGAGCTACGAAAGACTATCACATGTCTCTGTCTATTCCCTATCATCTCCTCCTCCAAGCGATAGCGTGCAATACACCTCCTGCTGCATTGAGTTGGGTTTGTATCATGAGAAAATGGACAGACGGTTTAGAATTTCATTTTTAAAGTTTAGTTTTTAAATTTAGAAAAAATATATAAAATTTTATGAGAATTAAAAGAATTTATTTTATTATAAGAATTTTGGTGTAATAAATTTATTTTAATATATTAAAAAATTTATTAATTTTTCTAAATGGCACAGCATCGTATCGGAAAATGGTGATTTGTGCACGAGGAGGAGACGGTTCTCTTTTGATTTAAAAAAGGTATTTTTTATGATTAGTGCTTGTCACGTAAGCGAACAACTTCTGAATTTCTAAGTTAAGACCAATGGCAAAGCGTATTCTTGAATTTTTATGATTGTTCGGCTCAGCAACATTATGGCCAAGGTTTTAATATATGGCCTCAATATCTGTACTAATGGATTTGATCAAAAAAAAAAAAGAAAGAAAAAAAGAAAGAAAATCTAATTGAATAATTGTTATCTGTAGAATATCTATTAAAAGTACATCTATCTTTTCTTGAATATGGTAGAATATAAAATCTTGAAGATGCATGACAATTTAGAATTTTACTCTTAGAAATAAATTTTGGTTGGTAAAGAAGTGGTCCCTCCTCCTGACCACTTAAACTAACTCTTGATGGTATATGTCATGAATTGCTCATTAATATATTGCTTTACCTTGGAAAAAATTTACAAGAAGCATATCATATATTGAGTTCTGGGTTGCACCTTGCTGGACCCCGCAATAGATTTTGAAATCCTCACCCCCCCCCAATATGATTTATTGAGTGCCTTTTGTGTTAATTTCCTTTTCTTTATTTCTTTATTTTATTTTATTTGTTGTGTTTGTAAAAATGGAAAGCGACTTCGCTATGCCAATATATGTATATATATATTTTTTATTTATTAAAAAATTTATTGAATATTAATTTATATAATAATAATATTATTATTTATTTTTATAAATATAGTATTTCTCACTTTTGTTTTTTTATTTTTAGCATAAAAAAGAAAAAAAATCTCGTATTTTTTAATAAAATAAAATATAAGATTTGAAAAATAATTTTTAAATTTTTAACTATTAAATTTAAAAAAATAAATAATTAGAGATAAACCATAAAGGAGAACATTCTATTCCTTCAGTCTAACTATTTCTGTGAGTTCAAATCTTGAGCGATTAATTCTGTAATTGTTGGATTTGAGAAGAGGCAATGGTTTCATCCATGGCCTCCTCCCCTCTCAAAAACAGGCCATTGAAAGCGACCGCTGAATTATTCAAGTGGTTTAATCTGAACCCCAAAAAAAAAAAAAAAAACCCAACTTGCAAGTGTTAATTTCTTAAGTTAATAACAAATAGTTAAATGTGTTTTTCCAAAGACAATCAACAATTAAGAATTCAAATTTAATTTTTTTAAAAAATATAAAGTTTATAAAAAAATATATTTTTATTATGTAATTTATGTTCTAATATTTTTTTTGATAAATTAAAAAAATAAATTTTTTAAATCAAAATTATTGCTCTATCTTTTTTATCAAGGAAAAAAGTGTAATTATATTTGTGTCCACTTGCACGAAAACGACCAGAATAAAACTGAAACACTTTTAAATTTTAACTATCTGAAAAATAGAAATCAATCCAAAAACAATAGGAATTGAGGACTTCGTAACTAAAAATCTCTATATAGAAAAAGAAAGAAAGAAAGAAAGGAAAAAATTAAAAGGGCGGCGGGAGTGGAAACGAAAACGGGAGGGAAGATTGCTGCCTGTGATTCTCCAGAGAAATGACGTGGGTACCCTGCAGCCGGTAAAAAGGGACAACTCACATGGAAGAAAATTGATATTTTGACTTAAAAAAAACCTTACAAATAAATTACATAAAAAATAAGAAACTCACCAAATTATATATATATATATATAAATCACTATGAATTATAACTTAATAGGATATTAAAATTTTGAAAATAATTTATTATAATTTAAAATTCTTTATATATTTCTGTCTTGTAATATTATCTATGGTGAAAGCTAATCTTCAATTCTAACGTAATGAAAGATATTAGGGATGGAGACAATATTTTTATGTCCAAAACGTAGATAAAAATATAAGATGACTTTTTTGCAAAAATTTATTGATAATATTTTCAACTATATTTCATTAAAATAACTTTTTAATAGTATAATATAACATAGAGATTTGTTTTGGGGTTGTTGGGAAGGTGAGACACACAAGTAAGGCTTTGAACTGAGAACAGACAGGCCCCTGGAACTGCTTCCCAATCGTCGGCCTGCCTATGAAACAATGAATTAAATCTCTCTCTTTCCTGTTATCAAAGGGGTCACGATTCCTGCCGTCTTGTCTGCCAGAAACATACGCCAGACGTCTTACTTTGATATCTCCCATGGAGTCCCTTCCCACCAGACTGTCTCTTCGGCCCTCCCTTTCTCTATATAATAACAGGGTTTTGTAATTTACCTTTCGTTTTGGACAGTTGCGTTTTGTAATTTACAGCGATCAATTAACAACTCTGGTTATTTATTTACACACTCCCTGCTTCTGCTGGACAGTACGAGTGTAATTTATAGTAACATATACATTTCAAAATGTGTTGTGTTTTAGAATAATGTTAAGAAGAGTATACTAATAACATAACAATTTTTTAATTTATTAAAAGATTTAATGAATTTTGCATATCAATACCTTGTCCATCAACTAGTTGAATCATGTAGGGAGAATAAGAAATTATTTATCTACATGTTATACACACACACACACACATATATATATATAGTAGTTTTGCTTTCCATTTGGGTGATAATCCCTATCTCACGCCACTAAAATAATAATAATAAAAAAAAAGAAAAAACAAAATGAAGAAAAAAGATATTATTATTTTTTGATAATTTTAAGTTAATTTACTTAAAAAACGAATTATAAACTCAATATTATATATAATAAAAATTTTAATTAAAAGTTAATTGAATAAAAAAAATATAACAAAAATTCAAATTTAGAGGCTACAATAACAACATGATTACAGTAAATGGATGTCCTTAACCCTTTGCGATACTTGAATCCAAGATGTCTCCCCGACCATATACCCCTTTTACTTGAAGTACATTGATGACCATTATCATTATACTATGTCACACAATGCAGAGTAATTATCTTAAAGAGATGCGTACATGAATCGAGAATCAAAGATAAGATCAAAGACGCAAAAAAAGTCTAACATATTGACCACCTACCTCTTTCTTAAGTGATAAAGTGGAAGTGAACAAATTGTAATGTCTCGATTTTCTAAGGAATTGAAGCCAAAAAGCTTGAAACTCCAGGTGGGGAGGGGGGGGCAAAAAAGCCCTTAAATCTTTCAAAATCTGTCGAGACTAGACTAAAAGGCGTTTATAATCAACCGCTCAACTCATTTCCCGATTACCATGTAAAAGCTGATAAAGACAAAAGCTACAAACCGGCATTACCATCGCATAAAATTTTCAACTGGGGTTGTTTGAAACCTGCCATCGCATAAAAGTCTTTTTGTTACAAACAAAAAGAAAAGGCCAAAATATTTTTTCTTGCAACCTAGCAATTTAGATTCTAAGTATATAGTAAAAGCTTCGCTTTTCAGATTAAAGGTATACATACGTCTGCGCTTTCCGTCGTTTCCAATGTCTTTAGTATTCATGCAACCAAGTCTATAAAAGCTCTCTATCTCTCTCTCTCTCTTTTTACGCAAAATTTTTGGCTCTTGCAATGTATTTTCACGATAAAGGAACTGTGTTGCCAGCCTTGATCGGGATAGTAACTTAAGACTTGCATTTCATCTTTGTCCAAAGAGACCCAACCCATTTAATGTAAGGTTCTTTTAAACATGAGTAACCCATTATTTTGAGCCACCCATTTGTCTCTTTGCTTTCATGGCTCAGGCTTCAAGGGAGAGAGAGAGAGAGAGAGAGATGGGTCTAATGGAAGGTAGTGCATGCAAAGAGCATTGTCATCCAGCGAAATACAACTTTAAAACCCCAAAAAACAGAAGAAATGAAGGCTGCTCCTTTTCTCCTTTTTATGGTGCATATAAAGGTTACTCTTGGACCACTACTGTAGCACTATGCTCCCATTCTGTGCATGCTTTTTCTCATTTGCTTTTCCTTTTCGAGTGGCATGATGCGCTCTTTTTCCTAATCCTGATTTCCTATTACGTACCTTACTAACAAGTAACACAGACACAGAATTATAGCAGCTGTTACATCATCTTAACTATAAATGTCAATGACTCTCTCATTCTCTCTCCCCCCAACTTTAGCTGATGCATGATTGCATCTCAAAGTCAACTTCCTTCATTGTCTATTGGAACATCAACGGTAAAACTATGGTGTGTGCGCGTGCGTGCATATGTATATCTACATGAGTTGGGAGTTTTAATGACTGATTAGTAAGTGTTTCAGCTATCACATATGGCCAGCTAGTTTATATATGACAATTTATTATGTATATATCATGAATTTTAATGAATATTATACCAAATCAGGATTGACGCCAAACACTTGTGAGACACGAGAGAGGTGAGGTTGTGGAAAATGGGGTTGGATTTCAGTGTTTGCACTCTGATGTCTAAATAAGTAAAGAGACCTAACAGAACGAGAGAATTAGACAAAGAGAGGCGCTCATAAGGCCTCCTAAAATTTATAGGGTTGAACGGGTATCCAACTTAATGAGTCTTGACAGTTGGTATGGCTACTCTGGTACTGACAATATGGGTCACTAAGGCCTACAATATTTGGACCTTTGATTGAGCTTCTGGGCCGAAGCTGGAGAGTACTGAGCCTGAGGTAGGTTTATGGGCTGTGGGTCCAAAAAGGTAGGCCTAATCTTTATGAGATTCATATGGTTCCAATCGGCTCTCATTATTGGAATACCATTGCATGCCTAAGACCAAAAAAAAAAAAAAAAAAAAAAAACAATGGGCTACTGCATGCCTGATGGACCTCGTGTACGTGCATGAAGGGCTGAAAGCTTGAATCTAGGGAACTCCGATATTGCACTTAACAACCGAGTATGTTAACCCCATGGCTCTAGAACTTAATGCAGCATGATGGCAGTCTCTGAAATATAATTACACATTGCCATCATTTCTCATTCCACTGGTCGCGATCGTTTTGAGTTCTTGTTTGGATGTTTCTACAGAATTGCCACGAGGGATAATCGAGTACAAAGATTTTATTTGAAGCCATAAATGTGCATATTCTAATCATGGCACCACTGGCTTTGACCAAAGCTTAAAAGAGGCACACCGCAAAAGCAGAAACGGTGCTCGCTCTTACCAATTCAAGCTAAGTTCAATCCAAATTGGAATAGGGCAAAATCATTTTAGGATGGAATGGGGAAATCTATCGTGTTGCTTTGAATTCCACCGTCAGCAAAGTAAGGATATATGTATCTATGTATGTATGTATGTATGTAGGTACGTATAAAAAGTAAAGGTTGATATTTTCAAGGACGGAAACTTCTAAATGCCTTCTTAACCAAAGGACAGTTGGAATTGGTGGCGCCCTCTATTGTCAAACATTTATATTTAAACGAATAATCAGACGCGTAAAAGATGACGTATTTGACCAATCGCTGAAGTGTAACACGGTTGACCGTAGTCGTTGGGTTTTTTTTTTTTTTTTTTTTTGGGGGGAAGGGGGAGTTCTGAGGTAGATTTCTTATCAAACAAATGGTTGACTAAGACGGGTTTGTTGTCCCAACTGCAAAAAGTGTGCTGATGTTCTCTACAACTACAAGAAGTTAAAGCTGATTTCATTTATGTTACAGCGTGCAAGAACCAAACTAAACATGCCTGTGCAAATAAGAAGTTTCCACCGTAATGCATGAACATTCGACTCAATTGATTCGTTTTCTCAATAGCAAATGCTGTGAAAGCAAGCTGTCTAATATTTGGACTCCGGTCCTCCGGCAAATAGCGTAACATTTTGTTGATGAAACCTGCAAAATGGGGTATAATCTGGTCTAGGTAAAGCAAACAGTAAACCCCCTCGGGCCCTAACTTAAATACAAGCTCTTCCCTTTTTTCACTAATGCAAATATGGAATCTCTGGTCTGAATCTGTTGAAATTCTACGAGTGTGGAAATCTCGTGTGCAAATAATAAGTCTCTTTTCTCGAAGTTGTGGTGGCCAAACACAAAAGACAATTTCCTTGTTTCTAACCTCCAGCCTCCGAATTCAATCGATGCCAAAGTCAAGGCTAATTCTTCTACCATCAAGATTTCACTCGCTCCTCACCAAACCATAATAAACAAAAGCATAATACTCTGGGATGTGACCTTTTCCTTCTTGTTGGTACATGGGTAGATTATATACGAAGTTAGGCAACTGGCTGCATTTCACTACCATCCACGTTGTTATTATTTTCCCAAAAGTTGCGAAGGTTCACGGTCGTGAAAAATGGCGCCGCCACGGGCCCCATCACCCGAGTCGCGTGATGACCATCTACCTTTATTTATAAAAAAAAAAAAAAAGGGGACGGGGACCACTCACGCATTTTACCGATTTTCCCATCACACACCGCACAAAAATTCATGGGAGTGCCAACAAATGCACGTCCAGGATGGCATCACTGCTGCAGTCGGCCACTCCGAGGACGCGTCCCTCACGACTCGACTCCCAGTAGACCCGGCAACTACGACTATTATTAAAAATAAAATTTAATTACGTGAACATAAAAATAATAAATATTTATAGAAACAAAAGATATCATAGGAATGTAATATAAATAAAAAAATTATTTATTTTTATTTCTGATTATATGAATTTATAAAATAATAGTATTATTAGGCATTTTATTTGATTATTCAAATATTCAAACCCTTTTAAATTCCTCATATAGTTCATAAACGAGCCTCTGTTGGATCCTAGGAACGAGAAACAAGGAAAAGAAAAGACCAGAACGCAAGGCTTTCTAATATAGAGCGGGTGGGAAATTCCGAGTTCCTCAGGGGTGGCGCGTGTGTTAAACTAGGGTTAATGGGCCAGTCAAGCTCCACTACGAGTAATGGTGCTCGGCATTTGTCACCGCCATTTGTTGCAGGCGGAGCGTCGTTGGATTTGGAGGAGGAAATCGGTGCTAATGGAGACCTAACGCAGGATATTCCAGACGAGTGTTTGGATCAAATTTTCCAGTTCCTCGGCGGGGGAGACCGGAAGCGGTGCTCTTTGGTTTGTCGGCGGTGGTTGCGCGTTGAAGGTCAGAGCCGTTACCGTCTCTCTCTCAACGCGCAGGCGGAGATCGTCTCGATTATCCCTTCTCTCTTCTCGCGCTTCGACTCCGTCACCAAGCTGTCCCTCCGTTGCGACCGTAAGTCAATCAGCTTAGACGACGAGGGTTTGGTGAAGATCTCGATTCATTGGCCGAACATCACGCGCCTCAAGCTCCGTGGTTGCCGGGAAATCACAGATCTCGGTATGGCGGCACTCGCGCAAAACTGCAAGAGCTTGAAGAAGCTGTCCTGTGGCTCTTGCGCTTTCGGCGCCCAGGGCTTGAACGCGGTGCTGGATCACTGCACGGCTCTCGAGGAGGTGTCGTTCAAGCGTCTCAGAGGCATCCACGAAGGAGCCGAGCCGATTGGGGCCAAAGCCGCTTCTTCGTCTTTGAAATCAATCTGCTTGAAGGAGCTGGTCAACGGACAGTGTTTTGAGCCGCTTGTGATCGGATCCAAAAAGCTTAAAACCTTGAAGATAATTCGGTGTTTGGGCGATTGGGACAAGGTGCTTGAAGGAATCGGAAATGGAAACGGAAGCAGTTTCTTGACGGAGGTTCACCTAGAGAGGATTCATGTGAGCGATCTTGGACTCGCAGCGATTTCGAAATGTGCAAATGTTGAGATTTTACATATCGTGAAAACCCCCGAGTGCTCGAATTCAGGGCTTATTAGCGTGGCTGAGGGTTGCAAACCACTGAGAAAGCTCCACATTGATGGATGGAGGATTAATAGGATTGGGGATGATGGTCTAATTGCCATTGCCAAACACTGCCAAAATCTGCAAGAGCTGGTTTTGATTGGTGTTAACGCCACACATGTGAGCTTGGCGGCCATAGCAACCCATTGCCAAAAATTGGAACGATTAGCCCTCTGCGGCAGTGGAAGTATCGGGGATTCTGAGATCATGTGCATTGCTGCAAGATGTTTGGCATTGAAGAAGATTTGTATAAAGGGATGCGCCGTTTCAGATGACGGAATTGCAGCACTTGCTTTTGGGTGCCCAAATCTGGTTAAGGTCAAGGTGAAGAAATGCAGGGGTGTGACTAGTGGAATTGTGAATTTGTTGCAGGAACGGAAATCCTCGCTCATTGTCAATTTTGAGGCTAGTGTAATAGAAGTTCTGGATGCTAGCGCCAGTGACGGAGGCCAAGAAAGTGGTGTGGACTTTCCTGCGATGGATGGTCAAGTAGTTGTAGCGGATGGGCCGTCAAGAAGTACAGGAAGGTTGGCATTATTGGCAAAGGTGGGGATCTTTGCTAGCAGGAACTTGTTGCCCTGCGCCTTCAACAGGTGGTCAAACAATGAAGATAGTTCAAGTAGCAACTTATGATTGTCATGATCTAATGATTCTTACATTTCCTGGGTATATGTTTTTCAATGTTTTCATCTTTTTCTGTGTTTTTTTCCCCCCTTGCTGAATTGTTCAGATATTCCGACGGAAAATCAGCTAAAAAGTTCATTTATTTGATATCGCGAAACCTCATCAGTTTTGCTCTAAATTGACATTTGGATCGTGATCACTAGCTCGATGTAACACCGTTGCTTTCAGTTTAGTTTTCTTGAAATGTCCGTTGCTTCCTGTTGCACTTTGTGCTGCGACTATGTGGTACAATTTAGTTCTTTACCGTATTCATGTATTCTACACAGATTATGTTATATGTTTTTTATGCAGTCTATACATTTGATGCAGATCCGATCCTTTCGTGTATGATGGTGGTGGTGGGATTCTATTAGAATGAATGGTCAAACTCTTCCCTGTTCCATGCCCCAAAACTCTCCCATTTATTTGGGACTAATGCATATGCAAAATGATGCATAAGCGGGAAGAAGGAAAGATTTTAAATTTTACTTGGAATTGTTTTTTTGCCTCTACATTCTTTCGAACAAAGTTGAAAAGAAATAAAATAAAATTCGTCGTCTCTCTCTCTCTAGTTCTCTCTTCTCTTGCTTTCCTCTGTCAAAATTTTATTTTATTTTTCTCCGAAACAGAACGTCCGACTAAATGTTTAATGAGGTGGGAGACAAATTGATAGCGAAGTACCCAAATTAGCCTCATGTAACGGTAATAACGGTTAACAAAAACGGGGATCATAAAAACGCTAGCTCGGGTTTTTCCAGCACCCGTGCCACGCTGTTTCCATTTTCTCCATCCCTTACAAAATCCTAAATGAAACGATAAACTGGCATTCTAACTTCTTGGTTTCCGTATTGATTGACTTGAAACCCTTACTTTTAAGCGAGCAATCTTTACATGTGAAGGGAAACACTTGAGCAGCTGCTTGTTGGCATGGTGAGATTTACTCAGAAGGAAGCTGGAAGGAGTTTGCAAATGTTAATGATCTTAAGTTCGCTTGAGTGATCCGGCGAGTATGCCACACGAGGGTTTGGTTTCTTTTCTTCTTAGCTTCACCCGGAAGGGACACTTGAAACTGAGGATTAATTTAAGAAAGTGGTTTTTTCCATGGCATGTCGTGTATTCTTTCGGGATTGTTCATTTACGCGATGCATTTTTTGTGTTTTATTTTCAATTTAAATGTTCTAGGAAGTTTTTCACACATTTTCCTCAAAAGCGTCTGATTTGGGAAGTGATGGAGAATTCTAGAAGGGAATCTCCAGATAATGAGTCTTCGGAGCAGTGTTTGCTCTATGTTTTCCAGTAAGTCTTCGAGCATGTTTTTGCAGTGTAATGTTTTATAGGTCTAGATCTTCCGAAGTGATAATTCTGTGATGATAGTTGCTTGGCAATTGTTGCGGTGCAGAGGCTGGTTTGTTTAACCATCGAAGACTCAACTTACCTATCTAAGTATTCTTTACAATCATATGAGAAGGTTTGCCTGCCTCACTCTCCTCCTGGAGTTTCTTTTTGCATGTGCGCTTTTGTTGTGTTGAGTGTGAATGAATTGGGGTTTTTTCTTCTTGAAACTGCTTTGACCATTTTTAAGTTGCAAGCAAAGGGTATAACTTTGAGACTTATAATGATTTGTTATTGATCTAGTTTATTAGGCTTTAAATTTAGTTCAGATCACAAGATCTCCGCCTTCTTTATCTGCATTGATGGCATTTTGGTTGTCACTCATTTTCTTCAATTTTCTTTTTCTGTAATCCATCGTGTCTTTTCAACACCTTGGCATCCTACTGTTGATGACATTCCTGCTATTTCTGTAAGATGCTCAATGCATCTTCTTTGTTTTGGTCTTTTCCTTGTCTGAACAAGCGAAGCAGATGGCACATGGTGCTTGGTTCCATGTGTACCTAGTTTATAGTTATGGCCTTGAATAACTTAAATCACAAGCATTGTAATCTTCCCGCCCCCCCCCTCTCTCTCTCTCTCACTTCTTGGTTCATGGACACATCCTAGTTGCAATTCTTTCCAGTCAATTTGACTTGCTGTCTTGTTAAAAATGATAAGCGGTGTGGCAGGAAAGGCTAGTAAAAGAGGTCAGAAAAAGGGTCAAGTTACGAGTTCAAATTCAATGCTTGCTGTTGATTGTGAGAGAGTCCTTTGTGAAGATGCCACCGATGCTCTGGTGAGCGTCTGTGTTGTGGATCAAGATTTACAGGCATCCACAGCTTTCCTGCATAGACTTGCAAGTCTGGCATGGGTTAATTTGTGCAGTAGAGAGACTTAGAACTTTTAAAGTGGATAGAAATGAATGGCTATTTGGAAAATGAAGCTTCATGGCAGGCGGGCTTTGGCTTTCAGGTCAAACTTGATGAACTAGTGAATCCTTGCAAACCATTGGCAGATTATTGAACGGAGATTACAGGAGTTACTGCTGATGATTTGAATGGAGCCTGTTATTCATTAGCAGATATATGGGTATATCTTATTCATAGTATTTTCCATTTTATCCCAAGTTATTTTTCTGAAGGTTTTGTGTAGAAATCTGTAAAGAAGCTATTATCAAAGTCGACTATTTTGGTTGGTTGCAGTTTGTATAATAACCCATGAGGTTCGACGAGCATTTATCATTGTTTTTATTGTTTATAGAACATACTATTTGAGTTACCTTCCAATGTGACCATACAGCATGAGTATCTGTCGGGATCATTTATTGTTGACAGCAACTAAAGTTAGATCATGCACGAGCAATTGACACCTTATTTGTTTTCAGAACTCCAGATGGGCTCTCACCTTCCTTGAAGAATCTTCGTAAGGTAAGCTGCTATGCTATAATAATGCTGCATCTACATCTTGTGTACCTCTAGCCATCATTTTTGTAATCAATATGACGAGTGCTCTAGCACATGACTCTGCTGCTTCCTGTGGAATGTTTTTTACAGTCCAAAATTTGACTGCTAAGGATTATCCTGCACATGTCCAGGTAAGATGTCTTGTTTTGGATGGATTGGTAATTCTTTCGAGTCCTCTGGCAGTTGGTGCTAGGCTATAAACTTCACAGGGAAAGTGTTGCAAGTTTTTGACTTAGATTTACAAAAAGTGCAATTATGATAATTGAATGGTAGGTTTACGGTGTCATTTATGTGGTGCAATTAACTCTCATGATTATATTTGTTGACGATCCGTAGATTGAATTTGTAAGTAGTCGAAAAGCATTCGCCTATCTTTTTTAATGTTTGGAAGCGCATTTTGCCTTCTCTAAGAAGGCAGGTATGGGACATGAGGCAGCACACTACAGTTAATAAGACGACCAACAGATGCACTGCCTTATCCCTGCCACTGCCAGCGTTCTCACCTTAGGAGGAACAGCGCAATAGTTGAAACTAAACTTGAAATCAGAAATTTGTTGAATAATGAACGTCAACAAATCAAAGTAACGATACAAATCTGTACAAGTAGGACATAAACAAATTGAAGAAAAGATAAGCAATCCACAGCTAAATTCTCCCCGCTAACCCCAGCTGCAGATCCCCTTCATGCAATTTTAGACGACAAAGAATCCCAGCTATATTTCACTCACTTTCATAATCTTCATCGTCTCCAAAAGTGAAAACTGAAGCATCAGCAGCAATTGCCTTGATGTCACTGACTCCAGAACCTGGAGGTACCCCATCAGTGGTTGGCTCTTTTGAAGTATTAACCTGCCGATGCTCCTGAGCATGAAGGGACAGTTGCTCAGTTCCATGTGTTAAGGTCCTCATTTGCTCAGCCGTAGTGTTAGATGTGTGACTAGGCTGAGCAGGTCCAACACCAGATGCAGATTGAGGTTGCCTGCCCTTTGAAGCCCCACCTTCCTCTCCATCACTGTCTGAGAAGACATCGTCTTCGTTCTGGACTTTACTTTGGTTTGAATTTCCTGCAGTTCCGCTACTAGGGATGGGAACATAACCTGTGTTAGTTGGACCATCAGCTCTCATATTTGAAGAATCATCCTTTGACCTGGATGGTATAGTGGTATCATCATGGTCTATCATCACAACTTCCACCTGGAACCCTGGAGAAGGCAGCTTTCTCTGAAAGATGGAAACCAGATCATCAAAAGGAAAACCAGAGGAAAATAGAAAATAAGATATCTAAATTGTATAACTTGAGGGAAGTATCTACACAATACAGTAGCCTAGAAAGGGCATTAATTACCTTGTCAAAACCATCCAGATCAGAGGTGTCTAAAATCTTCCTATTCTCTGTCATCGTTGTGTTCAACCAACTAAACAAAAGAAGAAAGTTATATTTGATTGCAACAATTACCATATGCAGACTAAAGCAAGTTGGGGTCAACTAAATTCCAGCCATATCTCAATATATTTATGTTTTCCTCAACACAGTTTGCGAAACATGTTGAGTAGATGGGTTGAGTTAGAAAGATCACAAACCAGTAGAAATCTCCTTGGCGCTCATGAAAATGGATTTTGAAGTCTCCAACTAACTCTGCCAGTCCAGGCTCCCCTGGCAGAGCAAAGACAACAATCCCTTTCTTTGGTGCACTAATCCAAAAATCTTCTGGCTGAAAAAGTAGATTTGGTCCACTTGTATGAGATATTGATATCATGCAAAACATAGAGTAAGATATTGTTAAGAGAAAAAAATCGAATAAAGCAGGAACAGATAAACTAAAATGAGGATCTACCATTAAATCCTTGGTCTTTGGATGCTTTCTTGTTGAGAAAAGAACTCCTGCAGGGAGAAGAAACATTTTTGTTTACAAATATCTCATATCAATGCAAGTTTAATGAAATGAAATGAACCGAAAGAGAAAAAATACAAGCTTACTGAAAAATAACAGATATAAGCTTCTCATACTAAAATGAAAATGTTCTGATTTTTCCATTAAGATACATGGTGAAAACAAAAAAGGTAGTAACACTAGATTTGCTAGAAGTAACATGCATCAATCTGCAAGATTCAATCTTTAAGGGCTCTGTAGACTTAGACATTATGTTCTTTATTCTCAGTACGAGAAACTGATTAAATCTTGGAGACACTTCATATAAGTTTTGAAGATGATTACAAGAAAACTGCAGGCAACAATTGATTACACCAAAAACCACTGATTGGGCAACAAAATAGCCCTAGCAGGTTATTTACATTTCCAGACTATGCAACACAGGCCAATGGAATGCAACTGATGAAATGAAGGATTTTGCAAAGAAACTCATAACCTACCACTATGATTAGAGATGGTAATGGATGGCCTTATCCAATAAGGACACTTATGAAGCCGAAATCCTCTCAATATGCACCTGTATAATTAAAATCTCAGTTACTCAGTCAATCCAAACTCATAAAGTTGCAGAGTTACCTGAATTATACCTTCTTCCAGGCTGATGCTCTCCATTGAAGTAAGTTAAGATGCGCTTGAAGTATTTGACGTACCTCTAGGAAAAGCAGAAAATGATACTTTCAGTTAAAGGAAAGAAAGCTATGTAAAAGATACCTCCAGCCCATATTATACAGAGCATAAAGACCCCTTAAAAGATCTCAAAGGTATTTTATATGTGAAATGGACTAACAATCTGACTTGGGAGAACTAGAGCCTTCCCATCCACACATCTTTTCTGGTTAAAGTAATCAATGGCTTCCTCAGCTGTTGGGAAGAACTGCAGAGAAAAGGCAACAAAATCAAATCTAAGGTTTTCAAAACATTAACTTGCAAACTCCCGCAAAGAACAAGGTTTTGCAAAACTAATTAGTGAAATAATAATAAACTCTGACCTTAAGGAATAAGAGAAGGCTACATATCATTAAACCTGTCCTGCCCATACCCGCTTTACAATGGACAACCACCACATTTTCAATGTCCTCCTTCAACCATGAATATGCACTTTGGCAAAAAGGTGTAATAAGATGAAGAGGAGGGCAATTATGGTCATCAAAGGGGAAGCATGCTACCTGTGAGATGGGAAAAAAGATATTCTGAACATCATAGGAAGAAACCACTATTGTGTTTAAGTTAATTTTCTGAGGTGGCATTGTGAACTAAACTAAAAATTGCAGCTTAAATATTTCCAATTACACTTCCATTGTCAGAAATCAGAATCAAAATTGAGGAAAATTTTTCACAAAGAATTTTTTTTTTCTTTGTTTAAACCTGCAAAGAAAAGAATCTAATTGTTAGTAATTCTAATTTTTTTTTTTTAATCCCTTGGGACAGACAGTCTCCACTCAAGACCTTGGTTAAGGCAATCTCCATTTAGAAACGAAAAGGGAACTCCAGTGAATGCATTACAAAAAGTGACACAAATTGAAATTGACACTGCAGACCTCTAATTGATTTTCAGATCCTCAATTATGCTAAACATTTCAGGAACTTTTACTTTTTAGGCTTTTATGTTGACATATGCAAATGGAACACAAAATGAAAATGAAAGTCATACCTTCCCTTCAAACCGCGACACATCGTACAATCGCTCTGAACAAAGATTATATACTTTATATTTCCCCTGCACAAAACGTAGCGCTCATATTGTCACATGAAATTTTCACTTCTTGGGGAACAGATCAGAGATAGCCAGCTGAATCTAGAACCACATCACTCCTAGATGACTTCATTGATAATAAAGGACATACAATTTAACTGAGCTGGAGTGTGCTGGACAGCATTACCAGTCAGTAACAGACGTAACATTAGCAAAAAAAAAGTTGAATGCTACAAACTGACTGATCATATACGGAAAATAAATTGACATCATTGCACCTTATGATGAGTCTCAAAGAAGGTAATCACTTCTTCCATGTGATTCCGATAGAAGCCCTGCAGCAAAATGTTCACTTACAAGTCACAATAACTTCTTGAATGATTGAACTTAACAGATTAACTACTAATTCAAACCAAATAACAACATTTTACCTCAAAGAACCCAAAAAGCCCAGAGCTTATATCACCAGCAGGAAACCCCATAGCAATGATATTCTCGGTGATATAAGCCATATCCAAGTCAAATCCTCCCTCCTGCAAATTTTATTACCAATTAATCAGCAAAACATTCCAAAGCTTCTTAATTTTTTTTTCGAGAAAAAAAAAGAAAATGAAAAAAAAATCATCCAATAAGCAGCAGAATGTGTGCAAGCTACCTGGTATCTCCGCTTGTTTTGGGAAACGACATGTCTTGCCTTGACCTGCATAGCCTTGACAGCACTTTTAGACGTATCAACTAAACCTTTAGTAAAAGATTCGACAACCCCACCAACTGCTTGGGTTGCACTTGCATTCTCCTGAGGTGCTGCCGGACTCATCGACGGGAAATGCAATCCGATTCCACTGGTTAAACGGGAAAACGCAGAAATCCCAGAACCACTAGCTGGCGCCGTGGGCCGCGGCATGCTTGAACCCCTATCACGGGAAGTTACGCCGGAAGCCGGCGATTCCTGCACTGCAATGTCTTGTCCTCCGGGGACGACGACCACAGATGAAGGTTCAGTGGAATCCCCATGAGAAGAATCCAAAGCTTTAGCAGAATCGGCATCCATATTGTCAGAAACTGTATTTCGACAAATCAAGAAACCGAAACCTGGGACATCGAAAATCGCTGGCGATTCGAACAGACAGAGACTTTAGACGAGAAAATGAGATCTGACAGACGATTTTTGGATTTGTCCGGACGGTGTTTTCAGATCTACAAAATCATATTTGTCTCTTTTTCAGAGCATATTGAGTTGTGGTGCTATAAGAAAATTTTATAAAATTCAAATTCTGACCCTCTTTGACAACGGAAAATAGTTTCAGATTCTGCGTGATTGTTCAAGTATTTTATTTTATTTTATTTCTTTTATATTTGAAACTTTTTTTTTTAAGTATATCCAACTTTATTTTTATCAAAACAATTTAATAAATTAATTAAATTTTATTTATATTAAATATTTTTATCAAATATAATTATA